>CM077162.1:162027825-163227825 GCA_039583875.1 Platanthera guangdongensis
AAACCCCCCCCCCCCCCCCCTCCCCCCCCCCCCCCCCCACCCCCCCCCCATGAAACCCCCCCCCCCCCCCCCCCCACAACCCCCCCCCCACATCCCCCCCCCCAAGGACCACCCACCCCCCAGGTACCCCCCCCCCCCCCCCCCCCCCCCCCCCCCCCCCCCCCCCCCCCACTGAGGAACCAAGGCCCCCCCCCCCCCCCTGGTGGCCGTGGCCGAGATAGCCAGTGCAAAAGCTCTGCGAGAAGGGTAGATGATCCATAGAAACAACTGCAGCAAGCCAAGCGGGTGTTGGGTACACCCCCCCCCCCCGGCAAGGGGGAGATCTATGGCACCTGGGTTGCTGGTTCCCCCCCATCCCCTAGCCCCCCCCCCCCGAGAGTAAAGAGATGACTGTGGAGAGGAGGGAGAAATCGAGGGAGGAGATGGAGATGTAAGATGGTTGATATGGTGGAGAGGGTGGATATGGTGGAGAGGGTAGAGACGATGGAGTTGGCGAAACGTCAGTAGGAGCAGAGGGAATAGATGGGTTGGTTTGAGAAGTAGGAGCAGCAGGAGTAGAGGAAGCAGAGAGAAAGCTAGAGGCATTTTTAAAGAACGTAACATCCGCAGAGACAAACTGCTTACGGGTAACGGGGTCAAAGCAACAATAGCCTTTCTGAGTGGTAGAGTACCCCAGAAAGACACATTTAGTGGCCCGTGGGGAGAGTTTGTCACGGGTGGCAGCGGGAGAATGCACAAAGGCGGTGCACTCAAAGATGCGCATATTAAGGGGAAAAGGATTCTTATGGGATATAGAATGGAGAATGGGGGCATCGCGGAGAACCGTGGAGGGAACAGGCCGCAGCGACTTAAGGGAAGGTCGCGGCGACAAAGAAGAGGAGAGCGGCGAGAAAAGGCCGCAATCGACGTAAGGACAGGTCGCGGCGACAAAGAAAAGGAGAGCGTAAGGAGCGGGGTAGAAAAGAAAGAAGCAAGAGGCCGCAAACAGGAGAAAACAAGCCGCGCGAACAGGGTAGTGGTCAGAATAGAAAACAAGTCGCGAGAATAGTTCGCGGAAAGAAGAAACAAGCCGCACGCGTAGAGAGAGCTTAGTCAGGTGGATAGGACGAAGTCCTCTGATACCATGTGCGAATAGAAAAGAGCAGACCAAAAAATTTTGAGAATGTAAATTTTATTATCCAAAAAAAGGTATCATTACAATTGTATAGCCTCCCTTTTATAGAATGGAGGAGATGGAGAGAGAATACAATTAAGCAATGTGGGGACTAAAAATTTACAAGAATATACGGCTTTACAAAAGGCAAACCGACAGGCCAGACGGTTAGACAAGCCGTCTAACCGCCCATCAACTAACAAGAGGAGATAGCATGTGCCACAAAGATCAAGCCAACATAGGACCGCTAGACCGCCCGATCTCCAAGTCGTCTGAGACAAACCGCCAGACCGCTGCGATACAAAACAACACCACCCGGCAGACAGACCGGCAGAATAAACCGGCAAACCGCCCGGTCTCCGAACAGCAACAGACCGCCCGACCTCCATATTGCAACAGAATAAACCGGCAGACTGCCCGTATCCTAACAGCAACAGACCGCCCGACCTCCATATTGCAACAAAAACCCAATCCTACGCCTCAAAAAAAAGTTCATACAATCTCGATCCACAACACGGATCTACACTCGGAAGTAAAAACTTTCTACAATCGAAGACAAAAAAACTCCTACAATCGGAGAGAAATCTCCTACAAAATAAAGTTGAGAATAATGAAATACAAAAAGTAATAATTTCTCAGATCTGGAAATAGTCGGCCTAGATCTTCTTCTTTGTTCTTTGCGGCTATGTCAGAAAAGTTGAAGCAGAATCTCGACAAGAACTAGATCTGAAATTTCTTGTCTTCACATGACCCGAGAAAGGATGAGGAGATGAACAACAATCTCAATCTGTGAATCTTCTTGATCTGAATCTCTTGAATTCAAAAACCCAAGCGACTTGCAAGAAGAAGATTGGCGGCGGCGGCTTTCCATTTTTGAGAGAGAGAATAAGATTTAGAATACTTAGAATAATGCTTTGACAACTCTTAGGGTTTGTCGGTTTTGACAAGAGACCTTATATAGAAGATCTGACAACGCTAACGGTATTAGATTAGCGTTAATGACGTATACATGGACCAATCATGTCACGACATTTGAAATTCCCGTCAAATCTGGACTTAGCAATTTTCTGGAAAAAATCGACTGTTTTACTCGAGTAAACGATACGTACTCGAGTACTTGATAAGCTTACTCGAGAGAATAGAAGAAGACTACTCGAGTAGATGACTTAGAGAAAAATCCAGAAATATTGAGTAACTACTCGAGTACACAAAGACTTACTCGAGTGTTAATATAGTTACTCGAGACGTGGAGTTGAACTACTTGAGTACAAGAAGTATTACTCGAGAGAATAGAAATTTAACTACTCGAGAGGTAAAAGGAATACTCGAGTCAAAGACTTAGAATTATTTCTGAGAGAAGAAAACGGGTTACTCGAGAACTGGAACTGGACTACTCGAGAGGAGATAACCTACTCGAGTATATGGATATTACTACTCGAGTAATGGACTTAGAAAAATTCTGAGGGATGAAAAACTTATCACTCGAGTATTAAACCAGGACTACTCGAGTAGTAGATAGACTACTCGAGTACATGAACTTGACTAATCGAGTGAGGTAAAACAACATGAAATCCTGTCTTCTGTAACTCGAGACAAAAGACTAATCTACTCGAGTACTAATATGACGACTCGAGTAAATGACTTAGAAAATTTTTCAGAGAGAAAATTCTATTAACTCGAGAATAAGAGAGGATCTACTCGAGTAATTGAATTGGCTACACGTGAGCTATATTTTGACTACTCGAGAGCTAATTCCCTTACTCGAGTACATATATACTTACTCGAGTAATGACTAAGTATTTCACTCAAGTATATAAGCTACTACTCGAGTAAAAGACTTAGCAAAAATTTCTTCAACAAAATTTTCTCTTCTTCAATAAGTTCAACAACATTTCTTTCTCCAATCAGTCTGAGTGCTTGAAACATGAAGTGTATCCCAATAGAGAGGCTACACATGAGTCAACACCATGGATCACACAATGAGGGATTACATTGTATGGTCCTGTGTTTAGTGACCCATTGTAGACTAATATTGGTCTACACTTGGCAATATAGTCCTGCAAACACATAACTCAAACAAGACATCAAATACAACTTAATTTATCTTAGTTCATGGGTGACTTCACCAAATCTGGGTCATTGTGGATACAATACCCAACAGATATAACTTGTATTCTTTATATATATCCTATAACTTGTATTCTTTATATGCACTCTATCTCATTGTTATTTTTCATGAACGGATGTTGATATTATCAAAAGGAGAGTTTGTTGGATCGATGTTTCACATGCCCTGTGTTTGAGAATCTCAACTCCCAGATTGTATTTGATCACGTCTTCTGTTGATAGAGTGTGCAGTGAAAGTCCACTTAGTGTCGGCTATGTGCACCTATGGGGGGGGGGGGGGGGGAATAGGTGACGTGTGGTTCTTTTGCGGAATTTACAGATGTACCTGCACAATAAAAACAACAAACACAGCACACAGAAAACACAACAAATTTATAGTGGTTCCCCGACTTGGGTACATCCACTTTCCCCCTTCGACCTATCTCCCCAACAAGGGACGACTCGGTCACTGCACCAACGGGATTGAAATCCAATCCCTGCACTAACGGAAGGAGCCCTTCCACACGTGAGAGTCAACACTCCCACAAACTGGGTTGCACCCAACCCTTACAACACGGAACAAAAGTTCCTTTACAACAAAAGTAAATATGAAATGTATATGAAATACAAACTTCTTTCGGAGACTACGGTGTTCCTCTTCGTTCGACGACGTGTTCTCGAGGTCGATGAGGAGTCTACAACCTTGGTCTCTCTTGGAGAGGATCTCCCGAAACCGGCGGCGGCAATCCGAGCGGTGGCTTGGTTCGGAGTTGGCGGCGACGAAGGTGCGCTGCTGCAGTGATTTGAGATCCAAACTTCTTTGCGAAGCAAACTAGGTCTACCAACGGTCACTCTAGGATCGGTCGTCTCGATCGATTCGGACGGGGAAGTTTTTCCCGGTCAACAAATCGAGAGACAAGAGATCTCTGGATAGACACGTGAGACGCAAGCTTTGCTAAGCTTCTGTCGCTGGAGATTGGGAAGGAGAACGATCGGCGGAGGCGACGTACTAGCCCGAGCGCGACGGCGGCGGCGGAGAAGAGAGATCGCGATTTTAGGGTTTCGTGCTCGGGTTCTTTCTCCGTGATCTCTGTTCAAAAATACCTGTGTATAAATACTGTAGGATTCTCAAATATGACCGTTTGTGGGACCCACAAATGAAATCCCAAAATCCGGTTCAAACAAATCCAGAAGCAGAATCCGGTTCAGCAGCATTCTGAGAAAACGCCAAGTAAAAATCGGCGAGAATCGCAGACGATTCTCGACGAATCGGCGAGAATCACCAAGTGATTCTCGACGATTCGTCGAGAATCGTTTGTGATTCTCGTCGAATCACTTGTCGATTCTCAACGAATTGGACTTTGTATTCATGGGCTGCTTGACCACTGGTTCGGCGGGAATTACAAGTGATTCTCGCCGAATCTTACTTGGCACCATTTTGAGATGGCCAGAAGGAGTCGGCGAGAATCACTGACGATTCTCGACGATTCGACGAGAATCACCTAGTGATTCTCGCCGATTCGGCGAGAATCACTTGGTGATTCTCGTCGAATTTGCCTTGGGCGATTTTTCGTCTTCCACCTAGGAGCTGCTCCTTGATCCTCCATGCTCCTTGTCTTCTCTTGCATATGAGCGGCCCTGTACTTGAAAGTAAGTGCACTCCAATAGAGAGAGTACACATAGGCCAACACACTGATCTGCTCAACGAGGGATTACGTCGTGCAGACCCGTGTATATTGACCTACTGCACCCTGACATTGGTGTGCACTTAGCGTGGAGAAACTGCAAGTACACCTTGAAAAAGTTTATCAAATACATAGTCTATTGACCTTAGCTTGTCCAGGGGCTTCTTCAAATCAGGTACATTGTGGATACAATACTCAACAATCTCCCCCTATTTGAAGAAGCCTAAACCCTACAAGCTAAGGTGAATAGAGTAAATGAAAAGGAAAGCAACTGAAAGCCATAAACTTTACATCAGTAAGTGGAGACATCCCTTACCAATACCGAGTGCTTGGGAGCAAGCTGGAGCCACCTTAGCCTTGACCCCGAGAGGGTTATCTCCCCCTTTTCGGCTTCGGCAAATCGGGGGTAAGTAACCTTTGGCCCTTAGCTCCCCCTCAGTTCTTGCAGCTGTACTCACGCTGGAGTTCCTGGCTCCCCCTCAGCTTATGCCTCTGTAGTCTTCATTCTTCATAATTGAGCATCCCCAATTCTGTCTTGAAAAGATTGAACTTTGCCTCGTCTAGGGGCTTTGTGAATATATCAGCAATCTGCTTGTCCGTGGGGACATAACAGAGAGAGATATCCTTGTTCTCCACGTGCTCCCGAATGAAGTGGTAGCGTACTTCAATATGCTTCGTTCTGCTGTGCGACACCGGATTGTTGGCAATGGCAATTGCACTGGAGGAGTCGCAGTACATTGGAACTTCCTTGAACTGAAGGTTGTAGTCGGCCAACTGATTTCGGATCCAAAGGAGTTGTGCGCAACAGCTTCCTGCTGAGATATACTCTGACTCGGCTGTGGAGGTTGCAACACAATTTGTTTCTTGCTGTTCCATGAGATAAGCCTCCTGCCGAGGAATTGACACGTCCCGGAGGTGCTTTTCCTGTCATCCCTGCTCCCTGCAAAATCAGCATCTGAAAAGCCTATTAGCTCGACATCATTGTTCCTCGGGTACCACAAGCCAAGATTAGGAGTACCTTTAAGGTATCTTAGAATTCGCTTTGCAGCGACATAGTGAGATTCCTTAGTGTTCACCTGATATCGGGCACATACACATGTGGAGAACATAATATCCGGTCTACTGGCAGTAAGGTAGAGCAGGGATCCAATGATGCTTCTGTATTTGGTTTCATCGAAAGGTTTACCTTTCTCATCCTTATCCAGAGACATGGTGGATCCCATTGGAGTCCTCATAGAGGTTGCACTCTCCATACCGAATTTCTTAAGGAGTTCATTTGTGAACTTCGTCTGAGAGATGAAGATTCCATCCTCAGACTGTTTCACTTGAAGGCCTAAGAAATACTTGAGCTCTCCCATACTGCTCATTTCAAACTTTCCTTGCATGAGTTTAGAAAACTTTTTGCAAAGATTGTTGTCCGTTGAGCCGAATATTATGTCATCGACATAGATTTGCACCAGCAAAATCTTGCCTTTGACTTCCCGGAGAAACAATATTTTATCTATTTTACCTCTGGAGAACTTGTTCTCAAGAAGAAAACTAGATAAAGTCTCATACCAAGCTCGTGGAGCTTGTTTCAACCCATATAAGGCCTTATTAAGAAAATAAACGTGATTGGGATAAGTAGGGTCGACAAAACCTGGGGGTTGAGCGACGTATACTTCCTCTTTCAGGTCTCCGTTCAGGAATGCCGATTTCACATCCATTTGGTAGACAGTGAATCCTTTGTGTGAAGCATATGCCAGGAACAACCGGATTGCCTCGAGCCTTGCGACTGGTGCGAAGGTTTGGTCGAAGTCAATCCCTTCCTCCTGTCTGTAACCTTGAGCCACCAGCCTGGCCTTGTTCTTTATGATGACACCATGTTCATCCAGCTTGTTTCTGAAAATCCACTTCGTGCCAATGACATTCTGCTTGTATGGTCTGGGAACCAGCGTCCAAACCTTGCAACGTTCGAATTGATGTAGTTCCTCTTGCATGGCCAGAATCCATGCCGCATCCTTGTTCGCCTCATCGAACTTCTTTGGCTCTACCTGTGACAGGAAGCTGAGATGCAATACTTCGTTAGTTGTACCTCTTCGAGTTCTGACGCCTACACGAGGATCTCCGATGATCTGTTCTCTAGGATGATCCCTCACGTGACGGAGCTCTAGAAGTCTGGCGTCTGGAGCTTCAGCTACTTCTTGTGCTTCTCTTTCTTCTAAAAGATTTGTTCCATCTTGATCTTCAACATTTTCAGTTGACGTGGAGGTGGAAACTTTGATGTACTTGGGTGCGTCATCTTTAGGGGTCTCATCCAGATTCAGCTGGTCAAGTCTAGCACCTGCATCTTCGAGAAGACTACTGGAAGAAGTGCAGTTAAGCAAACTTCCTTCATCAAATACAACATTTATTGATTCTTCTACCACTAGGGTTTTCTTATTGAAGACCCTATATGCCCGACTATGGGAACTATAGCCCATGAATATGCCTTCGAAGCATTTTTCACCGAATTTAGTACGCGGGTACTTCCCATTATTCAGTACATAGCATCTGCAACCAAAAATCCTCAAGTAGGACATGGTTGGTTTCCTGCCTTTCAGTAGCTCGTAGGGCGTCTTACGATGATGTTTGTTGATCAAAGCTCGGTTTTGTACATGACATGCCGTATTGACACCCTCTGCCCAGAAGTATTCCGGGAGAGAAGCATCTTTCAACATGGTCGTGCAGGCTTCAATGAGAGTTCTATTTCTCCTCTCCGCAACTCCATTTTGCTGAGGAGTGCGCGGGGAGGAAAACTCATGAAAGATACCTTGTTCTTCACAAAATTCTGTCATAGCACCAGATTTGAATTCTGTTCCATGGTCACTTCGGATTTTGACCACGGAGCAGTTAAATTCGTTCTGAACCTGCTTGACAAAATTAGTGAAGATGTCAAAAGTATCTGACTTTCGTTTCAAAAAGAACACCCATGTAAACCGTGAGTGATCATCAACTATCACTAGCGTATATGACTTGCCTCCCAAGCTATGAACTTGCATTGGGCCAAACAAGTCCATATGTAGCAGGTAAAGACATCGGGAAGAGTCTTTGTCTGCAATGCTCTTAAAGGTAGCCCGTGTCTGTTTGCCCATCTGGCATGCATGACAGGGGCTATCCTTGATGCACTTGATACTGGGAGCATCTCTTACCAAATTCTTAGAAAATAGCATACTAATTGTCTTATAATTAATATGTGCCAATCTCTTGTGCCATTGTTCGCAAAGAGAAGCACTGCCTGTTGCCACAAGGCATACGGGGGTAGATGAATCTATACTAAGAAAATCTAAGCAGAAGATATTTCTGCTCCTAATGCCTGATAATACCGTCTCAGAGGAGGTACGTGAAATTATCAGACATTTATCCTTGCAGAACTTAACGTCATAACCTTTATCACATAACTGACTTACACTGATCAGGTTATGATTTAACCCTTCAACATAAGCCACGTCGGTGATAGAGATTATACCGTTGGAAATCATACCATAACCTCTGGTGACTCCTCGATCTGACCCTCCAAAGATGACTTTGGGTCCATTCTCGACTGGAGTGTAATCACGCAGCAGGCTTCTTGTCCCGGTCATATGCCGGGAGCATCCACTGTCCAAATACCAGATTGGCGTTTTGGTGGCCTTTGGACATTCCTGCAAAACAAAATTAATTTGCCTTAGGAACCCAATCGAACTTGGGTCCTAGATTCCTGGTTAGCACACTCCCCCTCGGTTGGTTAACCCTACGAGTGGTCGGTCTCGCATTGTTAACATGGGGAGTCTCGTAGTTCCTTGGATTAAACCAACAATCCACGGCAAAGTGACCGACTCTGCCACAGCACCAACAGTCGAACCTGTTGTATCTCTTCCGAGGCTCCTGCCTTACCCTGGGAACAACGGGTGCAGTTGGGGCCTTGGATCTGGAGGTGGAGGCCTCATGGTGACGACAGTCACATGACGTTGTCACCTTCTGAATAACAGGCTTGACTTTTGGCGCCTGCTTTCCATTATGGCCGCTAGAGAACGGACCATAACTTCCTATGTGGATCTCCTCATAAGGTGCCTTGAGGGCACTCTCACCAAAGTTCCGGGGGAAGTTCCAACCGTCATACCGGCTCTTAGGCTTTGCAACCGAGGGCCGGAAATGATGCCCAAATGTTGACTCAAAGTCATGTTGGTTGCAATGAAGGCCAGGCTTTCTGAACGCAACAGGACTAAGAGGAGCCTTCCCCTTTTCATCAGCAGAGGCCTTCTTGGCGGCCTTATTCTTCCTCTGGTTCTTGTTCCTCCTAGATGAAGAACCAGATGCCCCAATATGCCCCAAGCCAGCTCCTTTGGCCTGAGCAGAGAAGGTGTCAACGACTGGAAGCACTGTTTTTGGCATAGAGAAGCTCTGTACGATCTTCCTTTCTGCCGCAAGTAGTTCTTCCAATTTGTTGACTTCCTCCTGCTTGAGATCAAGGAGCTTCAAGGACTCTGAGTGCTTTGAAGTTAGGTCAAGGTGCTCCTGTCTGAGAGAGATCAAGCTAGTGACCTCTTCCCTTAGGGATACACACTCACCCTTAAGGAATTTTACTTCCTTCTTCTCAGCCTTCAGTCTCTTGCGGCACTCGTCGAAAGTGTTGAGCAGAAGCTCATACTTTTCGAGGAGTTCAGCTTCGCGGGCCGAAGGGCCATCCTCAGGTTCATCATCCTGAGACTCAGGATCAGAGTCAGAGTCGGAGAGAGGGGTGTGAGCTTTTACCTTCCCAGTAAATGGGGGGCATTCTCCTTCTGAGTCCGAGCGACCCACCAGCCCGAAGTAGGCTTCCTCATCATCACTGGAGTCTGAGGAGTCAGACTCACTTAGTGTCTTTGGTCTTCTAGCGATGTAGCTCCGCTCCTTCTTCTTATCTCTGGAGGATTTGAGCTCCTCTCCTTTCCCTTTATCTCTTTTGCTTTGATGGCAGTCGGCCACAACGTGACCTGGCTTATTGCATCCAAAACAAATGATATCAGAAGAACGATGTTTGTTAGGTTTAGATGCATACCCGTCAGAAGAGTAGTTTTTCTTCTGATGTCTGGAAGAGGAGCCGTCTCTTTTTCTTTGATTCCTCATCTTGAGGAATTTCTTGAACTCTCGAGTGATGAGGGAGAAATCCTCTTCCGACAGTTCTGAGCTGGAGGAGCATGGATCAGAGTCCTCCTCTTCTTCCTTATTTCTGGCACGGTATGACACCGCACCCTTCCCTTTTCTGGAGTGACTGGCTTTTAGGGCCACAGTCTTTTCTTTAGCAGCAGCCTTCTCTGCTTCTTCCTCTGCCTTCCTGGTGTTCAGCTGAAGTTCATAGGACATCAGCTTCCCGAACAGGATTTGTGGATCAGTTTCTGCTAGTCTGCCAAATTCTCTGATGGCGCAGATCTTTGTGTCCCATTCCTTAGTAAGGGACCTAAGGAATTTGTCATTGAGTTCACCATTGGTGAACACTCTTCCATAGCCCTTGAGGGCGTTGACAATCTTCAGGAAGTTCTCGTATGTGACTCCGATCTCTTCCTTAGGCCCTTGCTGGAAGGCCTCAAACTTCTGGTTCAGGAGGGATCTCCGATCATCCCTTACTTCATCTGTGCCCTCCATTAGAATGATCAGACACTGCCATATCTCCTGAGCTGTCCTGCAGTTGCTGAAGTTTTGCATCATCGAGTCATCAACTGCACTGACCAGGATGTTTCTTGCCTTCATGTCAAGGCCCACTAGGACCATCTCATCCTTATCCATTTCAGAGAGTGTCTTCGGCACTTTCTTGGTGGGATCAATGGTGGAGGCCTTAGTGGGGACATAAGGTCCCTCCAGCACGATCATGAACAGTCGAGGGTCCACTGCTTCCATGTAGAACCTGATTCTTTCCTTCCAGATAGGAAAGTTGAGTCTGTTGCACACTGGGATCTTGCCGGAGTACTTGAGCCCGTCCATAGTAGATGTATGTCTCCTTGTTGACACTAGTGGCAGGATTCACCTCAAGGTGTTAGCCTTTTTGTTGAGGAACCTCGCTTTGATACCACTTGAAAGTCCACTTAGTGTCGGCTATGTGCACCTATGGGGGGGGGAATAGGTGACGTGTGGTTCTTTTGCGGAATTTACAGATGTACCTGCACAATAAAAACAACAAACACAGCACACAGAAAACACAGCAAATTTATAGTGGTTCCCCGACTTGGGTACATCCACTTTCCCCCTTCGACCTATCTCCCCAACAAGGGACGACTCGGTCACTGCACCAACGGGATTGAAATCCAATCCCTGCACTAACGGAAGGAGCCCTTCCACACGTGAGAGTCAACACTCCCACAAACTGGGTTGCACCCAACCCTTACAACACGGAACAAAAGTTCCTTTACAACAAAAGTAAATATGAAATGTATATGAAATACAAACTTCTTTCGGAGACTACGGTGTTCCTCTTCGTTCGACGACGTGTTCTCGAGGTCGATGAGGAGTCTACAACCTTGGTCTCTCTTGGAGAGGATCTCCCGAAACCGGCGGCGGCAATCCGAGCGGTGGCTTGGTTCGGAGTTGGCGGCGACGAAGGTGCGCTGCTGCAGTGATTTGAGATCCAAACTTCTTTGCGAAGCAAACTAGGTCTACCAACGGTCACTCTAGGATCGGTCGTCTCGATCGATTCGGACGGGGAAGTTTTTCCCGGTCAACAAATCGAGAGACAAGAGATCTCTGGATAGACACGTGAGACGCAAGCTTTGCTAAGCTTCTGTCGCCGGAGATCGGGAAGGAGAACGATCGGCGGAGGCGACGTACTAGCCCGAGCGCGACGGCGGCGGCGGAGAAGAGAGATCGCGATTTTAGGGTTTCGTGCTCGGGTTCTTTCTCCGTGATCTCTGTTCAAAAAATACCTGTGTATAAATACTGTAGGATTCTCAAATATGACCGTTTGTGGGACCCACAAATGAAATCCCCAAAATCCGGTTCAAACAAATCCAGAAGCAGAATCCGGTTCAGCAGCATTCTGAGAAAACGCCAAGTAAAAATCGGCGAGAATCACAGACGATTCTCGACGAATCGGCGAGAATCACCAAGTGATTCTCGACGATTCGTCGAGAATCGTTTGTGATTCTCGTCGAATCACTTGTCGATTCTCAACGAATTGGACTTTGTATTCATGGGCTGCTTGACCACTGGTTCGGCGGGAATTACAAGTGATTCTCGCCGAATCTTACTTGGCACCATTTTGAGATGGCCAGAAGGAGTCGGCGAGAATCACTGACGATTCTCGACGATTCGACGAGAATCACCTAGTGATTCTCGCCGATTCGGCGAGAATCACTTGGTGATTCTCGTCGAATTTGCCTTGGGCGATTTTTCGTCTTCCACCTAGGAGCTGCTCCTTGATCCTCCATGCTCCTTGTCTTCTCTTGCATATGAGCGGCCCTGTACTTGAAAGTAAGTGCACTCCAATAGAGAGAGTACACATAGGCCAACACACTGATCTGCTCAACGAGGGATTACGTCGTGCAGACCCGTGTATATTGACCTACTGCACCCTGACATTGGTGTGCACTTAGCGTGGAGAAACTGCAAGTACACCTTGAAAAAGTTTATCAAATACATAGTCTATTGACCTTAGCTTGTCCAGGGGCTTCTTCAAATCAGGTACATTGTGGATACAATACCCAACATGCAGGTTGATAGGTTCAAGTGAAGAGAAGAAGCCTACTATAGATGGTACCGCCGAGCGTAAGAAGTTTCCGCTGGGCGATAGCTGGAATTAAATGGACATGACACTCGGGAAGTCATCAGAAAGCGCTAGTACTACCGCCCGCGCTAGCCCAATGAATTAAATTGACATTGTGCTTGGGAAGCTATCGGACAGCGCTAGCTATTATCGCGCCGCGCTAGTTCACTCAACGCCGCATTGAGAGCGTTGAGAAAAATGGCGTTGAATGGATGCTACCGCCAAGCGCTATCTATTACCGCCCGACGATAGCTCACTCAACACCGCGTCGAGAGAGTTGCGAAGAATGGCGTTGAGTGGATGCTACCGCTAAGCACTATCACTTACTGCGCCACGCTAGCCATTCGATGAACGTCGAGACAGAATCGTCGAGCGTTGGACTACCGCCTAGTGCTAGTTCTACCGCAGGCGCTATCACGATGAATTATTTGGACCTAGCGCTCTGGACGAAATCAGCGCTAGCCCTATCGTGCGACGCTAGCAAATTTTTAAATGATAAATATTCGTTTTGAATATTTCTTTTCATATTTGGATGACATATGGCACAACAAGCGCGCAAACTTACCATCGGGCGCTAGTCTTACCGCCGACGGTAGCCTATTTTCATGAAGACATATATAAGGCCGCCTTGTTTTCTGTGCCTGGTAATGATTCTGATTGAAGGACTGAAGAACGATGGGAGTTCGTGAATTCTAGGGTTTGGCAGCCGTCTTGCGCTCCATTCCACAAGTCTCCATCAAAGAAGGAGATAGTTGTCTCCCTCCCGCTCGTGATCGAAAGACTCTAAAGACCAAGATCTACAACGAATATGAAGAGCCGACCAGTTGCCAACAAACGGAGATCTTAAGCACCGGTCGTGGATCGCTACACGGAGTTGTCTTCAAGAGGGAGAACTTTAATCCTTTAAATATTTATATCTCTTATTTTTGTAATCTGTTTTGTCTTTTCTAAATCTTGAGGAGAGGGAAATCGACCGGTAAGGGTCGTCAGATTCCAGGAAGGATTCCGTGGGAAATCGTCCTGGGGATAAGGACGTCTAGATCTAGAGGATCTAGCGGGGCTCTAAGACCCTTCCTTGCGTGGAGGTGAAGAGCGGCTCGAAGACTTTTCTTGGAGGGAAAGAGAGAGAGACAACCAGTCCGGGTAGTGGGTCGACATAGAAAACAAAATGAGTCTTTATATTCCATCGCCTTCGATCCCCGACGTCACGGAGATCACGTTCTTGTAATCACTTAGAACAATTGTCTTTTATTCAAGCTGTGAAACATTTATTTCTTCTTCATCAGATTATGTGATTGTTCTGGCTGTGTCAAGTTAGTGGTTGTGCTGTGAGGTTTCCAAACGAACTTGCATAGGAAAACGAGTCCACAGACGTACCGCCGCGCGTTAGATACCTAATGCCTCGCGGTAGCATCCAGGACTTGATTTCCAGGTGTGAAATATTTTTAAATTTCATTTAACGCTCGAAACCTTATTCACCCCCCCCCCCCCCCTCTAATGTTGGCCACGAGATCCAACATGCTCGACACAAGCGTCGAGCTTCGCTCGATGCTTTAGCCTGTTTCCAGCAACTCCTTTTTGGGGTGTTATAGCCCTACTCACTGATTTTGCCCTTGTAATTGATGTGAGCAGTTAACCGAGTAGGGGTAGCATTTGTAGCCTTGCTGGAGGTTTACCTTTCGAAATTGTCAATTAGAGAAGTGCCAGTGGTGGTGGAATTCGAGGACGTGTTTCCTGAGGAGCTTCCAGGAGTACCTCCTCAGCGGGAGATCGATTTCACAATCAAGTTGGTGCCAGGAGCGAGGCTGGTTCGTGTTCCCCTTGTAGTATGACACCAAAGGAGTTAGCTGAGCTTAAAGTACAGCTATAGTAGTTGTTGGAGCAGGGATATGTTAGACCCAACTCTTTGCCTTGGAGTGCACCAGTGTTGTTCGTAAAGAAGAAAGATGACAGTATGCGATTGCGCATAGACTACCGTGAGTTGAACAAGCTAACCGTCAAGAATAAGTATCTGATTCTGTGGATAGATGACTTGTTCGACCAGTTGGTAGGTTCAGTGGTGTACTCCAAGTTGGACTTGAAGTCGGGGCATTAACAGTTGCAGATTCGAGATGAGGACATACCTAAAACAGTTTTTTTGTACGAGGTATGGCCACTTCGAGTTCTCGGTGTTGTCGTTCGGTTTGATGAATGCACCATCAGTATTCATGGATTTGATGAACCGAGTGTTTCAGGAGTACTTAGACTCGTTTGTGGTAGTATTCATAGATGACATCTTTATACTATAAGGGAGGATGTTTTAAGGGGTGGTGTAACGTTCCTGTTCCCAAACTACCCTTCTAAATGGTGTAACTTTCATCTTTCGAAAAATCCCTCCACTTTTTCTGCTTCCCGCCAACATTACCAGCCACTGGATCTATTAAAATCAACGATCACGGATGATTGTCGATAGAAACCACGGATCCTTAAAGTTCCCACTGCATGATCTTTTAAAATCAACGGTCACGGATCAAAAAGCCGAGGGCCACTGATCGATTTTTTTTATTTTTCTACGCCTCTCACGCGCTCGCCATTTCTGCGTGCTCGCCATTTTCGCTCGACTTTTAGCTCTGTCACGCCAACCGTCGTCGAGGATCTCCACGACATCCTTCTTCTTTCCTTTGCACTGCATCCAACCACCTCCATCCGCCTCCGACCGCCTCTGTTACGCACTGCATCCAACCGCCACCGCCTCTGTCGCGCACCGCATCCAGCCGCCTCCAGGTAAGCCAATCCATCTCTGCATTTCCTCTTCCCCAATCTCTTTCGCAACAGTGCCTCGACAGTGTTTTATTTTTGCTTAGCCTTCACTACACTGTGACCCTCGTAGGAACCCACGATCAACATCTCTGCTCCTTCTCTGAGACCTGCAATCATTAAAGGGCAACAAACTCCAGGAATTTTTGTGATTCAATTTCTGTGGCACTTTGCTTCAATTTCTTCAAGGATGTACAGTTTTCAATTATTCT
This sequence comes from Platanthera guangdongensis, assembly GCA_039583875.1. NCBI lineage: Eukaryota > Viridiplantae > Streptophyta > Magnoliopsida > Asparagales > Orchidaceae > Platanthera > Platanthera guangdongensis. The sequence goes on from CM077162.1 coordinate 162,043,510, forward strand.
TAGGGTTTTAATATCTTTTGTTTAGTAAGTGATTTTGTATGCGCACTGTTCTTTTGCTCTTGCACGGTTTATACATCATTAACAACTTCTTTTGGGATTAGCTAATGCATTTTATTTATTTTAACATGAGTCTTATGACAGACTGTGTGAATCTAACATCAATCCTTCATATATTGCAAGTTGAGTTGTAATATGTTTATTTGGGTTAAAATGAGGCTTATAAGTGTCAATATATTTTACATTACTTTCTGCACGTATACCTTTTTCAGCTTTAGATACACAATTTCTTGAGCACAATTTGTTGTTTCTGTATATTTTGTTCCATGAAACTATTAAATGATTCAAAATTTATTTGAGTATCTTTATACTATAAGTAAAGAGGATTTGAGTTTGGTGTAACATTCAGGTTGCCTATAATACCCTTAGGTGTTGATTGTTGCGTTCCCTTTAAAATGTTCAATATAGTGTTCAATAATTATTGCTTCAGTAAGTTGTTTCTTAAATCTATAAGCTCTTTAAATTAGCTTTTAAGTTAGATGTCAGTATAAAATAAGACAAATATAGGTTAGTAATTTCCCTCGTAGGCCTGGTACGGTCGCTCTTGGCCGTAGGGGCGTTGCCCTATATACCGTCTATGCAAATAAATTAGTTTACTTTTAACCAAGTGGTAATTCATCAAACACAAAAAACAATTACATGTCTGAAAGAAACAGATAATTCATGAGTTAATTACATCGCATCGCAGATACTTGGAGATGGCAAACCAAAATCATGCGGAGGCATCGTCGTTGTTGCCAAATCAGTGTGGGCCAATCCAACGTAAAAGAGGGGGACCTTCAACTTTGGCGGCAACCGCTGAGCAAACTCAAGAGTCAACCCGAGTACGTGTTAGTAATTGGAGACGGTCATTGATTGCAAAACAACGGAGTGTACTGAATGCAAGGTGAACACAATCGCGCTCATCATTGACTTTATCATTGGCCATGGAAGTCCAACCCAACGAGCCAGAATCTCCAAATCAACCGAATGAAATTGAAGATAATCCTTTTGCCGGAACTTCGCAGATAGATGATCAAAATCAGGCTGAGGCAGATCAACATCAAACTGAAGGTGAGTCGTTGTTGCCAAACCAGGGTGGACTAGTCCAACATAAAAGAGGGAGGCCTTCAACTTTGATAGCACCAACTGAGCAACCTTGAGAGTCAACCCGAGTACGTGCTAGTGATTGGAGATGGTCATTGACTGTAGAACAACGGAGTGCACTGAATGCATGGCGAACACAATTGCGCTCAACGTTGACTTTACCATCGGCAGTGGAAGTCCAACCAACACATCCAGAACCTCCAAATCAACCGAATGAAATTGAAAGATGACAATTCTGCTCCCACTTCGTGGACAGGACGTCGTAATATTACAAGAAATTACTGCTCCTTCGACAACGTCCGCGTCTTCCAGCTCCCAAAACCAACCATTTTCCCTCACTGTGCAGCTCGATTATTCAACAAAGAAACAAAAAATTTATGTTGTAAACTTGACAAAGTAATTTTACCTGTCATTCTTGTCCCCCCATAGTTTTCGGCTCTTTACACCGATCAGTCCACAAAAGGGCGCCATTTCAGGCAAAATATACACGCATACAACCACGTATTCTCTTTCACATCCATGAGCGTTAAACTTGACGAAACACTTCCAGCTTTCAACCAGGGTTTGTACACTTTCAGAGCATATGGGGCTATATATCACACGATTGGATCTATTCTTCCTACTCCGGGGGACAGACCACGATTTTTGCAAATGTTCATCTACGACACTGAACATGAGACATCACATCGTTTGGCGGAAAATAATGGACTCGATATGGAAATATTGAATGAGATCAAAGATATCCTTGATACACATAACCCATATGTCGTAAACTTTAGATAAATTTCTAAACACCAGCAGTTACAGTCGTGTCAACTACTTATTCGTGAACGACCATCTACCCACCGACAATACATCCTTCCTATCGCATCTCAGGTAGCTGCAGTGTTAGTGGGAGTCGAAGATTTCACTGAGTCTACCGATAGGGACATCAAAATCCATTCTACAAGCGGGCATTTGACTACAGTCAAGGAGTACGCAGGTTTTTATGATCCACTACAGTACCCACTCCTGCTCTCACACGGTACTTTTGGTTGGGATTTAGCTTTTTAGACGGATCAGGGGTTACAAGTTAGTTGTTGTGACTACTACACATGCTTGCTCCAAGTTATAAATTTCATGACTATTGATTAAGAGCTTCATGTAATAGATTTTTAATTTCCTAATTTCGTATAGTTTGTGTCATAATACAAATATGCACAAATAATTCATCAATACTTCTTCGCGGAGTACGACTGCTTCAACAATACGTCGTGGATAACTACATCAAGATTGAGACTCAAAAACTAAGATGGATTAGCCTGAATCAAAATAAAATTAGTGCGGAGCTATATCAAGGATTAAAGGATTGCTTAAATGCTGATGAAAATGATGCAAGTATATTTACTTGCTTATTTATGCTTCTCAAACTGCTGTAATATGTGAAGTTGTTGATTAACGACTTTCATGTATTTCTTAATTCTTTCTTAATTCTGTTTGCTTAGGAAATATTGGGCGACGAATCATCCTTCCGTCTTCCTTCATTGGAAGCCCTCGGGATATGTATCAGAGGTATCAAGATGCAATATCAATCGTGCAACACTACGACAAACCAGATAGAGTTTTAATAATGACGTGTAATCCTAACTGGAGTGAAATCAAAAATGAACTTTATCCAGGACAACTACCATATGATCGTCCAGATCAACTTCCGAGAATCTTTCGAGCTAAATATGAAAACTTAAAGGATAAGATCTTCAATAAGGGTATCCTTGGAAAGGTGGTTGTGCACGTTCACATTATTGAGTTTCAAAAGAGAGGTCTACCACACATACACATGTTGGTTATTTTTGATGCGGAAGATAAATTAAATACTCCAGATGAGTACGATTCTTTGGTTAGCGTTGAGATACCAAATCAAGAGGCGGATCGCCCTTTATATGATGCAATTCTAAAACATATGATACATGGACCATGTGGTCACTTCAAATCGAATGCACAATGCATGAAAAATTTGGGGTGCAGTAAGGGGTATCATAAGCCTTTTGTAAAGTATACTATTCAAGGGAATGACTCACATCCTGTTTATCGACGTCAGATTGACAATAGTAGAACTATTACAGTTGGTCGTGGCATTGTGGTGGATAATAGATGGGTCGTTCCATACAACCTATGGTTACTCTTAAGGTATGATTGCCATATTAATGCAGAGATATGTAGTAGTATTCAGAGTATTAAGTATTTGTATAAGTATGTCTACAAGGGACACGATTGCATGTCATTTGAAATTCGCCCTGCCCTTAATTATGATAAGGTGAGCAAGTATGTTGACAGTCATTGGGTTTGTGCACGAGAGGCATTGTGGAAAATATTTAAGTTTGGGATGACGAGGATGTATCCTTCTATTTTGAGACTGCAAATTCATTTACCAAATCAACATCAGGTTGACTTCGGTAGTGAGGAAACGATTTCAAGTTTCTTGGAAAATAAGAGGAACTCCAAATCAATGTTGACTTAATTTTTTCGTGTGTATAATGACGACCAAGAGAGTGAGAAATACTTATATTAAGATTTTCCAAAATACTACAGATATCTACCTGCCGAGCACAAGTGGATACCAAGAGTATCAAATCTAAACGTTATTGGTAGAATATATGCAGTCAACCCAATGAAAGGCTAAAGGTTTTACTTACGACTGCTACTTAATCATGTTAAAGGTCCAAAATTGTTTGAGGATCTAAAGTGTATGAGCGGTGTTCAATGTACAACCTTTAAACAGGATACAGAGCAACACAGACTTCTTGAAGAGGACAATAGCATTTGAGATTGCCTGGCTGAAGCAAGATGTTTTAGAATGCTAATTTCTTTAAGAAGGCTTTCTGCAATGATTTTTTTATACTGTGAACCTAACTTTGTACATGATCTGTGGGATGATAACATTGAAAGTATGCCTGAAGATTACACTTCAACCAGCACTTTAAATAGCACCTATAAAAAAGATAAGTTACTTCATGATTTAGATGACATTCTACAACAACATAAGAAAATAGTAAAGGATTTTGGTTTATCGGCCATAAGTGAAGGTTTTGAGGGTTTGCACATCTTCTCCAGCCTAATAGAACATGAACATTCGTTCTCATTATCTGATGATGACTTAAATTCAGTAAACTCATTTAATCCAGAACAACTGTCAGCATTCAACATCATCAGTGTAACTATACTAAAATGACAAAATGCAATGTTCTTCTTGGATGGTCCAGGAGGTACGGGAAAAATGTACCTTTATCGGGCATTGTTGGCAACTTTTAGAAAGGAAGGGTTCATTATACTAGCAACAACTTCATCGGGGATCGCAACAAAACTACTCCCGGGTGGGAGGACTGTACACTCGAAGTTCAAAATACCTATCAGATATGAAATAATGTCGACCAGTAGATTTAATAAGCAATCTGATTTGCGTGATTTGATACAACAAGTCGGGGCAATTATTTGGGATGAGGCCCCAATGACTCATAAAAAGGCATTCAAATCTGTGGATAGATCTTTCAAGGATGTCCTTGGCGTCAATGAGCCCATCAGCGGCAAGGTTATGATCTTTGGTGGTGAATTCCGTCAGCTGACACAGGTCGTCGTAAATGGAACAAAATCTCAAATTATTACTGCAAGCATCATTGAATCATATTTATGGACGAATGATCGCATTCTTAGCTTAACCATGAACATGAGAGCTCATGATGATCCACATTTCTCGGAGTTCTTACTGCGCGTGAGTAACGGTGATGAGCCAGCAATTCTAAATGATATGGTTCATATTCTAACCTCCATGGTCATACCTTGGGTAGATGAACGCTCTGTAAATATATTGATCGATGCAATATTCACTGAGCTTGGTTCCCCAATAGATATCAAATGCATGGAAATCAGAGCTATAATAACGCCTTTGAATGAAGATGTCAACAAAATAAATGAAAAATATCTTGAAATATTTCTGGAAGAATGCAAAACTTACTATTCTTTTGACTCTGGGTACTATAAAAGGTTTGTGGAAAACGTTTTGCAGATAGCTCTGCCCCTCACTTCTCTGACTCGTAAGGACTAGAAATTTGTATGGACGCGGGAGTGTAACCGAGTGTTTGACACCTTGAAGGAAAGGTTGATGTCGGCTCCAATCCTAAGTCTTCCTATGGGGAATGATGGATTTCAGATTTTCAGCGATGCATCGGGCTGCGGTTTGGGTTGCGTGCTAGTATAACATGATAACGTGATATCCTTTGGGTCTAGATAGTTAAAATCTCATGAGAGGAATTACCACGTCCATGACTTAGAGCTGGTGACAATAATCTTTGTGTTTAAGTTATGGAGGCACTATGTGTACGATGCGAAGGTGGAGATCTTCACGGACCTCAAAAGCCTAAAGTATATTTTGGATCAAAAAGACTTGAACATGCGGCAACGCATGTGGTTCGAGTTCCTTAGGGACTACAACATGGCGATTCAGTACACTCCAGGCAAGGCCAACGTGATGGCCAATGCCTTGAGTAGAAAATATTCTGGACAAGGAAATTGGATTGAGGCTCATCATGAGCGGTTGGTGCAGGATATTAAGTCCCTTAGCATTGATTATGTAGAGAAAGGCAAATCTAGCATGGCTTATTTGAGCTGGATGGAGTTATAGTGCGACATATCCGATCGTATCTGGGAGGCGACTACTGTAGATGTAGAGTTCCATCCATTAGTGGTGGAAGCTTAGAAGGCCGAGGGTAGTACCTGGGAGATGGTTGGTGGGATCTTAAAAAGGGATGGAAGGGTATGTGTACCGCAGTTCGGCAAGCTCCGTGAGGAGTTGATGTTTGAGGCCCACTTCACGAAGTACTCCATTCACCCGGGTAGTACAAATATGTACTTAGATATGAAGAAATCCTTTTGCCGGCCTGGGTTGATGCGGAATGAAGCTTTATATGTGAGTCAGTGGTAAACTTGTGTCTTAGTTAAGGCTGAGTGTCAGAATATAGATGGGTTCCTGAAGCCCCTTCCTATCCTTGAGTGGACATTTGACAACATCTTCATGGATTTTGTGCATGGTTTACATCGGTCGCAGAGGGGTAACAATGTGATTTGTGTGGTTGTGGATCACTTGACTAAGGTGGCTCACTTCATTCTGAATCAGAAGGAGTAAAACATGGAGAAGCTGGTGGAATTATATGTTCGTAACATTGTGCGTCTGCACGAGATTCCAAAGAGCGTTGCTAGTAATAGTGATGGATGATTTATGTCCTAGGGCTAGAGACTAGTGCAGAAGAGTCTGGGCACAAAACTTAGGTCTAGTAGTGTAAGCCCCCCCACCCCCAACCTTTGCCTGGGTTGGGCCGTAGTGGATCTTACTTGCCCAAGACATCCACCCAGCGCTCCTTAAGGGGTAACACCCAACACTACCGAGCAGTAGTTGGACGTCTTAATCGGCTTGAATCACAACATTCATATCACATCATAGAGTATTGTGGAACCATTAACAGGAAACCACATCAAACATATATAACAATATATATTTAATAGAAAACGCAAAAGGTCGTAGCCAATGTTTATACATGGAGCCCGTAGACTATAATAGTACTATAACAAACAACTCTCTCTCTCTCTCTCGAATCTGCTTGCTAGTACTCACGTCTTGAAACTCTAGAGATGACGTGGGTGGCTCTGCTCGAGTATTCCTATCAGCTGGCGTATCGTCTTGCAATAGCTGGTCGCTACGGTATACCATCTCCTGTGAATGGTTATTAAAATAACTGTTAGTCACAGAGCTAAGTGGAAACAAATCTCCTCCCCGGATCTATATCCTGGGGACGAGCTCATGCACCCAACAAAAGTAGATAGCCGAAGCATGAGAGGGTTGGTAAAACATTTCATGAATAAGTTAGGAGCAACAAAAAAGAGGTGCAGCATAGTATAACTGGACTAGCAACAACAATATATGTTATTTTTAATTTAGGCTCCACTAGCATAGCAGTACAACATGTATTCACAACCCGTATAAACATCACAGATATTCACAGCCACGTACACATTACAGACATTCACAGCCACGTACATATCGCAGGCATTCACAGACGCGTACACATCACAAACATTCACAGTCGTGCATAACACCCTATGTCGACATAGTATGGACTGATCCTTTTCAAACTGGGTAGCGAGCTCCACGGGCCTCACCGATGTGGCCATCAGTGATAGTGGCAAGTCCAGCCACTTCTGGGGTTGGTCGTACCACACAGCCTAGGCCCTAATGTACAACCTCAGGTACTCTTGGATGTAAGCGACATCCGGAGATTCAAAATTTTGGCCGACCAGCGGAGGAAACCCAACGGGGATAAACATTACGGCTGGTCATCCGTGGTACTCATCTCCATGTCTCCTTAAGTCGTCGAACTTCTCGCACAGGTACGAATGCTCTATGGAAATGACTGACCCGCCATGGTTTACCACAAGCAATTTACAAGCAAACAAGTAAAAATAGTTTTGTTAGTATGCACCAAGTCTACAGCAGCTTGCCCTACTATGCTTTAAATAATTCGAGCAAACAACACTTGGCTCGACTTTCATCAAGAAGCGTGGGAGCACTTTATTTGTGGCTAACTTAGTAGGAATATATCAACTCCTATTATCCCCAACTAAGACTCAACCTATCAATTAACTTCCCGTCAGGGCAGGACCCATGCTTAAAATAGTAAATTGTAGAAACAAAAGTACGGTAATAAATGCTAATGTTAGTATAAACTGCAAAATTGAAATGCTATAAAGAAATAGGACCGGTAGGACACTGAAGTAGTATTGAACTGAAAGTAAGTATTGAAAGGAACTGGACCAGTATGTGACTGGAATAATACTTAAAAGTAATGAAGTGAACTGAAAGTAATTAGCCAGAACTAGTACGAGACTGGAGTACTGAAAAGAACTACTGAACTTAATTGAATAAATGAAATGAACCAGTACGAGACTGGAATAAAACATAAAAAAATGATTAGTAGTCCAATCTCTCCATTCATGAGGCTTCTGTTCTATCTTCATTTTCAGGAGGCATGTTCAGTTCCATCTCTGTTCTCAGGAGGCATGTTCAGTTCCATCTCTTTTCTCAGGAAGTTTAGTTCAGTTCCATCTCCGTTCTCAGGAGGTTTAGTTCAGTTCCATCTCCGTTCTCAAGAGGTTTAGTTCAGTTCCATTTTTGTTCTTAGGAGGTTTAGTTCAGTTTCATCTCCATTCTTAGGAGGTTTAGTTCAGTTTCATCTATGTTCTCATGTGGTTACTTTGGATTTCCACCATTATTAAGATCCGATAACAATTCAGTTGTGCCCTTTTTAATCACGGCTTAATCGGATTAGGGGAAGCTTATTATGAGTTATATTTCTATTATTCAACCGAGAATAAATATCAATTTGATTGCTTGCATCGGATCGAATCCGAGAATCTCGTTAGAGGGCACATTTTTTCTCGAATTTCAACCTCAAAAATCATTTTTAACACATGAGGAAAATTATTCACTCAAAACGAGGTTGTGGATTATTTTTCTCTAAGCTAGTACTTTCATCTTCCGAGTCTACCCAAAATGCTCGATAGTTATTTGAAAAAGAGGCGTTCAGTGGTTTTGCAAAACCCCAAAATACTCGGAGCTGGAAATCTTGTCTCGATAACTTTCGTCAATTACTCAATTGAACTTAATATTTAATATATAAAGTGGTCGCGCGCTTCAATTTCCATTTTTGAAGAATTTGAGCGCATAAATTTCTGAGCGCGACCCTAAGCTCCTAGAAATTGGAAAAATCTTCAAATTTTATTCTAAGGTTCCCAAATTTTAATACAACCTTTAAGAGGTCCTAAAAATAGTCTATAAATTTTTTCAAAATTTTCGAGAAAATTTGGGCATCTAAATTGGCCAAATAATTCTTATTTAGGCTTTTAAAAATGCCAAATCAATCCTAAAAATTCTCAAATTTTTGTGGAGGTTTCCCTCAATAAGGGGAATAATTTTCATGTTCAACACTTTTCCCTAAGAGCCTATATTGTTTTTTATAAAAATCAACCAAAGTTCTGATTAAAAATTGGTCTGCATATAGCATATCAGGCTTGATCCGGCGGCCAGAATTGAGCCAGATGGGGGAAAACAACCAACATTTCCACACTACAGATCAGCCATGGATCCGCTGTGGGGGGCACAGAAGATGAGGAGGGGGAGGGAAATAATGAAATCACAACCGTTCATCTCATAATAAATGACAGTGATCTCTCCCGCCGGAGAAGGAGGCGATGGCCCTCTACCACCACCGGCCGACCACTGCCAGACGCTAGCACCGCCCCTGATCGACTCATTGGGGGCCGGCAAATCTCTGGGTGGTGGTCAGGCAGCCTGACGCCGCGGGCCGTCGCCGGCCACCGCTGTAATTTGTGAAACTGGGAGCAGGGTGGCAACGACTCTACTCCCAGCACCATCCTGACTCTCTGGTGACTATCCCGGCCACAAAACTACCCCCAGCCGGCGTGCCGGGGGGCATAGCTCCTATCTGATGGTGGCCCGATGACCAGCCGCTACCGGCCGCCGCCGGAGCAAAAGCAGAGTAAATCTTTATTTCTTGGGTGCCGCCGGAGCGGCATTTTCCAGCGGTACCTCGGCCTTCCACCGCCGGGGAAGGTTATCCCCGATGCATTATCCCTTCCCCAGCGCCCCCACCGGCGTTGGAGAGGCTAGTCTCCTGCGGCCACCATCAGACTTAGAGATTGGCTCGGGTGGTGTCGGACGCGCTCTGGCCACCGGGAGGCCCATGCAGGTCATCCAAAAACTTAGAAATGGGGAGGGGAGAAGGTTCCACCTGTGCGGAGGGGGCATGGGAGGGTCCCAGCAGATTTTCCATTAGAGGCGGCGGGACGCTTGGCTCGGGTTGGCTTTTCCCCGATGAGGTAGGGTTCCGATGAGGGCTCCCTAGAAGACGACGAGGGAGCTGACGGCCAGAAAAGCCAGAGTAAGGTGCATCCCTGAAAGGTAGGGAATAGGTCGAGGGAGGTGAAGTCGGTAAATCCTTCCGTGAAGCTGCCGAGAGCTCGGAGGCATTTAAGCGCTCCGTCAAACCCTTGTACAACTTGCGGGAAGACGTTGTCCTAGAAGACCAGGTCTGCCGGATCATACATCTCCTGCAAGATAAGTAAAAGGTTAGACTGAGCGATTTCAAAATTGTAACCGCAAGAACATCAGGTGATAAATTACTGATTGCATCTCCTTTAGTCGCTTTATTTCTTCTTATTTCTCCTCCAGTCGCTGCCCAAGATGCTTTTGTCTTTTACTAACTACTTGTAGGGCATGCCCATGAAGTGGCTAGTCACGAAGCTTCTCACCCCGACCAGTGCGGCTAACCGCGGTAAGTCGTCTTCGGGGACCCTGCGCAGAGCTTTCAGGTTGCGCTTTCTGTATAGCGTCGTGCCGACTGCGGTGACGTGGAGGATAACTTTATCCCTCCCCCGGTATGGGATGGAGGTGGAAACTTTGACAAATTTGCCGTCCGGACACCACTCCATGGTCGGGCTGCCGCGGGATCCTTCAGGCCGCTGCCCATTCCATGCAACATGAACACGTCGGAGGAGGCCGATTCCTCATCCCTGTCAGTCCGCTGCGGCCTAACGCACTTGGCTCGCTTCTCCCTTTTATTAAGGGTTAAACCTCCAGGCGTCAGCGGTTTGTTCAGCGGGACCGCCACAACAGCTGTACAACCAAAGCAACAAGTTAGTTCATAAGCTGCGTGGCTAACAGAACAGTTCAGTCGGGTGAATACTTACTGTCTTCTATAGGCTTGGGGAGGGTGGCCATCCCTCCCTTAGCTAATATGGGATTAATCCCACGAGGGGAGGATCTCCTCTCCTCTCCTCTTCTCCACTTGCTTTGGCCATGTGGTAGCATCCTAGGGTACCTAGGTGGCAGCCATCCAAACGGGAGAAGGGGTGGTCTTGGGCCTTGAATCCTAAGGAGAGAAAAGAGGACGGGAGGAAAAATTAGGCCTACCTTGGCCCGTGACCCATTCCCATCATATGGCTGGTTTTGGTAGCCCAATATGTGAGAGGGGGTAGGGCCTTTTCCATTAATGAAGAGGGGGAAACACCTCTTTGAAAAAAATTTAAAATTGACTTTTAGGAGGGTTTGACCAAAGTCAACCATAGGGTGGGTCCCCACTTGCTGGTCAAAGTCAAAATAGGTCCATACTATTGGGAGTTGGGTCAAAGTTGGGATGTCGTGTAATAATTTGTGTGTGCACGCTTTTCGATGCATCGCTGTGCTTGATTTGGGTTGACTATCCGTCACTGAAATTAACCGGAATGTACTCGGTTGACTTCATATTGGTCACACGGGTCCAATGGCACTGACCTGGGTCGAATCGGAGTTCGTTTGCTTATTATCCAAAATATGCAAACAAAACTCTATACCATAAACCCTAAACCCTAAACCCTAAACCCTAAACCCTAAACCCTAAATCCTAAACCCTAAACCCTAAACCCTAAAACCCTAAACCCTAAACCCTAAACCCTAAACACTAAACCCTTAACCCGAAACCCTAAACCCTAATCCAGAAACCCTAAACCCTAAACGGTCAAATTGCTGATATTCGTCGTTAGACTTCTAATTGAGACACAACAAGTTCCAGTGTGTTCGTATTGACTATACGAAGACATAGGAACTTACAAAACTCAAATCGAAGTTATCTAGGTCATTATCCGAAAATCTCATTTTTGTGATGTTTTACGATGAATGGCCCTACTTACCATATGATCTCGGAGTTCAACGGAACGAGTTCCAATGCACTTGTATGGATTATACAAAGACATAGGAACTGACAGAACTCAATTTAGAGTTTTCTAGCTCTATATACCCTACTTAGTGTTACCTCTTACCCGAGTGTGGGCCATGGGTAGAGGTTTATGTTACTTTTATTGGGCCCACTAGGGTTCTGATGGCCCAATAAAAGTCGGAATGTTACAATCGAATAAAAATAAAAGGATTTTCGTCCCCGACAATTTGCTCAAAATAGGGGGGAAAAATAACATACCTCGAGAAACAGTTTCAGGTATTTTACTTGGACGAGCGCCTCTGGTTCCCATGTGTACTCATCTCGTCCGTGATTTGACCACGATATCTTGACCATCAGAATGGCTTTGTTACACAGATTCTTCACTTTATGATCCACTACCCTGACTGGTTCAAGCTGGATGGATCTGTCAGATTGCAATTGCACTGGTGGGGTAGGTAGATGTTGCTCTGGTTGCCGAAGTACTCGCCTCAAAAATGAGACATGAAACACATTATGAAGATTTCCCAATTCTAGGGGCAGGTTTAATCAATAGGCAACAAGGCTAACACACTCTATCATCTGATAGGGTCCCAAATAGCAGGGATCTAGTTTCTTTTGCTTCCTTAACCGAGAGACACCATGCATGGGCTTAATTTTCAAAAATACCATTTCTCCTACGCTAAACTACACTGGTCGGTGCTGCGCATCATAATATTTGGCATGTTGGCTCTACGCTTCCCGCATTTGCTCCTAGATTAGTCGTATCATTATCATAGTATCACCAATCTAAGCCACTTCTAAGGCTTTTGAGTCCTCATCTTGAGCCCATGTTAGCAGAGTTCGGTAATGTCTCCCATATAATACCTCGTTTGGGGCCATCTTGATGCTGGCGAAAACTCGACTAAAGGCAGTAACTATTCCCATGGCTAGTTGCGCTCTACTATGCAAAGTCAGAGTAGATCCTCCATTGTCCGGCTTGTCCTTTCCTTCTATCCATCTGTCTGCAGGTTGAAGGCGGTACTAAAGGCCAACTTAGTCTCTAAGTATGCATGCACCCACCTCCACTCCTTGGATGTGAAACGTCCATCACGTTCCAATATAATGGACTTCGGCACTTCGAGAAAACGGACTACCTGTTCTCTTGGAATTTGTTCCATCAAGCTCCCAACTATCTAGGGTTGGTGGATTAACGCGTCGGCAACCCCATTAGCCTTCCTGGGATGGTACTACAGAGCGAAATCATAGTCACTTAGAAATTCCAACCACCGGCACTGTCAGAGGTTCAACTGTTTCTGGGTAAAGATGTACTTGAGACTGTTATGGTCAGAGAAGATCTCGTATCTTACTCCGCATAGGTAGTGTCTCCAAATCTTAAGGACAAAAATGATGGCACCCAGCTCAAGGTGGTGAGTTGCATAGTTCGACTTATGTGGCTTTAGTTGATGTGATGCATAAGCTATCACCTTGCCATGCTGCATTAGGACAGCTCCTAATCCTTTCAGGGATGCATCTATATAAATCTGGAATCCCTCGGTCCGTGAAGAGATTATGAGGATCGAGACAGAAGTTAACAGTCTCTTCAACTCAACAAACGCAGCCTCGCATTCTGGCGTCCACCGGAACGTAACATCCTTCCTTGTGAGGGCGATTAGGGGTAACGCAATCTTAAAGAATCCTTCCATGAACATCCTGTAATAACCTATAATACCGAGAAAACTTCGAATGTCTGCTACCATTTTAAGCAGCTAGCAGTTCTGAACTGCTTGGATTTTGGCTTAGTCCACCACCACTCCATTCCTATTGACGGTATGGCCCAAGAATCCGACTTCTTCCAACCAAAATTCACACTTGTTGAACTTGGCAAAGAGAGAGAGTGCTCCCAAAGTTTAAGTAACACCAACCGCAGGTGTCTACAATGATTGGCCTTGGTCTTTGAGTAGATCATGATGTCGTCGATGAAGACAATCATGAAAAGATCTAGAAAGGGTTTGAACACCTTATTCATCAGAGCCATAAAGGCAGAGGGGGCGTTGGTGAGCCCAAAAGGCATTACCATAAACTCGTATAGTCCGTAGCGAAAACTAAAGGCAGTTTTGGGGATATCTTCCTCCCATAACCGAAGCTGATAATAGCTGGATCTTAGGTCCATCTTGGAGAACACAAATGCTCCTTGCTATTGGTCAAACAACTCGTCGATCCTTGGACGTGGATATGTATTTCGTATAGTGGGCTTATTTAGCTCCTTGTAATCTATGCACAAGCGTAATGTCCTGTCCATCTTCTTTACGAACAGTACAGGGGCTCCCCAGAGCGAGGAACTCGGGTAGACAAATCCGGCATCTATTAATTCTTGAAGCTGGATCTTCAACTCAGCTATTTCCTTGGGGGCCATCCGGTAAGGTGCTCGGGATACTGGTCGAGCTCCGAACACAAGCTCGATCTGGAAATCGACTTCTCACAGTGGGGACAAACCTGGGATGTACTCCGGAAACACATCCGAAAAATCACATACCACTAGCACCTCGGTGAGTACTTGATTCTTATCCTCCATTTCGAAGTAGATAAGAAATACTTCGTCTTTCTGCCGGATTGACCTCACAGTCTGAGCAGAGGTCAAAACGATACAGGATACAGAGGGTATACCTGCCAGCGTAACGACCTGTCCGTCTAGGTTCTGAAGCTTGACCTCTCGGGTTGAACAGTTTATTTGGGCCTTATGCTCGGCTTCCCAATCCATTCCCAATATGAAGTCAAATTCGATTATTGCTAGGATCGTCGCTGAAATCTCGAATTCCACATCCCTTATAACGGCTTGGAATGAGCACTTCTCCGTAGATGTCATATCTGATCCATCTAGTAGACGAATCAGTATAGACAGTCGAGACGAGCGGATGACATTTTCCTTGGACGTAATAAAGTCATGAGATATAAAGGAGTGTGTTACTCCAGTATCGAAGAGAGTTTTTGCAGGGTGTCCTTCTACCAAAAGTAGTCCTGAAGAAGTAAGGAGTATATATAGATATTAAAACATGTACCCGATACAGATATATACATGCTCAAAGGCTAATGCATAGGAATTAATATCTGACGTATCTCTAGCATCTAAGATACAAACCTATCACTACATCGGGGGTTGGTCCATGCTGGAGGTCTAAGGCGTAAGCCTCTAAGGGTACTACTCGGCCCTACTGACCTCTCATACTGGGTCTAACTCTGCGGTCTCTCTCCTATTAGTGAGGAGCAGCTCCTATATCTTGTCCCTGACCTCTAGGAACCTCAACCTGTCCTCGGCACTGCTGGGCCACCATACTCTGATCAAACTCTAATGTCGTGGCATGAGTCGCTATGGTGTGGAAGGTGGACTGCGAGATCATAATCAAGGCCTATCTCAGGTCATCTCGTAAGTGTTGAGTCCATTATTCACAATGTACCAGATTTGTGAGAAGTCAAACAGGTCAATGTCACACACATCAAATGTATTTAATGTGCATTTGAGTTCTTGTGTGCATGTTAGTCCATTAATATGGATTGGACAAGTGGACACAAGAAGTGGATGCTGGACACAACACAAAATCGTCTAAGTCCACAGGCATTGAGTGGAGCAAGCTCACTCAACGCTAGAGGTACTGATTCAAAATTATCCAGTAGAAATTTGCATAAGTACAAAAGCGTTGAGTGAAGTCTACTCACTCAACGCCATATAGCACATATCGTCGAGACTATCTCAACTCAACTGAAAGATAGCCAAAAAGTTGGCTAAGTACAAAAGTGTTGAGTGTAGTCTACTCACTCAACGACATATAACATATAGCGTTGAGACTATCACAGCCCAACTGAAAGATAGCCAAAAATGGCTAACCACAAAAGCATTGAGTGTAGTCTACTCACTCAATGCCATACAGCAAAAGGCTGTGAGTCAGGCTTAGTCAGTCTAAGAATAAAAAAATTGGCTAAAAATGTGGCTAAGTCCACAAGCTTGTGGTCTAGTCACTCAATGCCATACAACTCAAACCGTTGAGTGTTGTGCCAGCCAACACTACAGAAATGTTGAGGAAAATTTGACTAAGTCCACAGGTGTTGAGTGTAGCACACTCACTCAACGCCAGATAACATAAAAAATCTGTTAAGTAGTTTGACGTTGAGTGGAGCCTACTCTCTCAACGCCAAGGCACAAAAACTCTTGCAAAAGGCAAAAATCATTGAGTGAGGCAAGCTCTCTCAACGCTCTCAATGCCAAGGCACAGAAACTTTTGCTAAGGCAACAAGTATTGAGTGAGGAAAGCTCTCTCAACCCTCTCGACGCCTTAAAGCAGAAATTTGGCTAAGTCCAAATGCGGGGCCAGTTTCGTGGACTTAAGCTTGATGTTCGTCGAACTAAGCCTAGTGTTCATCGAACTGAGTTTAACAAAACATCGAGCTAAGTCTACAGTTCATCAAACTGGCTTTATGATTTCATCGAGCTCAGCTTCGTCGAACTGAGCTCAACGATTGTCGAACTGAGCTCGTCGCTCGTCAAACTGAAATTTATGCTCTTATCGAGCTGAGCTCAACATTCGTCGAATGGAGCTCAGAGTTCGTCGAGCTCAATACCTAGACAGACAGAATTCTGTCTAAGTGTTGAGTCATTGAGTGATTCCTACTCACTCAATGCCTTAGGTACTAATGATTGAATTTTGGCTAAGTCCACAGATGCTGAGTCATGCTGACGTCAGCAAAGTCAAAAGTCAACCAAAATTCAAATGTTACGAAAATGGTGCCAGAGACGTTGGTGGGGCCAGTTGTTGATATCTTCTGCAATTACTAAGGATTATTTCATCATGAAGTGTTGGGCCCCACTCACAATAAAGAGCCGTTGAAGTAGGAATTAATGGAAAGCATGGGACTGATTGGATCAATCTCGGCCATCAATCCCGGTGGTGGGACCCATTACTTAATCGGGCAGAGATATAAAGAAACACATCATCGAATCAAAGAAGAAGCAAGTCTAGGGTTTTCTGAAAACACAAAGTGCGGGTGATCATCATCTTCCATCTTGCCATTTTTGCAGAGCTTGAAGAAATCATTCAGCATAGATAACCTTGCTGGAAAAAGAGATAGCTGAAGCAAACCCCATCTACCTCAGCAGGAATAGAAGGTATTCTGGAGCTTGTAGATCTACAAGCTCTGCAAGAAAGAGAAGCTATTTGAAGATAAGAATTTTACTGCCTACACATTGTCTTCAACAGCAAGTGCTTGGATCTGATATCTGCTCAGTCCAAGAACAAGGAGACATAGGGCTTGCTCTGGTGTCTAAAAATCACTTTCTTTATTTCTATTTACTGTAAACATTCTTTGTGAATCTGGTGTTGTAAGCCCGTACTATAAAGGCTGTGGTCTTAGTGACCTATGTGTTAGGCTTTATGCCTGGTGGTAGGTCTTTGTGACCTGGGTTGGCTTTGCGCCTAAGTTGTTTGTCTGTTTGACTTGTGCGGGATCCCGTGGAATTGGTGTTGTAAGCTATTTAGTAGTTGCGTTCTGGAGGGAGAGCCGAATCTAACACACAGTTAGATAGGCGTAGAGGGACAGTGGATGTACCCAAGATTGGGGAACCACTATAAACTTTTTTGTCGTCTGTGATGTTCTTGAAAGCCGAAAAATAATCTAATCAACAGACACAGTAACCTAATAATCATATTAGAAAATTTAAAATAGACAAAAACCTATTCACCCCCCCCCTCTAGGTATTTATCTAGCCTTGAAAACAAGACTTTCAGGTGGTATTAGAGCCAGGTTACTCTTTAAAGGCTTAATAGCTTGAGTAGATCTCCAAGGTTAGCTAGAAGTTTTTCTCCATGGGTTCAGGAATAACCAATAGGGAGCTGAGTGCAGTGAGGCTTCCAATCTGCAGGAAGGAAGACTTTGGCATCTAGAAAGCTAGGGTGAGGCAGTTCATGTAAGCTGCAGATCCTAAGATGTACATTACAGTTGAAGATGGACCTCTCATCCCTATGAAGGTCTCAGTATTGGATGCAAATGTCAAGACCCCCAAAACTTATGATGAGATGACCAAAGATGAGTTGACCCTGTACTCAATAGATAATAGGGCAAAGAACATCATCATGAGTGTTGTGGATGATTCTACACTCCAGAATCTGTTCCATTGCCAAAGAGCAAAGGAAATGTGGAATACCCTAGTGATCTTTATGGAGGGGACAGATGAAGTCAGAGTTAACAGGAAGTCAATGCTCAACTAAGAGTATGAGGCTTTCAGGTAATCTAAGGGAGACAACATAACCATCTGTTATGAGAAGTTCTTTAGGATTGTCAATAAGCTGAAGACTTATGGAAGAGTTTTTAGAAACTATGAATTAAATAACAAGTTCCTTAGATCTCTCTCTAGATAATGGGACACAAAAATTTGTGCCATAAGAGAAGTGGCAAAGCTGGGTGAACAGCTCCTCACACCCTCTTTGGAAAGCTACTTTCATATGAAATGCATCTGGCTGCCAAGAAAGATGAGGAGAACAACAACAAGGCCTAGGCAAGGGACAAGTCTGTGGCATTTAAAGCTGAAGGCTCCAGCAGAAGTAGAAAGAAGTCTCCCTCTCCACCAAGGAGAGATGTTGAATCTAAGTTTAGAAAATTAGAGGAAAGCATTCAGAATGCCAATGGTCTGATGAAGACTTTGTTGCCTTCACCAGGAAATTTCGGAAGTTCCTGAAGAAGAAGCACTGGAGAGGCAGGCCTTCCTCCTCCTCTCATCCTAAGGATGACTACTATAAGGGCAAGAGAAAATTCTCTAAGGAGGATAGGTATGTTTCTAAATCTGGTAAGCATATTTCCTCTAACATGACCTGCTATCATTGCAGAAAACCTAGGCATGTGATATCTGACTGCCCAGTCAAAAGAAAGGAACATGGTAAGAAAAATGATCACCAGCAAAAAGTCAAGAAGGAGAAATCACTCCTTGCCAAAAAGCAAAAGAGCTGGACTGACTCCCCCTCATCAGAGTCAGAAGAAGAAGAATCCTACATTGGGCTATAATCTACTGAAGAAGGAGGTGTCGAAGCAGACTGCATCAAAAGGCTGTCTGCTTCAGAAGAAGAAGCTAAGGAGATGCATCCTGCTGTCAAGAATGATGATAGGGCCCCTCTATCACCATCAGATGGTGATTCAGAGGTGGATTCTGAAGAAGACAGCTGCTGCCTTGGGATGATGGCAGGTCAGATGAAGAAATTAGCCTGGATCAACGTGGTCCAAGCAGGGTAAATTCTGTCACTAGCTATGCATGTTCAGATTATTAACCTTTTCCAGATTCATGTACCTCTGCATCATGTGATGATGATGTTCAGGATCTGAGGGAGACATCAATCAATTGATTGATAATTATGGTGCACTTCTGCAGACCTTTAGAAGAGAAAGCTCCTGGACAAACAACAGGCCCGGGAAATTACCACATTGAAGCTTGCTGCTTTAGATTCAGCAAAATTGTTGGATCTGAAGTCTGAAGAAGTCAACAAACTGAAGAATGTTACAATCCTTCAGATGAGCAGCATAACCTTCAAGAACAACCATATCAGGAATCTTGAGGGAATGCTCCAAAAGGAGAGGGTATTAGTGGCTAGCTACTCCAAGCCTAGCATAGTGTTGCCCTTGATAGACTCATTCTCCTCCCAAAAGGGAAAGAATGGGTTGGGATTCAAGGGAAAGACAAGAACTACTAATCCTAAGGGAAAGGGCAATGCTCAAGTGGAGCCACTAGCCTCTAAGGCTCCTGTCAGGTTTAATAAAGTCCAGTTTCCTTCAAGCAGCCATGACCATAAGGGTATTTATGGTCACTGGAATCATGATAAACCATCTTGTGTGAACAAAAATGTTCCACAAAATGGTGGCCTTTATAGTAAAGGTTGTTGGAACACCCTATTACTAATTTGGGTCAGGATCACTATGTCTCTTGGAATCTGTGTTTTGACCTTCTATATAGCTTAATAGGTCAATTAGAATTGAGTCTAAGGGTTAGAAGGCTAGGATTGGAAGCTGCCCTGAAGACCCAAGTTTTTCTGGAGACTAAGTCCAAATCGTCGAGCTCAGCACGACGTTTCGTCGAACTCCGGTCGACGATCGTCTAGCTCAACTATTGACAGATCATCGAGCTCCATTCGACGATCGCTGAGCTCAAACCTCATAATATCGTCGAGCTCTGGTCGACGATCGCTGAGCTCAGGTCGACGATTTTGACTCTGCATTAGATCCTTATCTCTGAGCTCAGTTCGACGATCTTTGAGCTCAGATCGACGATTTCTTTGCTGCTTGGATTTTCCAGTTCGCTGAGCTCAGCTCAACGATAGCAGAGCTCAGTTCGACGATTTCAGTTATCTTTTAGAATTCAAATTCAAATCAGATAGAAGTTATTCTGCATTTAATTCAGAAGATCTGCCAGCCGTTTTCATTTACTTCTGGAGCAAGTTTCAAGGAATTTTTCAAGGAACAATTCAGTGGACTTTCCTTCAGAACAGATTATGCAATTAAGGCTGTAATCAATGCAGACCAACGGCTATCTTTGACAGAGTAATATCCTATTCAGACAGAGAATAATTGACAGAATGTTTTTTGAATGAAATAGAGAAGAGAAGAAATACAGAGATATAGACAAATATAGGACATCTCTCAATATACAGAGACTCTGAAAAATATTCTGTCAACAAGAATTCTGAAGAACACTCATCAGAGAGATCAAGCTTTCAAAAATCTTCAGATCTCTTCAGCTCTCAAAGTGTTCAAGGCCAACATCATCTCAAGACTCCAGACACTCAACATTTCAGCTTGCTGAAATCATCTTTTGCTGGAGATCTATCTTTGAAGGCCTATCACCCTCAGCAAAGCTCATCTTCCTGAAGATTTCAAGGACTCAGGGGGAGCTTTGACAACATCACTGAATCCACATAGTCTTCTCAGTTGCTTGAGAAAGAGAAGACTGCCATCACTCTCTCACCCCCATTCTGTAAAGGGTTTTTCAAACTCCCTTCAAAAGTTTGAATCTGGTTTTTGAGCACCTTGTCAAAAGCTCATTGGTGGCAAGACACCTGATCAAAAAATCTGATTTGGTTTTTGAGCACCTTATCAAAAGCTCATTGGTGCCCAGGACACCTGATCAACTCATCCTGCAGTGGATTCCTACCTAGGGTGGTAGAAGAGTGGATGTACCCTAGTTGGGGAACCACTATAATTCCTTGTGTCATCTGGTTCTGCATGTTTTCTTTTTGTTTCTGGCCTAGATTTTCTTGTGCTTAGTTTCTGCATAGCTTAGTTGTGTGATTAGTTTTATTTCTGCTTCCCTGCTTACACTCATTACAACAATTGCTGTAAAGCTTTGCAAAAGTTTTCTTTGTGTTTTAAAAAGCACCATATACTCTATTCACCCCCCCCCCTTTAGAGTATATCAGATCTAGTTTCCCCTTTCAATTGGTATCAAAGCGAGGTTGGTTAAACATACCATATCTGTTTGGTTGTACAGGCTAACACCTGAACCCCAAGATCCCAAACTAGATCCTTCTTTTGTATTTTAATATTAGATTTTGTTTGCACAACTCATGGCCCAAAACAAAGATTATGCAAGCACCAGACCTCCAGTGTGCAATCTGTCAAAGTTTGCACTTTGGAAAGCAAGGATTAAACTCTACATGAATTCTATTGACGAGGACATTTTTAATTCTGTTTTGACAGTGTGTCCCAGACCCCCAGAGAGCACAAGCACAAATGCTGTTCCACCCCCATCAGGAACAGATGCTGACATCAAAAAGTGGAAAGTAGCTGATGCCAAGGCAATGAACATTCTAGCTCAGACAATGTCAGATGACATTTTTCAAAAGGTAGCTGAATGCAATTCAGCCAAGGAGATTTGGGACAGGCTTTCAGAAATTGTCTCTGGCTCAGCTGATGAGAGAAAGGACAGAAGATCTCATCTCATCTCCCAATATGAGAACTTCAAGAAGGGAGAAACTGAGACAGTGGGAGACATGTACAACAGACTGAGTCTAATTGTCAGTGAACTGAGGACATTAGACAAAGAGATCTCACTAACAGAACTTAATGACAAGATCCTAATGTGCTTCCCCAGCACTTGAGATTCAAGAATCTGGCCAATTAAAGATGCCAGAAGTCTAAATGAGATCACCACTGAAGCCTTGTTGGGTAAGCTCAAATCTTATGAGCTACTCATCAAGAACAGAGAGGAAGAACAGAAGGCTGCTTCACCAGCCACAAGAAAGGAGAAGACTATAGCATTCAAGGCAACTGAAGATCTGCCTGAAGAAAAGGGAACAGGCAATGATGAACTTCTCAGCTTGCTGGCCAAAAGATTCTATAAGATGGCCAGAAAGGACTTCAGAAGAAGATCATACAAGGAGCAGGATAAGCCAAGGTATGACAAGTCCATTGGCAATAACAAAGACATTATTTGCTTTGGTTGCAGGAAACCAGGGCATATGGTTCCTGACTGTCCAGAAAACAAGAACAAGGACAGAAGGGACAGAAAAGAAAGAAGAAAGGAGAAGGACTCCAAAAGGAATGGAAATAGCAAACCTTCCTCCAGCAGAAATAAGCACACAAGGAAAGGATTTGTTGCTGAATCCTGGAGTGAGACTGAAGAGGAGTCAGAAGCCTCTTCCAGCTCAAGTGATGATGAGGATGATGCAGAGGAAAAGGAGTTCTGCATGATGGCAATTAATGCCTCACAACACAACTCAGAGGAAGAGGAGTCAGAGTCAGACTCAGAGACTCAACCTGAAGAAGATCAGGTAATCAGTTCTTTTGATTTTACTTCAGAAGATTTTAAATCTGAATTTAAAGCATTGTGTTTAGATCTGCTAAAGTCTGAGAAAGAGATCATCTCTCTCAGAAATCAATTATCTGAACACAATGGCTTAAAGTCAGAAAACCTCAAACTCTCTCAGGAGTTGGAGAACTATAGAGAACAGATAGCTACACTGAAAAGTGAGCTCTCTGAGGCCAAGAAGCTTGAAGAATCCCTTAATGGGAGAAGCATCAAGCTGATGGACATCACAAGCACAGTGAACTCTAGATTAACAGTACACTGGGCTTGGGTGCTTCATCCAGCCAACCTATAGTCCTAACAACTCCCATCAAGTTCATTTCTAGCAAGGGAAAGGGAGTTGTAGAGGTTGCCAGGAAAAATTCTGATCTGCCTCAGAAAACTAAAGTCCAGCACAAATCGTCGAACGGAGATCGACGATCGCCGAATGAAGATCGACGATCGCCGAACGCAGTTCGACGATCTCAGGAAAAATCGTCGAACGCTGGTCGACGATCTCAGCCAAGATCGTCGAACGCTGGTCGACGATCCCATATACCTGACCTCAGCCATAGTCGACCGTCGAACGGAGCTCGACGATCTGACCCAAGATCGTCGAACTCAGCTCCAAGATCGTCGAACAGAGGTCAGAACTCTGGAAATTTTTTCAATGGCAAGTCAAAATTGAATCCTGGGGGTTCTTCATCCCAAACCTTCAACCCTTATACTGAATGGATTTTACCTCCAAGGAGATATCATCCTGAAGGATATAAGAGTCAGCCAGGGATGTCTTTCATTTCTGAATTTAAAGGTTATCAACCTAGGCCCAAGGTAAACTGGGTCAAAAACAAGTGAATTGCTTAATGTGCAGGTGAAGACCTATCCAACATCTAACCAGCAATGGTATTTGGATAGTGGGTGCTCTAAGCACATGACAGGGAACAAGGACAACCTAAATTCCTTTAGAGCCAAGCTTGGACCCAAAGTTATCTTTGGTGACTCCAACTTTGGACAAACTAAAGGATATGGAGCAGTCCAGATTGGTTCTGTAACCTTCAAGAAAGTAGCATATGTGGAAGGACTGAAGCACAACCTAATCAGCATCAGTCAGCTATGTGATGAAGGCTACCAGGTGACCTTCAGCAAAACCTTATGCAAAATCAAGTCAGAGGACAACACAACTGTGTTGACAGGTAAAAGGAAAGGTAACATCTACCTAGTAGATTTTCTTTCAACTACTATAGATATCTGTTTATTCAACTCAGTTTGTAGACCAAATGTTTTATGGCATAAGAGACTAGGACACCTAAACCTTAGAACTATTGCTAGGCTATCCAAGGACAATCTTGTTAGAGGACTACCTTCTGGCCCCTACAAGAAGGAAGGACTCTGCAAGGCCTGTCAATTAGGCAAGCAAACTAAAAACAGTTTTAAGTCACTTAATAAGAGTGATTCACCTAGGATACTGTATCTGTTACACATGGATCTATTTGGACCCATCACAGTACAAAGCCTAGGAGGGAAATCCTACACTTTGGTGATTGTAGATGACTTCTCTAGATTCACTTGGGTGTTCTTTCTAAGGAAGAAGTCTGATAACTTTAAGTGTCTGACAGAGTTTCTCAAATGTGTAAAGATTGAGTTCAATACTCACATTGCCCTGATCAGAAGTGATCATGGGACAGAGTTTGATTCTCTTCTTATGCAAGAGTTCTGTCAGAGTGAAGGGATCAGGCATACTTTCTCAGCTCCTAGAACTCCTCAACAAAATGGGGTAGCTGAAAGGAAAAATAGAACCCTTATTGAATCTGCCACTACATTGTTGTCAGATGCTCATCTACCTCTATCCTTCTGGGCAGAGGCAGTGAACACCTCCAACTATGTGCTGAACAGAAGTCTGATACATAAACTGAAGGGAAAGACTCCCTATGAATTACTCAAAGGGAAGAAACCTAAAGTTGACTATTTCAAAATTTTTGGTTGCATTTGCTATATTCACAATAATGATAAGAAACATCTAGCAAAATTTCAAGCCAAAGCTGATGAAGGAGTGTTTCTGGGATACTCCATGATCAGCAAGGCCTATAGGGTTTATAATAAATCATCATTGAAAATTGAGGAATCTGTTCATGTTTCTTTTGATGAAACTAACATGTCTTTCAAGGAGAAGATTTCTTCTACCATAGAACCTTTGCAGGAACACTCTCTAGTTGAAGATATGAACAAGCTACAGGTTGCTCAAGAGGATGAAAGCAGTGAAGATGAAAGCAATGCTCAACACATTGAAGCTCCATTTGAAGAGCCAGTTGTTGTACCACAAGAGGAAACAACAACACAGGTTGGTGAACAATCAACACCCCCGGTTGATTTAGTAACATCAAGAGACCATCCAATTTCCCAGATAATTGGAGACATCTCAGCTGGTGTGCAAACCAGAAATCAGGTCAACCAAAACCTGTTGCACACCTGCTTCCTTTCTCAAATTGAACCTCAGTCCATTCAAGATGCAGAGCAAGATCCACACTGGATCATTGCCATGCAAGAGGAGTTGCATCAATTTGAGAGGAACAAAGTATGGGAACTAGTGCCAAAGCCAAAGGATCATTCCATTGTTGGAACAAAATGGGTATTCAGAAACAAACTGGATGATCAAGGAGTAATAATAAGGAACAAGGCAAGGCTAGTTGCCCAAGGATATTCTCAAGAAGAAGGAATTGACTACGACCAGACCTTTGCACCTGTTGCAAGATTGGAAGCCATCAGGATATTTTTAGCTTATGCAGCTCACAAAGGCTTCAAGGTTTATCAGATGGATGTCAAGAGTGCCTTCTTAAATGGAGACATCAAAGAGGAAGTCTATGTCAGACAACCTCCAGGTTTTATCTCTCCAACTCATCCTGATTTTGTTTTTAGATTAAATAAAGCATTATATGGTCTCAAGCAAGCTCCTAGAGCATGGTATGAGACCCTAGCATGCTTTCTTTTGGAAAATAGTTTTATAAGGGGTAGAGTAGACCAAACTCTTTTTATTAGAACCCATAAGTCTCCATACCCTACTAGTACAAATTTATGTAGACGATATCATTTTTGGCTCTACTGACTCAAAATTGTGCAGAAGGTTTTCTAACCTAATGCATTCTAAATTTGAGATGAGTAGCATGGGTGAGCTATCCTTCTTCCTAGGATTGCAAGTCAAACAACATGCTGAAGGCATCTTTATTTCTCAAACCAAATATGCTCATGAGCTGGTTAAGAAATTTGGCATGTCTGAGGCATCTTGTATGAAAACACCCATGCCTACCAATGCTGTATTGGATGCTGATGAACATGGGAAACCTATTGATCAGACAACATATAGAGCAATGATTGGCTCTTTACTGTATCTTACAGCTAGTAGGCCAGATATAATGTTTGCTACATGCATATGTGCTAGATTCCAAGTTAGCCCTAGAGAGTCACACCTCACATTAGTAAAGAGGATTCTTAGGTATGTTAAAAGTTGTCCAAATCTAGGTCTCTGGTATCCAAAAGATTCAGCATTTGAGTTAACTGGATTCTCTGATGCTGATTATGCTGGATGCAGAATTGACAGGAAAAGCACCAGTGGAACTTGTCAGTTCCTTGGTGATAGACTGGTCTCTTGGTTTTGCAAGAAACAAACATCTGTGTCAACCTCAACTGCTGAAGCTGAATATATGGCTGCAGGCAGTTGTTGTTCACAAATATTGTGGATTCAAAATCAACTCCTAGACTATGGTTACAACTTAGAAAAGTCAAAAATCTTTTGTGACAATACAAGTGCTATCTCCATAGCTCAAAATCCAGTCCTCCATAGTAGGACAAAACATATAGAGATTAGGCATCATTTCTTAAGGGATAATGTTGAAAAGAACAAAATTGAATTGCAGTATATCCCAACTGATTTACAAAGGGGAGATATTTTCACCAAGCCTTTGGATGAAAAGAAACATACTTTCTTCCTAAATCAGTTAGGAATGTTAGATGGAGGAAGTCTTAAATAATATCCAAGATTTTGAAAGCTAAAAATTGACCAAGACTAGGCAAAAATTCTGATTTTTCTTAGTGTCTAGAATTTTTCTGATCTCTGAACTGCGCTCGACGATTTCCACACAGATCGTCGAACGGAGATCGACGATTTCCAGAATCGTCGAACTGAGTTCAGCGCCTCTCAGATAGTATGAACTATCTCTTCCGGTCAACGATCGTCGAACGGCGCTCGACGATTATGTTCACTGAACGATCGTCGAACGGAGCTCGACGCCTTTCCAGATCGTCGAACGGAGATCGACGATTTTGGAGTCTCTTCAGATTCCTTTAGAAGCCTCGATCGTCGAACTGAGTTCAACGATCTTTCCATTTCTGCGTCGAACCCTAATATAAAACTCATTTTTCGCCGTCGTTCTCTCTTGCGCTTTCAATTTCTCTGCAAAATCTTCTTCCCTCCAAACAGTCCTACACTTGGTCGTTTTGTTTGTTAAGTTTTTGCAGGTACCATGGCCGTCTCAGTCGCTGTACTCGCCGGCATGAAATTTGATGCAGGTTTTGACATTGATCTAGACTCCTTCAACACAACTGATCAAGTCTTTCAGGACATCCTCAATTTATTCAAAGATCAGCAACTTTCTGCCCTCATGACAACCAGAATCAAACTTGCCTCTGATGAAATCAAAGAATGGGTATATACTGCACACAACCTTGACAACAACACCATTGTTGGCTCTATTGGTGGCACCCAGGTACCTCTGACCCCAACAGTCCTCACAGAGGTTTTTGGATTAAGAAATGGTGAAGACTCTGCTGAACTCTCTGGAGAAGAATTCTCTGATATTCTTGCCAGGATGGGCCATCCTGAGGGGAACCCTAGCAAGCTGTTTAAGAGGAACCTGTCAGTGGAATACAGGTTTCTGGCAGATGTTGTAGGCAAGGTTCTGTTGGCCAAACATTCTGCCCATGACACCATCTCCAGATATCAGCTCTGCCTCATGGGAGCTCTGGTGGATAGGAAAAGCTTGAACTGGGGAGAAGTCTTTTTTGATCTGTTGAAGAAAAAGATAAACAAAACATTTGTGAATTTTGGAAGAATTCTGGGAGTCTTCCTCCAGGCTAAGTGCCCTACCCTGCTAGTCTCCTCTGGAGTGCACATCAATGCCTCCAAGAGACTCACCTGTGCCCTATTTGGGAAATGGGACAGGCAAATCATCAAGCCCAGCATGCCCTCTTCATCAGCATCTGCCCCTTCAGGCACCAGGACTCTAAGAGTCACTCCACCCCAGGTCTCTGCCCCTGCAGAGGACCTGCCTGCTGCTAGTGCTGCTTCTCCTCCTCCTCCAAGCTCAACCCTACCTCCAGCTCCATCCATCATTCCAGCCTCATCCCCCATTACCATCTCCAGCCCATCTCCAACTTCTATTCCATCTCCAGCAACCATCTCATCTCCACCAGCAGACCACTTCCATCCCCTATTCTCTTATCCCCCACCAGATGTCACCTCATCCCCATCCCTTCCATCCTTCACACTTCTGGATGAATCCTACATGGATGATTCCCCCTCCTCTCCTCCAGATTTACCATCCTCTTCCACCTCTCTCCAAGACCTTCTCCACCACATTATTGCCCAACCCACATTCACTCCATCCATATCCATCCCATTATCCTCCATCTCCACCATCCCCTCTCCTGAGCCATTCATTCCACCCTTCAGCCCTCCTCCTCCAGCATCCTTAGCCATCCCAATTCCCTCTACCTCTACTCCTACCCTTGAGCATGTAGATCTGCCAGCCTTGGCTGACCAGTTGTATGAGCTCCTTGCACCCAGGCTCTCTCTTCTCATGGAGGCCTCTTTAGCTCCTCTACAACAGTCAGTGGCAGCTCTCTCTGCCAGGCTTTCCTCCTTCCTTACTCCTCAAGCAGCACCCCCAGCAGGTTGCCTTGATCCAGAGGTATCTGCATCCAGGCAGGGGGAGATGCCCTATGAAGCCAGCCTTCATGCTGCTGTTGCTGCTGCTTCTGCTGCTACTGATGCTGTTTCTGTGTCTGCTTCTGCTGCTGCTGCTCCTGCATCTGTTGCCTCTGCTGCTCCAGTCCTAGCAATAGACCTAAGGTCTTTGCTGTCTGCTTTTGATCCTGCATTCTACAGCTGCCTCCCAGAGCCATATGCTGTCCAGCCCCCAGAGGTTCTTGCTGCCCAGCCCTCAGAAGATCTGTCCAAGGCTCTGGTGCCCTTCTCATGCTGTGACCCCAGTATCATTTCTGCTTTTATTCACTCTGTGACTGCTGCTTCTGATGATGTTGCTGCTGCTGCTGCTGAAGACAAGGCTGTATCTACTTCTGAAATTGTTGTTGCTACTGAGGAAGAAAATGTTCCAACTGCTGCTGATGAGCCCATTCCCCAGGATTTTCTGATGACAGAGGCTGTTGATTTTGAGCCTGCTGAAGTTGTTGTTTCTGAAGCTGCTGCTACCCTCATTCCTGAAGTAATCACTGTTTCTGCTAGTGCTCCTGTACCTGTTGTTTTATCTGCTGCTGCTATCTCTCCTGAAGTTACTAGTGTTGTTTCTGAAGTTGTTTCTGTTGCTCCATATGCTGTTGCACCTATTGTTATATCTGCTGCCCCTTCTGCTTCTGCCCCATCAGCTGCTGTTCAGCTAAAAGAAGATCTGATGAAAAAGATTGATGCTTTATATGATGCACAGAGTTCTGAATCTGAGGATTATAACACTGCTTCTGATGATTCATCTGCCACCATTGCAAAGAAAAGGAAAGCAAGAAGTAAGGCCTTGAAGAGAGTTCCTCCTGCCAAAGTTAGAGATGACAATGATGTCCCTTACTATATTCTGCACAATTGCCCAATCTCTGAGCATTGGATGCAATTCTCTAAGAACCAGTTAAAGGCTATGAAAAAGAAGAGGAAGTATGAAAAAGGTCCCACTCAGTTCAAGCACCCTCATCCTCCTCCACCACCTCCACCTGATGCAGGTGCAGGTGGCAGCTCTGCAAGTTTAGGCCCTGCTAGAAGCCAGGCTCCCTACCAACCTCATGCTAGAACTTATCAAAGGGAAAGCCAGTCTAGGGGCTCTTACTCTAGAAGGGGAGGATATAGGGGAAACCAAAGAGAGACTCAGGTTTACTCTAAAGGGCATTCCAGGCAGCACCCTTACTCTAGGGGAGGACATGTCTCTTCTGATACATCTTCTGGTCCTTTCCCCTATAAGCTCAAAGATACTGTGACTGCCAGGACTCCTCAAGATACTTCTTCCAACAGGTATGAGCCACCTGTTCCATTTGAGGACCCTGAGAAGAATCCTATGGCTTGGACTGCTAGAATGAAAGAGCTGGCTGCTCTAGATCAAATCAAGAAAGCCAAAGAGAAAGGCCTAGACACTTCCAACATCTCCACAATGTCAGAACAAAGACAGAAAGAACTGGAAAGATATGCTTCCAGCAAATTTTTTGATGCAGACAGGTACATGGAATTGCATCCAGCTGCAGTGGTTCCCAGGACATCAAAGCAAATTTATTTGGGTGCAGCTGATGATACCAGATCCAAACAACAAGCTTTAGATCCTAACAGGGAAATTAAAATGGTAAAAGGCAAAGAAAAGGAATAACTCTGTAAGGTGATAACTCTTGGTTTTTCTGACTGCCCTCTGGATATCATGTTTATATATATCTCTGTGATGGTTCTATGATGTCTAGCTACTGCTGTCTTTATGTTTTTGTGACTGTATGATGTTGTTTGTTTTTCCTATGTCTGTAAATAGTTTTCCTAACCCAAATAGGGGGAGATTGTTGGAACACCCTATTACTAATTTGGGTCAGGATCACTATGTCTCTAGGAATCTGTGTTTTGACCTTCTGTATAGCTTAATAGGTCAATTAGAATTGAGTCTAAGGGTTAGAAGGCTAGGATTGGAAGCTGCCCTGAAGACCCAAGTTTTTCTGGAGACTAAGTCCAAATCGTCGAGCTCAGCACGACGTTTCGTCGAACTCCGGTCGACGATCGTCTAGCTCAACTATTGACAGATCGTCGAGCTTCATTCGACGATCGCTGAGCTCAAACCTCATAATATCGTCGAGCTCTGGTCGACGATCGCTGAGCTCAGGTCGACGATTTTGACTCTGCATTAGATCCT
Source organism: Platanthera guangdongensis (assembly GCA_039583875.1). NCBI lineage: Eukaryota > Viridiplantae > Streptophyta > Magnoliopsida > Asparagales > Orchidaceae > Platanthera > Platanthera guangdongensis. Next base: position 162,074,391 of record CM077162.1, read on the forward strand.
TATCTCTGAGCTCAGTTCGACGATCTTTGAGCTCAGATCGACGATTTCTTTGCTGCTTGGATTTTCCAGTTCGCTGAGCTCAGCTCGACGATAGCAGAGCTCAGTTCGACGATTTCAGTTATCTTTCAGAATTCAAATTCAAATCAGATAGAAGTTATTCTGCATTTAATTCAGAAGATCTGCCAGCCGTTTTCATTTACTTCTGGAGCAAGTTTCAAGGAATTTTTCAAGGAACAATTCAGTGGACTTTCCTTAAGAACAGATTATGCAATTAAGGCTGTAATCAATGCAGACCAATGACTATCTTTGACAGAGTAATATCCTATTCAGACAGAGAATAATTGACAGAATGTTTTTTGAATGAAATAGAGAAGAGAAGAAATACAGAGATATAGACAAATATAGGACATCTCTCAATATACAGAGACTCTGAAAAATATTCTGTCAACAAGAATTCTGAAGAACACTCATCAGAGAGATCAAGCTTTCAAAAATCTTCAGATCTCTTCAGCTCTCAAAGTGTTCAAGGCCAACATCATCTCAAGACTCCAGACACTCAACATTTCAGCTTGCTGAAATCATCTTTTGCTGGAGATCTATCTTTGAAGACCTATCACCCTCAGCAAAGCTCATCTTCCTGAAGATTTCAAGGACTCAGGGGGAGCTTTGACAACATCACTGAATCCACATAGTCTTCTCAGTTGCTTGAGAAAGAGAAGACTGCCATCACTCTCTCACCCCCATTCTGTAAAGGGTTTTTCAAACTCCCTTCAAAAGTTTGAATCTGGTTTTTGAGCACCTTGTCAAAAGCTCATTGGTGGCAAGACACCTGATCAAAAAATCTGATTTGGTTTTTGAGCACCTTATCAAAAGCTCATTGGTGCCCAGGACACCTAATCAACTCATCCTGCAGTGGATTCCTACCTAGGGTGGTAGAAGAGTGGATGTACCCAAGTTGGGGAACCACTATAATTCCTTGTGTCATCTGGTTCTGCATGTTTTCTTTTTGTTTCTGGCCTAGATTTTCTTGTGCTTAGTTTCTGCATAGCTTAGTTGTGTGATTAGTTTTATTTCTGCTTCCCTGCTTACACTCATTACAACAATTGCTGTAAAGCTTTGCAAAAGTTTTCTTTGTGTTTTAAAAAGCACCATATACTCTATTCACCCCCCCTTTAGAGTATATCAGATCTAGTTTCCCTTTTCAAAGGTGCTAGTGCCCATGAGAAAATACAAATGGCCCATCCTGGACCATTTGTGTTTGGTGCTACAGCCGCTTCAGTCAAGGGTAAAGCTGCAGCCTGTTCTAAAATTCCTCCAGCCCACTCTAAGACCAAGGGAAAGGCTATCAATGGACCTGACCTGGGCATCTCTGAGGCCATCAAGAGTATGTTGTTTGAAAAAAGAGCTGCTGCTAGAAGGGCTCAAGATATCCCAAGCACTTCTACTGTCAAACTCACCACTTGTCAGACTGGGGCTGGGAAACCATGGAACATGACTGCTGCTACTCCATCTAGACCCAGAGTAGCTGGCAACGCAGCCACTAGACCTGCTCCAAAAAGAAGGTACAACATCCATGAGTGTTGGTGTTGTGGCAAGATAGGCCACTTTGCTGTTGATTGCTGGCACAATCATACTATGCAGAGAGCATATGTTAGCGTGCCTCTCAAAAAAGCTGTAACAGGCACAATTATTTTCAGCGTAACATCCACCAAGGACCTACTAAAAATTGGGGTCTTTAGTGTAACTGATTTATGTTTTGCAGGTTCGCCCAAGTGCCCATACCCCTATATGGTACTTGGACAGTAGATGTTCCAGGCATAAGATTGGAACTAGGAGCATGTCGAAGGATTATGTTCCTGTAAATAATGAACCAAAGGTTATCTTTGGTGGGTCAGAAAAAGGGATGACTAGAGGTTATGGTAAGATCTCTAATGACATAGTCATTATCACTAAAGTAGCCTATGTAGAAGGGTTGCAACACAACCTGATAAGCATTAGCCAACTCTGTGATCTTGTCTATGACATAGTATTCCACAATGATGAGTGTAAAATTAGGAGGTTAAGTGACCAAGAGGTCATCTTAACAGGAACTAGGAGTGGAAATGTGTATTGTTTAGATTTTCTATATTCTAGCAAAGACTCACATGTATGCCTAGTTGTAGATGAGAAAGCCTCTTCCTGTGTCCAGTGGCACAAGAGGCTAGCCCATCTAAATTATAGGACAATAAGCAAGCTATTCAACAAAGAGTTGGTTAGGAATGGGCCTAAGTCTATATGCACTAAGGAGGGTATCTGCTCTACATGCCAAAAGGGTAAACAGACTAAGACCTCCTTCAAGAGCATTGGCTCCAAAGATTCAATGAGGTGGTTATACCTCCTGCATAAGGATCTGTTTGGTACTATGTGAGTTCAAAGTCTAGGTAGGAAAGTCTACGCCCTTATGGTTATTGATGACTTTTCCAGCTTTGCATGGATATTCTTCCTAAGAAAGAAATCTGAAACCCTTGATGCCTTTCAGACATTTGCCAAGAAAGTTCAGAATGAATTCAACAGCTCTGTGGTCAAAATTAGAAGTGACCATGGGACTGAGTTTCAGTCTGAGTGTATGATAAGGTTCTATGAAGTGCATGAGTTTCATCAAGAATTTTCTTGTCCTACAACACCCCAGCAAAATGGTATTGCTGAGAGGAAGAATAGGACTCTCATAGAGGCTGGAAGAACCTTATTAAGTGACTCATCTCTCCCAGAATACTTCTGGGCTGAGGTAGTTAACACTGCATGATATGTCCTTAATAGGGCTTCCATCACCAAGAGCCACAAGAAGACTCCCAATGAGATTTTGAAGGGCAGAAAACAAAACCTGAGCTATTTCAGGATCTTTGGTTGCAAGTGGTATGTGCTCAACAGTGGAAAAGTCCATTTAACTAAGTTTGCTGCCAAGTCCCATGAAAGGATCTTTATTGGGTACAACACTTATAGTAAAGTATATAGAATCTACAACTTAACTACCCAAGTTATAGAAGAGTCAATGCATGTTGTTTTTGATGAATACAACATGGTTAACTGTGAGCTGCCAATCTCCTCTTCTTCTAGTATTGCAGGTCCAGAGCAGATGATGTACAAGCTGACCATCAAGGAAGCTACCCTCATAGTCCAAGACAATGATGATGGACTTCCTATTCCAAGAGAAGGGGATGACACACCTGAAGAAAATGAAGGCCAGCCAGCTGAAAACCCTGAAATCAGCAAGCTGCAGCTAGATTGCCTCCAGCTATCAGGCATCTAAGGGACCATCCAATTCACCAAATCATTGGTTATGCACATCATGGGGTCCTGACCAAAGCAGGAACATGAATACAGCTCTTTATTCAAGCTTCATGTCTCAAGAAGAGCCAAAGAAGTTTGAAGAAGCAATCAAGGACCAGTTCTGGATTGGAGTAATGCAAGAAGAACTGGACCAATTCAAGAGATGTAAGGTCTGAAAGTTGGTCCCCAGACCTCAAGGACAAAATATCATAGGGACTAAGTGGATTTATAGGAACAAGTTGGATCAAGATGGCATTATTGTCAAGAATAAGGCTAAACTGGTGGCTAAAGGCTACATACAAGAAGAGGGCAGAGACTTTGACTAGACCTTTGACCCAGTAGCTAGACTGGAAGCCATAAGGATCTTCCTTGCATTTTCTACTCATCAAGGATTCAGAGTCTACCAGATGGATGTAAAATCAACATTCTTGAATGGGGACCTCAAGGAGGAAGTATATGTGGCTCAGCCACCAGGTTTTGTAGATCCTAACTCACCTGATTTTGTGTATAAGCTTAGGAATGCTCTATATGGGCTAAAATAAGCCCTTACAGCTTGGTATGAAACCTTGTCCAGCTTCCTCATTAAAAATAATTTCTCAATGGGAAAGATATACAAGATCCTATTTCTTAGGGAATCAAAGGGCAAGCTTATCCAAGTCCAGATATATGTCAATGACATTCTCTTTGGATCTACTGATGACAACCTCTGCAGGAAGTTTGCTAAACGTATGTAAGGGAAGTTTTAAATGAGCAGCATTGGTGAGCTCAAGTTCTTCTTGGGACTCCAAGTAAGACAGACTGATGATGGCTTGTCCATATCCCAGTCCAAGTTCACCAGGGAGCTAATCAAAAAGTATGGTATGGAGAATGCCTCCACCATGAGAACTCCTATGAGATCAAGTATGCCTATAGACAAAGATGAGGCATGGAAAACTGTTGATGAGTCTTTGTATAGAGGGATAATTGGCTCCCTTCTATACCTAACTCCTAGTAGGCCTGACATCATGTATGTCATATGTGTTTGTGCTAGGTATCATGACTGCCCTAAAAAATCTCATTACTCTGCTGCAAAGAGAATCTTGAGATATCTTAAGTACATACCAGATCTTGGCCTATGGTACCCCAGAAATAGGGATTTTGATCTAATAGGATTTTCAGATGCAGATTTTGCAGGTTACAAAGAAGACAGAAAAAGAACTACTTGAACCTATCAATTCTTAGGAAGAAGGCTAGTTTCCTGGAGCAGCAAGAAGCAAACTAGTGTGGCCATATCCACTGCTGAGTCAGAATACATATCAACAGGAAGCTGTTGTGCTCAGCTGCTATGGATCCAACATCAGCTCTAGGATTACAACCTGTAGGTAAGTAGAACTCCTCTTTACTATGATTCTACAAGTGTTATTTCTATTGCTAGGAATCCTGTCTCACATATCAGGTCTAATCATATAAAAATAAGATATCATTTTATTAGAGAGCATGTGGAGAAGGAAGACATCAGTCTTGAGTTTGTCCTCACAGATAAACAAGTGGCTGATATCGTCACTAAGTCAATAGATGAAGTAAAGTTCAACACCCTCAAATTTGAGTTGGGTATGTTGAATTTGGCATAGCTTCAGGCACTCCCTTTTGGTAATATGTTTTTTTGTGTGCAGGTGTTGTTCCTCTTGCTGGACAAACAGACTCCCCAGTAGTATCAGTTCACTGATGCTTCTACTGAGGGGGAGTAAGCTCCTCTGGACAGAAAAAGTGGAAGGCCAGCCCCAATCTGCCTATTCTGAGAAGTCAAAAAGGGGAGAGAAGAGAGAAGGTCCTAGCAGAGAGAAGGTGGTCCTAGCAAGGGGGAGTCATGGCAAATTGGTAAGATGGCAAAGGGAAAGAAGTGGAACTAAAGGAAGGACAAACTCCTTGCAGCAAAGCAGGGGGAGTAGGTACCTGAGGTATACTTACTCATAGCTTATCAATATTTCCATATTTGTTTTTGCTGTATAAGTTGTGTGTGTCATTGACCAAGGACAGATATAAGGTTTTGACTTCTTCAAATATGGGGAGATTGTTGGGTCTATTATTCCCAATGTTATTGATTTGTGAGAAGTCAAACAGGTCAATGTCACACACATCAAATGTATTTAATATGCATTTGAGTTCTTGAGTAGAGGTTAGTCCATTCATATGGATTGGACATGTGGACACAAAAAGTGGATGCTGGACACAACACAAAATCGTCTAAGTCCACATACATTGAGTGGAGCAAACTCACTCAATGCTAGAGGTATGGATTCAATATTATCCAGTAGAAATTTGCCTAAGTACAAAAGCGTTGAGTGAAGTATACTAACTCAACGCCATATAACACATAGCATTGAGACTATCTCAGCTCAACTGAAAGATAGCCAAAAAGTGGGCTAAGTACAAAAGCGTTGAGTGTAGTCTGCTCACTCAACGCCATATAACATACAGTATTAAGATAATCTCAGCCCAACTAAAAGATAGACAAAAAATGGCTAAGTACAAAAGCGTTGAATGTAGTCTACTCACTCAACGCCATACAACAAAAGGCTGAGTTAGTCTAAGCCTAAAAAACTTGGCTAACAATGTGGCTAACTGCACAAGCATTGAGTGTGGTCTACTCGCTCAACATGATATAGCTCAAAGCGTTGAGTGTTGCTGTACCAGTCAACTCCACAGAAATGTTGAGCAAAATTTGACTAAGTGCATAGGAGTTGAGTGTAGCTCACTCACTCAACGCCAGATAACAGAAAAATTCTATTAAGTAGTTTGGCGTTGAGTGGAGCCTACTCTCTCAACGCCAAGGCATAAAAACTTTTGTTAAGGCAAAAAGCGTTGAGTGAGGTAAGCTCTCTCAATGCTCTAAACGCCAAGGCACAACAACTTTTGCTAAGGCAACAAGCGTTGAGTGAGGAAAGCTCTCTTAATGCTCTGGACGCCATGAAGAAGAAATTTGGCTAAGTCCAAATACAGTGCCAGTTTCGTCGACCTGAGCTCGACGCTCGTCGAACTAAGCCTAGTGTTCATCGAACTGAGTTTAACAAAATGTTGAGCTAAGTTTACAGTTCATCAAACTGACTTTATGATTTCGTCGAGCTCAGCTTCGTCAAACTGAGCTAAAAGATCATCGAACTGAGCCCGCAGTTCGTCGAACTGATTTTTATGCTCTTGTCAAGCTGAGCTCAACGTTCGTCGAACAGAGCTCAAAGTTCGTCGAGCTCAATACCTATACAGACAGAATTCTGTCTAAGTGTTGAGGCGTTGAGTGATTCCTACTAACTCAACTCCTTAGGTACTAATGATTGAATTTTGGCTAAGTCCACAGATGCTGAGTCATGCTGACGTCAGCAAAGTCAAAAGTAAACCAAAATTCAAATGTTGCGGAAATGGTGCCAGAGACGTTGGTTGGGCCAGCTGTTGATATCTTCTGTAATTACCAAGGATTATTTCATCATGAAGTGCTAGGCCCCACTCACAGCAAAGAGCCATTGAAGTAGGAATTAATGGAAAGCATGGGACTGATCGGCTCAATCTCGGCCATCAATCCTGGTGATGGGACTCATTGCTTAGTCAGGCGGAGATATAAATAAACACATCACCGAATTAAAGAAGAAGCAAGTCTAGGGTTTTCTGAAAACACAAAGTGCGGCTGATCATCATCTTCCGTCTCGCCATTTTCATCGAGCTTGAAGAAATCATACAGCATAGAGAACCTTGTTGGAAAAAGAGATAGGCGAAGCAATCCCCATCTGCATGAATAGAAGGTATTCTGGAGCTTACAGATCTACAAGCTCTGCAAGAAAGAGAAGCTATTTGAAGAGAAGAATTTTACTGCCTACACATTATCTTCAACAATAAGTGCTTGGATCTGATATCTGCTCAGTCCAAGAACAAGGAGACATGGGACTTGCTCTGGTGTCTAAAAATCACTTTTTTTTATTTTTGTTTACTGTAAAGATTCTTTGTGAATCTATTGTTGTAAGCCTGTACTATAAAGGCTGTGGTCTTAGTGACCTGTGTGTTAGGGTTTGTTCATGGTGGTAGGTCTTTGTGACCTGGGTTGGCTTTGTGCCTAAGTTGTTGGTCTGTATGACCTGTGTGGGATCCTGCGGGATTGGTGTTTTAAGCTATTTAGTAGCTGAGTTCTGGAGGGAGAGCCGAATCTAACACACAGTTAGATAGACACGGAGGGACAGTGGATGTACCCAAGATTGGGGAACCACTATAAACTGCTTTGTCGTCTGTGATGTTCTTTAAAGCTGAAAAATAATATAATCAACCGACACAATAACCTAATAATCAGATTAGAAAATTTAAAAGAGACAAAAACCAGCCTCGATAGAAGCGAGCAGCTCTATCTCTGTCTGTGGCTTCTAAGTTCCCAGCAAAACATGTTAGGTGGATGATCTCTCTCTCGCAGTCTGGCACTGTCTGGTTAACCTGACGGATGTGCAGGAACCTCTCCTGTAATGCAGCTCAATCGGAATCCGAGATGAAGTGCTCTAGAAAAGCCTCTAACCCCCCCCCCCCCCCCCCACCCCCACCCACACAAACACACAAATGATAGTGCTCCATAGTCATCCTCTGAACGTCGAGCGGCTAGCTGCTCTCCACCAGTCTCTGGCATATCCCTCTAATACGGTCACTACTAGTGACACTACAGCTAATGCTGGGCACATCATTCCTGCCAATAGCTCCTCTGCACGTTTAACCCACTCCTCTGCCTGTATGGCAGTCTCCATGCATCTAAAGGTAGGAGACCTTAGCCCCTGGATGATAGTCTGTAAGTCAGTGGGTACCACCAACTATTGTTGTGGTTGTGCTGAAGCCGTCTGGAACGTCGCTAAAATAGCTGTCAACGTTTTCCCCAAGTTTGTCACGACGAATGGTACAGCTGTAGGAGCAACCGGGCCTGGAGGTGGGGTAGCGAGAACATATCTGGGCGGTGAGAATATATACTCTAAAGTAGGATCTCCCATTACTTGACTCCGATATATGGAGAAGTAACAGGGAACAAGTGTCAGTATTTTGCAAAATTATGGGAAATTTGCAAAATATTGACAAAGAAGAAATAAAGGTGTGCAGGCATGCTATCACACAGTCTAGAATCCCAAAGCCTCTACACTAGGGTCTACCAGGCTTCTGCTGCATGCTTCGTCCCAAACCAAAGAACGAAGAGAGGGACAGAGGGATCCTGAGACTGCTCTACAAGGATGGAACATGATCGCTCTGATCAATGGTAAGACCCCCTAACCTTTGCCTTGGTCGGGCCGGAGGGGATCTTACTTGCCCAAGACGTCCACCCAGTGCTCCCTAAAGGGTAACACCCTACACTACTGATCATTAGTTAACCGCTTTGCTCGGCTTGAATCACAATATTCACATCACATCATAGAGTATTGTGGAAGCATTAACAAGAAACCACAACACATATATATAACAATATATATTTAACAGAAAATACAAAAGGCCGTAGCCACTGTTTATACATGGAGCCCGTAGGCTATAATATTACTACAACTAACACCTCCTCTCTCTCAACTCTGTTTGCTAGTACTCACGTCTAGAAACTCTAGAGACGACAGAAGTGCCTCTACTTCGGTAGTCCTATCAGCTGGCGTATCGTCCTGCAGCTATTCGCTACGGTACTCCATTTCATGTGAATGGTTATTAAAATAACCATTAGTCACAGAGCTAAGTGGAAACAAATCTCCTCCTCGGATCCATATCCTGGGGACGAGCACACACACCCAACAAAAGTAGATAGCTGAAGCATGAGAGAGTTAGTACAGTATTTCATGAATAAGATAGGATCAACAAAAAAGGTACAGCATGGTATAACTGGACTAACAACAGCAATATACGTCAGTTATAATTTAGCCTCCACTAGCACAGCAGTACAGTAGGTATTCACAACCCTTGCAAACATCATAAGCATTCAAAGCCGTGTACATATCGCAGGAATTCACAACCGCGCACACATCGCAGGCATTCACAGCCGCGTACACATCGCAGGCATTCACAACTGCGTACACATCGAAGGCATTCACAACCGCGTACACATCGTAGGAATTCATAGCCGTGCATAACACCCTTTGTCAACATAATATGGACCACTTCTTTTCAATCTGGGTAGAGAGCCCTGCGGGCCTCACCGATGTGGCGATCGGTGACAGTGGGCAGTCCTGCCACTTTTGGGGGTGGTCTTACCGCTCAGCCCAGGCCCTAACATACAACCTCATGTACTCTTGGATGCGAGCGACATCCGGCGATTCAACATTTTGGTCGACCAGCTGAAAAAACCTAACGGGGAAAAACATAATGGTCGGTCACCCGTGGTACTCATCTCCCTGTCGCCTTGAGACGTCAAACTTCCCGAACCGATACGAACGGTCTGCAGAAGTGACTGACCCACCAAGGTTTACTGCAAGCAATTTACAAGCAAACAAGTAAAAACAGTTTTGTTAGCATGCACCAGGTCTACAGCGACTTGCCCTACTATGCTTTAAATAATTTGGGCAAACATCACTTGGCTCGACTTTCGTTAAAGAGCGTGTGAGCACTTTATTTGGGGATAACTTAGGAGGAACATCTCAACTCCTACTATCCCTAAATAAGGCTCAACCTATCAATTCACTGCCCGTCAGGGCAGTACCCATGCTTAAAATAGCAAATTGCAGAAACAAAAGTACGGTAATAAAAGCTATAGTTAGTATAAGCTGCAGAATTGAAATATTATAAGGAAATAGGACCAGTAGGACACTGGAGTAGTACTGAACTGAAAGTACGTGCTGAAAGTTACTGGACCAGTACGAGACTGGAATAATACTTAAAAGAAATGAATTGAACTAAAAGTAAATAGCCAGGACCAGTACGAAACTGGAGTAATTAAAAGAAAGTACTGAACTAAAATGAATAAATGAACTGGAACAATACGAGACTGGAATAAAACATAAAGAAAATGGTCAGCAGTCCAATCACTCATTTCAGGAGCCTTTAGTTTTATCTCCATTTTTAGGAGGCATGTTCAGTTCTATCTCCGTTCTCAGGAGGCATGTTCAGTTCCATCTCCATTCTCATGAGGTTTAGTTCAGTTCCATCTCCGTTCTCTAGTGATTTAGTTCAGTTCCATCCCCATTCTCAGGATGTTTAGTTCAGTTGTATCTCCATTCTCAGGAGGTTTAGTTCAGTTCTATATCCATTCTCATATGATTTAGTTTAGTTCTGTCTCCGTTATCAGGAGGTTTCTTTGGGATTCACCCATTATTAAGATCCAATAATAATTTAGTTGTGCCATTTTTAATCACGACTTAATCGGTTCAGGGGAAGCTTATTATGAGTTATATTTCTATTATTCATCCGAGAATAAATATCAATTCAATTGCCAGCATCAAATCGAACCCAAAAATCTCATTAGAGGGCACATTTTTCCTCGAATTTCAACCTCAAATATAATTTTTAACACATGAGGGAAATTCTTTACCCGAAACGAGGTTGTAGATTATTTTTCTCGAAGCTCGTACTTTCATCTTCCGAGTCTTACCCAGAATGCTCGAGAGTTATTTGAAAATGAAGCGCTCAGTGATTTTGCAAAACCCCGAAATACTCAAAGCTGGAAATCTTGCCTCGACAACTATCTTCGATTACTTAATTGAACTTAATATTTAATATATAAAGTGGTCGCGCGCTTCGATTTCCATTTTCGAAGAATTTGAGCGCATAAATTTCTGAGCGTGACCCTAAGCTCCAGAAAATTGGAAAAATCTTCAAATTTTATCTTAAGGTTCCCAAATTTTAATACAACCTTTAAGAGGTCCTAAAAGAGCACAATAAATTTTCCAAAAATTTTCGAGCAAATTTGGGTCTCTAAATTGGCCAAATAATTTTTAATTAGGTTTTTAAAATGCCAAATCAATTCCAAAAAGTCTCAAAATTTTTGTGGAGGTTGCCCTCAATTAGGGGAATAATTTTCATATCCAACACTTTTTCTCTAGGAGCATATATTATTTTATAAAAATCAACCAATGTTCAGATTAAAAATTTGTCTTCATATAGCAGATCAGGCTTGATCCTGCGGCCATGATTGAGCCAGACGAGGAAAACAACCAACATTTCCCCACGATGGATCGGCCACGGACTCACTGTGGCGGGCACAAAATATGATGCGGGGGAGGGAAATAATGAAATCACAGCTGTTCATCTCCTTTTGTGAGATGAACGACGGTGATCTCTCCCGCCGGAGAAGGAGGAGGTTGCCCTCTGCCAACGCTGGTCGGCCACTGCAGGATGCCGGCACCGCACCCGATCGACTCGTTGGGGGCAGGCGAATCTCTAGTTGGTGGTCTGACGGGCTGCCTCTGCCCGCCACCACCAAAATTTATGAAACAAAGAGCAGGGTGGCTGCGGCTCTGCTCCCAGTGCCACCGCGCCACACTGCCTCTCCGGTGACTATCCCGGCCATGAAACCACTCCCGGCCGGCATGCCGGGGGCAGAGCACCTCTCCGGTGATGGCCCAGTGACCAGCCGCCGCCTGAGCAAAAACAAAGTAAATCTCTGTTTCTCGGGTGCCGCCGGAGCGGAATTTTCCGGCGGCACCTCGGCCTTCCACCGCCGAGGAAGGATATCCTCGATGGATTAGCCATTCCCCAGTGACCCCCACCAATGCTGGGAGAGGCTAATCTCCTGCAGCTACCACCCGACTTGGAGCTTGGCTCGGGTCGTGCCGGCGACCCTCTGGCCGCCGGGAGGCCCATGCAGATCGTCCAAAAACTTAGAAAGGGGGAGGGGAGAAGGTTCCACCTGTGCGGAGGGGGCTTGGGAGGGTCCCGACCGAGTTGCCATTAGAGGCAGTGGGAAGCTTGGATCGGGTTGGCTTTTCCTGGCGAGGTAGGGTTCCAGTGAGGGCTCCCTGGGTTGTTTGTGTTGGTGAGGAATAATGTAAGACCCTCTTTTTTTCTTATAAACCACCGGGTCTTATGCCCAAAATCATCATTTTGCGGTGACATCGATGCTCGGGTGGGTCGCCACTACAAAACCCTGATCCTATCGGCCTTAACAATCACCAAAGAAAGAGAAGTATACAGATAATTTCAAGTCCATATATCATATATAATATGAAATAGAAATCACAGCAATGTCCACATGATAAAGAAGTACTAAAGCCGAAAGGCAAATAGAAATATAAACAGGATTAAGCCTGGTACATCAAGTATTCACTACAACACTCTCGCAACTCTCAACATCTAAGCAGAAGCAAGCTATAATACATCCTCAACTCGTCGTCGTGTAGTAGTGGTAGTGCGCAGGCACTTCTCCTCATGTCCTGCCACCTTGTCCTTCCAGTACTGATGCTCCTACTGCTCGATCACCTAAAATGATGTGTTCCATCGACCGTTAGTCAAAAGACTAAGCCACTATCGTCCTCGCCTCACCCCCGTGACTCCTAGGCACCGTGTAGGGAGGATGAAAGTGGAGGATAACAAATTAGAGTGGAACAAGCAGGTGACAACTACCCTAGTAGGTGTATGTATAGAAGAACTATAAAATGAAAAACACACTAGCAGTTCTATAATAAGGAAGCAGTACAGTAAACAAGTAGAGTAGAGACGTAAGTGTATGAAACTTAAACTAAGAAATAAGTAAAAGTACAAGAAGGTAAACTAAGTAAGTAACCATGACCTATAGGAATGCCCAAACAAACCTATAGACCAAGGGGTCGTTTTGCAAGGCCAATTGTATAAAGTGTCTCATACCAATTTATACAATAGGTGTCAAGGGTTATATGATGATGTTATGTCATGCAAGTATGCTATGGTATGAACATGAAAGTGAAACTCACACACCCGACTCTATGCACACAGACCTTTAGTTCCCCATTTTTGTAGCCTAACCTCCCAGGATACCTCTGTAGTGGCAAATTGAAGCGGTGGGTTGGGCCTCGCCCACCTCTAAATAGGTATCAGCAGTACCAGTAAGACCTATCGTCCGCCTCAACACTGGTGCACTAAGCAGAGCTCCAGCGTACTCTTGTCGGTTGCCGCACAGGACTTTATTTGGCCAAGTGCTAAACCACACTTGCTGAGTCAACGTATTAATGTCGGTGCGACGAATCTCCAATACCGAAGACCCACAACCTTTTATATTATGCACATGTAGCATAAATGTATTTCCCACCGAGCCAAAACTCCCCAGACAATCCCATCCACCACAAATATCTACCGAGCCAAGGCTCCTCGAACTAACCTGTCCGTCTCAAAACCATCCGAGTCATCGACACGTCGGGCTAACCTGCCCATCACCAAAACCATCGAGCCTACCGCTCGTGAGACCTAACCTAACTCTCACAACACCGGGGAATGTAAGTGTAACCCTAAAGTATTTTTAATTACTCTTCCATTCCATTTATTATTACGGATTATGTTAACCTTGGACTGCATAAGGCATTCCTCGTGAAGGGATCTCGAGGGCACTAGGAACTACGATGGGGTGAAGCCCAAAGCTCCCTTTCGCAAGGCACTTACTATTATTGGTTATTACCCAAATTGTGATCCCTTTTAACATTATTATGGATCTAACCCTAGTGTATTTTGACTCTCTCTCTGCACAGGAAAGACGTTCTTTCGTCGGTCCCGAGCACCTCTTAACACTAGTCAACCCATCACTCTCCTCATCAAGACTTCTAATGCAACTCTCTTTTTTCTTTTTCACTTTACCAAGATCAGCAAACTATTAACCCCATCTCCCTATGTCCATTCCACATGTAATCACAAATTCCGCAGTTTTACTAAATGCAGACCAACATAAGCTATATGATGTACATGATATGAGGTACTCCAAATTTTCATCCATATGCCCTAAGATAATTAATGAGGGTGTATCATGACATAGTTAGCCAAAATATAGAAACTTGTAATTTTCCTAATTAATTTAGCATTTAATAAAGTTTTCAAAAAACAAATAGGCCATGAGTAATTTTGAACATGAAGTACTAGATTTCCTTAAGTTATGGTCTCCCAAAAATTATGAATACCATATTATATCAAAATGTTAGTGAATACAAAATTTCACAGATTTTTATAAAGGTAATAACCTCTAAATAATTAATTCAAAGTAATTCAAGTAATTGGAGTTAAAGAATGGAGTACCATAAATCATAGTCCACAAATTACATAAAAATTACCAGAGCCTTATAATGATCATAAAACACTACTGACTAAGTTTCATGCAATTACAATGTCATTAGGCTATATAGAAAAATACTTCATGTAAATCCATTAAAGTGCACTTATCAAGGAACATTCTTATAAAGTCATCCAAATGACATGTAATAATTTTGTAGGCTTTATTTTGCCCTAAAATGTTCTTTGGCCAAGTAACACAATTTTCCAGTAATATATAATATTTATTATTTATTAATCAAAATATGGTGCACTAGTTCACTTATCACATGAAGTACTAAAAGTAAATGCCCAAATGATCCAAATAATTTACTAGTGCCTCTAAATAATATTTAATTAACCTTGCCACAGTTTCATATCATTCTAAGTTAATCTAACCATGGTTACTTCAAAATCATGAAAAAGGGCAAGGTGGAGATTATACCGACAAATATGAGCTACACTTTTCTAATCATCTGATAATACTTTCCAGAGACTCATATTGTTATAAAAACTCTTCTACCAAAATTTCATAAGGATCCAAGGTCATATGACCCTTCAATATTTTCCTAAAAGGTATAGGCCTAAACTATCCATAATTGGTTTAAGTTGTGTGCCTAAGTCTAAATGTCACCAAATTCCTTCCTAGGGCATTTCACCACCCTAAGATCACATGGACTAAACACCAAGTCTACACAAGGACATATCACCCCATGTCCTTCACAAACCCCCAAAGTTTAACCTTAGGGTTTGAACTAGGGTTCTCGGGCAAATCCACCCTAATCCACCCCAAACAACATGTGAGGGTGTTTAATGTCATAACAAATCAGTGGCCCAAATTTCAACCTCTGTTGAGGTGATTTGGTCACTCAATACCACAAGGGGCATTTTACCCAAATTAACCCCCTTTTGTCCTAGGTTAGGGTTTCCCAAATTCCAAACCAATTCATCTCCAAATGGGAGGAAATTTTATACAAATTCCTATATTGACCCAAAGGACCACTCACCAAAATTTGGGAGGGTTTGGAGGTCATTAGGCACTTTAAATAATTCATACATGAATTATTAAATTTCTGCAAAACATTTAGGAAACGTTTTTTCCAAAAAAAATAGAGGTATAGTTAATAGTGACCCCCATCCAAAATTTCAAGTCATTGCGATTGCTGGATTGATGGGGGCACTCAAAACAATCTCTAATTTAACCTAGGTATAGACCTCACCAAAATAAGTGTTGTGGTCTGACCCAAACTCCAAATTTATTCAAACTAATTTTAAATTAAACTAAACTCTTAGGGCTACAACTTTTATGTAGACCACTTTACTGTAGGGAAACCTAAGTATTTTTAATAATTAATTCAAAACAGCCCAAAACTGTGATAAAAATACATAAATCAAAATTTAATACACTAGATCTAGCACAGATCTTAAAGCAGATCCAACGACTGCTGGGTTTGTTCTTGTTAAATTTTCTCAACGTGGTCAGCAAGATAGCCCAAACACCAAATTAATATCTTCGGAACTACCCAGTTCGCACGCTGAACCTGCGGAAAACCCAAGGACTAGAGGTTGCACCCAACAAAACAATGGAAGCACAAGAAGGTCTTATTATGCATTCACTTCTTTACAATCCGAGGCATACATAGCGAGACATGATTTCGCTAGTATTACAGCTGTAAACAGAAGAAACCAAAAAAACAAGCCGGGCGGACAGCACTCCAGTCCGCCGAGACCGCGAGGTCGCCGAGACCGCCGAGACCGCTGAGCTCGCCCAAGCTATGCTGCAATCCGCCGAATACCACGGAGTCCGCCGAGACCGCGAGGCCGCGCGGACAGACCGTTATTCGCCTCCTGCTGAACCCGAACTGAGGAACTCTCCTACCCGCCTGAAGCCGGCGGACATGGTTATTGAAGCTGGGAAAGATGAAACAGAACTGACAAGCCGCAGAGCGACCTCCTGCTGAGTCCGCAGAGACCGCACACTTCCAAGCACTGACCGAAGTCAAAGCCAAGCTCCTGGCTCCTTGAAGTTATCCGCGCGACCTGCACACAGCAAACCGTCAGCCTGAAACAATCCGCGCGGACTGGAAAACACAGACCGCAGCACTCGCCCAACCCAATTTACTATTCACTCACGTTACTTAGGTTACTGTAGATGTGTCAGGGGGGTCCTATTTATAGGCCAGGTGAGGAGTGTGGTCACCGCCCAAGAGATAGCGACACCGCCCCAGTCCGCGCGAACACAAACGACCGTCCGCTCAGTCCGCGAGGACTTAGCCAGTCACCAAGGGAAACCGCCAGGAGCAAGGCAACCATTGACGAACCCTCTCCAGTCCGCCCAAGCTAAGCGGACAAGGCACCAGCCCGCAAAGCTCCAACTGCTTCAGGACAGCACCCTCTTCAATGGCAGTCCGCACCAACCCGAGGCAGTCCGCAAGACTCACACCTCAATCCGCCACAAGTCCACGACCAGAGGCAAACATCAACAGTCCGCCCGGTCACAGCGGACTTGGCGGACACAGCGGACACTATGAACTTGGCACAGTGTGTGACCAAGTCCAAAACCATCAAGGGCCAGTGCGAGCATGGCGGACACAAAGTCCCGTCCGCCAAACACCCTAGCACAGACCGCAACCAGTCCGCGAGCTCCTCGTACTTGTCCAACACAGCAGCTTTATCCCAGACTCCAAACACCAGTCCGCCAACCGGTCTCCACAACAAGACCTGCTGTAACACCTGAGCTCGACAAGGCCTCAGCCAAGCTCAAGGCCCAGTCCGCAACAGCCCAAACCGTGGACACACCAGTCCGCAAGGCTTCCCGCGAACTCGAACCAACTCGCCAACAGCGCAAGCTTGTACCCGCGACCACTGAGCAATGCACCAGTCCGCAAGCCTCTCTATCCGCAGATACCAGGCCGCACCAAACCGCGGACTCCATGCAACAATCCGCTCAGAACACAGCCGGCTTCCACCAGACTTTTCACCAGGCCGCAACCCACAGTCCGCCCAGTCCGCCCAGTCCGCCAAAGCTGTCCGCACAGGCCGCGCGGCCTGTCCCGTCACCCACTTCCACTTCACAAATTTCAACACTCCCCCTTGAAGTGAGAAGTGGTGACCAAGCCCAGCAAGCTGCGCAAGCGTTCAAAGGGACCCTTCGACAGCGGCTTCGTGAAGATGTCAGCAAGATTATCTTCACTCCGAACATGCCCGACCAGCAGAGACCCCTCCAACACCTTCTCCCTGATGAAGTGATGATAAATCTCTATATGCTTGGTCCTGGCGTGACACACTGGATTGTTTACCAGTTTGAGAGCACTCTCATTGTCACCCCGGAGTAAAGTAGGCCCTTGCACTTCTTCATGGACATCCTCTATAAGCCTCCTCAACCAAACGGCTTCCCGAGCAGCCAAGGCCGAAGCCTTATACTCCGCCTCCGTGGTTGAAACCGACACCGAGTCCTGCTTCTTGCTACACCACGAGATGCTAGCTGAACCGCAAGTGAACACATAACCAGAAGTAGACCTTCGATCATCCGAATCACCGCCATAGTCAGCATCCGTGTACCCGAGCAACGCAAACTCTGCATCCCTTCCATAGAGGAGTCCCATCTCAGAAGTCACCTTGACATACTTCAGAATTCCCTTCGCCGCCACTAGATGAGATTGCCTTGGTTCAGCCATATACCGACTTACTCGGCCAACAGCATAAGCGATATCCGGCCTTGTAATCGTCAGGTAAATCAAGCTCCCAACAAGAGCCCTGAACACCAAGGGATCAAGAAGAACCCTTCCCTCATCCCGTCGAAGCTTTAGCCCAGGTTCCAGTGGAGTAGAGCACTTCTTCCCTTCGCCCATGCCAAACCGCTTCACAATACGATCAGCATACCCTTTCTGGCTAATGAGAATCCCACACTCCTTCCTCTCCACTTCAAGACCAAGAAAGTGATGCAACTCTCCCAAGTCTTTCATCTCGAAGCGCATAGCAAGCTCAGCCCTGAGCCTTGTTACTTCCTCCTCCGAGTTCCCTGTGATGATCATATCATCCACATACAGCAGGACCAAGACTCTTAGCTCTCCCTTCTTCTTGACGAACAAGCTTGAGTCTGAGTTAGAAGCCAGGTATCCACAAAATTGCAAGTACTCTGCAATCTTCCCATACCATGCTCGAGGAGCTTGCTTCAACCCATAGAGAGCCTTCCTGAGTTTGCAGACATAATCCGGATGCTTTTCAGAGAAAAAACCAAGCGGCTGATCCATGAAGATGTCCTTGTCAATCTCTCCGTAAAGAAAGGCATTCTTCACATCGAGTTGCCACAACCTCCATCCCTTGCTAGCAGCCAAGGCGATCACCACTCTTACAGATGTCATCTTCGCAACTGGACTGAATGTCTCCTCATAGTCTTCTCCATACTGTTGTGAGAATCCTCTTGCGACCAGGCGAGCCTTGAACCGATCAATGCTCCCATCAGCCTTCTTCTTCAACTTATACACCCACTTGCAAGTAACCGGAGTAATGCCATCAACCTTGGGCACAAGGTCCCAGGTTTCATTCTTCTTCAGAGCATCAATCTCTTCCTTCATGGCATCATACCACTCCTTCACTCCAGTGGCCTCGTTGAAGTTTGCAGGCTCTCGCTCATCCAAAGGACCTGCAAAGAAGCAGGAGACAAAGCTCACTGCATTCCCATCACAGTATCGAGCCGGTGGCTTAACCACCCTCTTCGATCTCCGAAGACATGGCTCCTTGCTCACGGCTTCCGTTGCTTCTTCAGGCTCCACTCCTACCTGGGGCAAGCATTGAGCAGTGCTCCCCCTGCTTCCTGAGCCAGAAGGCTCAGCCTCGGAGTTCGAAGCAACAGGAGCTGCTGGTGAAACAGCAAGCTCCTCTTCCAAGCCTTCAGCAGCCTCCACCGGTGCTTCATCAACCTTGCTACTTCCAGTTAGCTCCACCGAGCCACCTCCATATGACGTCAGCTCGTCAAAGACAACGTCTCTTGACACCACGAACTTCTTCGTCACAGGGTCCATGCATTTCCATCCCTTCTTCCGCTCATCATAGCCAACAAAGACAAGTTTCCTTGCCTTCGCATCCAGCTTTGTCCGTGAAGCATCCGGGACATGCACGTAGCAAGTTGAACCGAACACCCGAAGGTGTCCAACACTCAGCTTCTCCTTCAGCAACAGCTCAATAGGAGTCTTCATGTTGATAGGGCTGAGTGGCATCCGGTTGATAACATAAGCAGCACAAGACATTCCCTCCGCCCAAAAGGACCTCGGGATATCTTTCACATGCAGCCAGCATTTGCAGGTTTCCGTCAAATGACGGATCTTCCGCTCCGCTACCCCATTTTGTTGTGGAGTGTGAGAACAAGTAAGCTCCCGTTGGATCCCGTGCTTCCTGCAGAAGTTAGAAAACTCGGAAGAGACAAACTCCCCCCCGTTATCAGTTCTAAACTTCTTAATCCGCAAGCCAAGCCGGCCTTCTACCAACTCCTTGAACTCCACGAACAAACGGAAGGCTTCAGACTTCTCCTTTAAGAAGTACACCCAAGTATACCTTGAGTAGTCATCAACCAAGACAAGCATGTATTTGCTTCCACCAAGGCTGGCAGTAACAGTCGGTCCCATCAGGTCGCCATGAATACACTCCAATGGTTTCTTGCTCCTTGTTTGAGATTTATCAAACGGAAGGCGATGTGCCTTACCGTATTGACAGCCCGCACAAACATGCCCATCACCAAAGGAGGACAACATCGGCAACCCCCTCACCAGACTTCTACTCGTCCATTGCCTTTAGCTTGTCCATGCCAACATGCCCCAGCCTCTCATGCCAGATAGCCGCACTATCATTGGCCCTCATCCTATCAACATAGGCACTGGTGGAAAGAACAAACAAGTTTTTCACCCTCCTCCCAACATGAGCAACATCAGCCTTCACCGCTGATACGTTGCGAAGGAACCTCACGTCTGTTGGCCCAAACAGAACGTGATACCCAGCGTCCACCGCGTTGGTCACCGAGAAGAGGTTCTTCTTCATGCCCGGCACGTGATACACACTCCTTAACGTGAGTGGCCCCTGATCACTACCCAAAGACACGACCCCCTCCTTCTCTACTGCATAAACAGTATTATCAGCAGTGATAATAACTTCATTACCTGAGTAAGCCTGCATGGAGGTGAACTTCGACTTGTCTCCGGTGAGGTGATGACCACACCCGGAGTCGATGATCCACTCGCTGTTGAAGTCCTCAGCAGATAAGGCCCGGACACAAGTGCCCGTCATGAAAGCTCCTCCCCATTCTGCTTCTTCACTTCGCGAGAAAGCTTCCTCCTTTCCCGCAGCATGCCCAGGCTGCAGTTTGACCTTGCAGTCCCGCTTGAAATGCCCTCGCTGATGACACCGGTAGCACTTCAGATTCTTCTTCCAGTCCTTAGGAGCATTGCTCCTCTCCGGCAGATACGAAGTTGAAGTCTCCTTTTCACCAGCGGCCTGCACCTTCTTCTTCTTCTTCCCTTCACATCCCTTCTTCTTGCCTGAGAAGAGAGCCTCACTGCCTTCCTGATTCAGATTCACTCCAGCCATCTGCCTTGCTAAGCTCTCCTGCGAGGCAAGCAGATTCTCCAGCTCCAGCAACGACGGCTGAGTAGCCCACCCTTGAACAGATGTAACAAAGGCCACATACTCCTTCCGCAGGCCGCGGATAATGTGCCTTTTCATCTTTGCCTCAGAGATAGGCTCATCAGGATCCAGTGCCGACAGCTCAGCACACAAGCTCTTCATCTTTAAGAAGTACTTGGAGATGGAAAGGTCTCCCTGAGTTGCCCTGGCCAACTCATTCTCTAGGAACTGAAGCCGCGCCACATTCTTCCTATTGAACAACTCATCAATGGTTGTCCAAATATCAGCAGCCGACTCACATCCAATGATGTGATCAAACAGTTCCGGAGAAACAGCTCTCTTCAGAATGAACTCTGCCTTAGCATTTGTTCTTCTCCAGAGCCTCACCTGCTCAGCAGTACCGAAAGCAGCAGTAACTTCCTGTCTGTCGTCTCCACCGACGACTTCCCACAGCTCCTCGCCTAGAAGATAACTCTTCATGCACGACTTCCACTTTTTATAGTTAGTCGGCGTTAAGAGTTCAATGCCAAGACCTCTTGCTAAGCTTCCTTCCATTGCAACCACCTGTTGGTACCCTTCAGCAGCTCCGAGCAACAACACAGGTTGATCACCACTCAATCACTGAGTAACAACGCTGGTTGACCTCCGCTCACGCAACTGAACCTCCGCAACCTCAGGAACCTCGCTCTGATACCATGTTAAATTTTCTCAACGTGGTCAGCAAGATAGCCCAAACACCAAATTAATATCTTCGGAACTACCCAGTTCGCACGCTGAACATGCGGAAAACCCAAGGACTAGAGATTGCACCCAACAAAACAATGGAAGCACAAGAAGGTCTTATTATGCATTCACTTCTTTACAATCCGAGGCATACATAGCGAGACATGATTTCGCTAGTATTACAGCTGTAAACAGAAGAAACCAAAAAAACAAGCCGGGCGGACAGCACTCCAGTCCGCCGAGACCGCGAGGTCGCCGAGACCGCCGAGACCGCTGAGCTCGCCCAAGCTATGCTGCAATCCGCCGAATACCACGGAGTCCGCCGAGACCGCGAGGCCGCGTGGACAGACCGTTATTCGCCTCCTGCTGAACCCGAACTGAGGAACTCTCCTACCCGCCTGAAGCCGGCGGACAGGTTATTGAAGCTGGGAAAGATGAAACAGAACTGACAAGCCGCAGAGCGACCTCCTGCTGAGTCCGCAGAGACCGCACACTTCCAAGCACTGACCGAAGTCAAAGCCAAGCTCCTGGCTCCTTGAAGTTATCCGCCCGACCTGCACACAGCAAACCGTCAGCCTGAAACAATCCGCGCGGACTGGAAAACACAAACCGCAGCACTCGCCCAACCCAATTTACTGTTCACTCACGTTACTTAGGTTACTGTAGATGTGCCAGGGGGTTCCTATTTATAGGCCAGGTGAGGAGTGTGGTCACCACCCAAGAGATAGCGACACCGCCCCAGTCCGCGCGAACACAAACGACCGTCCGCTCAGTCCGCGAGGACTTAGCCAGTCACCAAGGGAAACCGCCAGGAGCAAGGCAACCATTGACGAACCCTCTCCAGTCCGCCCAAGCTAAGCGGACAAGGCACCAGCCCGCAAAGCTCCAACTGCTTCAGGACAGCACCCTCTTCAATGGCAGTCCGCACCAACCCGAGGCAGTCCGCAAGACTCACACCTCAATCCGCCACAAGTCCACGACCAGAGGCAAACAGCAACAGTCCGCCCGGTCACAGCGGACTTGGCGGACACAGCGGACACTATGAACTTGGCATAGTGTGTGACCAAGTCCAAAACCATCAAGGGCCAGTGCAAGCATGGCGGACACAAAGTCTCGTCCGCCAAACACCCTAGCACAGACCGCAACCAGTCCGCGAGCTCCTCGCACTTGTCCAACACAGCAGCTTTATCCCGGACTCCAAACACCAGTCCGCCAACCGGTCTCCACAGCAAGACCTGCTGTAACACCTGAGCTCGACAAGGCCTCAGCCAAGCTCAAGGCCCAGTCCGCAACAGCCCAAACCGCGGACACACCAGTCCGCAAGGCTTCCCGCGAACTCGAACCAACTCGCCAACAGCGCAAGCTTGCACCCGCGACCACTGAGCAATGCACCAGTCCGCAAGCCTCTCTATCCGCAGATACCAGGCCGCACCAAACCGCGGACTCCATGCAACAATCCGCTCAGAACACAGCCGGCTTCCACCAGACTTTTCACCAGGCCGCAACCCACAGTCCGCCTAGTCCGCCCAGTCCGCCAAAGCTGTCCGCACAGGCCGCGCGGCCTGTCCCGTCACCCACTTCCACTTCACAAATTTCAACAGTTCTTCCTCCACCCAATGGACATGATTAGCCCGACCTGGAGATACTTCCAAGGCCATTTGTCGGCCACCAGACCAACTCCCTGGCCGGCCACCACCGCCACCACCTTTGTTGAGGTGGGGGCTAACGTCGGAGGGCGGCAGGACCGCCGGAGGGGCTGTTTCCGGCGAACCCGAGAGGTTGATTTTCATGGAAAATCTGAAATTTTGTCTCTCCTAATCGGGCTCAATTCAATCTGATTTCTCTCACTAATGATCTAAGAATCTAGATCACGAAGAAAGGAGTAGAGGAGGACCTTCAACCGTGCTTGCCGATGTGTTTGGTGGTGGTGTGCCATTGCCGCCGAGCTCCAAAGGTTTCCACCTCCCTATCTCTATCCTTGCGCAAAAGCAGCAATGTAAAGGCCTAAACCCACTGCTTATGATGCTCTGCAAATGATAAAGGAGTCAGTTGAGGTAGGGGAAGGGGCATGACTTCAATTGCCATTATTGCCATTAATGGGAAAATTCGGCCAAAGTGGAGTTCTCTGAATTCAGCCCTTGGGTGGCCGTCCATGGCTATACAACTCCTCAAAACTGCTGGGGGGAAGTGTATGCAGCCTTTGGAATCAATTGGAGAGGAACTATTGATCTCCTATGGCCATTAATGGTCTTCTCTCTCTTCTTTATCTCTCTTCCTTATGGGAGAAGTTGATTTCAGTCACTTTGGTGGCTGGCAGTGGCTGTCAATCTTCCCCTAACTGACTAGGGAGGAGGAACCTTGCCGTTGGAGAAGGATTGAGGAGGCCCTTGGCCTTCCATGGCATGAATGACCCTTTTTCTCTCTCCTCCATTAAAAGAGAAGAGGTTTCCTCTCTCCTAGTCACCATTTCCAGAAATTAGGTGGCTAATCTGATATTCTTCAGCCCCATAAACTAATGGGTCACCTTTATTGGGCTTAGCACAAGTGGATTGGGCTTGAGCTAACCATTTAGGCTAGTTTGACCCATTTCATGGGTATAGTTGACCTTGGTCAACATGACCATTTGGGTTGACTGCAATGGGTCCTTGGTAACCCATTGACCTCCCCTAAAGTCTAGGATGGCTTGGGTAGGGTTGGTTGGGCATCTTGGAGGTCACTCGACCCTTAGTTAGGGCACTTTGACCTTTTTAGGGCTAGGGTTGACTTTGGTCAACCTAGCCTCTTTGGTTGACCACAATGGATCCTTAGTGACCCATTGGCCTCCCTTAGGGCTTGGGAAGGTCTAGGTGGGTCCCTTTGGCTAAGGGGAGGTCAATTCGGCATGAGTGAGCTTAGTTTGATCTAATCATGGTTTGGGTTGACATTGGTCAACTTGACCTTTTAGTTGACCCTAGCGGGTCCTTATGGCTCTACTAGATCCTCTAATAGTTTAGTGATGTTGTGGTGGGGTCATGGAGTCATGGTGAAGCCTTATGGTCATCCCTAAGCTAGTAATTAGAATTCTACTATTTGTAGACCAAGGTGGTTCACACATAAGTTCCCAAGTTCACCCCAACCTTTTAGTACTTCCCAGGTTTTTGTCATGACCCAGTCATGACAAAACCATACAAGGAATCTAGAAGTCCGAGGGATGTTAAAAATCCCAATACATAAAAATAAAAAATTTGTCCTCGAAATTCAAGTTAGGCCTACGGCTTCAAGTATGAGAAGTAAAATGTAACATCCCGAGAGGTTATAGGGAATACCTGACGTGAAAAGCTCTGGGTATCTTTGCTGCATCAAGTCCCGTGGCTCCCACGTGTGCTCCTCTTGTCCATGATTCCTCCATAAGACCTTGACCAGCGGAACCTTCTTGCACCGCAAGACCCACATCCCAGTATCATCTTTCCGGATCGGCTCTAGGTGCACCGATCAATCAGAAGCTATAGGCCCATCTATCATCATAATCTGCTGCTCCGGCTGAAGTAGAGCTCTCCTGAGGGAGGAGACATGGAAGATGTCGTGCAAACACGGTAGCTCTGGCGGCAGCTCTAGTCTGTACACCAAGGGACTGATCTGCTCTAGGATCCTATAAGGCCCCATATATCTCGGACTGAGCTTCTTCCGACCACACACCCACAAGACTCCATGCATCGGTCGTACCTTCAGAAACACCTGATCTCCTATCTGAAACTCTACATGACGATGCTGAGCATCGTAATACTTGGCCTGCCTGCTCTGGGTCTCCAACATCCTCTCTCGAATCAACCACCCCTGAGCATCCGTATCCTTGACAAACTCTGAGCCAAGTGACTTCGGATCCTCATCCTGGATCCAAGACAAAGGAGTCCTGCATCTCCGCCCGTATAAAGACTCATAAGGGGCCATGTCGAAGCTTAACTAGTGGCTATTGTTGTACGAGAATTCGATCAATGATAACTGCCTCTCCTATGGCTCTCCACGGTCTAGTATGCAAAGACGCAATAAATCATCCTGTATCTGATTTGTGCGCTCTGTTTGTCCATCCGTCTGAGAGTGGAAGGCAGTACTGAATGTTAATCAGGTCCCCAAATAAACCTGGACCGACCTCCACTCCTTGGACGTAAATTGTCCATCACGATCAGACACTATTTCCCTCGGCATTCCATGGTATCGGACGAACTGCTCTACAAACCTCCGCACCAATTCACCCACTAAAGCGTCCTTCTTGATCGGTAGAAATCTAGCCACCTTCGTCAATCGATCAACAATCACCCATATCGATTCGTTCCCCGCATGTGACCCAGGAAGACCATGTATGAAATACATGGCAATATCGTCGAACTTCCACTCCGGCACCGGAAGTGGCTGCAACAACTTGGCCGGATTCTTACACTCTGCCTTCACTAACTGACAAGCCTCGCAATGGGTCATGAAGTATGTGATGCCCCTCTTCATGCTTGGCCAATACACCGTCCTCTTCAGCTCGGCCGTCATATTTGTGATGCCCGGGTGCATTAAGTACCTGCTGTAGTGAGCCTCGGTCATAATGTCCTCCTGAATCTTGCCCCCAGCCAGTATGTTCACCCGTCCTCTAACGGATAACAACCCATCTCTCTCTGTATACTCCCCGGTCGTGCCTGCCTCCAAGGCCCTGAATACTGGCTCCAACTTGTCATCCCTTCTTTGCTCAACCCTGATGTGATCTCAAATATCATCGGTAGTGATCATCGTGGCCAGATACTCCTCATAAAACTCTGAATCGTCCGAGGACACAAAAGTAATCTGCATATCCTCCATCATCCGTACCAGCTAAATAGCGATCAACTGGGACACTGCTCCTGAAGTGGTAGCCATCCGGCTCAGTGCATCTACCACCATATTCCCCTTCCCCAGGGGATAGTGTATAGTATACTCGTAATCAGATAGAAATTCCACCCATCGCCTCTGGCGGACATTTAAATCCTTCTGCGCATCAACATATTTCGAATTCTTGTGATCTGAAAATATGTCGCAGTGCACCCCATAAAGGTAATGTCGCCAAGTATTCAGAGCGAACACCACTGCTCCCATCCCCAAGTCATGCACAGGGTAGTTTTGCTCGTGCTTCTTCAGCTGGCGGGAAGCGTATGCAATCACATGTCCACGCTGCATCAGTACAACATCCATCCCTTGAAACGACGCATCAGTGTACACCTAGAATCCCTCCTTCCCAGACGGAAGAGCAAGGACAGGGGCCGACGTAAGCCGACCCTTCAACTCCTGGAAGGCTGCCTCACACTGCTGCATCCAAACGAATGGAGTGTCCTTCTTCATCAAAAAAGTGAGTGGAAGGGCTATCTGAGAGAATCCCTGCACAATCTTCATGTAGTACCCGGCCAATCCCAGAAAACTTCGGACATCCGTTGCCGTCTTCAACTGAGGCCAGTCTCGCACTGCCTGAATCACCGCAGGATCTACCGCCAATCCTGCTCCACTGATAATGTGGCCTAAAAGGCCACCTCCATCAACCAAAACTGGCATTTGCTGAATTGGCATAAACTAATGCTCCTTGAGCTTCTCTAGAGTCAAGGTCAGATGTTGTGCAAGATCCTCCTTCATCCTTGAAAAAATAAGGATGTCATCTATAAACACAATGACAAACCTGTCGAGGTACGACTCGAACACCCGGTTCATCAAGCTCATGAAGGTCAATGGCGCATTCGTGAGCCCAAAGGGCATCACGATAAACTCATACAAGCCATATCTGCTGCTAAATACCATCTTCGAGATGTCTTCCTCCTGAATCCGTAACTGATAGTATCCTGACCTCAGAACCAATTTCGAGAACTAATGTGGTACCTCTAGCTGATCAAATAACTTGTCGCTCCTTGGCAGTGGATATGTGTTCCGGACTATCAACCGGTTTAGTGAATGATAGTCGATGCATAACATGAGGGTCCCATCCTTCTTCTTTACAAACAAGACCGGAGCTCCCCAAGGCGAGGAACTTGGCCTAACAAATCCAGCCTTCACCAGCTCCTTCAGCTGACTCCTAAACTCTACCAGCTCCTTCGGAGCCATCCGATAGGGAGCCCTAGACACCAACTTATTTCCCGGTACCAACTGGATCTGAAAATCCTTCTCCCGGTGCGGCGACAATCCTCCAAACCTAGTTAAAAGTGGACAATTATATGTGATCCCCCATATGGGCACACCACAGCTTCCGCTGCTTAGTTTGCCCCCAAACAAAACTCGAGCGGGGGTGACCCAGGGTTAATGGACTTCTGCTCTTCCGATCGAGGTTTCCCTCTGATACCAGTTTTTAAGACCCTCTTTATTTCTTTTAAACCATCGGGTCTTATGCCCAGAATCACCGTTTTGCGGTGACACCGACGCTCGGGTGGGTCGCCACAACAAAATGCCTATCCTGCCAGCCTTAACGATCACGAAAGAAATAGAAGTATACAGATAAGTTCAAGTCCACATATCATATATAATATGAAATAGAAATCATAGCAATGTCCACATGATAAAGAAGTACTGAAGTCGAAAGGCAAATAGAAATATAAACTGGCTTAAGCTTGATACATCAAATCCACACTACAACACTCGCAACTCTCAACATCTAAGCGGAAGCAAACTATAATCCAACCTCGACCAATTGTCATGTAGTAGTGGTAGTGCGCAACCACTACTCCCGATGTCCTGCCTACTTTTCCTTTCGGCACTGATGCTCCTACTACTCTGTCACCAAAAATGATGTGGTCCACCGACCGTTAGTCAAAAGACTAAGCCACTACCGTCCTCGCCTCACCTTCGTGACTCCTACGCATCGTTCTGGGAAGATGAAAGCGGAGGACAACAAAGCAGGGTGGAACAAGCAGGTGAAAACTACCCTAGCAGGTGTATGTATAAAATAACTATATAAGGAAAAGCAAGCTAACAGTTCTATAATAAGGAAGCAGTACAGTAAACAAGTTGAGTAGAGTTGTAAGTGTATGAAAAGTAAACTAAGAAATAAGTAAAAGTACAAGGAGGTAAACTAAGTAAGTAACCATGACCTATAGGAATGCACATACAAACTTATAGACCAAGGGCTCATTTTGCAAGGGAAATTTTATAAAGAGTCTCATACCAATTTATACAATTTTTGTCAAGGGTTATATGATGATGATATGTCATGCAAGTATGTTATGGTATGAACATGCAAGTGCAACTCACACACCCGACTCTGTGCACACAGACCTTTAATTCCCCCTTTCTGGAGCCTACCTCTCAGGATACCTCCGTAGTGGTAAACAATAGCGGTGGTGAAAGTGGGGATAAGATCTACCTTAACTCTAGAGGGGGGGGAGGGGGGTGAATAGAGTTTATTAAAATAATTTTCAAGTTAAAAACTATTTTGCCGTGGAAGACTTAATTTAAATATATGTGTAAGGTGCTTGCAGTAAATAAAAATTATGAGAGCAAGAAATAAAAACACAGCACACAACAAACAAAATATAGCAACCAGAAAACACAAGGAGCTATAGTGGTTCCCCAAACAAACTGGGTACATCCACTCTTCTACCACCCTAGCTAGGAATCCACTGCAGGATGAGTTGATCAGGTGTCCTGGGCACCAATGAGCTTTTGATAAGGTGCTCAAAAACTAAACCAGATTTTTTGATCAGGCGTCTTGCCACCACTGAGTTTTGACAAGGTCTCAGAAACCAGCACAAAACTTTTGAAGGGAGTTTTGAGAAACCCTTTTACAGCAGAAAAAGAAGGAGGTGAGATATTCTTCTCTGTCAACAATTAGAGCGAAGACTAGTGGATGATGTTGTCAAAGCTCCCCCTGAGATCTGGAAGTTGTTTAGGAAAAGAAGCTTTGCACTAGGGTGATAGGTCTTCAGAGGATGAGATCTCTAGCAAAGAATGATTCCAGCAGTTGCTGAAATGTGTAGTGTCTGGAGTCTTGATGGATGAAGCCTTTGAACACTTGAGTCAAAAGAGATCTAGAAAATTTCATGTATGTTGATCTCCTTCAGTGATGTGTGTTCTGAAAGAATTCTGTCTGTGTGTGTCTGTAACTGTTGTAATTGTTGTTTTTTTAAGAAGCAGAATGAATATCCTCTTTTATTCCTTTAGATCTGAAAAGAGTGAAATGATTCTCTGTCTCCAAGATAGCCATTAGCCACTCATTAATGACTTCCTTAAATGAATTTTGTCTCTGGAGGAAAGTCCTAGAAAACATTCCTTTAAAATTCCCTTGAAACTTGCTCCAGATTAATTGAAACGGCTACAAGATCCTTGAAATAAATGCTGAGAATAAATAAGATAGAATTCCATAACTGTCTGAATTTGAATCTGAGAATCGTCGATCTCTCCAGAAAATCGTCGACCTGAGCTCAACTATCGTCGACCTGGGATCAGAGACTGGAAATAGACTGGAAACAGAAATCGTCGATCTCAGCTCAACTATCGTCGACCTGAGCTCAGAGATTAGAGACAGAAACGTCGATCTGAGCTCGAAGATCATCGAACGGAGTTCGACGACTCGTTGAACTGAGCTCAGAGATAATCGAACTGAGTTCGACGATTCGTCGACCTAAGCTCGACGAAAATGACTTAGTCTCCTGAATTTTGAATATCTGATCTGAGGGTCTTGAGGGCAGCTTTCAAGCCTAATATCTAACCCTTAGACTCAATCTAATTGACCTTAAAAACTATACAAGGAGGTCAAACATTTTTTCCTAAGGACATAGTGATCCTTGCCCAAATCAGTAATAGGGTGTTCCAACAATCTCCCCCTATTTGGGTTAGGATTACTATTTACATGACATAGGAAATAAAAGCATACAATGTAGATATGAAATCAAAAATAACATTGCAGAAACACAAATAGAATCACATCAGAAATTCAGAATAGATAACATTGTCAGCTTACAGAATCATTCCTTTTCCTTGCCCTTTTTGAGAACTATTTCTCTATTAGGGTTAAGAGCTTCTTTCTTGGATCTTCTGTCATCATTTGCACCTAGAAAAGTTTGAAGTTTTGCCCTGGGTACTACAGCTTCTGGGTGCAGCTTCATATAACTTTCTGAGTCAAAGAATTTACTAGAAGAGTATCTTTCAAGTTCTTTCTTTCTCTGTTCTAATAGAGTGGTGAATTGTGATGTATCTCTTCCTTGTTCTCTTGTCTTCTTAATTTGATCTAGTACAGCCAACTCTTTCATTCTTGCTATCCAGGAATTAGGATTATTCTCTGGGTCTTCAAATGGAACAGGAGGTTCATATCTGTTTGAAGAATCATCAGGAGTAGCTCTGGAAGAAACTGGATTTCTAAACTTATAAGGGAAAGGACCAGATGTGGTGTCAATGGGACCTTGTCCTTCCTTATGATAAGGATGCTGCCTAGAATATCCTTTGGAATAAACTCTGACTTCTCTTTGATTTCCCCTATACT
Source organism: Platanthera guangdongensis (assembly GCA_039583875.1). Taxonomy (NCBI): domain Eukaryota; kingdom Viridiplantae; phylum Streptophyta; class Magnoliopsida; order Asparagales; family Orchidaceae; genus Platanthera; species Platanthera guangdongensis. The sequence continues at coordinate 162,105,646 of CM077162.1, forward strand.
GTCCTCTTCTGGACTGGTAGCCTCTTGATTGATATTCTCTTGATTGAGATCTTCCTTGAAATTGAAAGGTGCTTTGACTCTTAGCAGCAGATGACTGAAAAGCAGAACTTCCACCAGTACCTGCATCTGGTGAAGGAGGAGGAGGAGGAGGATTGAAGTGAGATGATCCTTTATCATATTTCCTGTTTTTCTTCATTGCCATAAGTTGATTCCTGAAGAACTGCATCCATGGTTCTGAGATTGGACAGTCATGCAAGATATAGTATGGAATATCATTTGTATCTTTAATTTTCTCCTGAGGAACTCTCTTTAGGACCTTGCTTCTAACTTTCCTCTTCCTTGTAATGGTTGCAGAGGAATCATCAGAATCAGTTCTAAATTGATCACTATCTGAGCTCTGAGGATTGTCATATAGTTCATCAAGCCTTTTGATGGAATCTCTTTGTTGTTGGGATGGAACAGAAGAAACAACAACAACAGCAGCAGTAGTAACAAAAATAGCAGAAACTGATGTAACAGATTCAGAAATGATAACAGATACAGCAGACTCAGAGTCATTAGCCTCTGTCATAAGCATATCAGCAGAAATTAAAACAGCAGTAGCAGCAGCAGGAACAACAGAAACTGAAGGAGCACTGTCCACAATCGTGAAAGAATTTATATAAGCAGATATTATGCTGGGCTCATAGCTAGAAATAGGAACAATGGCCTTAGTAAGATCTTCAGTTTTCTGAACTGGAAGGCAACTGAAGTAAGCAGTATCAAAGTCTGACAGCAGTGACCTGAGGTCAACTATTATAACTGGAACTGGAGCTGGAACTGGAATCTCTGAAGCAGGCAATCTCTCTACTTCATGTGGCATCTCCCCCTGCCTAGATTCAGTAGTTACTGGATCAAGGCACCCAACAGAAGGGATTGCCTGAGGAGGATATAGGGAGGAAAGCCTGTCAGATAACTCCTGAACTGATTTCAGAAGTGGGGCCAGGGAGGTCTCCAGCAGGAGTGATAGCCTTGGAGCTAATAACTCATAGAGCTTATCTGCTATGGCTGATAGATATACTTGCTCAAGTGGTGCTTGAGTAGAGGTAGTGATGAGAGTGGCAGAGATGGATGGAGAAGGAGCTATAGATGTGGATGGAGATGGTGTGAATGTGGATGGTAGAATTGATGGTTGAGGTATAGGAATGGTGGAGATGGAAGTTAATGGAATGGAGATAGATGGACTGAAGGATGGTGGAGCAAGGATTTCTTGTAGTAGTTGTTGATATGGTGTAGAGGAAGATGGTGGCTCAAGGGGTGAGGAGGGAGAATCATGCATATAGGAATCATCTAGGAGAGTGAAGGATGGAATGTTAAGCAATGGAAGATCTTCAGTGGATGTTGGTGTTGGTGAAGGAATTGAGTTTGGAGATGAAATAGATATGGGGGATGAAATTGAAATGGTTATGGTGGATATGATAATTGTGGAGGGAACACTAGGTGGAGAAGGTGGAGATGAGGAGGCAGGTAGTTCTTCTAATGGAGCAGTTGCCAGAGGGGAAGTGACTGGATCAGTCCTGGTGCCTGAAGATGAGATGACTGCAGAGGTTCTGCTTGGCTTTGCAATTTACCTGTCCCATTTGCCAAAGAAGGAAAAGGTTAACCTCTTAGAGGCATTGATATGCATCCCATTGGAAACAAGCAGCTCAGGGCATCTGCTATGAAGAAATAGCCCTAGAATCCTTCCAAAGTTGACAAAGTTCTTATTCACCTTCTTCTTAATTAGATCAAAGAAAACTTCTCCCCAATTCAACTGTTTCTTATCCACCAAAGCACCTATTAAACAGAATTGATACCTAGATATGGTATCATGGGCAAAATGTTTTGCTAATAGGACCTTGCCAACAACATCTGCTAGAAACCTGTATTCCACTGACAGATTTTTCTTAAGGAGCTTGTTAGGGTTTGCTGCTGAATGACCCATCCTGTCAAGCATACTTGCAAACTCTTCTCCAGAAAACTCAAGAGAATCTTGACCAGTACTTAATTGGAAAACTTCTGTTAATATAGCAGCAGTAAGAGATACCTGATTACCTGATATAGTTCCAATCACTGTATTTTGATCTAGAGTGTGAGCAGTATACACCCATTCCTTGATTTCATCTGCAGCCAGTTTCATCCTTGTGGTCATGATGTGTACTAGTTGTTGATCTTTGAATAAATCCAGAATATCCTTGAAAATCTGATCACTGTTTTAAAATGAGTCCATATCAATGTCGAATCCAGTGTCAAATTTCATTGCTGCCAAAACTGCAACAGAAACGGCCATTTTTACCTGCAAAAATGAACAAACACAAGACCAAGTGTAGAAAAATTTGCAGGGAAGGGGAAATTCTGCAGAGAGTATGAAAGCGCAAAGGGAGAACGGCGGTCGAAAAATGAATTTTATATTAGGGTTCGACGCAGAAAAGGAAAGATCATTGAACTCCGTTCGACGATCTGGGCTTCTAAAGGAATCTGAAAGGTCTTCAACATCGTCGATCTCAGTTCGACGATATTGGAGAGCGTCGAGCTCCTTTCGACGATCATTGACCGGAAGAAGATAGCTTAGCACTATCTGGAAAGCGCTGAACTCCGGTCGACGATTTCTAAGAAACGTCGATCTCCGTTCGACGATCTTTGGAAAAAACGTCGAGCGCAGTTCAGAGACCAGAAACAACCTATAGACACTAGAAAAATCAAAATGTTTGCCTAGTCTTGGTCAAATTTTAGAGTTTTAAAATCTTGGGTCTTATTTTAAACTTCCTCCATCTAACATTCCTAACTGATTCAGGAAGAATGTATGTTTCTTTTCATCCAATGGTTTGGTGAAAATATCTTCCCTTTGCAAGTCAGTTGGGATATATTGAAGTTCAATTTTATTTTTCTCAACATTGTCCCTTAAAAAATGATGTCTAATTTCTATATATTTTGTCCTACTATGGAGGACTGGATTTTGTGCTATAGAAATAGCACTAGTGTTATCACAGAAAATTTTTGACTTCTCTAACTTGTAGCCATAGTCTAGGAGCTGATTTTGAATCCACAAGATCTATGAGCAACAACTACCTGCTGCCATATATTCAGCTTCAGCAGTTGATGTGGACACAGATGTTTGTTTCTTTCAAAATCAGGAGACAAGTCTGTCACCAAGAAACTGGCAAGTTCCACTGGTGCTTTTCCTGTCTACTCTGCATCCAGCATAATCAGCATCTAAAAATCCAATTATGTCAAATGCTGAGTCTTTTGGATACCAGAGACCTACATTTGGACAACTTTTCACATACCTAAGAATCCTTTTTACTAAGGTTAAGTGTGACTCTCTAGGGCTCACTTGGAATCTAGCACATATGTATGTAGCAAACATTATGTCAGGTCTACTAGATGTAAGGTACAATAAAGAGCCAATCATTGCTCTATATATTGTTTGATCAACAGGTTTCCCATTTTCATCAGCATCTAATACAACATTAGTAGGCATAGGTGTTTTCATGCATGATGCTTCAGACATACCAAATTTCTTAACCAATTCTTTTGCATACTTGGTTTGAGAGATGAATATGCCTTCAGCATGCTGTTTGACTTGCAATCCTAGAAAGAAGAAAAGCTCACACATGCTGCTCATTTCAAATTTAGAATGCATTAGATTGGAAAACCTTTTGCACAGATTTGAATCAGTAGAAACAAAGATAATATCATCTACATAGATTTGTACTAGTAAGGTATTGGACCTATGTGTTCTAATAAAAAGAGTTTGGTCTACCTACCCCTTATAAAATCATTTTTCAGAAGAAAGCATGCTAGGGTCTCATACCATGCTCTAGGAGCTTGCTTTAGACCATATAATGCTTTATGCAATTTGAAAACATAATCATGATGAGTTGGAGAAATAAAACCTAGGGGTTGTCTAACATAGACTTCTTCCTTGATGTCTCCATTGAGAAAAGCACTTTTTACATCCATTTGATATACTTTGAATCCTTTGTGTGCTGCATAAGCTAAGAAGATTCTTATGGCCTCTAGCCTTGCAACTGGTGCAAAGGTCTGGTCATAGTCTATCCCTTCTTCTTGAGAGTATCCTTGAGCAACTAGTCTTGCCTTATTCCTTACAATGACTCCTTGATCATCCAATTTGTTTCTGAACACCCATTTTGTTCTAACAATGGAGTGATCCTTTGGCCTTGGCACTAGTTCCCAAACTTTGTTCCTTTCAAATTGATGTAATTCCTCTTGCATTACAATGATCCAATGTAGATCTTGTTCTGTATCTTGAATGGATTGTGGCTCAATTTGAGAAAGAAAGCAGGTGTGCATCAGGTTTTGGTTGACCTGATTTCTAATTTGCACACCATCTGAGATGTCTCCAATCACTTGGGAGATTGGATGGTCTCTTGATGTTACTAAATCAACAGGGGGTGTTGATTATTCACCAACCTGTGTTATTGTTTCCTCTTATGGAACAACAACTGGTTCTTCAAAAAGATTCTCTTCAAGATGTTGAATATCTTCTTCATCTTCACTACTTTCATCCTTTTATATAATATGTAACCTGTCCAAATTTTCAGCAAGAGAGTGTACCTGCAAAGATTCTATGGTAGAAGCATTCTTCTCCTTAAAATACATGTTAGATTCATCAAATGATACATGAACAGATTCTTCAATTTTAAGAGTAGATTTGTTATACACCCTATAAGCTTTACTGATCATGGATTATCCCAGAAACACTCCTTCATCAGATTTAGCTTGAAATTTTGCTATGTATTTCTTGTTATTATTATGAATGTAACAAATGCAACCAAAAATTTTAAAATAATCTAATTTAGGTTTCTTCCCTTTGAGTAATTCATAGAGAGTCTTGCCCTTCAGCTTATGTATCAGACTTCTATTCAACACATAGTTGGAGGTGTTCACTGCCTCTGCCCAAAAGGATAGAGGAAGGTGAGCATCTGGAAACAATGTAGTAGCAGATTCAATAAGGGTTCTATTTTTCCTTTCAGCTACCCCATTTTGTTGAGGAGTTCTAGGAGCTGAGAAAGTGTGTCTGATCCCTTCACTCTGACAGAACTCTTGCATAAGAAGAGAATCAAACTCTGTCCCATGATCACTTCTGATCAGGGCAATGTGAGTATTGAACTCACTCTGTATGCATTTGAGAAACTCTGTCAAACACTTAAAGTTATCAAACTTCTCCCTCAGAAAGAACACTCATGTGAATCTAGAGAAGTCATCTACAACTACTAAAGTATAAGATTTCCCTCCTAAACTTTGTACTGTAATGGGTCCAAAGAGATCCATGTGTAACAGATACAAAATCCTAGGTGAATCACTCTTATTAAGTGACTTAAAGCTATTTTTGGTTTGCTTGCCTAATTGACAAGCCCTGCAAAGTCTTTCCTTCTTGTAGGGGCCAGAAGGTAGTCCTCTAACAAGGTTTTCCTTGGATAGCCTAGCAATGGTTCTAAGGTTTATATGTCCTAATCTTTTATGCCAAAGTTCATTAGGTCTACAAATGGAATTGAACAAGCATATATCTACCTTAGTTGAAAGAAAATCTACAAGATAAATGTTACCTTTCCTTTTACCTGTCAACACAGTTGTGTTGTCCTCTGATTTGATTTTGCATGAGGATTTGTTGAAAGTCACTTGGTAGCCTTCATCACACAATTGACTGATGTTGATTAAGTTGTGCTTCAGTCCTTCCACATAAGCTACTTTCTTGAATGTGACTGAGCCAATCTGGACTGCACCATATCCTTCTGTTAGTCCAAAGTTTGAATCACCAAATATTACTTTGGGTCCAAGTTTGGCTTTGAAGGATGTGTTATTCTCCTTGTTTTCTGTCATGTGCTTTGAGCACCCACTATCCAGATACCATTGCTGGTTTGATGTTGGATAGGTCTTCACCTGCACATAATGCAATTTATTTGTTTTTGACCCAGTTTACGTTGGGCCTAGGTTGATAACCTTTAAAATCTAAAATAAAAGACATCCCTGGTTGACTCTTATAGCCTTCAGGATGATATCTCCTAGGAGGTATTATCCATTCAGTATAAGGGTTAAACCTCTAAGATGTAGGACCTCTAAGATTGAAGTTTGATTTACCTTTGAAAGAATTTTCAAAACTCTGAGCTCTGTTCGACGATCTCTGAGCTGAGTTCGACGATCTTGGGTCAGATCGTCGAGCTCCATTCAAAGATCGACTATGCCAGAGTTCAGGGTCCAGAAATCGTCGACCTGAGTTCGACGATTCATCCTGAGATCGTTGAGCTCCATTCGGCGATCATCGAGCTCCGTTCGACGTTTTCTGTTGAACTTTTATTTTCTTAGGTAAATCAGAATTCTTCCTAGCCACCTCTACAACTCCCTTACCTTTATCTGAGATAAACTTGATTGGGGTTGTTAATACTATAGGTTGGCTGGATGAGGCACCCAAGCCCAGTGTACTATTGAGTCTTAAGTTCACTGTGCTTGTGATGTCCATTAGTTTGATAGTTCTCCTATTGAGGTATTCTTCAAACTTCTTGGCCTCTGATAGTTCACTTTTCAGTGAGGCTATCTGCTCCCTACAACATTCCAACTCCTCAGAGAGTTTGAGGTTATCTGATTTTAAGGTGCTTTGTTTAGACAATTGATTTCTGAGAGAAATAATTTCTTTCTCAGATTTTAATAGATCTAAACACAGTGCCTTAAATTCACATTTGGAGTCCTTTAAATTAAAATCAAATGAGTCTATTACCTGATCCTCTTCAGATTGAGTTTCTGATTCAGACTCTGACTCTTGTTCTGCATCAGTATTGTGTTGAGAGGCATTGATAGCCATCATGCAGAACTCCTTTTCTTCAGCATCATCTTCATCATCACTTGAGCTGGATGAAGTTTCTGATTCTTCTTCTGTTTCACTCCAGGTTTCAGCTATAAACCCCTTCCTGGTATGTTTGTTCTCGCTCGAGGAGGGTTTGTCATTGCTGTATTTCTTGAAGTCTTTGTCTCTTCTCCTTTCTTTCCTATCCTTCTTGTCCTTATTCTGATTTTCTAGAGAGTCAGCCACAATGTGGCCTGGTTTCCTGCATCCAAAACAAATAATTTCTTTGTTATTGGACTTATCATACCTTGGCTTTTCATGCCCTCTGAATGACTTTTTCCTGAAGTCCTTCCTGGCCATTTTATAAAACCTTTTGGCCAGTAAGCTTAGCAGCTCTTCATTGCCTGTGACCTTGTCTTCAGGCTGATCTTCAATGGCTTTGAATGCTATTAATTTCTCTTTTCTTATTGCTGGGGAAGCAGCCTTCTGCTCTTCTTCTCTATTCTTGATGAGCAGCTCATAAGACTTAAGCTTGCCCAAAAGAGCCTCAGTGGTGATCTCATTTAGGCTTCTGGCATCCTTGATTGGCCAGATCCTTGAGTCCTAAGTGCTGGGGAAGCACATTAGGATTTTATCATTGAGTTCAGTTAATGAGATCTCCTTGTCCAAGGTTTTTAGTTCATTGACTATAAGACTGAGTCTGTTATACATATCTGCAACTGACTCACTTTCTCCTTTCTTGAAGTTCTCATACTGAGTTATGAGATGGGATCTTCTATCTTTCCTTTCATCTGCAGATCCTGACACTATTTCAGATAGTTTGTCCCATATCTCTTTTGCTGAGTTGCATTCAACTACTTTTTGAAAGATTTCATTAGACATAGTTTGTGCCAAAATGTTCATTGCTTTGGCATGTGCAACTTTCCATTTTTTGATTTCTGCATCTGTTCCTGAAGGAGGTGGAACAACACTTGTACTTGTATTTGCTGGGGGGCCTGGACACACTGTCAAAACAGAATTAAAGATATCTTCATCAATAGAATTCATGTACAATCTTATCCTTGCCTTCCAAAGTGCAAACTTAGATAGATTGCACACTGGAGGTCTGGTGCTAGCAGAATCTTTGTTCTGTGCCATGGTTTTATATAAAGACAAATATAATACAAATAATAAAAATAAAAACCCTCTATACAAGATTGATCTTATCAGAGATCTTTTGGTTCAGGTATTAGCCTGTACGATAACCAATCTGGTGATTTTAACCAACCTGCCTCTGATATCAATTGAAAGTGGGGATAAGATCTACCTTAACTCTAGAGGGGGGGGGGGTGAATAGAGTTTATTAAAATAATTTTCAAGTTAAAAACTATTTTGTAGTGGAAGACTTAATTTAAATATATGTGTAAGGTGCTTGCAGTAAATAAAAATTATGAGAGCAAGAAATAAAAACATAGCACACAGCAAACAAAATATAGCAACCAGAAAACACAAGGAGCTATAGTGGTTCCCCAAACAAACTGGGTACATCCACTCTTCTACCACCCTAGGTAGGAATCCACTGCAGGATGAGTTGATCAGGTGTCCTGGGCACCAATGAGCTTTTGATAAGGTGCTCAAAAACCAAACCAGATTTTTTGATCAGGTGTCTTGCCATCACTGAGTTTTGACAAGGTCTCAGAAACCAGCACAAAACTTTTGAAGGGAGTTTTGAGAAACACTTTTACAGCAGAAAAAGAAGGAGGTGAGATATTCTTCTCTATCAACAATCAGAGCGAAGACTAGTGGATGATGTTGTCAAAGCTCCCCCTGAGATCTGGAAGTTGTTCAGGAAAAGAAGCTTTGCACTAGGGTGATAGGTCTTCAGAGGATGAGATCTCCAGCATAGAATGATTCCAACAGTTGCTGAAATGTGTAGTGTCTGGAGTCTTGATGGATGAAGCCTTTGAACACTTGAGTTAAAAGAGATCTAGAAAAGTTTTTGTATGTTGATCTCCTTCAGTGACGTGTGTTCTGAAAGAATTCTGTCTATGTGTGTCTGTATCTGTTGTAATTGTTGTTTTTTAGAAGCAGAATGAATATCCTCTTTTATTCCTTTAGATCTGAAAAGAGTGAAATGATTCTCTGTCTCCAAGATAGCCGTTAGCCACTCATTAATAACTTCCTTAAATGAATTTTGTCTCTAGAGGAAAGTCCTAGAAAACATTCCTTTAAAATTCCCTTGAAACTTGCTCCTGATTAATTGAAACGGCTACAAGATCCTTGAAATAAATGCTGGGAATAAATAAGATAGAATTCCATAACTGTCTGAATTTGAATCTGAGAATCGTCGATCTCTCCAGAAAATCGTCGACCTGAGCTCAACTATCGTCGACCTGAGCTCAGAGACTGGAACTAGACTGGAAACAGAAATCGTCGATCTGAGCTCAACTATCGTCGACCTGAGCTCAGAGATTAGAGACAGAAACGTCGATCTGAGCTCGAAGATCATCGAACGGAGTTCGACGACTCGTTGAACTGAGCTTAGAGATCGTCGAACCGAGTTCGACGATTCGTCGACCTGAGCTCGACGAAAATGACTTAGTCTCCTGAATTTTGAATATCTGATCTGAGGGTCTTGGGGGCAGCTCTTGTAACATCCCATTTCCAACTAGACCCCTAAGAGTGGTTTTGGCCATGACTAGGTCATGACAAAACCCTGGGAAGCCAGAAATGGGCCAAGAGATAGGAGGCCAAGGTAGGGATCACCATGGTCTGCAGGTAGTAGAATTCTGAACAATAGTTTAGGATGACAATGGGGCTTCACCATGGCCCCAAGACCCTACCACAACACTCCCAAACATTTTGGGAGACCCATTAGAGCCAAAAGGACCCATTAGGGCCAACCCAAGAGGCCCAGTTGACCAAGGTCAACCCTAGCCCTGAATGGGTCAACCTAGCCTACTTAGGGCCAATAGACCCACTCCTAGTCTAGAGGACCCCACCTATGCCCTCCTAACCCTAAAGTGAGGTCAATGGGTCACTAAGGACACATTGGGGTCAGCCCTAGAGGCCAGGTTGACTCAAGTCAACTCAAGCCCTAATCTGGTCAAAGTACCCTTACTAAGGGTATGTGACCTCCAAAGTGCAGGGTAACCCCACATAACCCTACCTAGACCCTAAGGGAAGTCAATGGGTCACCAAGGATCCATAGGGGTGGACCCTAATGGTCATGTTGGCCCAAGTCAACTCTAGCTCTAAAATGGTCAAAGTGACCTTACCAAGGGTCAAGTGACCTTTAAGGTGCCAAGTCAACCCTACCCAACCCTACATAGACCTTAGGGGAGGCCAATGAATCACCCAGGACCCAATGGGGTCAGCCTAGATGGTCAAACTGACCAAGTCAACCCTCATTGAGGGTCAAGTCAACTTAGCCCAAAAAGGGCTAACCCAAGCTCAAGCCACTTCTCCCTTAGGCCAAACCCATTCCCATGATCATCATAATCCAGTGGGCTGCCTTTAGCTTGTGGGGTTGACTAGTCAACCAGAGGTGACTAGGAGAGAGAAAAGAACTCCTCTCCATGATAATGGAGGAGAGAGAAAATGGGGAAGAGGAAAGGGAAGAGAGAAGCCGGCCAAGGAAGGCCAACAGCCACCAGTGATGGCTGTAATCAACTCCTCTAGGGGAGAGGAGTTGATTCCAGCCGTTTCCCGGCCACCAAGGGGTGGGTTCAGCCCCCCTCCACACAACCCGAGCCACTCCATTAATGGTGATAATGGCCATTGAAGAACCAGCCTCTCCCCTCCCCCAATTGCCATTTAAACACCTTCAGGGAGCCGAGGGGATCATTTTGGAGCACTTACCTGGAGGAGACGAGCCATTCCACTGTGCAGTTGCATAAGCCGAGCGCCGCCGCCGTCGCCAATGGCATCCCGCCGCTCCTCTCGCATCCAGGCCGCCAGGAAGGTCCTCCTCCTCTCCTTAACTCGCGGGTAGATCCTAGGAATCGTTAGGCTTGAGTTTCGGGCTCAATTGAGCCCGATTCAATCCGGGATTTCTCCTGGTTTCGGCAAGAAAATTTCTTGCTTAATCCGCCGGAAAATGCCTCTCCGGCGGCGGAGCCGCCGCCTGACGATAGCCACCACCTCAACGGAGGTGTTGGTGGCGGTGGCCGGCCGGGGAAGGGGCTGGATCGCCGGCGGCAGGGCTTGGAAATCGCTCCAGGCAGAACAAATCTCAGTCGTTGGCTCAGTGGGGACGATGACCAGATGCCGTCGATCTGCGCCAAGATTCGCGCGGCATCAGATCAAATACTATAGGAATTAAATAAGAATCATTTCATTTCTGTCACACTGGATGTATTTAATGTATTTAATTTTTAAAAATACTTAGGGACCCTGATTGGAAATTTGCCCAACATGAACATTGTAGCTTAGGGTGTCTAGTTTGCAGCAAAAATTGTTTGGACCCTTTTGGGTCACTGGTTAGACCAGGGCACCCATTTTGGTGGGACATACCCTTAGGGCTAGGCAGTCACTAAATTGAGTGCCCACTCTTCACCCCAAGCCCAAATTAGCTGAAATTTTGGCAGAGAGTCTATCCTAGACATACCTAGGGCCTGCCCAAAAATGGGAATTTTTGGGGAAAATATTTCTATAGTTTTGGTAAATATTTAATAATTATTAGATAAATTAAATAGGTGCCCTAAACACATCCAAACCCTCCCAAATTTTGGTGAGTGGTCCCTGGGCTCCAATTAGGTACCTGTATAAAATTTCATTTGATTTGGATGTGTGTTGAATAGGTTTTGACCCAACCCTATTTATACCCTATGAAGGGCATTTTGGTCAAAAGTGGCACTTTTGGTTTTGAGTGACCAAATCACCTCAACAGAGGCTGAAATTTTGGCCACTGATATAATTTGACTTTTTACACTCACTTATGGAGTTTGGAGTGGATTGGACTAGGGTAGCCCTAGAAGTTTAGGGTAGGCCCTTTAGGGTAAATTTCTAGGGTTTGGAGAAATTGGGGTCAAAAGACCTTGGATGGACTTGAAACTTGGGAATGATGTCCATAGGGTTACTATGGTCCTGTGGTTAAAATTTTAGGGCATTTGGAAGACTTAAAACCCTTTAAATCCATAACCCTAGTTTAGGGCACTAGCTTGAAACCATAAGATCTAATACCAAAACTCTCTGAAAAGGCCTAAGCCTTTGAATGGGTAGTTGCTTAGGGTATATATATCTCTGGAAAGTTTATGATAAATTTTGGATGAATATTTTTGGTACTTTATTCTCAAAGTCATGTTTTACAATTTTCACTTAGGAATTTTTGGAGAAAAATATACTTGGTTAAACCTGATGAAACTTAGCAAAGGGGCTTGTAATCATGGTACCCATCTCTGTAAATGTTTATGAAATTTTTGAAGAATGATATTTAGTAGTTGCTTCTTTAATTATTTAATTCTATGGAACTTTGGTAAATTTGATAATGACATTTAGATTGTCTGAAAAATTCTAGTTTCTTCATCATGATGTTTCTAGATCATTATGAAGCCCTAGTAATTTTTACATAATTATTGGAGACATATTTGTGGCACTTCCTTCATTATATTTGATTTTAGAAATTATTTTAATAAATCCTTTAGAGGTCAATAACTATCTGGAAAATTATGAAAATTGGCAACCAATAATATTTCTCTGTTATTTAGTGAATACAAATTTTAGGAGGCCATTACCTGAGAAAATCTTATGGTTCATGTTCAAATTGACTATGGCCTAGATTTTGAGGAAAATTCAATAAATAGAAGATTAGTTGGGAAAAATATGATTTTCTGAATTTAGACTATATTTATCATAATAGACCTCTAATAATTATCATAAGGGTACTGGATGAGTATTCCTTGTACTTCCCTTTTTACGGGTCATGTAGCTTAAGTGGTCTGCATATAGCAAAACTGCAGGATTTCATTTGGATGTAAATTAGGGCACGTATGATGGGTCTTGATGGTTTGCTGTAAGGACAAGTGGAATGGGCTGCATCTTTGGAAGATGAGTGAGTAGGGTGTGGTTTTGTCTAGGGTTTAAAGGCGTTCGGGTCCGACGAAAGATCGTCCTACCCAAGGAGAGTTGGAGTCAAATCACCCTAGGATTAGCGTATCGAAACATGAGAAAATAATGGGTAAGGGAATCAACCAATAATAAAATAAGTACCTTGCGAAAGGGAACGCTGGGCGTAATCCCAACACAGTTCCTAGTGCCCCTTGAGAGCCCCTCACAGGGAATACCGGGGGCAGTCCTGGGTTAACGTAAACTGTTTAACAAGCTGAAAAGAGTAACTTAGTAATTAGGGTTGCACATTTCACAGACACTGATGGCACGGGATGTTAGCTGGGAGCTTCGGCTCGGATGGTTAAAGACGGACTTTGGGTCCGGGGAGCTTCGGCTCGATTGTTGTGACGGACGTGTTGGTCCGGGGAGCTTCGGCTCGGGTTTTGATCACGCTAAATTTGCATGTGCATAAAAGGAAAGTAAATTAAGGTGGTGGGTCTTCGGTATTGGAGGGTCGATGCACCGACGCCAATACGTTGACTCGGCAAGTGTGGTTAGCACTTCGCCAACAGAAGTCCGGTGCGCCAGCCGGCAAGAGTACGCAGGAGTCCGCTTCGTGCACCAAGCGTTGAGGCGTACGATAGGTCTGACCGGTAGTGCTTTACTGGTTTAGAGGTGGGCGAGGCCCAACCCACCGCTTCCGTCTGCCACTACGGAGGTATCCTGGGAGGTTACGGCTCCAGAAAGGGGGAACTAAAGGTCTGTGTGCACAGAGTCGGGTGTGTGTGTTGCACTTGCATGATCCATCATACCCACTTGCATGTCATAGCATAATCGTTACCTTAAACCTTGACACCTAAAGTATAAGTGGAATGGGACACTTATACTTTAGGACCTGCAAAACGACCCCTTAGTCTATAAGCTTGTGTGGGCAAGTTTATAAATTAAGGTTAATTTTGATATATTTAGTTACTGCTGTTTGACCACCGACACCCCAACGTATAAATCGGTATGGGACTTTTTATACGATGGGAGCCTTGCAAAAGACCCCTTGGCTTATGTGTTTTTCCACATAAGTGAAGGTTACATTTCAGTTTACAGTTTATTGTCTTTATATGCTATAGAACTTGCTAGAATAGGACCGCTGCCATCTGCTTTTGATATCCTCCACCTTCAAGTCCTCCCCTTTCTTCCTCTCCGCTCGGTGCCTAGGAGCCGTGGGGGAAGGGGTGGGGGACGATAGGACTTAGTCTTTTAGACTAACGGTTTTCGAACCGCATCATTTAGGGGATCGCGGAGACCAGCATGGAGGTGCAGCCCCAGAGACCGGTGCGCTTGGAGGTGGGGCAGTCTAGCTCCGGAGTACACACAGCCGGGACCGTGAGTCTCGACCCTGAGCAGTTTTCCACTTTTGTTTTCATATGAGAGATCTTGTAGTGAGGATTTGATGTACCGGGCATAAGCCCGTTTTGCTACTCTGATGTTGTTTTCTGTGGACACTCCCTTCGTGGAGTTATATTTATTATGCCATGTGATTCTCTGTGGATAGATACTTTACATTTCACTTCATTATTTTGCTACTTTTATATGATCGAGATGGCCGGCAGAATCGGCGCCTTGTGGTGATGACTCTTCAGGGCGTGAAGGGGTCACCGCAAAACGGCGGTTCTGGGCCTAAGACCCCGGTGTCCGAAAAGAAAAAAAAGGGGGTCTTACAAGTGGTATCAAAGCGAGGTTTCGATCCTCGGACCTGTGGGTTATGGGCAAACCTCGATCGAAACCTCGATCGAAAAGTAGCCGTCCACAACCCTGGGTCACCCCCGCGCGGGTTTAGTTTGGGGACAAACTAAGCAGCGGAAGCAGTGGTGTGCCCATACGGGGGAAATCACATGTAAGTTGTCCACTTTCATTAGGCATTGAGTCGACTATCTACTAATGTAGTTCGTTTTGCAGCCCCCAGCTCAGCCCACCCCACAAGGTGGAGCTCAGCAGACTCCAGACATTGCACCACCTCCCATGGTCCCCACACCTTTCCTCCAGTCAGACATGGGGCAGACCCTTACAGCTATCCTTGAGGCCTTCCGAGCTCAGCAAGCCCCAGCCCAGCAGCCAAACCCAGGGGCCAACTGGATGAGCACCTTCCGAGGACTCTCTCCCCCATCTTACTTGGGGACAGAGTCGGCAGTACGGACAGAGGAGTGGCTGGATGTGATGTACGAGATGTTGACTGGGATACGATGCCCTTGGGAGGAGAGGGTGGCCCTAGTGGTATCTTGCTTGGAGTCACATGCCAAGCGGTGGTGGAAGACGCTGTTGGACACGACTTTTGCAGATAGAGAGATTGCAGAAATCACTTGGGAAGAGTTCAGGGCCACGCTGCTGGAGCACTTTGTTCCTCAGTCGGCCAGGGACGAGTTGGAGGAGCGTTTCTTGCAGCTGAGGCAGGGCACCAGGACAGTGGTGGAGTACCACCGAGAGTTCGATCATTTGGCCCGATATGCGGGCTCCTATCAGCTGGATGAAGCAGGTTACGTCAAGAGGTTTTATAAGGGCCTAAAAGAGGAGTTGAGGGAGGCCTTGCTTTTTGTCTCTGACGGGCCCATCTCCCGGATTTTGGAGATGGCGAAGAGGATTGAGGCCGACTGGCACACCACTCGGGGCCGGAAACGGCAAGCGGAGGACCAGGGCCGGAGGGCCCGAAATGATCAGCGGCGAGGCACCGTACCAGATGGAAGAAGGGCAGAGGAGCAGCCTCGTCAGGAGTTGAGGCAGGAGCCGAGAGAGTAGGTGGTCTTGGCCCCTCAACCTCTCCGGATCCAGGAGATGCAGAGACCTCGGGGTATGGCGTATCCCCCGCCGGAGTGCTTCCACTGTCACCAGGTGGGACACCTCCGGAGAGACTGCCCTATGAGGGGGGCACCACCTCCAGCACCACGGGGTGGCCCACCGGCCCAGCATTTCGGAGGCCGAGGACGCGGCCGAGGACGTGGTTACCAGGGAGGCGACCGCAGGCAGAATGGGGAGCAGATTTACGCTTTGGACTTAGCACAGCCCCGGAACCCGGACAGGGTTATTGCAGGTATGAGAGTAATCTTAATTTTGGATTCATTCATGACTCATATTAAGTGTTAATAGAACTACTAAACGACCTAGGTTAGAAAACCTTACACCAGAATTTCTTTCAAACTGATTTAGGAATGGTGATGGTGTGCGGCAAGCCTGCCCACACCCTGTTCGACACGGGGGCATCGCACAACTTTGTGTCGGAGGATTTCGTCAAGGACCTGGATCAGATTCGATGTTATACGGGACTACCCAGGAGGGTACGCCTCCCCAATGGGATGGAGATCCAGTCCACAGAAAAGTGCCTCCTGGAGGTTACCATAGACGGGTTGACACTCGAGGCCCCGGCGACGATCCTGAGGATGCCGGACTTCGACCTCGTCTTGGGCATGACATGGCTTGTCTGGAACCATGCCCAGATTGATTGCCCGGCAGGGAGGGTCGTGCTCAGCCACGACGATACTTATGCAACGTTCGAAGGTACTACACCGGTCTCCCGTCGCTTGCTTTCATCTATTCAGGCCATTAAGGCTCATATGCAAGGGGACGAGGTATACCAAGTATTGTTCGAGATGACTGAGGAGAAGGACCTGATTGCAGACATTCCGGTGGTTCGTGACTACGCCGACATTTTTCCGGATAAGCTGCCAGGACTACCTCCGCATAGGGAAAAGGACTTCCAGATTCAGTTGGTACCAGGGGCTAAGCCGGTATCCAAGGCCCCTTATCGGATGGCCCCGAAGGAGTTGGCGGAGTTTCGGACACAGTTGCAGGAGCTGGTGGAAGCAGGATTTGTTAGGCCGAGTTCCTCATCATGGGGAGCCCCTGTCCTATTCGTAAAGAAGAAGGACGGCACCTTACGCCTGTGCATCGACTATCGAGCACTAAACAGGCTGACCGTCCGAAATACCTATCCGCTCCCCAGGATAGATGAGTTGTTCGATCAGCTGGAGGGAGCCCATTACTTTTCGAAGCTGGACTTGAGATCAGGCTATTACCAGCTGCGGATCCAGGAGGAGGATATCCCGAAAACGGCCTTTAGTAGCCGGTATGGATTGTATGAGTTCATCGTGATGCCCTTCGGGCTCACGAATGCTCCGTCAGCGTTTATGAGCCTCATGAACCGGGTCTTCGAGGCTTATTTGGATGTGTTCGTCATAGTGTTCATAGACGACATCCTTATCTATTCTAAGACGGAGGAGGAGTACACGCGACATCTAGCATTGACCCTGGAGAGACTGCGGGAGCATCGTCTTTATGCGAAGTTCAGTAAGTGTCAGTTCTGGCTGAAGGAGGTGGCCTTCTTAGGTCACATTATCAGCGGAGCCGGGCTGGCAGTGGATCCGGCAAAGATTCGAGCTATTTCGGAGTGGCCGCAGCTGAAAACAGCCACTGACGTACGGAGTTTTCTAGGACTTGCCGGTTACTATCGGAAGTTCGTGGAGGGATTCTCTCGAATCGCCCTCCCGCTCACATCCTTGACAAAGAAGGAGGTACCGTTCGTGTGGACGCCGCAGTGCCAGACAGCTTTCCAGGAGCTGAAGGATCGGCTGACCTCGGCTCCCATTCTTACTCTTCCCTCGGGGAGGGAGGGATTCCAGGTCTACACCGACGCATCATATCAGGGGATGGGAGCGGTACTGATGCAGAATGGACACGTCATAGCTTATGCTTCCCGCCAGCTGAAGACCCATGAGAAGAACTACCCAGTGCACGACCTGGAGATGGGAGCAGTCGTATTCGCACTAAAGATATGGCGGCACTACCTATATGGAGTCCACTGTGACATATACTCCGATCATAAGAACCTTAAGTACGTGGACACGCAGAAGGAACTAAACATCAGGCAGAGGCGGTGGGTGGAATTCCTTTCTGACTATCAGTATGAGATGCATTACCACCCGGGAAAGGCGAACGTGGTAGCGGATGCACTGAGTAGGAGAGCTGCCACAGCAGGAGCAGAGCCTCAGTTGATGTCTATGGAGCTGCTGCAGAGACTAGAGGACATGCACATTACCCTGGTATCGTCCGATGATCCTGAGCTCTATGAGGAGTACTTGGCCGCGATAGGCGTTACCGATGACATCAGAGACCGAGTCAGAGAAGGGCAGAGGCAGGATGCCAAGTTAGAGCCCATCTTCCAAGCTCTAGAGGCAGGCACTGCAGGAGACTACACACTGAGGGACGACCTGGTGTGCTTCAGAGGACGGGTGTATATACCGGAGGGAGGCCAGATCCGGGAGGATATTATGATGGAGGCGCACTGCAGCCGGTATTCTGTACACCCGGGGATCACAAAGATGACGGCTGATTTGAAGAAGACGATGTACTGGCCGGGCATGAAGAAGGATGTCTCACACTTCGTGACCCATTGTGAGGCATGTCAGCTAGTGAAGGCGGAGTGCAGGAACCCCACGGGATTATTGCAGCCACTCCCGGTGCCGGAGTGGAAGTTTGATGACATAGCCATGGACTTCATACATGGGCTTCCCCGGTCTCGGACAGGGAATGACTCGATCTGGGTAATCGTCGATCGGTTGACCAAGGTGGCTCGATTTATACCGATCAGGAAGGATGATTCAGTAGGAGTACTGGTGCGGAAGTTTGTGGAGCAGTTCATTCGTTATCATGGTGTGCCCAGGACGATAGTGTCGGATCGGGATGGCAGGTTCACCTCCAGGGAGTGGAGATCCGTGCAAGCTTACTTAGGCACGCGATTGACTTTCAGCACTGCATTCCACCCCCAGACAGACGGGCAGACAGAACGCACCAACCGGACGCTGGAGGACCTTTTGAGGCTATGCATCTTGGACCGCGGGGAACCGTGGGAGAAACTCTTACCCCTTGTCGAGTTCTCCTATAACAACAGCCACCAGTCCAGCATCAGGATGGCGCCTTACGAAGCCTTGTACGGGAGGAGATGCCGGACCCCGCTTTCTTGGGTGCAGAACGAGGATCCGAAAGTGTTGGGGTCAGAGTTTGTTGAAGACACCGAGGCACAGGTGAGGCTGATCAGGGACAGGATGCTCGAGGCACAGAGTAGACAGGCTAAGTATTATGACGCCCGGCATCGGCAGGTGGAGTTCCAGGTGGGGGACCGGGTGTTTCTGAAGATCCGGCCCATGCATGGAGTTTCACGGGTGCGTGGTCGGAGGAAGAAGCTCAGCCCTAGGTACATGGGTCCTTACAGGATCCTGGAGCGGATCGGACCCCTAGCCTACCGGC
The DNA here is from genome assembly GCA_039583875.1 of Platanthera guangdongensis. NCBI lineage: Eukaryota > Viridiplantae > Streptophyta > Magnoliopsida > Asparagales > Orchidaceae > Platanthera > Platanthera guangdongensis. Next base: position 162,124,781 of record CM077162.1, read on the forward strand.
TGGAGTTACCACCAGAGCTGGAAGCGCTGCACGACGTCTTCCACATTTCTTCTTTGAGGAGGGCTCTGCTACGCCCGGAGCAGCAGATTCTGACTACCGAAGGGCCGGTAGCTTCAGACCGGTCGGTCCATTTGGAGCCTGTGAGGATCGACGACCGAGGGGTGCGGGTCTTGCGACGCAAGAAGGTCCCACTAGTCAAGGTCCTGTGGAGGAACCACGGCCAGGAGGAGCATACCTGGGAGCCACAGGACCTGATGCGACAGAGATACCCCGAGCTATTCAGTCAGGTATACCTCTCAGACCCCTCAAGATGTTAATTTATTTTTCCTGCTTTAAGTATACTAAGGGCTGCTCTAGGTAGATAGAGGCTTATCTTTTGTTTATTGGGGGCTTAACCTTGTTTATTGGGATTTTGGTTCGCCGTTTGGGCGAAAGGGGACTTAGATCTAAGTTTTTCCCATAAATCAAATTTAACAAACAAGGCGTCATAATGGGATGTTACAAGACTCTTTCCTTCGGTAATAAGACCCGTAGGTCCAACCTTGATTTCGGGGACGAAATCTTTGTTTTGTTTATTGGGATTTGTAACATCCCATTTCCAACTAGACCCCTAAGAGTGGTTTTGGCCATGACTAGGTCATGACAAAACCCTGGGAAGCCAGAAATGGGCCAAGAGATAGGAGGCCAAGGTAGGGATCACCATGGTCTGCAGGTAGTAGAATTCTGAACAATAGTTTAGGATGACAATGGGGCTTCACCATGGCCCCAAGACCCTACCACAACACTCCCAAACATTTTGGGAGACCCATTAGAGCCAAAAGGACCCATTAGGGCCAACCCAAGAGGCCCAGTTGACCAAGGTCAACCCTAGCCCTGAATGGGTCAACCTAGCCTACTTAGGGCCAATAGACCCACTCCTAGTCTAGAGGACCCCACCTATGCCCTCCTAACCCTAAAGTGAGGTCAATGGGTCACTAAGGACACATTGGGGTCAGCCCTAGAGGCCAGGTTGACCCAAGTCAACTCAAGCCCTAATCTGGTCAAAGTACCCTTACTAAGGGTATGTGACCTCCAAAGTGCAGGGTAACCCCACATAACCCTACCTAGACCCTAAGGGAAGTCAATGGGTCACCAAGGATCCATAGGGGTGGACCCTAATGGTCATGTTGGCCCAAGTCAACTCTAGCTCTAAAATGGTCAAAGTGACCTTACCAAGGGTCAAGTGACCTTTAAGGTGCCAAGTCAACCCTACCCAACCCTACATAGACCTTAGGGGAGGCCAATGAATCACCCAGGACCCAATGGGGTCAGCCTAGATGGTCAAACTGACCAAGTCAACCCTCATTGAGGGTCAAGTCAACTTAGCCCAAAAAGGGCTAACCCAAGCTCAAGCCACTTCTCCCTTAGGCCAAACCCATTCCCATGATCATCATAATCCAGTGGGCTGCCTTTAGCTTGTGGGGTTGACTAGTCAACCAGAGGTGACTAGGAGAGAGAAAAGAGCTCCTCTCCATGATAATGGAGGAGAGAGAAAATGGGGAAGAGGAAAGGGAAGAGAGAAGCCGGCCAAGGAAGGCCAACAACCACCAGTGATGGCTGTAATCAACTCCTCTAGGGGAGAGGAGTTGATTCCAGCCGTTTCCCGGCCACCAAGGGGTGGGTTCAGCCCCCCTCCACACAACCCGAGCCACTCCATTAATGGTGATAATGTCCATTGAAGAACCAGCCTCTCCCCTCCCCCAATTGCCATTTAAACACCTTCAGGGAGCCGAGGGGATCATTTTGGAGCACTTACCTGGAGGAGACGAGCCATTCCACTGTGCAGTTGCAGAAGCCGAGCGCCGCCGCCGTCGCCAATGGCATCCCGCCGCTCCTCTCACATCCAGGCCGCCAGGAAGGTCCTCCTCCTCTCCTTAACTCGCGGGTAGATCCTAGGAATCGTTAGGCTTGAGTTTCGGGCTCAATTGAGCCCGATTCAATCCGGGATTTCTCCTGGTTTCGGCAAGAAAATTTCTTGCTTAATCCGCCGGAAAACGCCTCTCTGGCGGCGGAGCCGCCGCCTGACGATAGCCACCACCTCAACGGAGGTGTTGGTGGCGGTGGCCGGCCGGGGAAGGGGCTGGATCGCCGGCGGCAGGGCTTGGAAATCGCTCCAGGCAGAACAAATCTCAGCCGTTGGCTCAGTGGGGACGATGACCAGATGCCGTCGATCTGCGCCAAGATTCGCGCGGCATCAGATCAAATACTATAGGAATTAAATAAGAATCATTTCATTTCTGTCACACTGGATGTATTTAATGTATTTAATTTTTAAAAATACTTAGGGACCCTGATTGGAAATTTTCCCAACATGAACATTGTAGCTTAGGGTGTCTAGTGTGCAGCAAAAATTGTTTGGACCCTTTTGGGTCACTGGTTAGACCAGGGCACCCATTTTGGTGGGACATACCCTTAGGGCTAGGCAGTCACTAAATTGAGTGCCCGCTCTTCACCCCAAGCCCAAATTAGCTGAAATTTTGGCAGAGAGTCTATCCTAGACATACCTAGGGCCTGCCCAAAAATGGGAATTTTTGGGGAAAATATTTCTATAGTTTTGGTAAATATTTAATAATTATTAGATAAATTAAATAGGTGCCCTAAACACATCCAAACCCTCCCAAATTTTGGTGAGTGGTCCCTAGGCTCCAATTAGGTACCTGTATAAAATTTCATTTGATTTGGATGTGTGTTGAATAGGTTTTGACCCAACCCTATTTATACCCTATGAAGGGCATTTTGGTCAAAAGTGGCACTTTTGGTTTTGAGTGACCAAATCACCTCAACAGAGGCTGAAATTTTGGCCACTGATATAATTTGACTTTATACACTCACTTATGGAGTTTGGAGTGGATTGGACTAGGGTAGCCCTAGAAGTTTAGGGTAGGCCCTTTAGGGTAAATTTCTAGGGTTTGGAGAAATTGGGGTCAAAAGACCTTGGATGGACTTGAAACTTGGGAATGATGTCCATAGGGTTACTATGGTCCTGTGGTTAAAATGTTAGGGCATTTGGAAGACTTAAAACCCTTTAAATCCATAACCCTAGTTTAGGGCACTAGCTTGAAACCATAAGATCTAATACCAAAACTCTCTGAAAAGGCCTAAGCCTTTGAATGGGTAGTTGCTTAGGGTATATATATCTCTGGAAAGTTTATGATAAATTTTGGATGAATATTTTTGGTACTTTATTCTCAAAGTCATGTTTTACAATTTTCACTTAGGAATTTTTGGAGAAAAATATACTTGGTTAAACCTGATGAAACTTAGCAAAGGGGCTTGTAATCATGGTACCCATCTCTGTAAATTTTTATGAAATTTTTGAAGAATGATATTTAGTAGTTGCTTCTTTAATTATTTAATTCTATGGAACTTTGGTAAATTTGATAATGACATTTAGATTGTCTGAAAAATTCTAGTTTCTTCATCATGATGTTTCTAGATCATTATGAAGCCCTAGTAAGTTTTACATAATTATTGGAGACATATTTGTGGCACTTCCTTCATTATATTTGATTTTAGGAATTATTTTAATAAATCCTTTAGAGGTCAAGAACTATCTGGAAAATTATGAAAATTGGCAACCAATAATATTTCTCTGTTATTTAGTGAATACAAATTTTAGGAGGCCATTACCTGAGAAAATCTTATGGTTCATGTTCAAATTGACTATGGCCTAGATTTTGAGGAAAATTCAATAAATAGAAGATTAGTTGGGAAAAATATGATTTTCTGAATTTAGACTATATTTATCATAATAGACCTCTAATAATTATCATAAGGGTACTGGATGAGTATTCCTTGTACTTCCCTTTTTACGGGTCATGTAGCTTAAGTGGTCTGCATATAGCAAAACTGCAGGATTTCATTTGGATGTAAATTAGGGCACGTATGATGGGTCTTGATGGTTTGCTGTAAGGACAAGTGGAATGGGCTGCATCTTTGGAAGATGAGTGAGTAGGGTGTGGTTTTGTCTAGGGTTTAAAGGCGTTCGGGTCCGACGAAAGATCGTCCTACCCAAGGAGAGTTGGAGTCAAATCACCCTAGGATTAGCGTATCGAAACATGAGAAAATAATGGGTAAGGGAATCAACCAATAATAAAATAAGTACCTTGCGAAAGGGAACGCTGGGCGTAATCCCAACACAGTTCCTAGTGCTCCTTGAGAGCCCCTCACAGGGAATACCGGGGGCAGTCCTGGGTTAACGTAAACTGTTTAACAAGCTGAAAAGAGTAACTTAGTAATTAGGGTTGCACATTTCACAGACACTGATGGCACGGGATGTTAGCTGGGAGCTTCGGCTCGGATGGTTAAAGACGGACTTTGGGTCCGGGGAGCTTCGGCTCGATTGTTGTGACGGACGTGTTGGTCCGGGGAGTTTCGGCTCGGGTTTTGATCACGCTAAATTTGCATGTGCATAAAAGGAAAGTAAATTAAGGTGGTGGGTCTTCGGTATTGGAGGGTCGATGCACCGACGCCAATACGTTGACTCGGCAAGTGTGGTTAGCACTTCGCCAACAGAAGTCTGGTGCGCCAGTCGGCAAGAGTACGCAGGAGTCCGCTTCGTGCACCAAGCGTTGAGGCGTACGATAGGTCTGACCGGTAGTGCTTTACTGGTTTAGAGGTGGGCGAGGCCCAACCCACCGCTTCCGTCTGCCACTACGGAGGTATCCTGGGAGGTTACGGCTCCAGAAAGGGGGAACTAAAGGTCTGTGTGCACAGAGTCGGGTGTGTGTGTTGCACTTGCATGATCCATCATACCCACTTGCATGTCATAGCATAATCGTTACCTTAAACCTTGACACCTAAAGTATAAGTGGAATGGGACACTTATACTTTAGGACCTACAAAACGACCCCTTAGTCTATAAGCTTGTGTGGGCAAGTTTATAAATTAAGGTTAATTTTGATATATTTAGTTACTGCTGTTTGACCACCGACACCCCAACGTATAAATCGGTATGGGACTTTTTATACGATGGGAGCCTTGCAAAAGACCCCTTGGCTTATGTGTTTTTCCACATAAGTGAAGGTTACATTTCAGTTTACAGTTTATTGTCTTTATATGCTATAGAACTTGCTAGAATAGGACCGCTGTCATCTGCTTTTGATATCCTCCACCTTCAAGTCCTCCCCTTTCTTCCTCTCCGCTCGGTGCCTAGGAGCCGTGGGGGAAGGGGTGGGGGACGATAGGACTTAGTCTTTTAGACTAACGGTTTTCGAACCGCATCATTTAGGGGATCGCGGAGACCAGCATGGAGGTGCAGCCCCAGAGACCGGTGCGCTTGGAGGTGGGGCAGTCTAGCTCCGGAGTACACACAGCCGGGACCGTGAGTCTCGACCATGAGCAGTTTTCCACTTTTGTTTCCATATGAGAGATCTTGTAGTGAGGATTTGATGTACCGGGCATAAGCCCGTTTTGCTACTCTGATGTTGTTTTCTGTGGACACTCCCTTCGTGGAGTTATATTTATTATGCCATGTGATTCTCTGTGGACAGATACTTTACATTTCACTTCATTATTTTGCTACTTTTATGTGATCGAGATGGCCGGCAGAATCGGCGCCTTGTGGTGATGACTCTTCAGGGCGTGAAGGGGTCACCGCAAAACGGCGGTTCTGGGCCTAAGACCCCGGTGTCCGAAAAGAAAAAAAAGGGGGTCTTACAGCTCTCAAGCCTAATATCTAACCCTTAGACTCAATCTAATTGACCTTAAAAACTATACGAGGAGGTCAAAACAGTTTTCCTAAGGATATAGTGATCCTTGCCCAAATCAGTAATAGGGTGTTCCAACAGGTGGGTTGGGCCTTGCCCACCTCTAAACCGGTATCAACACTACCTGTCAGTCCTATCATATGCCTCAACGTTGGTGCACTAAGCGGAGCTCTTGCGTACACTTTCCTGTTGTCGCACCAGACTTTATTTGGCCAAGTGTTAAATCACACTTGCCGAGTCAACGTATTGGTGTCAGTGCGACGAATCTCCAATACCGAAGACCCACCACCTTATATCTTATGCACATGCATCATAAATGTATTTCCCACCAAGCTAAAGCTCCCCAGACAATCCCGTATGTCACAAAAATCTTCCAAGCCAAAGCTCCCTGGACTAAACCGTCCGTCGCAAAACCATCCGAGCCATCGACTCGCCGGGCTAACCTGCCCATCACCAAAAGCACTGAGCCTACAGCTCGTGAAACCTATCCTAACTCCCACAACACCGGCGAGTGTAAGTGTAACCCTAGAGTATTTCTAATTACTCTTCCATTCCATTTATTCCTATGGCTTACATTAACCTTGGACTGCCCAAGGCATTCCCCGTGAAGGGCTCTCGAGGGTACTAGGAACTACGATGGGCTGAAGCCCAAAGCTCCCTTTCGCAAGGCACTTACTATTATTGGTTATTACCCAATTTCCGATCCCTTTTAACAATATTCTGGATCTAACCCTAGTGTATTTTGACTCTCTCTCTCTCTCCATAGGAAATACGATCTTTTGTCGATCCCGAGCACCTCTTAACACTAGTCAACCCATCACTCTTCTCATCACGACTTCTAATGCAACTCTATTTTTTTCTTTTTCACTTTACCAAGATCAGTAAACTATTAACCCCATCTCCATATGTCCATTCCACATGTTATCACAAACTCTGCAGTTTTACTAAATGCAGACCAACCTAAGCTATATGATGTATATGATAGGAGGTACTCCAAATTTTCATCCATATGCCCTAAGATAATTAATGAGGGTGTATCATGACATCTTTAGCCCAAATCCAGAAACTTGTAATTTTCTTAATTAATTTAGCATTTAATAAATATTTCCAAAAACAATAGGCCATGAGTAATTTTGAACATGAAGTACTAAATTTCCTTAAGTTATGGCCTCCCGAAAATTATGAATACCATATTATATCAAAATGTCAGTGAATACCAAATTTCACAGATTTTTATAAATATAATAACCTCTAAATAATTAATTTAAAGTGATTCAAGTAATTGGAGTTAAAGAATGGAGTGCCATAAATCATAGTCTAAAAATTATATAAAAATTACCAGAGCCTTATAATAATCGTACAACACTACTGACTAAGTTTCATACAATTCCAAGATCAGTAGACTATATAGAAAAATACTTCAAGTAAATTCATTAAAGTGCACTTGTGAAGGAACGTTCTTATAAAGTCATCCAAATGACATGTAATAATTTTGTAGGCTTTATTATGCCCTAAACAGTTTTCTGGCCAAGTAACACAATTTCCAACGAGATATAATATTTATTATCTATTAATCAAAATATGGTGCACTAGTTCACTTAACACATGAAGTAGTAAAAGGAAATGCCCAAATAATTCAAATAATTTACTAGTGCCTCTAAATAATATTTAATTAACCTTGCCAGAGTTTCATATCATTCTAAGTTAATCTGACCATGGTTACTTCAAAATAATCAAAAAGGGCAAGGGGGAGATTATACATACAAATATGAGCAACACTTTTCTAATAATCCTATAATTATTTCCAGAGTCATATTGTTATAGAACTCTTCTACCAAAATTTAATAAGAATCCAAGGTAAAATGACCCTTCAATATTTTCCTAAAAGGTATAGGCATAAACTATCCCTAATTGGTTTAAGTTGTGTGCCTAAGTCTAAATGTCACCAAATTCCTTATTAGGGCATTTCACCACCATAATATCACATGGACTAAATACCAAGTCCACACAAGGACATATCACCCCATGTCATTCACAAACCCCAAAGTTCAACCTTAGGGATTGAACTAGGGTTCTACGTAAAATCCACCCTAATCCACCCCAAACTCCATGTGAAGGTGTTTAATGTCATAACAAATCAGTGACCCAAGTTTCAACCTCTGTTGAGGTGATTTGGTCACTCCATACCACAAGGGGCAATTTACCCTAATTAACCCCCCTTTGGCCTAGGCTAGGGTTTACCAAATTCCACACCAAATCATCTCCAAATGGGATAAAATTTTCTATAGAGTCCTATATTGAGCCAAAGGACCACTCACCAAAATTTGTGAGGGTTTGGAGGTCATTAGATACTTTAAATAATTCATAAATGAATTATTAAATTTCTACAAAAACTTTAGGAAATTTTTTTCAAAAATTCCCATTTTTGGATATGTTCTAGGTATAGGTCAGCGTGACCTCCATCCAAAATTTCAAGTCATTTGGATAGTTGGATTGATGGGGGCACTCAAAATAATCTCTGATCTAGCCTAGGTATAGACCTCACCAAAATGAATGCCCTGGTCTAATCTGAACTCCAAATTGGTTCAAACAAATTTAAAATTAACCTAAGCTCTTAGGGATACAAATTTCCTGTAGACCATATTTACTTTAGGGGAACCTAAGTATTTTTAATAATTAATTCAAAACAGCCTAAAAACTATGATAGAAAATACATAAATCAAAATTTAATACACTAGATCTAGCATAGATCTTGAAGCAGATCCAACGACTGCTTGGTTTCTTCTTCCTCCAGCCAATGGCCATGATTAGCCCGACCTGGAGGTACTTCCAAGGCCATTTTCCGGCCACCTCCCTAGCTGGCCACTACCTCCACCACCTTCGTTGAGGTGGGGGCTAACGTCGGAGGGCGGCACGACCACTGGAGGGGTCGTTTCCGGCGAACCCGAGAGGTAGATTTTCATGGAAAATCTGAAATTTCTCTCCTAATCGGGCTCAATTGAGCCCGATTTCGCTCCCTAATGATCTAAGAATCTAGGAAACGAAGAAAGGAGTAGAGGAGGACCTTCAGCCATGCTTGCCGACGTATTTGGTGGTGGTGCGCCATGGCCGCCGAGCTCCAAAAGTTTCCACCTCCAGATCTCTATCCTTGAGCAAAAGCAGCAATGTAAAGGCCTAAACTCACTGCTTATGATGCTCTAAAGATGATAAAGGGGACAGTTGAGGTAGGTGATGGGGCATGACTTCAATTGCCATTATTGCCATTAATGGGGAAATTCGGCCAAAGTGGAGTTCTCTAAATTCAGCCCCTTGGGTGGCCGTCTATGGCTATACAACTCCTCAAAATTGATGGGGGGAAGTGAAAGTCCACCTAGTGTCAGCTATGTGCACCTATGGGGGGGGGGAATAGGTGACGAGTAGCGCTTTTGCGGAATATACGAACGTACCTGCACAATAAAAATACAAAGCACAGCACACAGAAAACACATGCAATTTATAGTGGTTCCCCAACTTGGGTACATCCACTTTCCCCCTTCGACCTATCTCCCCAACAAGGGACGACTCACTCACTTCTCCAACGGGATTGAAATCCAATCCCTTCACTAACGGAAGGAGCCCTTCCACACGTGAGAGTCAACACTCCCACAAAACGGGTTGCACCCAACCCTTACAACACGGAACAAAAGTTCCTTTACCACAAAAGTAAATATGGAATGTATATGAGATACAAACTTCTTTCGGAGACTACGGTGTTCCTCTTCGTTCGATGACGTGTTCTTGAAGTCGATGAAGAGTCTACAACCTCGGTCTCTCTTGGAGAGGATCTCCCCGGAACCGGCGGCGGCACACGAGCGGCGGGTAGCTTCGGGATCGGCGGCTACGATGATGAGCGGCTGCTGAACTTGGAGATCCAAACTTCATAGCGAAGCAAACTAGGTCTACCAACGGTCACTCTAGGATCGGTCGTCTCGATCGATTCAGACGGAGGAGTTTTTCCTGGTCAACAAATCGAGAGATAAGAGATCTCTGGATAGACGCGTGAGACTCAAGCTTTGCTAAGCTTCTGTCGCCGGAGATTACGAAGGAATCTCAAAAGTTGACGGCGACCAACAGTCCCGAGCGTGACGGCGGCGGCGGAGAGGAGTCGCGGAATTAGGGTTACGAGGCGGCTCAGTTTCTTTCTCGTTCTCGGGTCTTTTACTGTTCAAAATACCTGTATATAAATACTGTAGAAGTTTTCCAATATGACCGTTTGTGGGACCCACAATAGAAATCCTCAAATCCCGGTCCAGGAATTTAACAGCGGCAGAATCCGGTTCAGGAAATTCCAGAGAAAACGCCAAGGAAAAATCGGCGAGAATCGCAAGCGATTCTCGACGAATCGGCGAGAATCACCAAGTGATTCTCGACGATTCGTCGAGAATCGTTTGTGATTCTCGCCGAATCACTTATTGATTCTCAACGAATTTCACTTTGTATGCATGAGCTGCTTGGCCACTGGTTCGGCGAGAATCACTAGTGATTCTCGCCGAATCTTACTTGGCACCATTTAGAGGTGGCCAGAAGGAGTCGGCGAGAATCACTAATGATTCTCGTCGATTCGACGAGAATCACTAATGATTCTCGTCGAATTTGCCTTGGACAAATTTTCGTCTTCCACCCAGGAGCTGCTCCTTGATCCTCCATGCTCCTTGTCTTCTCTTGCATATGAACGACCCTGTACTTGAAAGTAAGTGCACTCCAATAGAGAGAGTGCACATAGGCCAACACACTAATCTGCTCAACGAGGGATTACGTCGTGCAGACCCATGTATATTGACCTACTGCACCCTGACATTGGTGTGCACTTAGCGTGGAGGAACTGCAAGCACAACTTGAAAGAGTTTATCAAATACATAGTCTATTGACCTTAGCTTGTCCAGAGGCTTCTTCAAATCAGGTACATTGTGGATACAATACCCAACAATCTCCCCCTATTTGAAGAAGCCTAAACCCTACAAGCTAAGGTGAATAGAGCAAATGAGAATGAAAACAATAAACTGAAAAGAGAGTTGAGTGAGTTTTCCATTACCAATACCAATTTCTTGGGAGCAAGCTTGGAGCCACCTTAGCCTTAGCCGAGAGGGTAATCTCCCCCTTTTCGTCTTCTGCAAATCGGGGTCGGTAGCATTTGACCTCTTGCTCCCCCTCAGTTCTTGCGTCTTAGCCTTAGCCGAGAGGGTAATCTCCCCCTTTTCGGCTTCTGCAAATCGGGGTCGGTAGCATTTGACCCCTTGCTCCCCCTCAGTTCTTGCGTCTGTGCTCACACTTGAGTTCCGTGCAGAGGCTCCCTCTAGATGCATGATCCATGAGCTTCTGTAGTCTTCATTCTTCATACCCAATTCAGTTTTGAAGAGACTGAACTTGGCTTCGTCTAAGGGCTTTGTGAATATGTCTGCAATCTGCTTGTCCGTGGGGACATAGCAAAGAAGATACTCACGGTGTGAGTGGCTAGCTCATCTCGTAATGGAATATCCGGAGGCACTGCTTGTCCTTGCACTTCAGCAGATGCACCTGTAGAGCTGGACAGGAGCACAGCCTCTAAGGGTGGAATACTGGCAGCATCTATAGATTTCTCGGACTCCTCCTCCACTAGTGCACCAATGTTTTCAGGAATGATTTCAGGTGCGTGCTTGTCAGATGGAGGTTCAATGAGATCCTGAGTCTCCAATGCTTCATGTCCCTCTTGCCGTCTTCCTCTCCTTCATCATCCATGAAATTATCTTTGTCAGCATCCTCTTCCAACTCTTTGTCAGCAGTCTCCTGTACAGTAGCTTCGGCTCCTTGATCGTTCCGGTTCAGGGCCTCCTCATTCTCCGGCACATCTTCACTATCTTCTTGTATATCTGCCACAGCATCCCTGGCCACCTTTCCAACTATGTCAGACAGAAGCTTCCCTTCTTCATTCATATCCTTGCGCTTAATTGACCGAGTTCCTCGTGGGAGACCATAGAATAGGAGAGTCCTGCTTTTGTCTTCTTCCTCAAGATAGTCCTCGTGCTCCGAGCTAGATAGCTGTAGGAAGCGGTTCAGCTTGCTGGCAGACATCTTGACCTTTACCCCCGCCACCTTGCTCATGATAAGAGAGTCTTCATTTCGGAGTCTGGCGGTAGCGAAAAACTCCAGCACCTCTTTGTCCAAGATTTTGCACGGGTGCTCCAGGACGAATGAGAGCCCAGCCTCTTCCAGCATCAGAATGATGTTTCGGAATTCGTCAGAGGCATGAGAGAACCCTATTCGAACTAGCTCGCACCCAGTGACCAGCCCAGCGATTGTCCTTGGAGCCATTATCGATCTAGGGAGAGAAGCCCAGATGCTCGATGTGAGTATGCTTATATAGATATCACTTCAGTTATTCCAGATGCATGTTCCAATTCAGTCTTGGAACACCTACTGTCTAGTTCCCATCATATTTACGGGAACCTAGACTACCCTGCAAGAAAGAATTACCTTACCTTAGGAACCCAAATCATATTGGGTCCTAGGTTCCTGTTAGCATAAACACTCGACTGCCTTCCTTCAGAAGTTCTGACAGGAAGACTACCTCTGCTCCGTGAGTGTGGATGAGCCCCTGCCGATGGCACAGAGGGGTTGTGCCAACAGTCGATGGCAAAGTGTCCCACTTTGCCACAGCACCAACATGGGTGAATATTGTATCGTCGTTTCCGACCTGATCTAGTGACTGAGGTAGTCACGGTCCTAGGTCTAAACGGGATAGAGCATGATTGCCTCACACAATTTCCTCTTCCATCGTGACACGTGGAAGGGTGGAAGGAATGTATGTTATGAGCGTTATGAGGCCGGGAAGGTGGTGCCTTTCTTTCAGGCATCCCCCTTCCTGAGGCCCCATGAGAACTTACACCATGACTTCTAACCTCCCTATCCTGTGTCCTCAGGTGGTGAGAAGTCTTCTGTGAGCTAGGACATGCAGATTCACACCGAGTTGAGGCCGTGGCAGTGAATACAAAGGGCTCAGAATGAGCCTTCGGTATTCTCTCATAAGTGGCCATGACGGCCCTTGCACTCTGGGTGTTTCCACATGGGGACAGATCACCCTTGCAGTGACCACGACTATTCCTGTGGTCATACCTGAAGGTATGATGAGTTGCCTTCCTGCTAGGAGTGGGGGGTCGGAACACCGTTTCCCCATTTCTCCACGCATTGATAATCCGGGAGATCCACCCGTTTTCTTGCTTTCTCTTTATAGCATCAACTTTGGAAAAGTTTGATACTATACGTTTCTCATTCTCTAGACTACTCTCTAGAGCTGAGATCTTAGAGTCCTTGACCTTGTTGGACGCCAATTGGAGAACCAACAAGATCTTCAGTCGAGCAATCTCTTGAGCTTGCTCCTCAGCTAGTAGGTTGCTTGACTGAAGGGCTCTCGTCAGAGAATCAGAATCTTCTGGAGGAACGCAGTTCCTGTCTTCAGAAAGTTCAAAAGAGATGGGGCAGGATGAGGAAGTTACCTGCTCTTCAGTTTTATTGTGATTCGAGCCAGTGACCATTGCGTCATCCTCATCAGAGCTGCTTTCCTCACTGGTCTTTTCAGTCTCAGACACGGTCACTGGAGCTTTGATGCTGTCCGAGAGATGCATTCCTTCATCTTCAGAGGTGAGGACCCCCACATAGGCTTCATCCTCTGGTTGACAGCATATTCCACCTTTCTCCGACTCCCCCATCAATTTGGAGATCATCACCCACATGGATTTAGCCGTCTTACATTTTTCTAATCTAGAGCGAGAAGCTCCAGACCAGATATCCAAGATAATGTGACGAATCCTCTCATCCAAGTGAAATAGTGACAGCTCCGTCTCTGACATCTCAGCAATGCACAAGGGCACTTGGATCCCAGAGTCGGAGGTCTTCATGGGGATAAACGGACCCTCTTCCAGGATGAAGGAAGCTCGAGGATCGATAGCATCAAGGTGAAAGGATACTCTCATTCTCTAGATGGGATAATAATCCTTTGTGCATGCTGGGAGTTTGAGTGGCGGAATCTCATAATCCAGATCCATGCTTCTGACACTGGTGGCAGGATTCTACTCAAGGTGTTAACCTTTTTGAAGAGTAACCTCCATCTGATACCACTTGAAAGTCCACCTAGTGTCAGCTATGTGCACCTATGGGGGGGGGGAATAGGTGACGAGTAGCGCTTTTGCGGAATATACGAACGTACCTGCACAATAAAAATACAAAGCACAGCACACAGAAAACACATGCAATTTATAGTGGTTCCCCAACTTGGGTACATCCACTTTCCCCCTTCGACCTATCTCCCCAACAAGGGACGACTCGGTCACTTCTCCAACGGGATTGAAATCCAATCCCTTCACTAACGGAAGGAGCCCTTCCACACGTGAGAGTCAACACTCCCACAAAACGGGTTGCACCCAACCCTTACAACACGGAACAAAAGTTCCTTTACAACAAAAGTAAATATGGAATGTATATGAGATACAAACTTCTTTCGGAGACTACGGTGTTCCTCTTCGTTAGACGACGTGTTCTTGAAGTCGATGAAGAGTCTACAACCTCGGTCTCTCTTGGAGAGGATCTCCCCGGAACCGGCGGCGGCACACGAGCGGCGGCTAGCTTCGGGATCGGCGGCTACGATGATGAGCGGCTGCTGAACTTGGAGATCCAAACTTCGTAGCGAAGCAAACTAGGTCTACCAACGGTCACTCTAGGATCGGTCGTCTCGATCAATTCAGACGGAGGAGTTTTTACTGGTCAATAAATCGAGAGACAAGAGATCTCTGGATAGACGCGTGAGACTCAAGCTTTGCTAAGCTTCTGTCGCCGGAGATTACGAAGGAATCTCAAAAGTTGACGGCGACCAACAGTCCCGAGCGCGACGACGGCGGCGGAGAGGAGTCGCGGAATTAGGGTTACGAGGCGGCTCAGTTTCTTTCTCGTTCTCGGGTCTTTTACTGTTCAAAATACCTGTATATAAATACTGTAGAAGTTTTCCAATATGACCGTTTGTGGGACCCACAATAGAAATCCTCAAATCCCGGTCCAGGAATTTAACAGCGGCAGAATTCGGTTCAGGAAATTCCAGAGAAAACGCCAAGGAAAAATCGGCGAGAATCGCAAGCGATTCTCGACGAATCGGCGAGAATCACCAAGTGATTCTCGACGATTCGTCGAGAATCGTTAGTGATTCTCGCCGAATCACTTATTGATTCTCAACGAATTTCACTTTGTATGCATGAGCTGCTTGGCCACTGGTTCGGCGATAATCACTAGTGATTCTCGCCGAATCTTACTTGGCACCATTTTGAGGTGGCCAGAAGGAGTCGGCGAGAATCACTAATGATTCTCGTCGAATTTGCCTTGGACGAATTTTCGTCTTCAACCCAGGAGCTGCTCCTTGATCCTCCATGCTCCTTGTCTTCTCTTGCATATGAACGGCCCTGTACTTGAAAGTAAGTGCACTCCAATAGAGAGAGTGCACATAGGCCAACACACTGATCTGCTCAACGAGGGATTACGTCGTGCAGACCCGTGTATATTGACCTACTGCACCCTGACATTGGTGTGCACTTAGCGTGGAGGAACTGCAAGCACAACTTGAAAGAGTTTATCAAATACATAGTCTATTGACCTTAGCTTGTCCAGGGGCTTCTTCAAATCAGGTACATTGTGGATACAATACCCAACAGGAAGTGTATCCAGCCTTTGGAATTAATTGGAGAGGAACTCTTGATCTCCCATGGCCATTAATGGCCTTCTCTCTTCTTTCTCTCTCTTCCTTATGAGAGGAATTGATTTCAGCCACTTTGGTGGCTGGCTATGGCTGTCAATCTTCCCCTAACTGACTAGGTACGAGGAACCTTGCCATGGGAGAAGGATTGAGGAGGCCCTTGGCCTTCCGTGGCATAAATGACCTTCTTTCTCTCTCATCCATTAAAGGAGAAGATGACTTCCTCTCTCCTAGTCACCATTTCCAGAAATTAGGTGGCTAATCTGATATTTTTCAGCCCCATAAACTAATGGGCCAGCTTTATTGAGCTTAGCCCAAGTGGATTGGGCTTGAGCTAGCCATTTAGGATAGTTTGACCCATTTTTAGGGTAGAGTTGACCTTTGTGCGAACAGAAAAAAGAGAGTCCGAAAATTGGAATAACTGAAATTTTTATAATCCAAAAAATGTATATTACTTGGTATAGCCTCCCTTTTATAGAATGGAGGAGATGAGAGAGATTACAATGAAACAATGTGAGACTAAAACATTACCTGTACAAGTGGTTTAACCTAAATACAAGCCGACCAAGCCGCGCGGTTTGACGAATGGGCAAACCGCCTGGCAACCAACAGAGGGAGACACCAAGCCGACACAAGAGCCCACCAGGTCGCCCGGTCTCCAAGTCACCAGGGACAGATCGACAGACCACCATGGCACCAACAGCAACAGACCTGCTACCAAACCGCTGGAGAGAAAACGACAGCCTGCTCGGACTGCAATCCGCCAGAGTCAGACCGCCAGACCGCCCAGTCTCTATTCTGCAACACTCGCCCTCAAGCTGGAGTATATATGTCAATCATGCCCAGCTTGTCGCAAATGTGTTGAAAAGAGCCGGATACCGGCTTGGTGAAGATATCAGCCAACTCTTTGTCAGAGGTGACTAATGGAGTACAAATTTGTTCACTCAGAATCTCTTCTCGAATAAAATGGCTGTCAACTTCAATGTGCTTAGTTCTCCATGGAAGACCAGATTTTTAGAGATGTATATAGCGGCCTTATTATCACAAAACATAGGTAGAGGATGGTTGTAGGCATCTCCTAAGTCAAATATGATAGCCCGCAACCACTTCAACTCACACGTGGTCGATGCCATACTTTGATATTCTGCTTCTGCACTGGACCTGGAGATGACAGACTGTTTCTTGCTTTTCCAACTCACATGGTTCCCCCCACAAAGGTGCAAAAACCTAATGTTGACTTGCGGTCTCTTTTGTTATCGGCATAGCTTGAATCGGAGTACGCTTCAACCCTCAAATGTCCATTCTTCAGAAAGAGAGGTCCTTTTGCAGGAGCTGATTTAACATACTCCAATATCCTCATGGTAGACTGTAGATGGCACTCCCTAGGAGCTTGCATGAATTGACTAACCTTGCCTACAGCATAGGCAATATCGGGTCCGGTCACGGTAAGATATATAAGTTTGCCAACCGGACGTCTGTACCTTGTAACATAAGAAGGAAGATGAGAGACATCCGTCCATGTTTTATCTTCTCCAGTCGCCATGGGACATCGGGCAGGTTTATCCCCAGTCAACCCTGCATCTTTTAACAAGTCAAGAGCGTACTTCCGTTAGGAGAGGACAAGTGAATCAGGCTTCCGAGAAATTTCTATCCCTAGAAATTATTTTGGAGAGCCCATATTCTTTGTAACCAGGTGTTGCCGAAGATGCTTCTTTGTCAAGATTATCCCAGCTTGATCATCTCTAGTGAGAAGAATATCATCCATATATACCGCAAGCACCACTAGACCCAGAGAAGTTTTACGAGTAAATAAGGAGTGATCGGCAGAACTTCTCGTAAAACCTACGACCGCCACAATCCCGCTAAACTTGTCAAACCAAGCGCGAGGACTTTGCTTTAGGCCATAGATAGCCTTCTTGAGCCGACAAACTTGTGTCTCCCCCTGAGCAACATACCCTGTAGGTTGCTCCATGTAGACATCTTTCTGAAGATCCCTATAAAGAAAGGCATTCTTGATATCCAGCTGTGAAATGTGTCAATCCCTGTTGATAGACACTGTTGGGTATTGTATCCACAATTACCTGGATTTGAGGAAGCCACCTGTCAAGCTAAGATGAATTCACAATGTATTTGATGAAACCTCTTAAGTTGTGCTTGCAGCTCTTCCACGCTAAGTGCACACCAATGTCAGGGTGCAGCAGGTCAATATACACGGGTCTGCACGACGTAATCCCTCGTTGAGCAGATCAGTGTGTTGGCCTACGTGTACTCTCTCTATTGGAGTGCACTTACTTTCTAGTACAGTGACATGTTTATGCAAGAGAAGACAAGGAGCAAGGATGGGTCAAGGAGCAGCACTTGGGTGGAAAGACGAAAATTCGTCCAAGTAAAAGTCGACGAGAATCACCAAGTGATTCTCGCCGATTCGGCGAGAATCACTAGTGATTCTCGCCGAATCGTCGAGAATCATTAGTGATTCTCGCCGACTCCTTCCGGCTACCTTAAAATGGTGCCAAGTAAGATTCGGCGAGAATCACTAATGATTCTCGCCGAACCCGTCGCTAAGCAGGTCGTGAATACCAAGTGAAAATCGTTGAGAATCAACAAGGGAATCGTCGAGAATCATTAGTGATTCTCGACGAATCGTCAAGAATCGTTAACTGATTCTCGCCGATTCGTCGAGAATCACCATTGATTCTCGACGAATTTTACTTGTCGTTTTCTCTGGATGTGCTGGACCGGTTTCTGCCGCTGGACTAGTTTGAACCGGATTTCGGGGGTCTACGTGTGGGACCCACAACGGTCATATTGTATGGGTCTACAGTGTATAAATACATGGGTATTTTTGAACAGTATGAAGGGAAGAAAATAAGAAATACGCGAGCACGGGAAAACCCTAAATCGTCGCTTCCGCTCCGCCGTCGCCACCGCCGCTCGCGATAAGTTGGTCGCCGCTGTTGATCGCTTCTCTTCCCGATCTCCGGCGATAGAAGCTTAGCAAAGCTTTGAGTCTCACGTGTCTATCCAGAGATCTCTTGTCTCTCGATTTGTTGATCGGAAATAACTTCCCCGTCCGAATCGATCGAGACGACCGATCCTAGTGTGACCGTTGGAAGACCAAGCTAGCTTCGCTACGAAGATTGGATCTCTAAGTTCAGCAGCCGCTCATCATCATAGCCGCCGATCCCGAAGCAAGCCGCCGCTCTTCTTGCCGCCGCCAGTTCCGGGGAGATCCTTTTCAAGAGAGACCAAGGTTGTAGACTCTTCGTTGACTTCACGAACACGTCGTCTAACGAAGAGGAACACCGTAGTCTCCAAACGAAGTTTGTATCTCGTATACATTCTATTTTACATTTGTTGTAAAGGAATGATTGTTTCGTGTTGTAAGGGTTGGGTGCAACCCGATTTGTGGGAGTGTTGACTCCTACGTGTGGAAGGGTTCCTTCCGTTAGTGCAGGGATTGGATTTCAATCCTGTTGGAGAAGAGACCGAGTCGTCCCTTGTTGGGAGATAGGTCGAAGGGGGAAAGTGGATGTACCCAAGTCGGGGAACCACTATAAATTGCCTGTGTATTCCGTGTGCTGTGCTTTTTATTTTTATTATGCAGGTACATTCGTAAATTCCGCAAAAGCGTTGCTCGTCACCTATTCCCCCCCCCCCATAGGTGAACTTTGTTGACACTAGGTGGACTTTCAGACACAGAGAGAAGGACCCTGATAGTGCTGAGACGAGCAACTGGAGAGAAGGTGTCAAAGTAGTCAACTCCATAAGTCTGGGTAAAGTCATTGGCAACAAGCCGAGCCTTGTAACGATCCACACTGCCATCGGGGCAGAACTTCACCACAAAGACCCAGCGATAGCCAACAACATCTATGCCGAAAGGAGGAGGAACCAGGGTCCAGGTACCCCATTTAGTGAGAGTAGCAATCTCTTCATCCATGTCAGCCTTCCAATGTGGAATGGTAAGGGCCTCCTGATAGGAACGGGGGGGTTGAAGTGGAGGAGATAGCCAGTGCAAACTTCCTGCGAGCAGGGGTTAGACGATCATAGTAAACAACAGCAGCAAGCATGTGCTGGGTACATGCTCGAACCCCTTTGCAGAGGGCAATGGGGAGGTCCATGTCAGGAGGTTCATCAGTATCCGGAGCATCCGTGGTGGAGAGAGCTGGTCTGAGAGGAGAGAGCGATGACGGCGAAGAGGAGGGTGATTGCGGAGGTGAAGAGGGAGGAGAAGATGATGGAGACGGTGGAGGAGGAAATACCTCGATAGGAGGGGATGGGATGGAGGGAAGAGGAGGGGAACTGGAAGACACAGGGAGAGGAGAGGAGTCATCAGAGAAATATGGAGCATTCTAGAAGAAGGTAACTTCCGCGGAGACGAACTGCTTACGAAGAATGGGCTCAAAACAACAATAGCCTTTTTGAGTGATAGAGTAACCCAGAAAGACACAATTGGTGGAGCGAGGGGAGAGTTTATCGCAGGTGGCGGAGGGAGCATGCACAAAGGCTGTGCACCCAAAGATACATAGAGGGAGAGGAAAGGGATCCTTGCCCGGATAGAGAATGGAGAAAGGGGTTTGACCGCGGAGAACGGTGGAGGGAATGCGATTGATGAGATAGCAAGAAATGAGAACAGCATAGCCCCAGTAGGAGCGAGGGACATGCATTTGCGTTAACAGAGTGAGAGGGATATCAAGGAGGTGACGGTTTTTGTGTTCCGTTACTCCATTTTGTTGTGAGGTGTAAACGCAACTTGTTTGATGAACAATCTCATGTTGCATACAAAAAGAGGAAAAAGCTTGACTAACATACTCTTTTGTATTATCAGAGCGTAAGATTTTAATGGAAACATCAAACTGATTTTTAATTAAATGATAAAAAAATGTCCATATATCAAAAAGTTCAGAGCATTCTCGTAAAAGATATACCCAAGTACATCGAGAGAAGTCATTAATAAAAGTAACAAAATAAGAAATACCCCGACCAACGGTAAGGGTAGGAGCAGGACCCCAGATGTCAGAGTGAACAAGATCAAGCAGACGGGTAGAACCACAATCTTGCTTCAGTGGGAAGGAGGAACGGTGATGCTTGCCAAGCTGATAGGCGTCACAGTTGAGAGGAGAACTGTGCGGAGGGAGGTGAGGCAGAAGCTGATTAAGAAGTCGTGGAGGAGGATGTCCAAGGAGGAGATGCCATTGTAGAAGATCTGTAGATGAGGAGGAGAAGGCCGACAGAGCGGAAACATTATCGAGGAAGTAGAGGCCGCCACTCTCAGTCCCAGTAGCAATCGTTCGTTGGGAGCTCGCATCCTGAAAAGAGCAAGAAGTTGGAGTAAATGTGATGGAGCATTGAAGTTGCTTGCACAAAAAGTAACCAACAATAAATTGCATGGAAACTTGGGCACATAGAGAGTGTCGGCCAGGCGAAGAGACGGAGTGACATGAACCACTCCCGTCCCATGAACCGGGGAGGGAGAGCCGTCTACAACAAGAACCGGGGGCAACCGATCATGTGTTTCAAGGAGAGAGAAACATTTAGGATTGCCCGTCATGTGATTAGTTGCACCAGAGTGGATGAGCCATTTACCATAAGTAACCACGTGAGCACTACCTGAGGAAGTGACCACTGAAGCGGACGGCTTGGAAGAGGAGGTGGAAGAGTCACCAGAAGGGCGAAGAGTGGATATTTCATCCAGCAGCGATCCACAAGATGCCCAGTGCGACCACAGTGAGAGCAGAGGAAGCGTGAAGAACTACGACCACCAGAATGGTGGTTTCGACTACCAGAGCCACTCCGTTGAGTCTGGTGAGCATATTGGTCAGGAGGAGGAGAAGACAGAAGCGGACACTGAAGGAGAGATGTAACTGCGACAATGTGTGCAACAGTTATATCCAAGTTGGGAGAGTCTGCTTCGCCCAAGATTTGTTGGCGGATCATATCATAGGACTCAGGAAGCCATAGATGGTAGCACACAACAAGAAGTTCTTAGAAGTGCTTGTGCTATTCGGCTAAATCCGCAGAGATGGAGCGATGTTGAAGAATCTCTGCCCCGAGAGCTTGGACCTGTTGATAAGCGGCAGCATGAGACATAGAAGGACGGTCAAAGAGGTCCGCATACAAAGTATAGATGCGGGACGTCTGAGCCCCCTTCGAGTACAGAGCAGCAAGATGAAGTCATGCCTTCTTGACCGTCTCATCATGACGGATGACAGGAAGACATTCATCAGAAATACTGTTAGCGAGCCATGTGCGCACAAGCGCATCACTAGCATCCCAGTCGCCAAACTCAGCAGAAGTAGGAGAAGAAGGGTCATCGGTGAGGTGGTGGCATTTGCGTTGTGAGCGAAGGAGGAAGGTAAAGGAGACACTCAAATCCAGGTAGGTGGAACCAACAAGCTGGAGACGGTGCCAAGATTCCCGGAAGGAATGGGAGGAGGAGGTGGAGTTGCCACAGGAGTAGTGGTGGTGGTGGAAGAGCCGGAAAGAGCCAGGGAAGAGAAGCCACGCGGGTAGAGAGAAGAGATAAAGGCCGCGCGAGTAGAAAGAAGTCGAGGTAGAAAGACAAGGCAGATAAAAGGCCGCGCGGTAGAGAGAAGACCGCAACTGACGCAAGGAAAGGTTCTGCAACGGATAGGAAAAGAAACCGCAGCGAACAAGAGAAGAAGCCACGGCGGACACAGGGAAGGAAGTCACGCGGACACAGGGAAGGAAGTCGCGCGGGAAGATAGCAGGCCGCAGGAATAGGAGACCGAGAAGTCGCGTAAGCAGGCCGCGGAGAGAGAGCGAGAAGAAGGTCGCGCAAACAAAGGGCAGCGACAAAGGAGGGAAAGGAGGAGAGACCGTGCGGACAAGCGACAAGAAGGAGATCAAGCCGCGCGGACAGGAGAAGTCACCGAATCAGGCGGACAAGATCGCGTCCTCTGATACCATGTGTGAACAGAAAAAAGAGAGTTCGGAAATTGGAATAACTGAAATCTTTATAATCCAAAAAAGGTGTGTATTACATGGCATAGCCTCCCTTTTATACAATCAAGGAGATGGAGAGATTACAATTAAACAATGTGGGACTAAAAAATTATATGTACAAGCGGTTTAACATAAATACAATCCACCAAGCCGCGCGGTTTGACGAATGGTCAAAACGCCCGGCAACCACCAGAGGGAGACACCAAGCTGCCACAAGAGCCCGCCAGGTCACCCGGTCTCCAAGTCGCCAGGGACAGCTCTACAGACCGCCAGGGCACCAACAGCAATAGACCTGCTACCAAACCGCTGGAGAGAAACCGACAGACCGCCCGGACTGCAATCCGCCAGAGTCAGACCGCCAGACTACCCGGTCTCTATTCTGCAACAACCTTGGTCAACATGACCATTTGGGTTGACCCCAATGGATCCTTAGTGACCCATTGGCCTCCCCTAAAGTCTAGGAAGGCTTGGGTAGGGTTGGTTGGGCATCTTGGAGGTCACTCGACCCTTAGTAAGGGCACTTTGACCTTTTTAGGGCTAGGGTTGATTTGGGTCAACCTAGCCTCTTTGGTTGACCCCAATGGGTCCTTAGTGACCCATTGGCCTCCCTTAGGGCTTGGGAAGGTCTAGGTGGGACCCTTTGGCTAAGGGGATGTAAATTGGGCATGGGTGAGCTTAGTTTGACCTAATTAGTAGGGGTGAGCACAAAAAATCACAAACTGCAAGAACCGCCCGCACCGCAAAAACCACACCCGAATTTTAAACCGCACCGCGTAGTGTAGATATGGTGCGGTTTTGAAATTTTGTAAACTGCGTGCGGTGCGGTTTTTAAATCTTAAAAACCGCAAACAGTGCACCGCACCGATAATTTGGGTAATGAAAGTTTTTTATAATTTGGCAACACGACACTGCCCGCACCTATTAAGTATTAAACCCGGCAAAAGTGCAAAACACCACACTTATTAAATAGTTTGAGTGACTGCATCTATTAACCAATTTACAAATTACAACCAAAATCCCGCTGAGGCGCTGACCTATTGGCAAAAATTAAAAGCACACGCATACGACATAGCTGCTATTTGGAAGCACGCCTGCACCTATTGGCTATTATTATTTGGCTCAATTGGCTGTACCTATAATTATTAAAACTATTAAACTGCTTACGACAGTAAATTTCTCAGCTCGGGCTTCTGCAGGACTCCACCGCCAACTCTTAAACAGCTATGTAAGTTCTACTCTTTACTTCTATGATTTTTTTGGTTGTTGTTTGTTGTTTTACACGTTATAATTGTTTTACAATTATTATAATTGAGTCATTGCAAGCTTGAAGCTTGCGATCATGGCTTCTAAAAATACTTATGGCTAAGTTAATTATTCAATAGATTCCTTTTAGCAGTGCAGTGTACTGCTGTGTTGATCTATACCCATGTATTCAATAAAGAACAACTTCTAACTCAATGAAGTGTCACCCTGAGATGCCTTTTTAAAGTTTGTTGCTTATATTTTTTTAATATTGTGTTGTTTTTGCAAGGGAGAGTAGGGGACCAGAAGAGGGGAGGGGATGATTGTTACAGAAACGAGAGCAGAATGAAAAACAAAACATAAAGCAAATGATGCCTAAACCACACTGAAACCGCACCCGCACCGCAAAAAACTGCACCAAACCGAAACAGCACTGCGTAATTTCGGTGCGGTGCGGTTTTGCTTTGGCCAAAACCGCACCCTTGTGGTGCGGTTTTGCTTGGGCCAAAACCGCACCCTTGCGGTGCGGTTGCGGTTTGGGTCAAAACCGCACCAAACTGCACCGCTCACACCACTACTAATCAGGGCTTGGGTTGACTTTGGTCAACTTGACCTTTTTAGTTGATCCAAGTGGGTCCTTATGGCTCTACTGGACCCTCTAATATGTTAGTGATGTTGTGGTGGGGTCATGGAGTCATGGTGAAGCCCTATGGTCATCCCTAAGCTAGTAATTGGAATTCAACTATTTGCAGACCAAGGTGGTTCACATACAAGTTTCCAAGTTCACCCCAACCTTTTGGTACTTCCCACAGTTTTGTCATGATCCAGTCATGACAAAACCATACAATGGGTCTAGAAGTCTGAGGGATGTTACAAAGAAGGCCCGGGGCATGGCCTTTTATAGGCTTGGGGAGGCTGGCCATCCCTCCCCTAGCCAATGTGGGATTAATCCCATGAGGGGAGGAGCTCCAATCCTTTTAACCACTTGCTTTGGCCCTGTGGCAACATCCTAGGGTACCTAGGTGGTCGCCATCCTAAGGGGGGAGGGGCGGGATTGGGCATTGATTCCTAAGGAGAGAAAAGAGGAGGGGGAGGAAAAATTAGGCCTACCTTGGCCCATGGCCCATTCCCATCATGTGGCTGGTTTTGGTGGCCCATGATGTGAGCAGGGGTAGGGCCTTAGCCATTAATGAATTGGGGGAAACACCTCTTTGAAAAAAAATCCAAAAATTGACTTTTAGGAGGGTTTGACCAAAGTTAACCCTAGGGTGGGTCCCCCCTTGCTGTTCAAAGTAAAAATAGTCCATGCCATTGGGAGTTGGGTCAAATTTGGGGTGTCGTGTCATAATTTTTGTGAGCATGCTTTTTGATGCATCACTATACTTGATTTGACCACATGTTGACTATCCATCACTGAAATTGACCGAACCATACTCGGTTGAATTCGTATTGATCACACAGATCCAATGCCACTGACTGGGGTCGAATCGGAGTTTGTTTGCTAATTATCCAAAATCTGTGCGTCGCGACGCGCTAAAATGGTCAAATTGCTGATATTCGTCATTAGACTTCGAATTGCGACACAACAAGTTCTAGTGAGTTTGTATTTACTATATGAAGCCATAGGAACTTACAGAACTCAAATCGGAGTTCTCTAGGTCATTATCCAAAAATCTTGTTTTCGCAATGTTTTTCGAGGAATGGCCATACTTACCATATGATCTCGGAGTTCAACGGAATGAGTTCCAATGCACTTGTATGGATTATACGAAGCCATAGGAACTGACTGAACTCAATTTGGAGTTTTCTAGCACTATATACTCTGCTTAGGGTTACCTCTTACCCGGGTGCGGGCCGTGGGTAGAGGTTCGAGTTACTTTTATTGGGCCCACTAGAGTTCTGGTGGCCCAATAAAAGTTGGGATGTTACAAGTATGACATTCTATCCTCAAACCGATGGTCAAACGGAGAGGACAAATCATATAATAGAGAATATGCTGAGAATGTGCATCCTTGATTTTGGGAAGAAGTGAGCAGACTACCTTTTCATGGTGGAGTTTGCCTACAACAATAGTTTCCAGGCGAGTATCAAGATGGCGCCATACGAGTCTTTGTATAAAAGGCGGTGTCGAACATCGATGTCTTGGATAGAGGTGGGAGGCACCAAGCTTCTGGGAAAAGAGGTGGTGGCCAATGCTTGTGAGTTGGTGCGGACAATTCAGGAGCGCATGAGAGTTTCTCAGGATCGACATGCAAAGTATTTCAATGCGCGCCATAGGAATGTGGAGTTCTCGGTAGGCGACTGGGTCTATCTAAAGATCAAGCCGTTCAAGGGAGTTTCGTGGATTCGGCGACTAAACAAGTTGAGTCCGAGGTTTGTGGGGTCGTTCGAAGTTACGGAACGCATCAGAGAAGCAGCCCACAGGTTGGTATTGTCCCCAGAGCTGAGTGGATTACACAATGTCTTCCATGTCTCGGTATTAAGTAAAGCTTTGGTGGAGGCAAGTGTTGTGGTCGAGTCGGTGGTAGTGCCGGTGGAAGAGGACTTGAGGACGAGAGTCCGTTTGGATGGCATAGAGGATTCAGAAAATTTGGCAGTTGTGGAATAAAGAGGTTAAGCTCGTGAAAGTGAGTTGGGATAACTATGGGAGAGACGAATTCTCCAGGGACTGAGAGCAAGTGATGCCGGAAGACTTCCCGGAACTATTTGCATTAGGTAGGCTAGTTGCTTCGAGTGCATGTTGAATTCCGAGGACGAAATTCTTTTAAGGGGGAAAGAGTTGTAACACCCATATTTTTCCATTTAAGGTTCTGGAAGCTACCACTCGGCGGTATGAAGCTACCGCCCGACGATAGGCTTGGTTCGCCAAGATGATAGCATTGAGACGAAGTTGTCGAGACGAAATTGTAAAGCAATTAACATGCATCATTAGGTAGCTACCACCCAGTGGAAACCCTTGTTCGTTGAATTCATCGAGATGAAACCATCGAGACGAGTGTACAGAGAAGCTACCGCGTGACGATAGGGCTACCACTGGCTGTAGTTTGGAGTTATGTAGTGATATTCATGTCTATGAGCTATCGCTCGGCGGTAGTGGGCGGAGGCAGTTCTGTAGTTTGTGATTTCTAGCCATCCGATCTTCTTGGCATTTTCTCCTACGACCCAGGACGCTCTGTCCATAAGGTATAAGAAGGGTTGAAGGGCTCTTTTCCTCTCAACTTCTCTTTTTAGTGAGGAATTAGGGTTTTGGGAGAGAGGGAGACGGAGGGGGAAGAAGGTATATCATCCGCCATTGATGAAGCTTCGGAGGTCCGTTTGTCGATCCAAGGCCAGATTCTTAGAGAGGGCTTGAAGGCGCACACTTTCATCCATGCAAATCGAGATCTTCATGGTTAGGAAGAAGAGTCGCAAGGTAACGACATTTCTCCTCTCATGTTTTAGAATGCGTGCATGACATCCATTTCATTTTTTGCTTTCTTTCAAGCATTTAGGCAACGGATCTCTCAAATGAGAGAGGGGTTCAGGTCGCCATGGTTCAAGAGGAGCCACCGGGTTGATTGAGTCCGTCCACGATATGTTGTTGCACTAGAAATCCGCTCCGTTAGTGGAATAGGCATTACGGGTGAAGCCGTAATCGCGACCGGTGGTCCGATGCGGTGATGTTGCTTGACGAGTACTATAGGGATTTGGCTAGAAATCTGATTGCGGCAAGATGCCATTTGTGATGTTTGCCCTCTGTTGTGTACATTGGAAACAATGTACTTGATTTGATGAAGCTCTTTCATCTCAATGATATACACAAGTTTGTATTTGATGTATGTTTCAGTTCATGCATGTAGATTAGTCTATGTAATGTTGATTGGACAGGTGGTCCAAGTGACATTGATAGGTGGACTCGTAGAAGATGTCTGGAAAGGCAGAAAATTGACTAAGTCCACAGGCATCGAGTGAAGCCAGTTCACTCAACGTCATACATCTAACAGTGCTGAGTGAAGTTAGGACAGTCAAAGCAAAAAATGACTAAGTACAAAAGTGTCGACACACTTCACAACAATGTCGACACCTTTGTATGAGGAGTGTCGACAGATCACGTCAGCTGTGTCGAGATAATTCAGTTATCTCGACACCTTGAAGATTCAAGACATCAGTGTTGAGACAAGTCATTTATCTCGACACCTTGAAGGATCAAGTCAGTTGTGTCGAGACAATTCAGTTATCTCGATGCCTTGAAGATTAAAGTCAGCTATGTCGAGACAATTCAGTTATATCAATGCCTTGAATATTAAGTCAGTAATGTCGAGACAAGTCAAATATCTCGACACCTTAAAGCTCAAGACAGTAGTGTCGGGACAATACAACTGTCTCGACACAAAGAAGAACTGAAGTGAAGACTTAAAGATGTCGACACCCAGCAGACAGTAGTGTCGACAATATTCAACTGTCTCGACACAGTGAAGACTTAAAGATGTCGACAACACTAGACAGTTGTGTCGAGACTGCTAAGATGTCTCGACACATTGCAGTTTACACCAAGTATTATTTTGTCGAGACACTTGGGGCATCTCAACACTTATGATTCTGAAGATATACATAGTCAACATAGAAGTGTCGAGTCAAGTCAGAACTGTCACATCGGCTACAGTAACGTGATATGTCATCAGAAACTGTTTGAAGGAGTACATGAAGTATAATGACGTAATGATGACGTCATCAATCAGAAGCCAATAACCCATGAAGGCTATAAATAGAGAGGTCGTCTACACAGAATATAACAATCAGAAGAATCACACAATCAATCATTTTTCTCTCATTTTTAGGAGGGTGACAACCCCATGAAGAAGGAAGACAAAGGTCTTCAAGAAAATCTTCTGATCCTTTCAATAAGTTGATCAGAGGATTAAGGTGCATCTATTCTACAAGTATTTCAAGGAAATCAAGCCGATCTACATCAAGAACTTGCCAATCCAGAGAAGAATCATTTCATCCAGTCTGCTTTTTAAGAATCTATCCTATGTTGCTCAATTGAAGAATATGAATTCTAAGATAAGTCAGATTATAGAATTGTTGTTTTTTGAGATTACTTTCTTTCTTATTTACCTCTTAATTTTATAAGATCTCTTTCAGATCTGAGTGGGTAGGAGATAAATTCTTTGAGTTATAAGCTTTATTTAAAAAGGCTGAGATAGGGTTCTTGAGGGACATGAGGTAGGTGATTTGTGTGGGATCACTGAGGTGTAATCCTGTATTATAAAGGCTGAGGTAGGGTTCTTGAGGGACCTAAGGGAGGAGATTGGGTGGATCTCCGAGGTAGAACCAGTGGGTCTGAGTTGTAGGTTTCTTAACAGAAACTGAGCATGTAAGATCTGTTGATCTGAGTTGAAGAGGAGGAGATATAACCTTATCTAGCGCATTTCTAGTGAGGAAGAAGGGGGAAAGTGGATGTACCCTAGATAGGGGAACTACTATAAAATTTATGTGTACTCTATGGATTGCTTGTGTTGTGTGCTTGTGAATGTTTATTTTCAAAATTCTATTGAACCTTTAGTATAAGTGACAGAGAATTTTAAAGACACCTATTCACCCCCTTTAGGTGATTAACTACCCATTAATTTATCTTTCAAGTGGTATCAGAGGGAGGTTATTCAAAGAAAGACCTAATAGTCAGAAAAAAGATCCTAAGGGTGGTTGATATATATCTGATTTCTTGGCTTCAGAATCTCACAGAGAACTCAGTTCTATGAAGCTTCCTATATGTACAAAGGATTATTTTGCTATTTGGAAGCAAAGGGTGAGATTGTTCATGGAGGCATCAGATCCAAGAATCTTTGTCACTGTACAAGAAGGACCATGCATTCCCATGAAAGTATCTGTCTTAGATGTAAATTTGCAAACTCCTAAGAGTCTGTCCGAGATGACAAAGGATGAGGTGGTTCTTTCCACCATGGATAAAAGAGCACAAAACATAAGAGATTGCACAAGAACTCAAAGTTTGATTCACATAAGTCCATCTCTGAGACTGAACTGCAGCAGCTCATAATTAAGTTTGGAAAACTGCTTGAGGCTCTTGTAAAGAGCAAGAAGCTTGTCAAAGAACAAGACATTGAGATTGCATCACGAAGAGGTCTTAAGTACCATCATTATATGGCTACTCAGAAGATTGGTCTTCAAAGTTCAAAGTTGGTTAAGCTAACTAAGATCATTGATGATAAAATCATGTTGCTATAACAAAAGGATGCAACCATTCAGGAGTTAGAACTCAAACTCCTGAATGAGAAAAGACTTGTTCAGCTATTTTATAAAACTAAGACTGTGCTCTCCATTATAGATACCATCTCAGGAACTCCTGGAAGCGGACTTGGTTATGTTAAACCTAAGAGAAGGAGAGGCAAAAACCTGACAGGACAAAAGGATCGAGTCATGCCACAACCTGTGTTTCATACTAAGGGAAAAGAAATCCAAAAGTCTGGACTAGTAGGAACAAACTCATAGGTGAATTGTAAAGCTATTCATAATGTGCTTACTCCAAGGAGGACTGTTGTGACTGAGAGGCAAACAACCATTTTGCTTCCAGTCAAAATGCAACTTTCAAGTTTGCTGATTCATGTCCTAAGGAATGTCAGCATAAAGTTCCTATTGTTCCTCCAAAGAGGAGATACAACAGATATGCATGCTGGTGTTGTGGAAAGATTAGACACATTGCTCTAGACTGCTGGTTCAACCACATTGTGTCTCATGGGCAGAAGTGTATTCAGTTAAGAAATTTTCTGGTTATCTCAATGGAGCCCCAGCTAACAACACCTAGGACCCAAGACATTTTGGGTTCCTAAGGAAAAATAAATTTTTATTTTGCAGGTATGTCCAAGAACCAGAGATAGACCCATCCGATACTTGGATAGTGGATGTTCGAGACACATGACTAGAACAAAGAGCAATTTGAGGGAGTATATTCCAGTAAAGGATGGACCAAAGATGATCTTTGGTGGAGCTGACAAAGGGATTACCAATGGTTATGGTAAGATTTCAAATGTCTTAGTCACTTTCACAAAAGTAGCTTATGTAGAATGGTTGCAACACAACCTTATACGCATAAGACAACTTTGTGATCTTGGCTATGACATTTCATTCCACAAGGATGAGTGCCACATAAAGAAGTCAAGTGACCAAGAGGTCATCTTCACAGGCACTAGGTGTGGGAATATGTACTGTTTAAATATTCTTTGTCTAAATTCAGACTACCCCATATGCCTAGTTGAAAATGAGAAAGCCTCACACTATGTCAAATGGCAGAAGAGGCTAGCTCATTTGAACTATAAGACCATATGCAAGCTATTCAGAAAAGAGCTAGTTAGGAATGGTCCTAACATTAAATGCACTAAGGGGAGCATTTGCTCTGCATGCCAAAAAGATAAGAAGACCAAAGCTTCCTTCAAAAGTATTGAAAAAAAAGACTCTATGAG
The DNA here is from genome assembly GCA_039583875.1 of Platanthera guangdongensis. Taxonomy (NCBI): domain Eukaryota; kingdom Viridiplantae; phylum Streptophyta; class Magnoliopsida; order Asparagales; family Orchidaceae; genus Platanthera; species Platanthera guangdongensis. The sequence continues at coordinate 162,155,941 of CM077162.1, forward strand.
GTGTTAATACCACTTGCATACGGAAATCTTGTGAGCTGGAAGAGCAAGAAACAGTCCGTTGTCTCCAGGTCTAGTGTAGAAGCGGAATATCATAGTATGGCATCGACCACATGTGCGTTAAAGTGATTACAGACTCTAATGCTTGACTTAGGAGAGGTCTACAACTATCCTCTTCCGATGTTCTGTGACAACAAGACCGCGATATATATCTCCAAAAATTCGGTCTTTCATGAGAGAACAAAACACATAGAAGTTGACTGTCCTTTTATTCGGGAAGAGATTTTGAAGAAACAGATATGTACACTGTTCGTCACTTCTGACAACGAGTTGGCAGATATCTTCACCAAGCCAGTGTCTGCTTCCTTGTTTCACATTTGCGACAAGCTGGGCATGATTGATATCTATGCTCCATCTTGAGGGGGAGTGTTGCAGTATGGAGACCGGGCGGTCTGGCGGCTTCTTCCAGTGGCTTGGTAGCCGGGCTGTTGCTGGTTGGTGTCCAAGCGGTCTGACAGTTTGTCTCTGGCGACTTGAAGACCGGCGGTCTAAAACTCTCCTTTGGCGGCTTGTTATCTCCTTTTGGTGGTTGTCAAGCAGTTTGCCTATTCGTCTAACCGTGCGGCTTGTTCGGTCTATTTTTTGTAAAGCCCCTTATACCTGTAATTATTTAGTCCCACATTGCTTATTTATAATCTCTCTCATCTCCTCCATTCTATAAAAGGGAGGTCATACCTTTGTAATACTCACCCTTTTAGATAATAAAAGTTTTGTTACTCCAAATTTTCGGTATACTTTTTTCTATTCACACAGAGGAAGAAACCAAAAAAATGGATCCCTCCAAAGGTACCCCTCAAGGTCTATTTATAGTTTTAAGTGGCGAGGTCTGCCAATAGCGCAATCCTGTATTTTGGTTTTACTAAGTGCACCCCAAATTGGTCTGCCAATAACCAAACACCGCTATTTGGAATGGCTATCAGTAGACAAATAAATATAGCATTGCACGAAGAATATTCTTGGATGGCAAGTGCACTGATGGAACCGACAACCGCCAGCCTCCGGCTCGCCGCGCTCTCTATGGAGAGTGCTTTTGTAAACGAGCAGCCACCTGAATTGGCGAGTGACTGATGAAACCAGCATGCACCCCCCTCTTTGGAGTGGCGAGTGCCTAATGAAACCAGCACTCGCCCGCCTCTTTGGAGTGGCAAGTGCCTGATGAAACCGGCACTCGCCCTCTTCTTTCGCGAGTTCCTGAACACTCACCTTCCTAGGGCGAGTGTGGTCCTACTTCCCGACTCGCCCTGCTAACTAGGTACTCGCCGTTTTAGGCGAGCGTAAGCCCGCCTCCCCGGCTTGCTTGGAGCTGTGGAGTCCCTCTGGTTCGTCCACTCAGCGAACACGGGGTTGTACACAATCTCCGCTATTTCCGAGATTGCCTCAAGATCAGAAAGAAAAGTGCAAAACCCAGTGTTTGGAGAGTGTCCACTGACATGGACAAAATCTTTTGGTGGGCCCCTCTCCAACACTATAAATACCTCCAAATGTATGGGTGAGGGGCCTCCTAACTTCTTCCCTCTTCTCTGCCCCATATTACTGTAGTTGCATAATGTCGCTTTAAAAAGAAGTCCAAGCTCACCTTGATGTCACGAGGGAGGAGAACAAGTCCTACCATTGTGTTTGTGCCTTGTCTTGCCCGGCGGGCCCCGAGCTCACCTTTTAAGTTTAAAAAAACTAAGATGGTTAAGCGCATCCCGAGGGAAGGTGTATACTCCCTTTCGAATCTGCCTCTTATTACTAAGCTCGCTCTACCGGTACACGAGTGTTCTATATCGCCCGCCAAAGGTTAAGATGGATTAATGATGTCTTGGTTACTCGCAGGGAACACTCCCCGAGAAGGAAGTCGCAGGTGGACACCCGGCAAATGCCCAACCACGCTCGCCTGAAGGAGGGGGTTGGCACAGTGGCTATGGAAACTAAGCTCCAAGTGGTCCAAAGCAATCTTCCGCCCCCTCCTAGTGAGCTGCTTGCCGCCCTCTCGCCCTGACCCTTCTTGGCTCTTAATTCTCATCCATTGCTACTTCTCGCAGTCACCACCTTTGGGGCTACAGGTCTGCACGTTTTACCATCGAAATTATCAGTTTGCCTGACTGCGCTCGATGTCAGCCTGGGCTCTGTCTTCTCGGCGAAGGAGCTTTCGATGACTCAACACCTACCATCCATCAGATTGTCGACTGCACGCCAACCGACCCCAGATTGGGGAAATATTTTACACTCACCTCCAACGAGCCCTTCCAAGGCTAGCCTGGCACCTCCCGCCAATGCCCTGGCAAGGGGATTGTACCTGCACTAGGTTAACAGGAGTACTCGCTACTCTCTTCCCCATAAGCTTGGTTTTTGTTTGGCTAATAATCTCTCTCGCAGGCTATCGAGAGATCTCATCCACCGAACTTGATGTGGTCGAGGAATAATTTTCACCTCCTCCTTCCCCGGAGAAGATCGCTGACTTCTTAGGCAACCTTACGGATGTTGTGGTGCTGAAGAGGCAAATGACTGAGTTATTGATGAGTCCCGTTTATATAGGGTTTTGCAGACTCATCTGGGCTGGTTTTCATGACTTTGCACTTCACTTTTCGGTTGATTTCATTGATATTTCGTTCCTACTGCGTTTCACGTTTATTGCACTTTTCTAGCCCGTGGGTGCGCAATTGCGCATTCGATTGCTGGGGGTATGCACTTGGTGCTCTCCAGGGCTCATTCCAGTAGTTTTTATTGCATTTTGTTGAATGCTGGAGGGTCCTCCTTTGTGAGTTTTTATTGTGTGCAGGTGGTCAGTTTTCCCACTTCTGAATTTTGATTTGTGTAAAACGCACGGTCTTGAGTTTTCTTGGCACACGGTTTGTTTTCGTAGTGCGTTTTCTACAGATTATTTTGGAAGATTGACCAGCCCGTGCGATTGCTTCATGCATGGTTTCTTCGGAACCGTGCGCGAAGGCAACGTACGGTTTTCTTATAGCTTCTTGGTTGTTTCTTTCTGTGGCTAATCGTGTGTTGTGTTCACGCACAGGCGGCAGCGCCTGTGCACGAGTAAAACGCACGGTTCCACCGTTTCTCCCTGCTTTCCTGCTTTCTGTCGCTACCCGTGTGATTTCCTTCATGCACGGGCGAAATCACCCGTGCGTGAAGGAAACGCACGGGTCAACGCTTCTTCTTCCTCAGGCGTTTTCTGGATATTAATATCGCACGGTTCACGCACGGTCGTGCGCCAAACCGCGCCTGACCATTTTTTCTGACTTTTACTATTTAAGCAGCAGATTTCTTCTAGACCTGATCATCTCGGTTTTCCCCCGCCATTTCCGCCGCTTGGAGCGGGAACTCGTCCCTCCAACCGTCATTTTCTCTCTCCTCCTTGGAGGATTGATCCGGCCACCCATTCTCCTCCAAAGAGCTTGCTAAAGCTTTGTCTCTGACCGCCATCGCCATTGCCGACCTCCAAGCTACTGTTTGAGTTCTTAGTTGCAGAACTTGTGAAGCATTTTGCTCTGATCCGAATCAGCGACCACAACACGAAGAAGACGGGTATGAAGAAGGAAGTGACAGCCCTTCGGGATCCCGGATACCTTCCAAAGACCGAGCTAGGACGAGGCTCGACAACCCTCGCTTCCGGCCGTGAATCTTGGAGAGCCTTCGAGTGCTTGGTTGTGTTTCACCCCCTCTTTTCTTTGATTTACTTTAACCTGAACTTGTGCTAGTATTCTTGAGGTTTAATAACCATGTTTTGCTCAAGGTTTTGCTATGGCTTTGTGTGGTGATTTCTTGATCATGATGTGTGTTGATGAGCTTCTTCTTTGTTAGAGAAAGTTTTGTTTTAGCCGTTCTAGCGACTGCTAGAAGCGTGCGATGCGAAGAGTTGTTTATGACCCTCGATAGTTTGCTTGTCTCCGCTATTACTCTTTGGAGTAATTCACCCTGGCGACGCGGTGACGGCAACCCACACTAGATTAATGCTGTTTAGTGTAGGAAACCCAAAATCAAACCCCTCGTTTTTACTTAGCACTTTTATTCATTTCTCTGAAAGCAGAATACATGCTCCCTACTTGCACTCCGCGTGAGATCGATACTTGGGGAAGCTACTCCTCCCTTTTATTACTTGGCCATGAACGGTAATCTTACCGCCAGCGCATCATGTTTTTGGCGTCGTTGCCGGGGACTGCAACTGTTGCGTGGATTTTGTTTCTTTTGGGAAAAGTTTGTGAGTGTTTTGGTGTTTTTAGTGTTTTCTTTTTGTGAGTATTGTATGACAGATCTGAACCCTGGTGGAAGGGGCGAAGATTTGAGTGTTGATCCTGAGACTGCACGAGCGAGGAGATCTCGCTTGCGTGTTGCTGTAGCTGAGGGAAGGATGGATGACTTGGGCCATTTGGGAAATGGCCAAGGGGAACGAATCGTGAGAACCAAGATGTGGCCCAGCCTCATGTTAGGACAATGCGGGATTTCACTACCATACAGTGGTGAGTGTTTATCTAGGGTTCGGGCCAGCCATAGCCAATAATCATTTTGAGATCAAGCCTGCGATTTTGAATATGATTAGAACAATACACAGTACTCGGGTCTACCGAGCGAGGATCCTCAGCTACATTTGGCTGAGTTTTCTGAGATATGTGGTACTTTCAGCTATGCGGGCATTGCAGATGAAGTTGTGAAACAAAAGTTGTTCCCTTTTTCACTAAGGGATAGGGCCAAGACGTGGTTGCATATGATCGTGCATGGCACCGCTGCCACCTGGGAAGCTTTATCTTCCATGTTTTTGGCTACGTTTCATCCTGTTAATAAACTTCTTAATGCTCGCAGGTAAATAGCCACGTTCAAACAGCTGGATCAAGAAACTCTTTCTGAGGCATGAGAGAGATTTGTCGACCTGCAGCGCCGTTGTCCTCAACACGACTGTGAGCCTTGGAATTTGGTGGAGATATTTTATTTTGCCATTGAGCCAAATTTCAGGGCAATGATCGATGCGGCGGCGGGTGGCACGATCATGAACTTATCTCCTAAGGAAGCGTTGAGACTCCTTAAAGACACGGCCTCCCACAACACATACTAGACAGCAGGCAGGAATGCTCCTAGAAGGGCGAGAAATTTGTTTGATGTAAATGTGATGGGGCTGCACGCCGAATCGAGCCATCCTACCTTGGATGGGAAGATGATGTTGACCCGATCGACCCCACCGCCTGCCCCTGTGATGAGCATATCGTGCCAGGGTTGGGGTAACACTGGCCACCATGCTTATGAGTGCCCCGCAGGTGAGCTGTTTGTTGACCAGGAAGGTATAGCTTGTGAAGAAAATGTTAATTTTATAAATAATCAAAATCGTGTTGTGCTTTACAATAATACTTATAACCCTAACGCGAGAAACCATCCTAATTTCTTGTGGAACCAAAACACGCCTGGTCAAAGATGGCAGGGGGGCCAGCATCAATTCGATGCTTAGGCTTTTGGTAGCCAGCCGCGACCGTCTCAGCCGGGTTATAATCAGAATTTGCAAGGGACGCGCAAGAGCGGGTTAGAGGAGATGATGGAAAAGTTTGTTGAAATGGCTCAGTCGAATATGGCTACTCAAACTGCTTCAATGAGGAATTTGGAGACGCAATTGGGACAATTGGCCCACGTATTTTCTGAGCGCACCCGCGACACTCTTCCTAGCGACATGGAGAAGAATCCCCGTGAGCAGGGGAAGAATGTTGAGGATGTGGGGGAATGTAATGCTCGTGAAACGACTGTTAAATATGAGATTAATGTCATAGAAACTTTAGCGCTATGTGATTCTGATTCATCTTGCAACATTCTTGCTTTGCAAGATGTTGAAAAGATGAATTTGAATATCGAATCCGAGGGAAGGAAATCCTTAATGCTAGATGATGGATCTGTGGTTGAGACCAATGGAGAGGTGAAGGGTGTAGAATTGGTTTTGAATGGGGCGGCTATCTTCACAGGCTTTCAGGTGCTTGGACCCAGGGGTAACAAGTCAAAACCCATCCCCTTCCTTAAAGCCAGTGAGGCGACGTTGCATTTTGATGCTAGTGGCGTCACTGTTGCGCCAAAATTTAATGCACCTTTACCACCTTTGCCTCCTCAATTAATTTTTGTTGACCTCGTAAAACCCGTGAACATAACTATCGTGTCATCTAATGATGTTTCTAGTGGTGTTAAGGCAGATTTTCAATCGACGGGACAAGAACAGGTTGAGAAAGTTTTTGAAACGCCAATGACAATTAAAGTGAAAGAAGTGACACGGGTCCTTGATGTGATGCATTATGCTGCTGCAAAGATGGATGTGATGTGCACGTCGGATGAGGGCGTGCAGAATTTCGATTTAAAAACTACAATTTGTTTAGCCAGAGTCTGTAAAACTAAGAAACAGGTAACATGGGCTGAACATTCACCCTCAGCGAGTGAAGAAAGGATGCCCCCGGTTTTGGATGTTAATCTAGCTACTGAAGAGCCGGGTGTGACCTTACTGCCCTGGCGCTCCTCTTCTGTGGAATTAAAACGAAAGGAGTTGTTTCTGCGCAAAGCGCAGAGTTTTGCCCACAGGCGTGAGATGGAGGAGGGTAGGGGCAGGAGAGACTTATCTTCCTTAGTTTTATATTTTTCTAATTGCGTAAATTCTTTTTATTCTACTCAAAAATTGCTGAATCCGGTGTGAATCCGACGGTAGCTTAGAGATGCGTGTAGACAGCCATTAGATTAGTATTGCTCGAGTCAGGAGGATGGATAGTCTTTCTCGTTGGCTAAGAACTTGCCCCAAGCTACTCTCGAAGCATTGGTGCATGGTTAGTTAAGCGTGAGCATGATGTAGACCATCATTTTGGCCAGGTTAAGCTTTGTACCCATTCCTAACATCTTATCCTCGCTAGCCCCGTTGTGCCTACCCCTCCATTGATTCAACTCCACTTTTATTTCACCAAAGCCTAGTAACCGACCCTATTCGCACACCCAAGTCTAGCTTTACTGTTTTCTAATTTCAGGATGGGTGTGTTGATGCGGTGTTGTTCTTGTGAAACTTGTGGTTGTGCTCCCATGAATTTATTTACTGGAATTGTGTAAAAGAAAAAGAAGAATTAAGAAGAAAATTTATAAAAAGAAAATTTGACAAAGAAAGAAAAAGAGAAAGGAAAAAGTATAACTGGAAATCTGATTTGAGTTAATATATTTTTTGTGCGTAGCCTTTGTTTTTATCCTTGATTACCTCGCCTTAACCAAAGCCCCATGACTACCTGAAGTCCTACAGACTCACGCTTAAAGCAAACTACTGCCGTGGAGAGAGTGAGAATGGGCAAGCATATGGTCACCGAAATTGGTGGATTCCTTTGGAGATTGTCCTGAATCCCGATCTTTGGCAATACTCGCCTTAGAGGTTAGTCTATTTTCTCCCTACGCATGACCGGAGGATTCACCGCGATTCTGTTTTTGAGTAGTCATAGAATTTTTGTTACGCAGGCTGAAGAGTATAAATTATTTTGTATGCTTAGAAATTTTCCCTACTATATTTTTACGCCCGTGAGTGTGCGACTTCACATGTTACTCCGAATCATAATTACTGTGTTAGTGTAACACCCCCTATCCGTCACATAGCATAAAGCAGTAGGTCCGGCCGGGGCCCGATGTCGTATGCCACAGACAGACCGGGTCGTTACTTATCGAAACCATCCAACCAATCTCAACGTCCTACACAGAGCATTCTAGCGGAAGCAGTTTATAAAAGTTGTAAACAAGAACCCAGCATCAAAGCACGAATGTCCACTAATACAAAATAGGAATGTTATTACAAAATACCCAAAAAGAGCCTTAAGGCCTTACAAAATATTTCACTTGAATATTACATGTTTTACAAACCACGGCACGCAGGCCGGTCACACATGAATAAAGCAGTAAACATTTCCAACTTAGGCCTTCAAGGGCCGGCTTCGCAAAAAGAGCTTTAGCCCGCTATTGACCGCTTGGTACAACTGCAACTGCAAGCAACAAACCACCGCACGGTGGCAAAACAAGGTAACGGTCAGCAATGCTGACCAAATTATAACGATCCCGCCCCCAACTCGGGGCGGCGATGCTCCTTCCCTGCATTTCATTAGCATAAGCGAGCAATGTATATATATAGCCATTTCATCACAGACGTTGGCTCGCACGACCACACGCCCCGTGCTCTCAGGGCACAATCTCAGTGAACCGGTCGATGTCACGTCAATTAAAGCCATTGACATTCCGGACTCACCACCGCCACTTGGGCGGCCAAACCTATGAGCAATTTGTATTCCTGGCCTGGGTCACGATAATTTAAGCCATTGACCGCCGAAGACCCTACTCTATGCCAACGGTAAGTGGCACGTGCCTTTAGGTCTCTTTAACCGAACGACATAGAACGGGTACGGTTCCATCTAACCCGTGCTCACATCGCAACGACAATTTAAGCCATTTGCGCGGGTCAAACTTCCGCCGAGTCTCATTTCCATCACAAGTCACATAACCCGGTTATGTTCAAGTTGGCTCTCAAGCCACCAAGTTGGCAAGATCTCGTATCTGCCCAGTTTTCCGGGTGCACCTTTGGGTTAGTCCCCAAGGCTCCCTGCTGCAATCTACCGCTTAGAAAACCCGAAAAACAACCAATAGCACGGAGTCTTCTCCGGCATTATGCAATGCAACATCACCGATCCAGACCAACATGTCCGGGTAGGCTTCACACATCATGCCTATGTCCGTTCTCGCTTACGGACTCTAAACAACGGGGACTTCACATATCTACCCGAAGGAACGCCTCCAACTCTCCGCAAACTCGCGAGAGCGGGCTTCCTATGCTAAGAAAGAGAGCTACTCATGCTAAAGATGAGGATCGTTACCCTTGCGTTCCTCTTTGGCGCCATTGAAAAGTAATCGGATGGAAATCACCGCACTAGCGTTGCCTCCGTGGATCCGGAGTCGGCTTGCGATTCGGAGCTCCGAAGCTCCTCCAATGGCGGATCTAGCTCCTTCTTCCTCCCTTGGCTCTCCTCTCTCTCCAAGAATTTAGAAAGATGATAAGGTATGAAAAGTGAGGGTTTTCCAAGTCCACTCACGGGTATATCCTCTCAGGAACAACCCCCAGTCGTTGGATCTTCAATTAAAGAAATGAACGGCTTCGATTCGGGGTTGAAATGCCCAATCTGGACCGAACACGGCCTGGCACACGCCCGTGTCCAGGGCCGTGTGCCGCATTCGCCGTCAAAATCGAATCTCCTGGAACCTCACACGGGTATCGAACACGCCCGTGTTCGAGCTGACACGCCCGTGTTCCACCTCACACGGCCGTGTAGCCGGCCGTATACCCCATGATTTTTCCACATTTTCAACCCGAGCACTGCACGGGTTCTAGGACACGCCCGTGTCCTTACCCGTGTCACCTTGACACGCCTGGACCCCAGGCCGTGTACACGGGACACTTCGTCGAGTGAAGATCGTCGACCTGATGACACGGCCTTGGACACGCTCGTGTCCTAGGCCGTGTGCCTTGTCTTGACGATCGTCGAGCGAATCTCGACGACTCCCCGGGACGATCGTCGACACGGGTCGACACGCCCTGCGACACGCCCGTGTCGCAGTCCGTGTGCCCACTCTCGACGAATCGTCGAGTAAATCTCGACGTCTTCGCGGCTAAGTGTCGACACGGGTCGACACGCCCTGCGACACGCCCGTTTCGCAGGCCGTGTGCCCACTCTCGACGAATCGTCGAGTAAATCTCGACGTCTTCGCGGCTAAGTGTCGACACACGCTTGACACGCCCTGGGACACGCCCGTGTCCCAGGTCGTGTGCCTTCTGCCAGAACCCAAACTGGCTCAAAACGTCCCCCTTTTGCTCCTTTGAGTTTCGGGGCGTTACAACTCTCCCCCTCTTAAAAGAATTTCGCCCACAAAATTAAATAGAGGAAAGACACGTACAAAACCAAAATTTGTACCTGAGCGGAACAACTCCGGATACTCGTCAAGCATAGTCTGCTCTCGCTCCCAAGAGAGCTCCTCACGACCGCAATTGTCCCACCGGAGCTTGACCATCCTGATCTCTTTATTGCGTAGCCGCTTGACCTCCGAGTCCTCGATCCGCACGGGCTTGACCTTTGTCGTTAGCCCACTATCCACCGGCACTTAATCAACCGCGATCACTTGCATAGGCTCTTGCACCGCCTTCCGAAGCACCGAAATGTGGAATACATCATGTAAACCACTAAGCTCCACTGAGAGCTTCAACCGATAGGCCGCTTAACCAACTCGCTCCAGAACCTCAAACGGTCCAAGGTACCTCGGGCTTAGCTTTTTCAATCGCCGCACCCGCGAGACACCCTTGAACGGCTTGATCTTTAAGTATACATAATCGCCCACAGCGAACTCCATGTTCCTGTGCTTGACATTATAGTACTTTGCTTGCCGGTCCTGAGCGATAAGCAACCTCTCCCGAATGGTTCTCACCAAAGAAGTAGCATCCTCCACTTCCGATCGCTTATACAACTTTGACTCACCCGTTTCTAACCAAGACAACGGCGTGCGACATTTTCTACCATAAAGGGCCTCGAAAGGCGCCATCTGAATACTCGCTTGGTAGCTATTGTTGTATGCGAACTCCACCAAATAAAGGTGGTCTTCCCATTGCTTTCCAAAATCCAAGACACACATGCGAAGCATGTCTTCCATGGTTCTATTGACCCTCTCGGTTTGTCCATCCGTTTGCGGATGGAAGGATGTGCTGAATTTCAACTTTGTTCCCAACATTTGTTGCACCAGCCTCCAATCATTGGACGTGAACCGCCCATCTCGGTCACTCATGATGCTGCTGGGCACACCATGAAGCCGTACTATGTTATCCACATAAAGCTTTGCCAGCTTCTCCACCGGATCATCCTTCCTATGCGGAATAAAATGCGACACCTTCGTTAAACGATCAACAACCACCCAAATGGCGTCGTTCCCCTTTTGCGACCTTGGCAAACCGTGCACAAAGTCCATAGAGATGTCGTCGAATTTCCACTCTGGAATAGGCAAAGGACTTAAGAAATCCTCCCGGCTTTTGGCACTCCGCCTTTACCAAGGCGCAGGTTTGGCACTTCGCTACGTATAGCGCCACATCCTTTTTCAAACCTGGCCACCAAAACAGTTTCTTCACAGCACGGTACATCTTCGTGCTCCCCGGGTGAATCGAGTACTTGGTATGGTGTGCCTCGTACAACATCTCCACCCGTAAATTGCCCACACTTGGGACGCACAATCGACCGTCTTTCCAAAGCAATCCGTCCTCCACGACGAATTGGGAATTTGACCCATCCAGAGCCTCTACCATGAATTGCTTCATATGAGCATCCATATCCAAAGCCTGCCGAATACGATCAGCCAGGTCATATTGGACTTCAGTCCAATTCAGAACTGCTTCAGCACTTGATTGTCTGTCCACACAAACAATCTTCAACGCCTCCAACTCCCGCACCAACCGCTCATCGTGCACCGATAGCCAATTGGCTTGAGCTGGGGCTCGGCGACTCAACGCGTCCGCAACCGCATTCCCTTTGCCAGGCACGTAGTGGATCTTGAATGTATAATCCCCCAGGAACTCCATCCACCTACGCTGCCACATATTCAGATCCTTCTAATCAATTAGATACTTTAGGCTCTTGTGATCGGTGTAGATATCAATCTTCACACCGTACAAATAGTGTCTCCACAGCTTCAAGGCAAAAATCACGGCCGCTAACTCCAAGTCATGGACCGGATAATTCCTCTCGTGCACTTTTAGCTGTCTCGAGCCATAAGCTATTACACTTCCGTGTTGCAGTAGCACGCAACCCAAACCGCTGCCTAAAGCATCGCTATAAATCTCATAGCCTTCAGTCCCACATGGCGAACTCAGCACAGGCGCCGTGGTCAACCGACACTTCAATTCCTCAAAAGCTCGCGCGCACTCCGGCGTCCAAACGAACTCATGCTCCTTCCTCGTCAAAGTAGTGAGAGGTAACGCTATCCGCGAGAAGTTCTCTACGAAGCGCCTATAATAGCCGGCAAGCCCCAAAAAGCTCCGGACTTCTGCTACCATAGCAAGCTCAGGCCACTCCCGTATCGCAACAATCTTCGTCCGGATCCACAACAATACCCTCTCCACTCACTATATGACCGAGGAACGCCACTGAGGATAGCCAAAACTCGCACTTCGAGAACTTGGCATACAACTGATTTCTCCTTAGCGTCTCCAACACCAAATGAAGATGCTTGAAGTGATCTTCCTCACTTTGCGAGTACACCAAAATATCGTCGATGAAGACGATCACGAAATGGTCCAAGTACTCCCTGAACGTCCTGTTCATCAAATCCATGAATACTGACGGCGCATTAGTCAGCCCAAACGGCATGACCGTAAACTCATAATTCCCGTATCTCGTACTAAACGCTGTCTTCGGGATATCACTCTCCCTTATTCGCAGCTGATAGTACCCAGCCTTGAGATCCAACTTCAAGTACACCGTCGACCCGACTAACTGATCAAAGAGATCATCAATCCGGGGGATCAGGTACTTATTCTTCTCCGTCAGCTTGTTTAACTCTCGATAATCAATACATAGCCTCAAGCTTCCGTCCTTCTTCTTAACAAAGAGTACCGGTGCACTCCAAGGCGAAGAACTCTGGCGCACATATCCTTGCTCCAGCAACTCTTGCAGTTGAACTTTCAACTCCTCCATTTCCTTAGGCGCTAGCCGATACGGAGATCGTGACACAGGCTTTGCACCTGGCACTAGCTCGATAGTAAAATCTATCTCCCGCTGAGGCGGGGCTCCAGGAAGATCCGCGGGGAACACATCAGGGTATTTCGATACCACTGAAATACAATCCAACGCGGGCTTCGGCTTTGCAACCTCCACTAGTGTAAAGAACAGTTTTGCTCCAGCACGAACCGCCTTCACCACCTGAAGAGCAGACATCAATGTCTTGCTCGACCCCTTTAAGCCCGTAAAAGTCGTTTCACGACTTGCTCCCAGCTTAACTTCCTTGCTACCGCAATCTATATGGGCCTGCTGCTCCGAGAGCCAGTCCATGCCAAATATGACGTCGAACTCCACTAACGGAAGTAAAGACGCCCGCAGGTCAAACTCCTGCTCCCCAATACGAATCTTAACATCGCAGATCCTATCCGCTCGCATCGAACACCCATTGGGCAACAACACATCCAACTTATCCTTTGTCATAGAAGAAGGGACTCCGATGCGTGATATAAATCCTTCGGACAAGAAGGAGTGTGAGGCTTTCGTATTATTGAAGTTGGTGACCGGGCGGTCTGGCGGTTTGTCTTGGCGGGTTGAAGACCGCGCGGTCTGGCGGTTTGTCTCAGTCGGCTTGGAGACCGGGCGGTCTGGCGGTCTTCCCTGGCAGTCTCTCTTCCTCTCTGGTGGTAGCCGTGCGGTTAGCCCTGCTGTCTAACCGCGCGGCTTGTGCGGTTTGTTTTGTATAGTCCGCTTGTCCTGTAAATTATAGTCCCACATCTCTTATTTGTATTCTCTCATCTCTCCTCCATTCTATATAAAGGAGGGCATACCTTTGTAATAGATACCTTTTTTGGATAATAAAATTTCAATTATTCAAAAGTTTATTCGCTTGTTCTCTACTTTTCGCTTCTTTTCTCTACTTTCTAACATGGTATCAGAGGACACGGTCATTTCCTCCTGATTCTGTGCGCCCTCTATTGTTCGCGGCTTGTTTTCAGCATTCTGCGACTTGCTTCGCGACTTGGCTTCTCTCTGTCCGCGCGGCTTGTTTCTATCCGCGCGGCTTGTTTCTGTCCGCTGCCCTGTTCGCGCGGCTTGCTTCTTCTTCTCTTCTCCTACTGATCTTTGTCGCGGCGACCTGTTTCCTTGTCGCCGCGCTCCTTGCTCTTTCCTCCCGCTCCGACTTCCTAGTCGTTGCGGTCTGTCCCTATCCGCGTGTGTTGTCTCTCTACTCGCGGCTTGCTGCTGTGATCTGCCTGACCGTGCGGGTTGTTCCTTTCTCACCCGCATCTTGGTCGCGGTCACCTGCTCTTCTCTTCTCTTCTGTTCGCTCGGTCTTCTCAGTCCGCGCGACCTCTTCCCCGCTGGACCTTTGCCTGCTTTTTCGCCGCTTTCTTCTTGTTGCCTTCTACCCGCTCCTGCTTGCTAGTCTCCTCGGCCTCATCTTTGGCCGCGCGACTTGTTCTCCTCTGTTCGCCCGACTTTTTCAGGTCGTGCGACTTCTTTCCCTCTGCTTTGCTCGGCTTCTTGGAAGCAGCCTTTCTAGCCGCTCGACCTATTTTCTGGTCGCCCGGCTTGGTGCTCTATTCTCTTCTCGCGGCTTGTTCTTCTCGTAGCGGTTTGCTACTCTCTTGCTTCCATGGCTTTCCTCTCCTCCAGCCCGTCAGCCTCCGTGGTCACCTCTTCTGGTAGTGCTCATGTTGTGACTCGCGGACGATGGCTCATCGACTCTGGTGCAACAAGTCATATGACAGGCAACCCTCAATTTTTCTCTCTTCTTGACACACAGGCTCAGTTGCCCCCAGTCATTGTCGCTGATGGATCTCCCTCCCCGGTCCATGGGACGGGCATGGTTCAAGTCACTCCGTCTCTCTGCTTGGCTGATACCCTCTATGTGCCCAAGTTTCCGTGCAATTTATTATCGGTTACTTCTTTATGCAAGCAACTACAGTGTTCTGTCACATTCACCCCTACCTCTTGTGCTTTTCAGGATCCGGACTACCAACGGACGATTGCTACCGGGACTGAGAGTGGTGGCCTCTACTTCCTTGACAACGTTTCTGCTCTATCCGTCTTCTCCTCCTCCTCTACAGATCTTCTCCAATGGCATCTTCGCCTTGGTCATGCTCCTCCCCGCATTCTACGACAACTCCTGCCGCACCTCCCTCCTCATCATCCTCCTCTAAACTGTGATGCATGTCAACTTGGCAAACATCACCGCTCCTCCTTCCCACCAACGCAGCGCCGGGGCTCCTCCCATCCGTTCGACCTCGTTCACTCTGACATATGGGGTCCCACTCCTACCCTCACCATCGGTCGGGGCAGTTCCTATTTTGTCACCTTCATTGATGATTTCTCTCGATCTACGTGGGTATATCTTCTTAAAGATCGCTCCGAGTTATTCTCTGTTTGGACCTCCTTTTATTCGATGGTTAAAACTCAGTTCGCTACGTCTATTAAAATCCTTCGTTCTGACAATGCTCAGGAGTATCTTAGCCACGACTTCTCCTCCTTTTGCACTCACCATGGTATTATTCGTCAAACCAGCTGTGTCTACACTTCCCAACAAAATGGGGTGGCGGAACGCAAAAACCGTCACCTCCTTGATGTCGCTCGCACTATGATGCATCAAATGCATGTTCCTCGCTCCTATTGGGGCTATGCTGTCCTTCTCTCCTGCTATCTCATCAATCGTCTTCCCTCCACCGTTCTCCACGGTGCTACCCCCTTCTCCATTCTTTATCCGGACAAGGATCCCTTTCCTCTTCCTCTACACATCTTTGGGTGCACCGCTTTTGTGCACTCTCCCGCTGCCACCCGTGATAAACTCTCACCCCGTGCCACCAAATGTGTCTTTCTGGGCTATTCTCCCACTCAGAAAGGCTATTGTTGCTTTGACCCTGTTACCCGCAAGCAATTTGTCTCTGCGGATGTCACCTTCTTTGCCAATGCCTCTTACTTCTCTCCCGCTTCCTCTTCTCCTCCTCCTGCTCCTCCTTCTCATACCAACCCATCCCTTCCCTCTGCTCCCACTGAGGTTCCGTCCTCTCCACCCACTCCACCGCCTTCCCCATCCTCCTCATCTCCACCCTCTACTCCGCTTTCTCCCTCCACTCCGCTACCATCTCTCTCTACTCCCGGGCCAGCTCTCTCCACCACGGATACTCCGGATACTGAGGCACCTGCTGACCTGGATCTCCCGATTGCTCTTCGCAAAGGGGTTCGGGCTTGTACCCACCATCCTCTTGCTGCGGTTGTTTCCTACGATCACCTTACCCCTGCTCGCCGAGCCTTTGCCCTGGCTATCTCGGCCACTACCACCCCCCGTTCCTACCAGGAGGACCTTACTATTCCTCACTGGAAAGTTGCCATGGATGAGGAGATTGCTAATCTCACTGAACGGGGTACCTGGACCCTTGTTCCGCCTCCTTTCGGCACCGATGTTGTTGGTTGTCGCTGGGTCTTCATGGTGAAGTTTCTCCCGGATGGCAGTGTGGATCGTTATAAGGCTCGCCTGGTTGCCAAGGGTTTTACCCAAACTTATGGGGTTGATTACTTTGACACTTTCTCGCCCGTGGCTCGCCTCAGCACTATTCGGGTTCTTCTCTCTGTAGCTGTCAACAGGGATTGGCCTATCTCGCAGCTAGATGTTAAGAATGCCTTCCTCTATGGCGATCTGCAGGAAGCTGTTTACATGGAGCAACCTCCTGGGTATGTTGCTCAGGGGGAGACACGGGTATGCCGGCTAAAGAAGGCTATCTATGGCCTCAAGCAGAGTCCTCGTGCCTGGTTTGACAAGTTCAGTGGCATTGTTGCGGCCATTGGTTTTACACGAAGCTCAGCAGATCACTCCTTGTTTGTTCGGAAAACCGCCTCTGGTCTTGTTGTTCTTGCGGTTTATGTTGATGACATTCTTCTTACTGGCGATGACCAGGATGGGATACTGATGACCAAGAAACACCTTCGTCAACATCTGGTTACAAAGGATATGGGCTCCCCGAAATACTTTCTGGGGATTGAAATCTCTAGAAAGCCCAACTCCATGGTCCTTTCACAACGGAAGTATGCTCTTGATCTTTTAAAGGATGCAGGACTCACTGGTGCTAAACATGCACGTTGTCCTATGGCTGCTGGAGAAGACAAAACTTGGACAGATGACTCACCTCTTCTCTCTGATCTTACGAGATACTGGCGTCTGGTGGGCAAGCTCATATATCTCACGGTAACCAGACCCGACATCTCCTATGCTGTTGGCAAGGTGAGCCAGTTCATGCAAGCTCCGAGGGAGTGTCATCTACAATCTGCTCTGAGGATATTAGAGTATATTAAAGCTGCTCCAGGGAAAGGACTCCTATTTCAGAAAAATGGTCACCTAAGGGTTGAAGCTTACTCTGATTCAAGCTATGCAGATGACAAAGGGGACCGCAAATCGACTTCAGGTTTCTGCACATTTGTTGGAGGCAATCTTGTGAGTTGGAAGAGCAAGAAACAGTCTGTCGTTTCCAGGTCTAGTGCAGAGGCTGAATATCGTAGCATGGCATCGACTACATGTGAGTTGAAGTGGTTGCGGGCTCTCATGCTTGACTTAGGAGAGGTTTACAACTATCCTCTTCCTATGTTCTGTGACAATAAGGCCGCGATACACATTTCCAAAAATCCGGTCTTTCATGAGAGAACAAAACACATAGAAGTCGACTGTCATTTTATTCGAGAAGAAATATTGAAGAAACAGATTTGCACTCCATTTGTCACGTCCGACAACGAGTTGGCAGACGTCTTCACCAAGCCAGTGTCCGCTTCCTTTTTCCACATCTGTGACAAGCTGGGCATGATCGATATATATGCTCCAGCTTGAGGGGGAGTGTTGAAGTTGGTGACCGGGCGGTCTGGCGGTTTGTCTTGGCGGGTTGAAGACCGCGCGGTCTGGCGGTTTGTCTCAGTCGGCTTGGAGACCGGGCGGTCTGGCGGTCTTCCCTGGCAGTCTCTCTTCCTCTCTGGTGGTAGCCGTGCGGTTAGCCCTGCTGTCTAACCGCGCGGCTTGTGCGGTTTGTTTTGTATAGTCCGCTTGTCCTGTAAATTATAGTCCCACATCTCTTATTTGTATTCTCTCATCTCTCCTCCATTCTATATAAAGGAGGGCATACCTTTGTAATAGATACCTTTTTTGGATAATAAAATTTCAATTATTCAAAAGTTTATTCGCTTGTTCTCTACTTTTCGCTTCTTTTCTCTACTTTCTAACACGTATCGAAGAGTGCTCGTGCCGGATTTTCGCAAATCAATACAAATCCTAAACAAGCAGTGGTAAGGTAACATGTGCATAACAAGTATTTAAATAAATTGACTTGCTATAAATTAAACCGTACCTGTCACCACATCAGCTTGTTTAATGGCCTCTTGTTGGCCAAGATTGTAGACCCTTGGTTGGGCCGGAGCATAATGGGATGCGGTCGACTCCACCGCCTTTCCCTTCTCCTCATAAGTAGCTCCTGACCTCCTCTCGGACTTAGGACGTCCGCTCCAACAATCACGGGCGAAATGCCCCGTCTTTCCACATGTAAAACACGCGCCCGGGGTCCGACTCGTAGTCGCCCCAGAAGCACTAGAAGGAGCTGGACCCGAAGTCCTATACTTCTTGAAAGACCTCTGATAGCCGGACTTTGAAGTAGTCGGCACTTTAAACTCAGATTTCTTCTCACCCAAGCTTTTCTTTGCTTGTACATTTTTCATGTCCTTCTCCAAGGACCGGGCAGTATTGACCAAGGTTAAGAAACCCTGCGTCATCGGCCCCGAGAGTAGTAATCTCAACTCATCTCTCAACCCTTCATAGAAATGATTAGTCTTGCGCTCCTCATCCATGATGGTGGAGCTAGCATAACGACTCAAACGAGTAAATTCGTGGAGATATTCATTCACGCTCCTCTCACCCTGTACCAACTTCAGAAATTCGTTCTCCATCGAAATCCTCTGAGTAGAAGGGAGGTATCTTGCCAAGAACAATCCCGAGAACTCTTCCATTGGAATGTCAATCAGTTGTCTACCTCTCAAATGATGCAGCTCCAATCCTTCCCAACACATCCTCGCTTCACCGTCCAAAAGGAACGTAGCGATGGTGGTCATTTGCCACTCCTCCGTCTTCGTCGCTGTCATGACTCTCTTCACCCTGGAGAGCTAGTCTTCAGCCTGAGATGGGGTTCCCAACCCCGAGAATAACGGAGGGTTAAAGCTCATTACATGCTTTAGCTGCCTCTCAGTTGCCCTCCTTGGCACCACCGGTTCTACAACCACTTCCTCCACTCTCCTCGGCTCAGCCACTTGCAGAGGTTCTTGCTCCATCACAGGAGCGGGCTGCTGCGTTTGCCTTCCAGGCTGCGCATTAATCACGGCCAACACCGCTTCAGCCACCAATCGAATATTCTCGGCCGACAGAGGTGTTGCGGGAGCAACATCCGGTGCACTACTAGCCTCAGAAACTCGGCGTTCTGACGGCCCAACACCACTTCTGGTCACCTATAGTGGTACAAAATACCGTTAAGCGACCACATAAATTGCAAACAGCAATTATAGGAACACGCAGGTTCCTCAAACACGAGTATTTTCATTCCTAAGTGGACATTCATGGGTTCTTTTTACTGTTATTACGATGACGCACACAAAGTGCTCACCACCCCTTAAAAAGAATTCGCTCACGAATTCAGTTTAAGCCCAACCAAAACCAGTAGTCTGATACCAAATTGTAACACCCCCTATCCGTCACATAGCATAAAGCAGTAGGTCCGGTCGGGGCTCGACGCCGTATGCCACAGACAGACCGGGTGGTTACTTATGGAAACCATCCAACCAATCTCAACGTCCTATACAGAGCATTCTAGCGGTAGAAGTTTATAAAAGTTGTAAACAAGAACCCAGCATCAAAGCACGAATGTCCACTAATACAAAATAGGAATGTTATTACAAAATACCCAAAAAGAGCCTTAAGGCCTTACAAAATGTTTCACTTGAATATTACATGTTTTACAAACCACGACACGCAGGCCGGTCACACATGAATAAAGCAGTAAACATTTCCAACTTAGGCCTTCAAGGGCCGGCTTCGCAAAAAGGGCTTTAGCCCGCTATTGACCGCTTGGTCCAGCTGCACCTGCAAGCAACAAACCACCGCACGGTGGCAAAACAAGGCAACGGTCAGCAATGCTGACCAAATTATAACGATCCCGCCCCCAACTTGGGGCGGCGATGCTCCTTCCCTGCATTTCATTAGCATAAGCGAGCAATGTATATATATAGCCATTTCATCACAGACGTTGGCTCGCACGGCCACACGCCCCGTGCTCTCAGGGCACATTCTCAGTGAACCGGTCGATGTCACGTCAATTAAAGCCATTGACATTCCGGACTCACCACCGCCACTTGGGCGGCCAAACCTATGAGCAATTTGTCTTCCTGGCCTGGGTCACGACAATTTAAGCCATTTGCGCGGACCCTACTCTATGCCAACGGTAAGTGCACGTGCCTTTAGGTCTCTTTACCGAACGACATAGAACGGGTACGCCATCTAACTCGTGCTCACATCGCAACGACAATTTAAGCCATTTGCGCGGGTCATTCCCATTTCCATCACAAGTCACATAACCCGGTTATGTTCAAGTTGGCTCTCAAGCCACCAAGTTGGCAAGATATCGTATCCGCCCAGTTTTCCGGTGCACCTTTGGGTTAGTCCCCAAGGCTCCCTGCTGTAATCTACCGCGTAAAAAACCCGAAAAACAACCAATAGCACGGAGTCTTCTCCGGCATTATGCAATGCAACATCACCGATCCAGAGCAACATGTCCGGGTAGGCTTCACACATCATGCCTATGTCCGTTCTCGCTTACGGACTCTAAACAACGGGGACTTCACATATCTACCCGAAGGAACGCCTCCAACTCTCCGCAAACTCGCGAGAGCGGGCTTCCTATGCTATGAAAGAGAGCTACTCATGCTCAAGATGAGGATCGTTACCCTTGCGTTCCTCTTTGGCGTCATTGAAAAGTAATCGGATGGAAATCACCGCACTAGAGTTGCCTCCGTGGATCCGGAGTCGGCTTGCGATTCGGAGCTCCGAAGCTCCTCCAATGGCGGATCTAGCTCCTTCTTCCTCCCTTGGCTCTCCTCTCTCTCCAAGAATTTAGAAAGATGATAAGGTATGAAAAGTGAGGGTTTTCCAAGTCCACTCACGGGTATATCCTCTCAGGAACAACCCCCAGCCGTTGGATCTTCAGTTAAAGAAATGAACGGCTTCGATTCGGGGATGAAATGCCCAATCTGGACCGAACACGACCTGACACACGCCCGTGTCCAGGGCTGTGTGCCGCATTCGCCGTCAAAATCGAATCTCCTGGAACCTCACACGGGTATTGAACACGCCCGTGTTCTAGTTGACACGCCCGTGTTCCACCTCACACGGCCGTGTAGCCGGCCGTGTACCCCATGATTTTTCCCCATTTTCAACCCGAGCACTGCACGGGTTCTAGGACACGCCCGTGTCCTTACCCGTGTCACCTTGACACGCCTGGACACCAGGCCGTGTACACGGGACACTTTGTCGAGTGAAGATCGTCGACCTGATGACACGGCCTTGGACACGCCCGTGTCCTAGGCCGTGTGCCTTGTCTCGACGATCGTCGAGCGAATCTCGACGACTCCCCGGGACGATCGTCGACAAGGGTCGACACGCCCTGCGACACGACCATGTCGCAGGCCGTGTGCCCACTCTCGACGAATCATCGAGTAAATCTTGACGTCTTCGCAGCTAAGTGTCGACACGAGTCGACACGCCCTGCGACCCGCCCGTGTCACAGGCCGTGTGCCCACTCTCGACGAATCGTCGAGTAAATCTCGACGTCTTCGCGGCTAAGTGTCGACACACGCTTGACACGCCCTGGGACACGCCCGTGTCCCAGGCCGCGTGCCTTCTGCCAGAACCCAAACTGGCCCAAAACGTCCCCCTTTTGCTCCTTTGAGTTTCGGGGCGTTACAGTTAGTTAGTTATTTTTCTAGTCTGCAAGGATCTTCTTTGCTCGGGACATGCAAATAGGTAAGTCTGGGAGTGTGATGAGTCCCGTTTATATAGGGTATTGCGGACTCATCTGGGCTAGTTTTCATGACTTTGCACTTTACTTTTCGGTTGTTTTCATTGATATTTTGTTCCTACTGCGTTTCAAGTTTAGTGCACTTTTCTAGCCCGTGGGTGTGCAATTGCGCATTCAATTGCTGGGGGTATGCACTTGGTGCTCCCTAGGGCTCGTTCCAGTAGTTTTTATTGCATTTTATTGAATGCTGGAGTGTCCTCCTTTGTGAGGTTTTATTGTGTGCAGGTGGTCAGTTTTCCCACTTCTGAATTCTGATTTGTGGAAAATGCACGGTCATGCGTTTTCTTAGCGCACGGTTTGTTTCCGCCGTGCGTTTTCTACAGATTATTTTGGAAGATTGCCAGCCCGTGTGATTGCTTCTCGCACGGTTTCTTCGGAACCGTGCATGAAGGCAACACACGGTTTTCCTGTAGCTTCTTGGTCGTTTCTTTCTGTGGCTAATCATGCGTTGTGTTCACGCACGGGCGGCAGCGCCCGTGCGCGAGTAAAATGCACGGTTCCACTGTTTCTCCCTACTTTCCTGCTTTCTGTCGCTACACGTGCGATTTCCTTCACGCATGGGCGGAATCATCCGTGCGCGAAGGAAACGCACGGGTCAACGCTTCTTCTTCCTCAGACGTTTTCTGGATATTAATATCACACGGTTCACGCACGGTCGTGCGCCAGACCGTGCGTGACCATTTTTTCTGACTTTTACTTTTTAAGCCGCAGATTTATTCTGGACCTGATCATCTCGGTTTTCCCCGCCATTTGCCACCCCTTGGAGCGGTAACTCGTCCCTCCAGTCGTCATTTTCTCTCTCCTCCTTGGAGAATTGATCCGGCCACCCATTCTCCTCCAAAGAGCTTGCTAAAGCTTTGTCTCCGACCGCCATCTCCATTGCCGACCTCCAAGCTACTGTTTGAGTTCTTAGTTGCAGAACTTGTGAAGCATTTCACTCTGATCCGAATAAGCAACCACAACACGAAGAAGACGGGTGTGAATAAGGTAGTGACAGCCATTTGGGATCTCGGATAGCTTCCAAAGACCGAGCTAGGATGAGGCTCGACAACCCTCGCTTCCGACCGTGAATCTTGGAGAGCCTTCGAGTGCTTGGTTGTGTTTCACCCCCTCTTTTCTTTGATTTGTTTTAACCTGAACTTGTGTTAGTATGCTTGAGGTTTAATAACCATGTTTTGCTCAAGGTCTTGTTATGGTTTTGTGTGGTGATTTCTTGATCATAATGTGTGTTGATGAGCTTCTTCTTTGTTAGAGAAAGTTGTGTTTGAGCCGTTCTAGCGACTGCTAGAAGCGCGCGATGCGAAGATGTATTTACGACCCTCGATAGTTTGTTCGTCTCCGCTATTACTCTTTGGAGTAATTCACTCGGGCGACACGGTGACGATAACCCACACTAGATTAATGTTGCTTAGTGTAGGAAACCCAAAATGAAACCCCTCATTTTTACTTAGCACTTTCATTCATTTCTCTGAAAGCAGAATCTATACTCCCTACTTGCACTCCGCGTGAGATCGATACTTGGGGAAGCTACTCCTTCCTTTTATTACTTGGTCGTGAACGGTAATCTTACCGCCAGCGCATCAGTTATTCAGAAAGCACAACCTAAAGCTACGAGTGTACAACCACGTATCCGGTGAGTGAGTTCGCCAGGAACCAGACCGGCCAGTTCAGATCGCCCAGGCAACAGGCGAGCTTGGCAGGGAAATATGAAGGAAGTAGGCAAGCACGGCAGGGAAATCTAAAAGCCGAGCTCGGCATTCGTCAACCCGAGCTCGGCATTCGCCGAGCAAAGCTCGGGCTTCGTTGAGCTGAGCTCGGCTAATGAGGACAGATCGAAGGGCGAGCATAGTAGCTAGCTCGCACTCGCCCTATGGAGCTCGGCAGACAGCAGACGAGCAGGACCTCCAGGGGTGGCCGAGCTCCCCAGCTCGCCCAGGTCTATGAGGTACTTTTTACTATTTTTCCCCCGCTGGCCTGCCCATAGTCCTTCCGAACAGCGGAGTTACGTTGTTGGCAGGCCAACCTGGACTGCATATAGCCGTTCAGAATAGCGGGAGTTGGCTATTTGCAGGCCGTTTTCAGAAATCTATAAATAGCACCTAAGGGGTACCTCAGAAAGCATGCTTCTTGTGCCCTCTTGCTCCATCCCTCAAACACTTTTTGTGGATACCTTAGCTCGGCCTTTGGCTACGGAGGGGAAGCGCTCTAAGATCTTCCGGGTGCATGGTGGGTCCTCCACGCCGAGCCCTTGGGTCAGTTTCTTCTTTGTTTCCCTTGTTGTTTTGTTTGCAGGAGCGAAGTAGGTGTGCGATCACCCCTTCTCCAAGGGTGAACTCCACAAGAGACCGAATTTTGGTTTCAACATTTTGGTGCGGTGAGCGTGGAGAGTGGTCAGCACAGAAAACCTTCAGCGAGCTCGATGATAGGAGGACAAGGATCTGACAGGTTGGACTCGCTGCCCCCACCTGTGGCCACGGTGGGGATGTTTGAGGATTTCAGGAACGAGGTGTTGGGCCTCGTCAAGTTCGCACTCGGCGCACGGGCCGAGTGCTCGACTCCAGCCGTCCAGATCGCAGTTGCCCCCTCCCTGGGCAAGGATGCCCCCAGCAGGCGAGCTGGGAAGGAAGTGGCCGAGGAGGGCCGGGGGTGCGAGCTCCCCGGGCGCTTGCTCTTCCCCGGTTCGGCAGGCGGAGGCCGGATCGGCGAGCTGGGCCCGCGATATGCGCCAGCTCGCCCAATAGGGGGAGGAAGCCCCTTTAGCGAGCTTGTCTCTTCTTCCCCAGTTCCATAGGGGTTCAGGGAACCCAAGATGTCCTACTATACTGGGAAGGGAGACCCGATCCAACACATCCAGTGGTTTGAGGACGTGGTCTCGATCCGGCAGATGTCGGATGAGTTCAAGTGCTGACTTTTTCTCCATCACCATCAAGGAGAAGGCGAGGGAGTGGTATCACCAGCTACCGGCTAGCTCCATCTACTACTTTGAGGACCTGCGTCGGGGGTTCATGTTGAGGTTCACCGCCTCGAAGAGGAGGAAGAAGGAGTTAGAGTCCATTTTCCACATCAAGCAGGGGGTGAATGAGACGTTGGGGAGCTATGTCGACCGATTCCAGGAGGAGGAGGTAACCCAGGTCCAGGAGATGTTGAGCCATAACCTGATGATGGCCTTTACCCTGGGGCTGCAGTAGGGTTTCTTCAGGATGGAGCTGAAAAGAGTGCCCCCCTCTCCTACGAGGAGCTGATGGAGAGGGCGGCGAGAGAAGTCGATGGGGAGGCGTCGAATCCGGAGTTCGCCCGGAAGCTGGCCAGGTGGGCCACAGAGAAAGAGGAGGAGACAAGAGGCAGAAGAGGGCAGGAGGAGAGGAGGGCCGAGCCCCAGCAGAGGGAGCAGAGGCAGCTCTAGGGGCAGCAGCAGCCCAGGTGGGAGCGTTAGGAGCCCGACTGTCGGATTGGCTGTAGGCCCGAGTGGCAAGCACATATCCCGCTGTCAGGCTCTCCCCTAGCTGGCAGGGCTGGAAGTCACTCGGTGTCAACCTTAGACCCCGAGCAGATCCTGTTGTTAGGCTCTCACCTAGCTGACAGGGCTGGAAGTCACTCAATGGTGTGAACCTTAGACCCCGAGCAGATCCCGCTATCAGGTTCTCACCAAGCTGGTAGGGCTGGAAGTCACTCCATGGTGTCGACCTTGGACGCCGAGCAGATCCCGCTGTCAGGCTCTCACCTAGATGGTTGGGCTGGAAGTCACTCGATGGTGTCGATCTTGGACCCCGAGCAGATCCCGTTGTCAGGCTCTCACCTAGCTGACAGGGCTGGAAGTCACTCGATGGTGTCAACCCCGGACACCGAGCAGATCCTACTCTCAGGCTCTCACCTAGCTGGCAGGGCTGGAAGCCTCTCGATGGTGTCGACCTTAGACCCTGAGTAGATCCCGCTGTCAGGCTCTCACCTAGCTGGCAGGGCTGGAAGTTACTCGATGGTGTCGACCTTGGACCCCAAACAGATCCTGCTGTCAGGCTCTCACCTAGCTGACAGGGCTGGAAGTCACTCGATGGTGTCAACCCCGGACCCCGAGCAGATCCTGCTGTCAGGCTCTCACCTAGCTGACAGGGCTGGAAGTCACTCGATGGTGTCAACCCCGGACCCCGAGTAGATCCCGCTGTCAGGCTCTCACCTAGCTGGCAGGGCTGGAAGTCACTCGATGGTGTTGACCTTGGACCCTGAGCAGATCCCGCTGTCAGGCTCTCACCTAGCTGATAGGGCTGGAAGTCTCTCGATGATGTCAACCCCAGACCCCGAGCAGATCCCGCTGTCAGGCTCTCACCTAGTTGACAGGGCTAGAAGTCACTCGATGATGTCAACCCCGGACCCCGAGCAGATCCCGCTGTCCGGCTCTCACCTAGCTGGCAGGGCTGGAAGTGACTCGATGGTGTCGACCTTAGACCCCGAGCAGATCCTGCTGTCAGGCTCTCACCTAGCTGACAGGGCTGGAAGTCACTCCATGGTGTCAACCCCGAACCCCAAGCAGATCCCGCTGTCAGGCTCTCACCTAGCTGACAGGGCTAGAAGTCACTCGATGGTGTCAACCCCGGACCCCGAGCAGATCCTGCTGTCAGGCTCTCACCTAGCTGGCAGGGCTGGAAGTCACTCGATGGTGTCGACCCCGGACCCCGAGCAGATCCTACTATCAGGCTCTCATCTAGCTGACAGGGATAAAAGTCACTCAATGGTGTCAACCTTAGACCCCAAGCAGATCCCGCTGTCAGGCTCTCACCTAGCTGGTAGGGCTGGAAGACACTCGATGGTGTCAACCTTGGACCCCGAGCAGATCCCGCTATCATGCTCTCACCTAGCTGACATGGCTCGAAGTCACTCGATGGTGTCAACCTTGGACCCCGAGCAGATCCCGCTGTCAGACTCTCACCTAGCTGACATGGCTGGAAGTCACTCGATGATGTCAACCTTGGACCCCGAGCAGATCCCGCTGTCAGGTTCTCACCTAGCTAGCAGGGTCGGGTGTCACTCGAGAAAAGTCCTACACTCTCCAGGTGGTCCAATAGGTTTGGCATCTCTCCTAAGAATAGGGGAGAGAGGCTCGCCATAGGTGAGTCAGAACTCGCCAGCTCAGCTCGGCCTCGGCAGAAGGGTGGCGAGCCGGGCCCTTTGACCTCGCTGAAGGGATGCGGATCCCGCCAGGATGCGAGCTGGGGGTGGTGTGCCCAGCACGGCGGGTATTCCATCCCGGGATCATCTAAGATTCGGCAAGATCTCTAAAAATGTACTCTCAGGAACGAGCTCTAACAACTATCCTACTCGCAAAACCTATCTACGCGAGGTCACCAAGGTAAGGGCTCGCGAGCAAGCAAGACACAACAAAGACACAGAAAAAAGATAAAAAAGATGAACAGAGGTTACATCAAAAATGTATTCCATTAAAAATAATGATGGTTACAGGTGGAGCTCGCCTCGGCGATATTACAAAAAGAAAATATACAGGATCAGCCTTTGCCCCCCTCGCCGGATTGGTGGTCCCCCCCCCCCTCCGTCGGACAGGTCCTAAAAGCCCTTCCCGAAGAGAGCGCCAAGGCTATCCTCCTTCTCGCTGGGCGGCATCGCCAGGAACAGGCTCGACTTCAAGTCCTGGACTGAGATCTCCTCGCAACCCTCCACCAGCACTCATGTATCCTTCATCATCTGGAGGGTACATTCGGCGGTTTGGATCGAGTTGATCCGCAGCCTTTCAGCGATGTCAGCCTCGCCGAAGATCATTGGGCTCTTGTAGGGGAAGGTGGGCTCGACGTTGCGAGGCAGAAAGAAGATCTCCGCCTGGAGACGGACCTCGCGGCTGAGGCTCGTGTTCTCCTCCATCAGCTTCGCATTCGTCCCCTCCAGCTCGACAAGGCGGGCGCGCAGCTGGCCGATCTCCTCTTCCTGCCTGGCGGCGTGAGCCCGCAACTCCCCAGCGGCCTTGGCATCCTGATAAGAAAAGAAAGTACGTTAGCAGCAGAGCCGAAAATCCTAAGTAAAAATGGAAGAAGGATAGGCAACAACCTGATACTTACCAGTCCGCCGGCGGCTTGGGTGAGAAGATTCTCAGCAATACCGAGCTACCTCGCCAGGTTGACAGCCTTGTCCTTGGCGACGTCGTGAGCTTGCTCGGCCTTCTGAAGGAGGTTGCTGATGTTGAAGCTACGGCGGACCACCATGTGGTGGAGCTCCATGGCTCGCATATGCGCCTGCAGGCCCTCATGGCCGAGCTGCCGCAGGGGGACGCCCTTGTAGGTCTCGACGTCCTCGCAACCATATAGGCCAAAACCGAGTGCATATGCATGATCGGTGGCGGGCTCGCGATCAGCCCAGGACGGGTGGAGGGTGGATATGTAGACTCGGTGGGCCAGCTCGTCCCACTAGACCATAGGCTCACCTGCCGAGTCCTTCCACCTCCCCCCAAAGCCGAAGAGGGGGTGTTCCTTCGGCGCGGCGTGCTCGCGAGCTGCCTTCTTCACCGCGGGGGGAGCAGAGGTCGCCTCGGGAGGAGCAGGGGTCTCGCCACCTCCCTTCCCCTTGATGGTCATCTCCTTGAGCGGGCTCTCCAGCGACCCATCGGGGATGACCTCGGGCGAGCTCATGTATTTGGGGCTTTATTGATGTTGTTTCGCCCGAGGAACCACCATTGCTCTCCTCATCGTTTTTGGTAGTTGTTGGAGATGGGGCGGGCTCGACCCCGCATACTCAGGTCGCCTCTTGTCGGAGGAGGGTTTGGAGAGAGCCGTCTTGTCTCGACAGGCCGCCGTCGCTGCCTTCTCGCGAGCAAGAGGGTCTGCATATAACCTCGAGTCCGCAAACGGCGGGTTCACGGGGATTAGTCGCTTCGCTGCATGAAATAACTTGGAAACATTAGAAGCTTTCCATGGCAATAAGGCGAGCTCGGTAATGGAGAGAGGACAATACCTTCGCAGGACAGAACGGGGCGGAGCGAATCGAGGCCCCTCCGCAGGAAGGCGACCTCGAAGTACTTGTGGAGGAAGAACTTGTGGAGGTCGGCATCGTTGCCGGACATGGCTGGTGGGCGACAGACCTCCTCTGCCTTCTGCTGGGGGAGAAAGGGATGTTACCGAGATCGCCCTTGATGAAGGCGATCTTGGTCATCCAATTGTGGTGATTGTTTGCGATCTCCCGAACCTTGATTAGCGAGACCATGAAATAGGCAACGCCATCTGGCATCGCCTTGTAAGAAAAGAGTTTTCTGAACACCGTCAGGTTGAACTCTATCCTCTCCCGGCGGAGGAAGCTCGCGAACGCCACCATCATGGCGATGGCGTTCGAGTTCAGCTGCGCGGGTACCGCGCCGTAGTACTTCAAGATCTGGCGGATTTCCGGCCAGAGGGGGAGTCGCAACTCCACCTCAAAATGTGAGATGGAGAAGGCGAGTTCATCGTCATAGAAGGAGTTGATGGCCTCCCCCTCCATCGGCCGGTGCGCTTCAAAACCGGGCGGCACATGGTCGCCGACAAATTCAACGAGCTCGGCCTCGCTGGTGTTTCCCTCAAAGAAGCAGTAGTCTCTGAAATGCTGGGCACATTTGGTGCGGACGTCGGCGTCAGGGTTGGTCTTGTCCATGCTCGCAAGAAGGGTTGGAGCGCGACTACAAAAGAGAGAAGTGTGGGAAGAGAGACAAAATAAGCAGTTAAGACGGCGGTACGAGGTGGGTGGGGGGGCTATTTATAGAAAAAGGAATCTGGGGCCAAGCTATCCAATCGGCCCAGCTCGCCATCCCGGCTCGCCAACCCCCAGCTCACCGACCTCCGACGTGTTCCATCCCAGGCCGAGTGAAATAAGAAGCAATATAATTATTATTACCCAAACAATAGACACATCTAAGAATGTTTGAAGTTATTTATTACAGCAATCAAGTGCAGGCATAAGAAAGCAGGGCGCACGGGCAAGAGGGAACCAGGAGGCGAGTGTCGGTCGGCTCGGCAAGGGAGCTGCCTTCCATCTACCCCGGCCTCGCATCCCCCGCCCCCAGACTGCCGTGCGTGGAGAAGCTCGCGGATCCTCCCCAAATTCTTCTACGCCACCGAGAGGCCGTCGTCGATCTCATCTAGAAGCTGGGAAGGAGACGTCATCTCGCCAGCCTGGCCGCTTCGCACCTCGTCAGCGAGACACGCGTAGTCGCGTTGTAACGCCTCGTTGAATTCTTGCACCTCGCGTAGCCCGCACATAGGTTTCTTGAAGAGCTTGACCCCCCTCCTCGTCAACTCGTCTTGCTCAACTTCAGGGCCTAGGTAAGAGTCCAGCGAGCTTAGGGAGGGGAGGGGAGAGTAGTGGGCTGCCAGCGAAGACTCCTCGGCCGCAGATTGGCTAGGGGGAGCCGCGAAGACAGAAACATTAGCAATGGGAGGTGTGCTGAATAATCACATGACAAGAATTCATGGCCAAGTTTACCTGACGAACTCGGCATCTCCAAGGAGGTGCGTGGAGGGACAAACCTCAGGTCCTTCCCGCGGCCTAGGCCGCGTGTTCCCGGTGAGAGGAGCAAGAATCCCGGGATGGGGATGGTTTCCACACCCGCCCTCGAAGTCACGACAGCTCGTTGATGGGAGGGGCGCGCACCAGCAAGTTCAGCTTCTGCGAGTCCACCCCCAAGGTCCCAAAGGGGGGCGACGGGTCCCGGGGATGATTCTCCGGAGTTCTGAATCGCGAGTCGCCAGGTGCGGTCTTGGCTCGCGGGGTGGAGACTCGCGGCGTGGTGCCCTCCATGCCATCCCGCTGGCTGTCCGGGTCGTCGCAGAGGTCAACAATATCTTTTCCCCTGTCAGGGGGAGGTAGATTGGACGAGCCCGCCTCATGCTCTAGGGCTGCCCTCAGGTCATCATAAATGGGCTCAGCCGCTTGAGGAAACGGCTTCACTCTCTTGGAGTTGGGTTCGGCCGAGCCACCCTCCGGGATAGTGGGCGGAACTGCAATCAGGGCAGCTACGCGAGCAGCTGAGTTCTAGTGAACCCGCGCGAGCCGCTCTTGGATCTCCTTTGGGATCGACATCTCGGCAGGGCTAGAGCAAAGGGAATGTCAAGAGTCAAGCAGGTATGCAGGTGTATATATATAGCCACAGGTGGACCCCACCCGAAGATTCTCTCTGGTTCACCCCGCACTCGTCAAACACTTGGGGGTTGGATGTTTCCTTCCGAGCTTTGTCAAGCTAAAAAAGAGCGGGGATTATGTACAACCCCGGATCCGGCGAGTGAGGTTGCCAGGAACCAGACCGGCCGGTTCAGATCGCCCAGGTAGCAGGCGAGCTCGGCAGGGAAATCTGAAGGCAGCAGGCGAGCTCGACAGGGAAATCTAAAGGCCGAGATCGGCATTCGTCAACCTCGAGCTCGGCATTCGCCGAGTTAAGCCCGGGCTTCGTCGAGCTGAGCTCGACTAATGAGGACAAATCGAAGGGCGAGCCCAGTAGCCAGCTCGCACTCACCCTATGTAGCTCGGCAGATAGCAGGTGAGCAGGACCTCCAGGGGTGGCCGAGCTCCCCAGCTCGCCCAGGTGTATGAGGTACTTTTTACTATTTTGCCCCCGCTGGCCTGCCCATAGTCCTTCAGAATAGCGTAGTTACGCTGTTGGCAGGCCAACCTGGACAGCATATAGCCGTTCAGAACTGCGGGAGTTGGCTATTTGTAGGCCGTTTTCAGAAATCTATAAATAGGACCCAAGGGGTACCTCAGAAAGCATGTTTCTTGTGCCCTCTTGCTCCATCCCTCAAGCGCTTTCTGAGGATACCTTAGCTCGGCCTTTGGCTTAGGAGGTGAAGCGCTCTAAGATCATTCGGGTGTGTGGTGGGTCCTCCCCGCCGAGCCCTTTGGTCAGTTTCTTCTTTGTTTCCCTTGTTGTTTTGCTTGCAGGAGCGAAGTAGGCGCGCGATGACCCCTTCCCCAAGGGTGAACTCCACAAGCGATCGAATTTCAGTTTCAACAACGCGAGATCTATAGCCAGGTCTAAGAGGATAGGGACGCCGCTGAGCAACGGTTCTCAAATATCAAGAGAGACTATGCTTAATTTCTCGGCGAGATGCAGTGAGGAGCAAGCAGTGAGGAGACCTCCACGGGGATGCATATCTCGCGGGTCGAGCATGAGCCGCCACTGGTACAACAAGAGCTTTGCCTCGTCCGCGAGTATCATTATCCTCGCGGGCCACCAAATTCGGGAGTGTAAGGCCGGGGTAGATGAAAATGGCTCCAATAATGAGCCTACCAGCACTCGCAGTCCCTGCCCATCCTCTCGGGTCATACTTTGATCGCCTATATCTTTTAAATTTTGTAATATTTAAATAATGGACTTGCTCGAGTATTCAGAATTAGGAGCTTGTGACTCTCGCCCGGTAGAGGTTTTATTCTATTCTCACTGTGTGTCGCCTCATTTTTTTGCGCCTCTTTTTCTTTCCAGGGGTCGTAATTGGAAAATAATCTTGATTTGATGGCGAATGAGAGGGGAAGTGGGCCGACACGAGAATCGAGGCGTGTGATGATGTTTTGCTATCTACACACCTACCCCCTCGATTTCCTCCCACTCATTCTATTTTTATAAATAGTCCCTCTCTTTTCCCCTCATCTACCGCATTTAACACCGCCCCTTTCCCCGTCGTCTTCGTCCCTGAGCACTTGCCTTCAAGTTCTCGCGCAAGTACCCTCACGATGGGCGACAGTGACAGTGATGCTGAGGGTAGATCAAAAAGCACGTGGGCTTTCTCAGACTACACATTCCTTCATTACAACCTTACCGAGAGCAAGTACCTCCCGATAGTTGCCCACTATATCTCGCTTGGGATCATCTCCCGCCTCCCGGGGAGTTAGGGTCGATCAACGACCTCCACTCTGATGAACTCGCGATCCCCATCTCGCATTTTGAGGTGGGGTTGCGACTGCCGCTCTGGCTGGAAGTGTGTCATGTTTTCAGGTACCCGGGCGTGGTCTTGTCCCAGCTCAACCCTAACTCTGTCGCCATGCTTGTGGCGTTCACCTACTTCTTGCCCTAGGAGCGGATCGAGTTCAGCCTCGCCATCTTCCACAAGCCCTTTGTTGTCAGACTAATAAGGACGGGACTGCATTCTTCTCCAGACAGCATGTTAAAGTTCGCAATACGACCAATTAGAACCATAATTGGTTAAGGAAGTTTGGGTTCGTCAAGGAGGACTTCAACAACATACCCTTCTCGCCCATCCAACTGGATGAGACGACCTACTGCCCCATACTGTGGGAGGTCACGAGGCCAACCTCTTCACCTTATTCGTTAGGAAAAACATTGAGGTCGGCCACCTGAGGAAGAATGTCGACACACTCCTCCCTATCCCTACGGGCGCAGGTATCCTCTCTGGCACTTCCCTATGCCTTTCTTCCCGTTCTCCCCTTAACCTCTTTTATCTGACATTGAGACCATCGCAAGGGAGAGATACCTTCCCATGCATCCACCGTATGCGAGCACCAAGGTAACTTCTAC
This sequence comes from Platanthera guangdongensis, assembly GCA_039583875.1. Lineage (NCBI taxonomy): Eukaryota > Viridiplantae > Streptophyta > Magnoliopsida > Asparagales > Orchidaceae > Platanthera > Platanthera guangdongensis. The sequence goes on from CM077162.1 coordinate 162,189,321, forward strand.
CGACCTCGCTCGCATTTAGGTGACTGCAACGGCGTACCGAGACATCCCGGGTACCACTTCCGAGCCTGCTAGCAAGAAGCGGGTAGATTCCGCTGGCCACGGCACGTCCTCCTCCCAACCGGTGCCCAAGAAGCAGAAGACCAGAGATCCTGCCAAAGAGAAACACGTCATGGGAACTCTGCCGGAGAAGACCTCAACCCCGAGTAAAGCTACGGGTCAGGCCGCCGATGGGACTGCTGCTAGCTGGTACTTCTGGCATGCCGGAAAAGGATATAGGCGCGAAGCCAGAGCCTAAAGAGCACCAGAATTTTGGTCTTGGTGAGAAGCTGCGAGACGAAGTCGGTGAGCCCATGCTGCTGTGGGACCGGAGAATCAATAGGATGTCAATATCCACATTTTTTCCCTCTTGGCAGGAGCAGAAAAATACTAGCGACCAGACCTACGCACTCGCCTTCGGGCTTTATGGTCATGAGGACGCCGCTATTTTTGATGATGAGTCCACGCAGACGCTAGCGCAAGAGAGTACGCGAGCTCAGCTCAGCTCCCTCAAGATGGCCCACATGGTGGGGCATCGCTCCCTGCACCTCGAGCGGGATGTTGCCAAAGGAGAGCGAGAGCGTGGTTTTGCATTGGAAGAGGGTGCGAGTATGAAGAAAAAGTTAAAGAACTCTGACAGGCTTCTCGACGATCACTTGGGCAGGGTGGTACGTGCTAAATCACTTGTGCCTTTCTCTACCCAACCTTCATCCTGCGTTGATTCTCAATTCTCAGTTTTCTCACAGGACACTGCGACCTCCGAGCGACTCCATGCCCGGATTGCCACGTTGGAAAAGGAGAACATGGAGCTGCAGGCCCAGAACTGGCAGCTGATCGAGGTTGTCCTCCCACCGGCCCCTGGTGGAAGCATGTTGTAGCCGTATTCCAATCACGAGATCGAGAGGATGATGCAGCTGAAAGGGACAAAGGCGGCAAAGCACACACTTAAGGTGATGCAGCAAGACAAGCTCGTGACGAGCGAGGGCGTGGGATTCACCGTGAAGGAGGCAACCCGGAGCTATTCCTCCCACTCCCGAAGTATGAGGACGATGTCGACCCTCCCCTTCGTGTCTTTGTCTACAATATAATTCTATTTTGTCTACAAGCAAGCCTTCATTATCAATTCTGTTCTATCGTCCGCGCTTTAGCTTGACCTCTATTTCAGATAAGTTTTTACGCTCGCGTCACTAATTTGTACTCGCCCGTCTCATAACATCTCGACATAATAATGTGGCCCGATCGTAGGTCAGCTTACAAGTGACGAACTGCAAATGCTGTACCCCAAGCACCCATTGGGACTTTGATGATTTTTTGCTTGGCTCAAGCTTATACACACTCGCACCCGTGGGGTCTAAGTTCTACTTTTTATTTTATTCTTCGTACTGCGGAATGTCTTGATTCCACCATCGACTCACGAGAGCCCAACTAAACAGGCACTCGCCCAACGCCCCTAGTCTGGGGCGAGTGATGTTTTGTATCAGTCATCCCTTTGTCCCGAAATCCTCTTCCCCAGAAACTCCCACCTCCCGAGCAACCTGCCGGCCCTGCCAGCTAGTGAGAGCATGGTCAGCGGTATCTACTCAGTGGTGTATCCACTCGAGCGACCTGCCGGTCCTGCCAGCTAATGAGAGCCTGGTCAGCGGGATCCAATCGAGGGCTTAGCCAAACATTATTTCTTTCACAACCACCCACCACCCGAGCGACCTGTCGGCCCTGCCAATTAGTGAGAGCCTGGTCAGCGGTATCTAATCAAGGGTGTAGCCACCCGAGCGACTTGTCAGCCCTGCCAGCTAGTGGGAGCCTGATCAGCGGGATCTAATTGAGGGCTTAGCCAAACTTTCTTTCTTTCACAACCACCCACTACCAGAGCAACATGTCGTCCTGCCAGCCAGTGAGAGTCTGGTCAGCGGGATCCAATTGTGGGTGTAGACACTAGAGCGACATGCTGGCCCTGCCAGCTAGTGGGATACTGGTCAGCGGGATCCAATCGAGGGCTTAACAAAACCTTCTTTCTTTCACAACCACCCACCACCCAAGCGGCCTGTCGGCCTTGCTAGCTAGTGAAAGCATGGTCAGTGGGATCCAATCGGGGGTGTAGCCACTCGAGTGACATACCAACCCTGCCAGCTAGTGGGAGCCTAGTTAGTGGGATCCAATCGAAGGCTTAGCCAAACCTTCTTTCTTTCACAGACACCCACCACCTGAGTGACCTGTCAACACTTCTAGCTAGTGAGAGCCTAGTCAGCGGGATCTAATCGGGGTTGTAGCCAATCGAGTGACCTACCGGCCCTGCCAGCTAGTGGGAGCCTAGTAAGCGAGATCCAATCGAGGGCTTAGCCAAACCATCTTTCTTTCACTACCACCCACCACTCAAGCGACCTGTCGGCCCTGCCAGATAGTGAGATCATGGTCAGCGGAATCCAATCGTGGGTGTAGTCACTCGAGCGACCTGCCGACCCTACCAGCTAGTGGGAGCCTGGTCAGCGGGATCCAATCGAGGGCTTATCCAAACCCTCTTTCTTTCACAACCACCCACCACCCGAGCGACCTGCTGGCCCTGCCAACTAGTGTGAGCCTGGTCAGCGGGATATAATTTGGGGTGTTCACATGCTATGTTTATCACGTAAACCTATAGTCAAACAAGATTATGAAAGAAACCATCATTATATTAAAAAGAGCTTTGTCAAGGGTAGGAGTGTTTCCAGGCATCACCACTCCATGAGCGGTCAAGGGGTATCCCTTCCATATACCGGAGGTGGTGCCCCCCCCCCCCCCCACACACACACACGATTTCAGAGCTTCTTCTACAATATAGGGGCCTTCCCAATTGGTATTGAGCTTCCTGACTTTTGCCCCCCTTCCGGCCGCATCGACCATCTTAAGGACTAGATCTCCCTTCTCGAATTACCCGACTCTAATGTGCTTGTCAAAATACCTAGCCATTAGTGATTTGAACTCTTCTTGTCAGATAGCTTCCAGGCCCCGAAGTTCTTCTATCAGGTCAAGTGAGAGATTTTGCTCTTCCTCATTATCTGCTCGCCATTCTGTCTCCTTCTCCTGTTGCGACCACCCTTGGTTACCTCACCTTGAATTCGACTAACAGCACAGCCTCGGACCCATGGGAAAGTTTGAAGGCGGTCTCGCCTGAGGTTGTAGTCGGCGTGGTTCTCAAGGCCCACAGGATCAAGGGAAGTTGCTCCACCCAGTTGCCCCTCAGATTCTCGACTTTCTTTTTAAGCAAGTTCATGATTATCTTATTTGCTACTTCCACCTTCCCATTGCTTCTAGGGTGGTGGACTAATGCAAATAGAGATCTATTCCCAGCTGGCCACAGAAGCTGACGAACTCCTCGCTAGCGAACTGCGGCCCATTGTCTATGACTATGGCTAGGGGTAGCCCATGTCGATAGACTATCTCCCCTCATACGAAATTTTTGGTAACTTCGAAGGTTACCTTAACGAGTGTCTTTACCTCTAGCCACTTTGAGAAGCTGTCGATCATGACTAGCAAAAACTTCCTTTGATCGCTGGCCTGGGGAAATGGACCCACCAGGTCCATCTCCCATATTGTGAATGGCCGCGGGGATGTATGGTCCTGAGCCTCTAGGCTGGTAGGATCTGGAGGGGAGCAAACAGTTGGCAGTTCCGAAACTTCCTTGGAAACTCTGCAGCATCCTTACTAAGACTCGGCCAGAAATAGCCTTGCCTTAGCACCCTTCCCTCCAAGGTCCTGCTCCTGGAATGGCTGTCACACTCTCCAGAGTGGATTTCCTCTAGGACTTTCGGGACCTCCTCCTCTAATACACACTTGGCTAGTATCCCTGAGAGGGTCTTCCGATATAACCCTCCTTCATGTAATAGGTAGTATGCTGACTTATGCCTGAACTGCTCTTGTCTATGTCCCCTTCTGACAACTTGCCCGAAGTAAAGAAGGTGATGAACGGATCCATCCATGACGCATGTTGATCCACATTCATCAACTCTCCTTCCTCAATAGACGGTCGGAAGAGCTTTGTCACTGTGCCCCATGTCCGATGACCAAACTTGCCCAGATGATCTGTTGGGGCACTCTCCTCCTAATAGTTAAAACTCCAAAAAATATTATGGTTTAAAACATGCAGCGCCCCAGGTGGCTTATTTTAGAAAAATGATGGTTTATTTAGGACGACGGGGCACGCGGATTTATTTGGATATAAAACAGTTGAAACCGAGTTTTAACGAAAGGAGGCAAGTGCACTTATCGCGTGTAGTACAGGATATTATGGTGGGGAATATCGGGGTCGTATTGTTCTCGGGGACGGGTTGATTATTTCTACTCTTCCCTTGAGGGAACTATTATTTTACCGAAAAATAACTTGTCGGGTTATTATTTATATATATAAAAACAGAAAATAAAAGCAGAAAGGAAGGAGCCGATGAAGAATTTAGCGCAACGGTACCAAAATTTATTTGAACTAAAATAAACTTTTAATAAATAGAGATAATAAATTTCAAATTAATTAAGGCGGAGACTTGGCCGTGGAGGTTCCACAAACATGAGCTCACCTATCTCTAGGACTATCGCACACCTAAACATTAAGACTATTCGACCGGTCTCTCGTCCGACGAAGGTGTTGGAACACCCTATTACTAATTTGGGTCAGGATCACTATGTATCTAGGAAACCAGTTTTTGACCTCCTGTATAGATCTAAAGGTCAATTAGAATTGAGTCTAAGGGTTAGAAGTCTAAGTTTGGAAGCTGCCCTCAAGACCAAGAATTTTCAGTTTGAGACCAAGTCATATCGTCGAGCTCAGCACGACGATTCGTCGAGCTCCAATCGACGATCGTCTAGCTCAACTTCGACAGATCGTCGAACTCCATTCGACGATCGCTGAGCTCAACTTCAACAAATCGTCGAACTCCATTCGACGATCTGCGAGCTCAGTTCGACGATCTTGACTCAGTATTGGATCTCTATCTCTGAGCTCAGTTCGACGATCTTTGAGCTCAGATCGACGATATTTTGTTGTTGTATAAGTCCATATCGCTGAGCTCAGTTCGACGATAGCAGAGCTCAGTTCGACATTTTCTGATGACTTCAAGGATTTTCAAGATTCAAATTCAGATCAGTTAAGGAGTTATTCAGCAATTAATTCAGAAGATTTTCTAGCCGTTTTCATTTATTTCTGGACCAAGTTTCAAGGGATTATCAAGGAATGTTTCTTTGGACTTTCCTCCAGAAGACATTTTGCAATTAAGGATGCAATTAATGCAGGCCAACGGCTATTCTTGACAGAGGATGTTTTTTTTTTCAGTACCAGAGAATAAAAGACAAGATTTTTGAATCTCTCTCAGACATCATCAATCCTCAGAACACAGACAAGAAGAACAAGAACAAAATATTCTCTGTCTCAAAGAATTCTCTGAAGAACACACATCCAAGGAGATCAAACTTTCTGAAATCTTCTGATCTCTCTTGTCTCAAGTGTTCAAGGCCAACATCTTTCAAGACTCCAGACACCTAACATTTCAGTTGTTGCTGAAATCATCTTTTGCTGGAGATCAACTTCTGAAGGCCTATCACCCTACAGCAAAGCTTCTTTTCCTGAACATCTCAAGTACTCAGGTGGAGCTTTGACACCATCAAATCCACATAGTCTTCTCAGTTGCTTTGAGAAAGAGAAGACTTCCATAAATCTCTCATCCCCATCTCTGTAAAGGGTTTCTTAAACTCCCTTCAAAAGTTTGAGTTTGGTTTTTGAGCACCTTATCAAAAGCTCATTGGTGGCAAGACACCTGATCAAAAAATCTGATTTGGTTTTTGAGCACCTTATCAAAAGCTCATTGGTGCCCAGGACACCTGATCAACTCATACTGCAGTGGATTCCTACCTAGGGTAGTAGAAGAGTCGATTTACCCAAGTTTAGGGGAACCACTATAGCTCCTTGTGTCATCTGGATTGCTTGTCTTTATTTTTGTTTCTGGCTGTGATTGTTCTGTGATTGTTCTGTGATTATTTTGTGATTAGTTTAGTTCTGTGATTAGATTTATAATTGCTTCCCTACTCACTCAGATTACAACAATTGTTGTAAAAAGTTTTCAAGCATCATATACTCTATTCACCCCCCCCCCTCTAGAGTATATCAGATCTAGCTGCACTTTCAATTGGTATCAAAGCGAGGTTGGTTAAACATACCACACCTTGGTGGTTGCACAGGCTAACACCTGAACCCAACGATTCCTAGTTAGATCTGTTTTCTTTTGAGTTTAGTATTAGATTTTGTTTTCCCAAATCATGGCCCAAAATAAAGATTATGCTAGCATCAGACCTCCAGTGTGCAATCTATCCAAGTTTGCACTTTGGAAAGTAAGGATCAGATTATACATGAATTCTATTGACGAGGATATTTTTAACTCTGTTTTGACAGTTTGTCCAAGACATCCAGAGAACTCAAGTACAAATGCTGTTCCACCTCCATCAGGAACAGATGCTGATATCAAGAAATGGAAGGTAGCTGATGCCAAGGCTATGAACATCTTAGCCCAGACCATGTCTGATGACATCTTTCAAAAGGTAGCTGAATGCAATTCAGCAAAGGAAATTTGGGATAAACTCTCTGAAATAGTCTCAGGCTCAGCTGATGAGAGAAAGGATAGGAGATCCCACCTCATATCTCAATATGAGAATTTCAAGAAGGGAGAAACTGAGTTAGTTGGAGATATGTACAACAGGCTCAGTCTAATAGTCAGTGAACTCAGGACCTTAGATAAAGAGATCTCACTAACTGAACTTAATGACAAAATTCTAATGTGCTTCCCTAGCACTTGGGATTCAAGAATCTGGCCAATCAAGGATGCCAGAAGTTTGAATGAGATCACCACTGAAGCTCTATTGGGTAAGCTCAAATCTTATGAGCTACTCATTAAGAATAGAGAAGAAGAACAGAAGGCTGCCTCACCAGCCACAAGAAAAGAGAAGACAATAGCCTTCAAGGCAACTGAAGATCAGCTTGAAGACAAAGTCACAGACAATGATGAACTGCTCAGTCTCTTGGCCAAAAGATTTTACAAGATGGCCAGAAAGGACTTCAGAAGGAGATCATACAAGGAGCATGATAATCCAAGGTATGATAAGTCAATTAATAATAAGGAAATTGTCTGCTTTGGTTGTAGGAAACCAGGGTACATTATTCCTGACTGTCCAGAAAACAAAAACAAGGACAGAAGGGACAAGAAAGAAAGAAGAAAGGAGAAAGACTCCAAGAGGAATGGCAATGGCAAACCCTCCTCACGCAAGAAAGGGGTTTGTTGCTGAATTCTGGAGTGAGACTGAAGAGGAGTCAGAAGCCTCATCCAGCTCCAGTGATGATGAAGATGATGCAGAAGAGAAGGAGTTCTGCATGATGGCAATCAATGCCTCACAACATAATTCAGATGAAGAAGAGTCAGAGTCAGATTCAGAGACTCAACCTGAAGAAGATCAGGTAATTAGTTCATTTGATTTTAATTCAGAGGACTTTAAATCTGAGTTTAAAGCATTATGTTTAGACCTGCTAAAATCTGAGAAAGAAATTATCTCTCTCAGAAATCATTTATCTGAACATAATACCTTAAAGACAGAAAACCTCAAACTCTCTCAGGAGTTGGAGTGTTGTAGGGAGCAGATAGCTTCACTGAAAAGTGAGCTATCTGAGACCAAGAAGCTTGAAGAATCCCTTAATGGGAGAAGCATCAAGCTGATGGACATCACAAGCACAGTGAACTCCAGATTTAATAGTACACTGGGCATGGGTGCTTCATCCAGCCAACCCATAGTTCTAACAACTCCAATCAAATTCATTTCTGATAAAGGAAAGGGAGTTGTAGAGGTAGCTAGGAAAAATTCTGATTTGCCCAAGAAAACTAAGTCCCAGCAGAAACCGTCGAACGAAGATCGACGATCGCCGAACACAGATCGACAATCTCAGGCAAAATCGTCAAACTCAGGTCGACGATCTCAAGTTCCTGAACTCTGCCATAGTCGACCGTCGAACGGAGCTCGACGATCTGACCCAAGATCGTCGAACGCAGCTCCACGATCGTCGAACAGAGGTCAGAGCTCTGGAAAGTCTTTCAAGGGCAAATCAAAATCCAATCCTAAGGGTCCTTCATCCCAAATCTTTAACCCTTATACTGAATGGATTATACCTCCAAGGAGATATCATCCTGAAGGTTATAAGAGTCAACCTGGGATGTCTTTTATTTCAGAGTTTAAAGGTTATCAACCTAGGCCCAAGGTAAACTGGGTCAAAAATAAATGAATTGTCTTATGTGCAGGTGAAGACCTATCCAACATCTAACCAGCAATGGTACTTGGATAGTGGGTGCTCTAAGCACATGACAGGAAACAAGGACAACCTCACATCCTTTAGAGCCAAGCTTGGACCCAAAGTTATCTTTGGTGATTCAAACTTTGGACAAACTAAAGGATATGGTGCATTCCAGATTGGATCAGTAACATTCAAGAAGGTAGCTTATGTGGAAGGATTGAAGCACAACTTAATAAGCATCAGTTAGCTGTGTGATGAAGGCTACCAGGTGACCTTCAGCAAAGCATTATGCAAAATCAAGTCAGAGGACAACACAACTGTGTTGACAGGTAAAAGGAAAGGTAACATCTATCTAGTAGATTTTCTTTCAACGGATGCAGATATTTGTCTGTTCAATTCTGTTTGTAGACCAAATATTTTATGCCATAAGAGACTAGGACACCTAAACCTTAGAACTATTGCTAGGCTATCCAAGGACAACCTTGTTAGAGGACTACCTTCGGGCCGCTACAAGAAGGAAGGACTCTGCAGGGCTTGTCAATTAGGCAAGCAAACTAAAAACAGTTTTAAGTCACTTAATAAGAGTGATTCACCTAGGATATTATATCTGTTACACATGGATCTTTTAGGACCCATCATAGTACAAAGCCTAGGAGGGAAATCTTACACTTTAGTAGTTGTAGATGACTTCTCTAGATTCACTTGGGTGTTCTTTCTGAGGAAGAAGTCTGATAACTTTAAGTGTTTGACAGAGTTTCTCAAATGTATACAGATTGAGTTCAATACTCACATTGCCCTGATCAGAAGTGATCATGGGACAGAGTTTGATTCTCTTCTTATGCAAGAGTTCTGTCAGAGTGAAGGGATCAGGCATACTTTCTCAGCTCCTAGAACTCCTCAACAAAATATGGTAGCTGAAAGAAAAAATAAAACCCTTATTGAATCTGCCACTACATTGTTGTCAGATGCTCACCTTCCTCTATCCTTTTGGGCAGAGGCAGTGAACACCTCCAACTATGTGCTGAATAGAAGTTTGATACATAAACTAAAGGGAAAGACTCCCTATGAATTACTCAAAGTGAAGAAACCTAAAGTTGATTATTTTAGAGTTTTTGGTTGTATTTGCTACATACATAATAATGACAAGAAATATTTAGCAAAATTTCAAGCTAAAGCTGATGAAGGAGTGTTTCTGGGATACTCCATCATCAGCAAAGCTTATAGGGTTTATAATAAATCATCTCTAAAAATTGAGGAATCTGTTCATATATCATTTGATGAATCTAACATGTCTTTCAAGGAGAAGATCTCTTCTACCATAGAACCTTTACAGGAACATTCTCTTGTTGAAGACTTGAACAAGTTACACGTTACTCAAAAAGATGAAAGCAATGAAGATGAAGAAAGTATTCAACATATTGAAGAACAACCTGAAGAGCCAGTTGTTGTACCACAAGAGGAAACAACAACACAGGTTGGTGAACAATCAACACCCCCTGTTGATTTAGTAACATCAAGAGATCATCCAATTTCCCAAATAATTGGAGACATCTCAGCTGGTGTGCAAACCAGAAATCAGGTCAACCAAAACCTGTTGCACACCTGCTTCCTATCTCAAATTAAACCTCAGTTCATTCAAGATGCAGAGCAAGATCCACGCTGGATCATTGCAATGCAAGAAGAGTTGCATCAATTTGAAAGGAACAAAGTGTGGGAACTAGTGTCAAAGCCTAAGGATCACTCCATTGTTGGAACAAAGTGGGTGTTCAGAAACAAACTGGATGATCAAGGAGTAATTGTAAGGAACAAGGCAAGACTAGTTGCTCAAGGATATTCTCAAGAAGAAGGAATAGACTATGACCAGACTTTTGCACCAGTTGCAAGATTGGAAGCCATCAGAATATTTTTGGCTTATGCAGCACATAATGGATTCAAGGTATATCAGATGGATGTCAAAAGTGCATTTCTAAATGGAGACATCAAAGAAGAAGTATATATCAGACAACCTCCAGGTTTTATCTCTCCAACTTATCCTGATTATGTTTTTAGGTTGAACAAAGCATTATATGGTCTCAAGCAAGCTCCTAGAGCATGGTATGAGACCCTATCATGCTTTCTTTTGGAAAATGGATTTATAAGGGGTAGAGTAGACCAAACTCTTTTCATTAGAACACATAAGTCTCATACCCTACTAGTACAGATCTATGTAGATGATATTATTTTTGGTTCTACTGACTCAAAATTGTGCAGAAGGTTTTCCAACCTAATACATTCTAAATTTGAAATGAGTAGCATGGGTGAGCTATCCTTCTTCCTAGGATTGCAAGTCAAATAGCATGCTGAAGGCATCTTTATTTCTCAAACCAAGTATGCAAAAGAATTGGTTAAGAAATTTGGCATGTTTGAAGCATCTTGTATGAAAACACCTATGCCTACTAATGTTGTATTGGATGCTGATGAACATGGGAAACTTGTTGATCAGACAACATATAGAGCAATGATTGGATCTTTACTGTACCTTACAGCCAGTAGACCAGATATAATGTTTGCTACATGTATATGTGCTAGGTTCCAAGTAAGCCCTAGAGAGTCACACCTAACATTAGTAAAGAGGATTCTCAGGTATGTTAAGAGTTGTCCAAATCTAGGTCTCTGGTATCCAAAAGATTCAGCATTTGATTTAACTGGATTTTCTGATGCTAATTATGCTGGATGCAGAATTGACAGGAAAAGCACCAGTGGAACTTGTCAGTTCCTTGGTGACAGACTTGTCTCTTGGTTTTGTAAGAAACAAACTTCTGTGTCAACTTCAACTACTGAAGCTGAATATATGGTTGCAGGCAGTTGTTGTTCACAAATCTTGTGGTTCAAAACCAACTCCTAGACTATGGCTACAACTTAGAGAAGTCTAAAATCTTTTGTGATAACACCAGTGCTATTTCTATAGCTCAAAATCCAGTCCTCCATAGTAGGACAAAACACATAGAGATTAGGCATCACTTCTTAAGGGATAATGTTGAAAATAATAAAATTGAACTGCAATATATCCCAACTGATTTGCAAAGGGGAGATATTTTCACCAAGCCCTTGGATGAAAAGAAACACACCTTCTTCCTAAATCAGTTAGGAATGTTAGATGGAGGAAGTCTGAAATAATATCCAAGATTTTAAAAAGTTTAAAAATTGACCAAGACTAGGCAAACATCTTGATTTTTCTTAGTGTCTAGAGTTTTTCTGGTCTCTGAACTGCGCTCGACGATTATCCCCCAGATCGTCGAACGGAGGTCGACGATTTACGAAATCGTCCACCTGAGTTCAGCGTTTCTCAGATAGTATGAACTATCTCTTCCGGTCAGCGATCGTCGAAGGCGCTCGATGATTTTGTTCTCTGAACGATCATCGAACAGAGCTCGATGCTCTCCAATATCGTCGAACGGAGATCGACGATGTTGAAGACTCTTCAGATTCCTTTAGAAGCCCCGATCGTCGAACTGAGTTCAACAATCTTTCCATTTCTACGTCGAACCCTAATATAAAATTTATTTTTCGCCGTCGTTCTCCTTTGCGCTTTCGATTTCTCTGCAAAAACTTTCTTTCCCTCCAAACATTTCTGCACTTGGTCGTTTTGTTTGTTGATTCTTTGCAGGTAACTATGGCCGTTTCTGTTGCTGTTCTCACCGCCATGAAATTTGATGTCGGCTTTGACATTGACATGGACTCCTTCAGCACGACAGATCAGGTTTTCCAGGACATCTTGGAGCTGTTCAAAGAGCAGAAACTTGCTACTATCATGACCACAAGGATTAAACTTGCTGCTGATGAAATTAAAGAGTGGGTCTACACTGCCCACAATCAGGATCAAAACACAATCGTTGGATCAATTTCTGGCACACAGGTACCCTTGACCCCAGCAATTCTAACAAAAGTTTTTGAGTTAAGTACTGGTGGAGATTCTGCTGATCTATCTAGAGAAGAATATGCTGACTTGCTTGCAAGAATAGGTCATTCTGAGGCTAACCTTAGCAAGCTGTTGAAGAAGAATCTGTCTGTGGAATATAGATTCCAGGCTGATGTAGTTGGAAAGGTCCTATTGGCTAAGCACTCTGCCCATGATACAATTTCACGGTATCAGCTCTGCTTAATGGGAGCCATAGTGGACATGAAGAATCTGAACTGGGGAGAGGTCTTCTTTGACCTAATCAAAAAGAAAATTAACAAGAGTTTTGTAAATTTTGGGAGGATTTTTGGGCTTTTTCTGCAGAACAGATGCCCTGCATTGCTAGTATCTTCTGGGATACACATAAATGCTTCCAAGAGACTGTCCTGTGCCCTATTTGGTAAATGGGACAGGCAGATCATCAAGCCTAGCAGGCCCTCTTCCAGCACACCTTCAGGCACCAGGACTGCCATAGTCACTTCCCCTCAGGTCTCTGCCCCTACAGATGACCTGCCTGCTGTTGCCTCTCCTCCTCCTCCTCCAATTCCATCTCTTCCAATTCCCTCCACCATTCCAACTCCATCCACCATCATCATCTTCAGCCCATCTCCAACATCTATACCATCTCCAATCCCTACTCTACCAACAACAGAAGAACAATTCCATCCATTATACTTCTACCCTCAACCAGATATTGCCACTTCATCACCCTCCATTCCCTCATTCAACCTTACTGATGATTCCTTCATGGATGACTCAGCCTCCTCTCCTCCTGAGCTACCCTCATCATCAACCTCTTACCAAGACCTTCTACAAGAGATCATTGATCAACCCACCTTCACACCATCTATCTCCATCCCACTGTCCTCCATCACCACTTTACCCACACCTCAACCATCTCTTCCCCAATACACCAGCTCTCCTCTACCTTCACCCATAGCTCTACCTCCATCCTCTACCTCTGCTCCAGTCACTGCTGAGCAAGTAGATCTTCCAGCCCTTGCTGACAGGATTTATGAATTGCTAGCCCCCAGGCTATCTCTTCTCTTGGACACCTCCTTGGCTCCATTACTCCAGTCAGTGTCAGCTCTTTCTGCCAGGCACTCTTCCTTAATCCCTCAGGCAATCCCTTCAGCAGTGTGCCTTGATCCAGCCTTGTCTGAATCTAGGCAGGGGGAGATGTCATATGAAGTGAGCTTGCCTGTTGTGTCTGCTGTTTCTTCAGCTTTTGTTGTTGCTGCTGCTGCTGCTGCTGTGTTTCAAGATCCAGTTCCACCTCATGTTGCAGTCTTTCCAGTGGACATCAGGTCCTTGCTCTCAGAATTTGATTCAATGTATTTCAGTTGTCTGCCAGAGAAAGCTTGTTTTCTAGAGAGAGTTACTATCCAGCCCCCAGAGGATCTCTCCAAGGCCCTTGTGCCCTTCTCTTGCTGTGATACCAGCATCATAACTTCCTTTGTTAACTCAGTTTATGCTGCTGCTACTCCTGCTGAAAGCATGGTTGCTGTTTTTGATGCTGTTGTCCCTCCTACTGAAGATAGTGTTGATGTATCTGTTGCTATTAGTGCTGTCAGTGCTGCTGCTACTGCTGTTCCAGTTTCTACTGATATCCTTATGACAGAGGCACATGATGTTGAGCCTTCTGTGTTTGCTAATGACATTCTTCCTGCTGTTGCTGATATTGTTGTTTCTGAAAGTGAAACTGTTGCTGCCCCAACTGCTGTTATTACTGCCACACCTTCAGTATCTGCTGCTATTACTGCTGCTTCAACTTCTGTTACCAGTTCTGTATCTACTTCTGCTTCAACCCAGCTCAAGAAAGATTTGATGAAAAAGATTGATGCTCTTTATGATGATCAAAGTTCTGAAAGTGATGAGTTCAAGACAAACTCTGATGATTCTTCTGCTACCATTGCCAGAAAGAGAAAGGCAAGGAGCAAAGCCATGAAGAGAGTACCTCCAGCCAAGGTCAAGGACAACAATGACATCCCATATTATATTCTTCATGACTGCCCCATAACTGAGCACTGGATGCAATACTCAAAGAATCAACTCAAAGCAATGAAGAAGAAAAGGAAATATGAAAAAGGATCTTCCCAATTTTAACATCCTCATCCTCCTCCACCACCTCCTCCTGATGCAGGTGCAGGTGGAAGTTCAGCTGCTCAATCTCATGCCAAAAGTCAAATCCCCTATCAGCCACATGCCAGATCCTATCATAGGGGAAGCCAGTGTAGAGGCTCTCAATCCAGAAGAGGAAACTACAGAGGCAATCAAAGAGAAGTCCAGGTTTATTCTAAAGGATATTCAAGGCAACATCCCTACTCCAGGGAAGGACAAATCTCATCTAATACAACCTCTGGTCCTTTTCCCTATAAACTAAAGGAAGTGGTTTCTTCCAGGTCTCCTCAGGACAATCCATCAAATAGATATGAGCCACCAGTGCCATTTGAAGATCCTGAAAACAATCCAACTGCTTGGACTGCAAGGATGAAAGAGCTTGCTGCACTGGACCAGATTAAGAAAGCTAGAGAGCAAGGCAAAGACTCTTCCAACATCACTACATTATCTGAACAGAGAAAGAAAGAGTTGGAAAGATATGGTTCAAGCAAATTCTTTGATTCTGATAGATACATGGAGCTGCATCCTGAAGCTGTAGTTCCCAGGCCCAAACAGCAAACCTCTTTAGGTGCAGCAGATGATACAAGATCAAAGAAGGAAGCTCTCAACCCCAATAGAGAAATCAAACTCATTAAGAGCAAGGAGAAGAAATGATTATGTAAGGTGACAATCACTCTGATTTCTGATTAGTATCTGGGATGATATATATCTGTGGTTCTGCTTGTCCAGCTTTTTGCTTTTCTGTATTATTGCTTGTATGTTGCTATTTAATTTTTCCAAATTCTGTAAATAGTAATCCTAACCCAAATAGGGGGAGATTGTTGGAACACCCTATTACTAATTTGGGTCAGGATCACTATGTCTCTAGGAAACCAGTTTTTGACCTCCTGTATAGATCTAAAGGTCAATTAGAATTGAGTCTAAGGGTTAGAAGTCTAAGTTTGGAAGCTGCCCTCAAGACCAAGAATTTTCAGTTTGAGACCAAGTCATATCGTCGAGCTCAGCACGACGATTCGTCGAGCTCCAATCGACGATCATCTAGCTCAACTTCGACAGATCGTCGAACTCCATTCGACGATCGCTGAGCTCAACTTCAACAAATCGTCGAACTCCATTCGACGATCTGCGAGCTCAGTTCGACGATCTTGACTCAGTATTGGATCTCTATCTCTGAGCTCAGTTCGACGATCTTTGAGCTCAGATCGACGATATTTTGTTGCTGTATAAGTCCATATCGCTTGAGCTCAGTTTGACGATAGCAGAGCTCAGTTCGACGTTTTCTGATGACTTCAAGGATTTTCAAGATTCAAATTCAGATCAGTTAAGGAGTTATTCAGCAATTAATTCAGAAGATTTTCTAGCCATTTTCATTTATTTCTGGACCAAGTTTCAAGGGATTATCAAGGAATGTTTCTTTGGACTTTCCTCCAGAAGACATTTTGCAATTAAGGATGCAATTAATGCAGGCCAACGGCTATTCTTGACAGAGGATGTTTTTCTATTCAGTACCAGAGAATAAAAGACAAGATTTTTGAATCTCTCTCAGACATCATCAATCCTCAGAACACAGACAAGAAGAACAAGAACAAAATATTCTCTGTCTCAAAGAATTCTCTGAAGAACACACATCCAAGGAGATCAAACTTTCTGAAATCTTCTGATCTCTCTTATCTCAAGTGTTCAAGGCCAACATCTTTCAAGACTCCAGACACCTAACATTTCAGCTGTTGCTGAAATCATCTTTTGCTGGAGATCAACTTCTGAAGGCCTATCACCCTACAGCAAAGCTTCTTTTCCTGAACATCTCAAGGACTCAGGGGGAGCTTTGACACCATCAAATCCACATAGTATTCTCAGTTGCTTTGAGAAAGAGAAGACTTCCATAAATCTCTCATCCCCATCTCTGTAAAGGGTTTCTTAAACTCCCTTCAAAAGTTTGAGTTTGGTTTTTGAGCACCTTGTCAAAAGCTCATTGGTGGCAAGACACCTGATCAAAAAATATGATTTGGTTTTTGAGCACCTTATCAAAAGCTCATTGGTGCCCAGGACACCTGATCAACTCATCCTACAGTGGATTCCTACCTAGGGTGGTAGAAGAGTGGATGTACCCAAGTTTAGGGGAACCACTATAGCCCTTGTGTCATCTGGATTGCTTGTGTTTATTTTTGTTTCTGGCTGTGATTGTTCTGTGATTGTTCTGTGGTTATTTTGTGATTAGTTTAGTTCTGTGATTAGATTTATAATTGCTTCCCTGCTCACTCAGATTACAACAATTGTTGTAAAAAGTTTTCAAGCACCATATACTCTATTCACCCCCTCTAGAGTATATCAGATCTAGCTGCACTTTCAGAAGGATTCCTCTTAATGCCTGCATTACGCTAAGAACCCCGCTATTGGCTGGGGAACCCAATCCGGTAGAATTCTGCGCCTCCACTTTTGATGGTTAGTGCAGAACTCCCTTTACCCAGGGGTGATGGGTCCATACGCGTGGCCTCTCGGCTAGCTAGTGTATGGACTGCGTAAATAGATCTCACACATCGATATGTGGTTCTACACATCGTAAACTCGGAGTAAACCTTAAGTAATTTAATTAACGAGAAAAGAGGACCTTTAATTATTTAAAGCAATTTTATATGTGCCAACACTCTTCGATACTGAGGGCTAAGAGCAGTTAGCCACTCATCGGAATGGGGACGACTTGCGAAAAGAAAATTGCATAATTGAAAAGTGCGAGTTCTACTCAAATGAGTAGGCGAGAAATGAAAGAAGTAAACGAAAGAAGTAAATAAAAGCAGTAAAGGAAAGCGATAAGATGCAAGTCCTACTCAAACGTGTAGGCGGGAAATGAAAGCAGTAAAATTATCAGTCCTACTCAAACGAGTAGGCAGGAAATGAAAACAGTAAATGGACAAGTCCTACTCAAACGAGTAGGCGGGAAATGACAAGTCCTACTCAAACGAGTGGGTGAAAAATTACAAGTTCTACTCAAACGAGTAGGCGGGAAATCAAAGCTGAAAATACAAGTCCTACTCAAACGAGTAGGCGAGAAATGACGAGTCCTACTCAAACGAGTAGGCGTGAAATGAAAGCGAGTCCTACTCAAACGAGTATGAGAAAATAGATGCACACATGCACACACTCTACTGGAATAAAACGCACACACTCTACAAAAATAAAACACACACACTCTACTTGAATAACGCAAAGCAATAACATCTAACTCATACACTCACGCACACAGATGAAAAAGACAAAAAATAAAGTGATCTAAAAATTAAAACAATTACATTTCTACCGCTAAAACTTGATAGAAATGCATAAAAAGAGAATAAAAATTAAAGGGGCAAAACGATTTTCAAATAAAAGCAAAATTAAAGTGCTCGAAAATTAAAACTATTATAAATTCATTCTTATAACTCCGTAAAAGTGCGTAAAAAGTGTAAATAAAGTAAAAAATAACCAAAAGGTTTTACAACCTCAAAAAGAAAATCTAAGTTGAAGAAAAAAAAATCCACTTTGAAATCACTTTTACGAATTTATAAAAATAAATAAAAAGCTATAAAATCCTAAATCAAAACAAATCTAAGTAAAAATAACTAAAACATAAAAACATAAATCTATACCAATACACACACACACACCCATTTTAAAGAAGGGAAAAGCAAAGAAAAAGAACAAATAAGATTGTTTAAGGAGAGGTGATTAGATTCATTCCAAAACCATATAAAGAAAAGTAAAAGCACATATTTTATTAAGATAAAAACGAGTTATAAAGGAACTAAAACAAAAAGAAAACTAGGGGGAATTTCCCTTACGTAGCATAGAATGCATCTAAGCAACACCTTCCCTAAGCAAAATGGTCCAAAAAAACAGAACCCTTGGAACTTACAGAAAGTTTCTATTTATATGCAAAAATTTAGGGTTACACGCCCTAGGTCACAGGCGTATAGGGGGACGTTTGCTACTGTTGCTGAAGTGATGCAGAAAATTTATTGCTAGTTTGACTTTAGGAATGTACATGTGGAAGTCATGGGCGTGACTCTGCTGTCACGGGCTTGTAGGGGGCCGTGTCAGGCAGGTTTATCTGGGGAAGGCGTCATGTCATTTCGTCACCGGCGCTGTCTTGTCTGGGAAAGGTGGAGAGGTCACGGGCGTGTCGAATATTGACACAAGCGTGTAGTTGGGTTCAATGAACTTCGAATGCAGAACGTCGAGCCGGAAGCGTTGAGTGGGGATGGCGTTGAGTGCATGACACGGGGCGTGTTACGGATTGAACACGGACGTGTCATTCGGGACACGGGTGTGTACTTGGAATTTTCTTTGCGAGCCGCAACTTTTTATGGAATCAAGCAACATGCCCAGGTCACGAGCATGACTGTGAAGTACACATGCGTGTACTTTGGAATTTTGACTTTTTCCTGAAAATTTCTGAAAACAAATTTAAAGCTAAGTTAGCAAAATATATACAAAAAGGGAGCATTTTATTAAAAAACAATAACTAAAAATGACAAAAACAAACAAAAATGTTTTAATTAACGTACGTGAAAATAAGTATATTTACAACTTATCAAATAGCCTCATACTTAAGCTTTTGTTATTCCAGAGCAAAAGTTTGAGATATACTTATAAGGAATTAAAGAAATTCTAACTTTAACTACCTCTTGAATTAATCGAAAGAAAGATCAAAATAATTATCCGGGGTATAAAAATTAAGTCCTAAATTATGACAAAAATTTAAATAGAGGAAGAGTTTCAGCTAAAACCTTCTTGATATAATCAAATAGAAAGCAATAATTGCATTTGTTAGGTTAACAAAAATAGATTTGGATTATGAAAACTTTAGCTTATAAGAATTAAAGGAAATAATTCAATTTAAAAATTATACTCTCAAAAAGATTTTAAAATTAAATCTAGAATCGTTTGAATATGACAGAGGGGGATGTTGTGGTTTATGAAGATGGTTTTGGTTTAGAGGTGAGGTATATTTTTTCTATCAAACCTCTAATGAAATTTTGGTTTGAATGTGGATGTTTAAAAAAACGAAATCTTATTTTCCATAACATATAAGTTTTTTTTGAATAACTTCATAATAACTCAATGTATATGTATAGGAAGTATGAATTTTATCCTCTTACTCTGTAACATATAATCTTTTAACATATTGGATGTCTATGTTTACGGAACAAAATCTTATTCTCATTGACATAGGTTCTTTTAAGGATCAAAATCATGCCAAGTATGACATGAAAAAATGGGGAGATAGGTTTTTTCAGAAAAAAAAATAGGTTTAATAAAAAAGTTTTGAGAGCAACTTTTATAAATTGAACGTTCTTATATTTCAAAAAAGACTTGGAGTAAACATAATTGAAATCTAAGGTTATTATGTTCTAATAAAATAAATGTACAATTATTTAGATAAGTTATAAGTAGTGCTGAAAATAAGTCTCTTATCTAAAATAAAAAAGGCATACGAAATTCTTTAAAACTTAACCCTAGATATCTAAATCTATCGATCTCTAATTAATAAACAAATAGTAAACAAAGAATTAATAAAATTAGCTTATAAATAAACTCACAACAAAATTTTTGGAGAGCAAAAAAGGTTAAGAATGAGATATTCGATTTATTTTTTCATAGTAAATTGTTTTTGGGATTTTTTTAGAGTTTTTATCTTTTTTTGTATTTTGATTTATTATCTTTTTTTTTTGAATTTAGAGTTATTGTCTCTTTTTGGATTTTGGATTTTCTAAATTTTCTTGATTTTTTAGTTTTTATCAAGATATTTACAAGAAAAGGGAGAGAAAGAGGTGTTATTTACAAAGAAAGCGGGGGGGGGCGGGGAAAGAGAAAGATTTTTTTATAAAAAAGATTAACAAAGTAAAAACACAATATTTCGAAATTTTTGTTTTTAATTTTTTTAAATTTTTTGTGTTTTATGAATTTTTTTAGTTTTTTATTATAAAAACCAAAGGATTTTTTAGTTTTAAATTTTTTGCATTTTTTTGTATTTTTGATTGTATGAAGAAAATATAAGTGCAATACAGAAAACTAAGAATACACCCCCATACTTAAATCCAACATTGTGCTTAATGTTGCAATGTAAGTATGTGGAACAAAACAGATAAAATGTAGGATGTACAAAAAAGAAAGAATGAGGGTAGAAACTTCCATGAGATGAGGTCAGGGAGGCCCATTTGGAACCCTGCATTATTTTTGAGTTTATAATAACAGAAAGATAACAGAAAAACTAAAAATATAAACTCGGCCAAAAGTTTGCAGGTGGTAGGGGCAAGTGTGTAACTCGTAAGTAGCTAACGTCTTAGCTATGTGAGCATTACAGAAATGTATTCCCTTATCGCTCACAATAGCTTGAAGCATGCCAAAAAGAAATGAAACAAATTAAAATAAAATAAGTTACACAAAACATATATAGATTTTTAATAAGAAATTATTATACTTTTTTTGGGTGTTTTTAAGTAGGTTTTTTATTTTTTAGGTGGTTTTAAGTAGTTTTTTTTGTTTTTGTGGTTTTGTAGCTTTTGTAAGTTTTTTTTAGTTTTTAGATTTTTTGGTTTTTTAGTTTTTTAGTTTTTAGATTTGTTAGTTTTTTAGTTTTTTTTAATTCTTGTTTTGTTTGTAGTTATTAGATTTTTTGTTTTTAGTTTTTATAATTCTTTTGGTTTTTAGTGTTTTCATACAAAATAATGAAATTTTTTAGATTTTATAGTTTTTCTATTTTTTTGTGTTTAGATATTTTTGATTTTATAGTTTTGTCAATTTTTTAGGTTTATAGTTTTTTTTAAAAAAATTGGAAATGGAGCCATTTCATTTTTTGTTATTTAAATAAATATATATAAAATAATAAGCATAAAATAAACTTTTTTTCTTTAAGTTTTTTTAAGTAGTTTTAGTATTATTATTATTATTAGTAATTTTTTTGGTTGGCCATTTTTTTATATAGATAAAGAAATATATGTAAAAGTAATAGTGTTCCAGAGTTTGAAATAATAATACGAAATTACCCCGGCAACAGCGCCAAAAACTTGATGGTTAAAACTCAAAAAATATTATGGTTTAAAACACGCGGCGCCCCGGACGGTTTATTTTAGAAAGAGAATGGAATATTTAGGAAGACGGGGCACGCCGATTTATTTGGATATAAAACAGTTGAAACTGAGTTTTAACGAAAGAAGTCAGGTGCACATATCGTGTGTAGTACAAGATATTTCGGTGGGGAATATCGAGATAGTATTATTCTCGGGGACGGGTTGATTATTTCTACTCTTCCCTGGAGGGAACTATTATTTTACCGAAAATAACTTGTCGGGTTATTATTTATATATATATAAAAACAGAAAATAAAAGCAGAAAGAAAGGAGTTGATGAAGAATTTAGCGCAACGCTACCAAAAGGTATTTGAACTAGAATAAACTTTTAATAAATAGAGATCCTAAATTTCAAATTAATTAAGGCGGAGACTTGGTCGTGGAGTTTCCACAAACATTAGCTCACCTATCTCTAGGAATATCTCTCACCTGAACATTAAGACTATTCGACCGTGCTCTCGTCCGATGAAAGATTCATCTTAATGCCCGCATTACGATAAGAACCCCGCTATTGGGTGGGGAACCCAATCCGATAGAATTCTGCACCTCCTCTCCCGAGGGTTAGTGCGAAACTCCCTTTACCCAGGGGTGATTGGTCCATACGCACAGCCTCTCGGCTAGCTAGCGTATGGACTATGGAAATAGAGCCCACATATCGATATGTGGTTCTACGCATCGTAACCCCGGAGTAAACCTTAAGTAATTTAATTAACGAGAAAAAGAGGACATTTAATTATTTAAAGCGATTTTATCTGTCTCAACGCTCTTCGATACTAAGGTCTAAGAGCGGTTAGCCACTCATCGGAATGGGGACGGATTGCGAAAGAAAATTGCATAATTGAAAAGTGCAAGTCCTACTCAAACGAGTAGGCGGGAAATGAAAGCTGTAAACGAAAGCGGTAAATGAAAGCACTAAAGGAAAGCGATAAGATGCGAGTACTACTCAAATGAGTAGACGGGAAATGAAAGCAGCAAAATTATGAGTCCTACTCAAACGAGTAGGCGGGAAATGAAAGCAGTAAAAGGACAAGTCATACTCAAACGAGTAGGCGGAAAATGACAAGTCCTACTCAAACAAGTATGCGGAAATTACAAGTCCTATTCAAAAGAGTAGGTGGAAAATCAAAGTTGAAAATACAAGTCCTACTCAAACGAGTAGGCGGGAAATGACGAGTATTACTCAAACGAGTAGGCGGGAAATGAAAGCGAGTCCTACTCAAACGAACAGGAAAAAATAGATGCACACACGCACACACTCTACTGGAATAAAACACATACTCTACAGAAATAAAATGCACACACTCTACTTGAATAACACAGAGCAATAAAATCTAACTCATACACTCACACACGCATACAAAAAAGATGAAAAGCGAAGTGATCTAAAAATTAAAACAATTACATTTCTACCGCTAGAAATTGATAGAAATGCATAAAAAGAGAAAATGAAAGGGGCAAAACGATTTTCAAATAAAAGCAAAAATAAAAGTGCTCGGAAATTAAAAATATTATAAATCCATAATTATAACTCCGTAAAAGTGCGTAAAAAGTGAAAATAAAATAAAAAAGAACAAAAAAAGTTTTACAACCTCAAA
Source organism: Platanthera guangdongensis (assembly GCA_039583875.1). NCBI lineage: Eukaryota > Viridiplantae > Streptophyta > Magnoliopsida > Asparagales > Orchidaceae > Platanthera > Platanthera guangdongensis. The sequence continues at coordinate 162,212,406 of CM077162.1, forward strand.
GAGAAAATCTAAGTTAAAGAAAAATAAAATCCACTTTGAAATCACTTTTATGAATTTATAAAAATGAATAAAAAGATATAAAATCCTAAATCTATACAAATCTAAGTAAAAATAACTAAAACATAAAAACATAAATCTATACTCATACACACACACTCATTTTATAGAAGAGAAAAGAAAAGAAAAAACAAATAAGATTGTTTAAGGAGAGGTGCTTAGATCCATTCCAAAATCATATAAAGAAAAGAAAAACACATATTTTATTAAGATAAAAATGTGTTACAAAGGAACTAAAACAAAAAAAAACTAAAGAGAGAGGGGGGATTTCCCTTACATAGCATAGAATGCATCTAAGCAGCACCTTCCCTAAGCAAAATGGTCCAAAAAATAGAACCCTTGGACCTTACAGAAAGTTTCTATTTATAGGAAAAAATTTCGGGTTACACGCCCTAGGTCACGGGCGTGTAGGGGGAATGTAGCTACTGTTGTTGAAGTGATGCAAAAAATTTATTGCTAGTTTGACTTTGGGGCTGTACACGTGGAAGTCATGGGTGTGACTCTGCTGTCACAGGCATGTAGGTGGCGTGTCAGGAAGGTTTATCTGGGGAAGGCGTCGTGTCATTTCGTCATCGGCGCTGTCTTGTCTGGGACAGGTGGAGAGTTTACGAACGTGTCGAATATTGACATGGGCGTGTAGTTGGCTTCGATGAACTTCGAATGCAGAACGTCGAGCAGGAAGCGTTGAGTGGCGATGGCATTGAGTGCGTGACACGGGGCGTGTCACGGGTTGAACACGAGCGTGTCATTCGGGACACGGGAGTGTACTTGGCTTTTTCTTTGCAAGCCGCAACTTCTGATGGAATCAAAGCAACACGCCTAGTTCACGAGCGTGACCGTGAAGTACACAGGCGTGTACTTTTGAATTTTGAATTTTTCCTGAAAATTTCTGAAAACAGATTTAAAGCTAAGTTAGCAAAAATATATATAAAAAAGAGCATTTTATTAAAGCAAAATAACTAAAAATAACAAAAATAAACAAAAACGACTTAATTAATGTACGTGAAAATACGTATATTTACAACTTATCGCCTCCTTGGCACATGCTGAATTGAGAAAGTGTGGAACTGCCCTATGAGGCATTTGACCTTCACAAGGTAACATTGGAGAGTTGGCTCTCTAGCCTCAAACTCCACTTTGACTTGAAAAGCCACCACCATTTAGTCTGTTGAAACCCTTACATCATGCACCCCCAACTTCTTGGCCAGGCGAAGCCCCGCGATCACAACCTTGTACTCAGTTTGGTTGTTGGTGAGTGGGAAGTGAATGTCTATTGCTTGCTCGATCCTCGTACCATGTGGACTTACTAAAATCACCCCTCCCCCAAAGAAAATCTTCCTTGAAGCTCCGTCCACCAATATCACCCATGTTGCCGGTGGAAAGGCTCGGGTTTCCTCAACTGCAGCCCGCATAGTTTACCAGGAAAATCTGACACCCCCGCTTGCGCCTGTCAATTTGATACTATGGGGACAAACGAGATATTGAACTCAGCTCTACCGAACCTTTTGCTAATCTCCCAGAGTGCTCTATGTTGAATTTTTTGAAGTGGAAGAGGGTGACCTGGGCGTCCTGGGTGGACTGTCCGCACGGCCTGTGCGGATAGGGGGTGGAAACCTGACAGGTCGTCCTTGCTATTTCTGGCAGTTTCAGTGGTCAGATCAGGCGGTCTATGCGGAGTGAACTGGCGACTTGCTAGGATGGCCAGTGTTCCGCAGCGTGTTCTCCAGTTTGCTTTCAGGCGGATAGGATGGTGATCAGCCCAAGTTGCTGGTTTGTGCAGCTGGCTCTGGAGTTCGCCGGTCTTGTGTGAACTGGCTTTGTATCCACTGGTGTTGTGTTCACACCAGGGATGTTTGGTTGTGTGGACTTGGTCTGGATTTAGACCAAATCCAGGTCGGCTTAGTCTGGAGGTCGCGCGGCCTGCGCAATTTGGTTTCTTCATCCTCCCATCTCAGCAGCAGTTTGTTGTGTGCGACTTGTCTGCGAGCTCACTTTCTATGATCTGGAGCTTTGTCCGCAAGTGGGAGAACTGGGGTGGTACACACTGAGTCCTCCTGGTTGGTGTTATTGTATGGCTGGACTTGGCGGTCTCTCTTGGCTAAGTTGCATCGGACTGGTGTGTGTATCCGCAGCCTTTGCGGATAGACTTGTTGTTCGCATTGGACATGACAGTTATTTTATCGTCTAGGGTGGTGATCACACTCCTCTCCACGCCTATAAATAGGACCCCATGTCATATCATCAATACCGAGTGAACAGTAAGTCAACTCGTGGAAATTTATTGCGGTTAGGGTTTTCTATCCACGCGGTTTGAAGAGGTTTGACCAGTTTGTGCTGTGTAGGTTGTGCGGATAGTGCTGAAGAGCCAGGAATTTGGTTCTAACTGAGTGCGGACTCTGTGGGTAATAGCCAGCGGTTTTCAGCAGGTCTCGGCTTGCGACTAAGCGGTTTCTCTTCTACAACTTCCCTATTTAAATAAGCTATCCACCTCTGGGCGGCTTGTTCAGTTCGGTGGCAGTACTCCGCGTGTTCTGGCGGCTAGGCGACCTCGCGGTCAGGCGGCCTGTAATTCAACGGCTAGAGTTCTTCAGCAGCACTGAAATAACGGGTAGTCCGCGCGGCTTGTTGCGGTCTTGCGCCCAGGTGGCTTCAGCGGACTCCTTAGCAGTTAGCAGCAGAACCGGTGGTTTCTTCTTGAGGCCGCGCAGTTTATCTTCAGCTTGTAATTTTTTTGCTCCATCAAATACATTGGAAATCATGTCTCGCCATGTATGCCTCATTGTGTAAAGATATTTTTTTGATTTGTACAAAACTCTTGCTCTTCTTGTTGTGCTTTGTCTTGCTTGGGCTCAGTGTGGTTGTGTGTTATTGCTCCTGGTGTCCCAATTTTCGCTATCACAAATTATTTCATGGTATCAGAAGGATCAGTGGCTGAGCAGTGATCAATCATTGGTTGCTTGTCTGCTTCTGAGAGTGTAAGTAACCAATGTGTGTGTAATGGGAGGAAGTTAAGAAAGAGGTCTTGGAATCGAACTCCTTACACCGACTAATTACAAGAAGTGGAAGTCGTGTATGGAGAGTAATCTATTGGGCGAGGACCTTTGGAAATTCGTCGGAGGAGACGAAAGGCAGGAGGTTACTGTTGTCGCAGGTGCTGGTGCTGATACGGTGAAAGCTTGGAGGAAGACTAATGATAAAGCTGGGTTTGATCTCAAGCGGGCTATTTCACAAGAACTCTTTGACCACATCATTAGATGTGGGTCTGCTGCGGATATTTGGACTTCCCTTGACGGGTTGTTCAACAGAAAGAATGTAACTCGGCTACAGTTTCTGGAGAATGAGTTGGCAATTGCCACTCAAGGTGATCTGCCCATTTTAACGTTCTTCTTAAAAATGAAGAACCTGTGCACTGAGAATTCAGCGTTGGACCCTGATAAGCATATTTCTAAGGCAAAGCTGAAGAGGCACATAATCTGCGGCTTGCGGAAGGAATATGTGGCCTTCGTCACTTCAGTTCAAGGTTGGGCCATTCAAAAATCTTTGCTGGAACTGGAGAACCTGCTGGATTCACAAGAGAGCTTGACAAGGCAGATGGCTGGAGTCACTGTCTCTAAAGGAGGTAGTGAGGCACTTTTTTCAAGGAAGAACAAGAAGTGGGATAAGAAATCTGATGCTGGTGAGGGACCTTCTACTTCATATCAACAGGAGGAGAGATTTGCTCCTAAGCGAGATTGGAAGAAGAAGAAGGAGTGGCTTAAGTGCTACAAATGTAACCAGTCGGGACAGTTAAGGAGAGACTGCAAGGTCAAGTTATAGCCTGGGTATGTTGCAGACAATGAGGAAGCTGATTCCAGTACTGAGGAAGCCGTATGGGAGGTGCATTTATGATGGGCAATATGTTCGGGCCTTGTCCACCATCGACTACCAAAATGACTAGATCGTGGACTCAGGGTGTGGTCACCACATCACTGGGGATGAGTAAACATTCTCCTCCCTGCGGCATTCTCAGGTAACATAGCTATCATAACCACTGATGATATTGTTCATGCAGTAGAGAAGGAAGGTGTAGTATCTTTGAGTAGTGATAAGGATCCACTCACATTGAGGAGTGTCTATCATGTACCAGGCATGATGAAGAACCTCTTCTCTATGACAAATGCGGTGGATGTGGACTATCATGTTCTGTTTGGTCCAACAGAAGTGAAGTTTCTCCACAACATGTCAGTAGTTAAGTCTGACGTTGGTCATGTAGGGAGAAGGGTGAGGGACTTGTTTGTGTTATCAACAAGCTCCTATGTTGATCGGATGAGGGCCAACGATAGTGCTGCTATCTAGCATGAGAAGCTGGGATATGTTGGGATGGACAAGCTGAAAGTTATGGCAGTAAAGAGCCTTGTGAAAGGCTTGCCTAAGTTGTCATCCTTCGGCGACGGTCATGTCTGCGCGGGATGTAAATATGCAAAGACTAATCGCCTCCCATTTGACAAGTCATTGACCAGGTGTAAAGCACTATTGGAGTGTACCCATGGTGATCTGATGGGGCCGACCGTCACAGTCAGTCGTGGAGGCAGCATGTATATGCTGGTCCTGATTGATGACTATATGAGGTACACTTGGGTGTACTTCATGAAAGAAAAGTCAGATGCCCTACATTTATTTGTGAAGTTCAAGGAACTGGTACAGGGTCAGCTTGGCCTGTGGATCAAGAAGTTGAGAACATACAACGAAGGTGAGTTTGTTTCAACTGAGTTCGCAAACTTCTGCGGGAAGCATGACATATAAAGGGAGATCACTTGTGGTCATACTCCACAACAAAATGGACTAGCAGAGTGAAAGATCCGTCATCTGACGGAAACTTACAAGTGTTGGCTTCGTGCTAAAGGCATTCCAAGGCCATTTTGGGCGGAGGGAATGACCTGTAATACCTATGTCATCAATCGGATGTCTCTGAGTCCGATCAACATGAAGTCTCCTCATGAGATGATGTTCGAGGAGAAAATTGGAGTTGGACACCTTCGGGTGTTTGGATCTACCTGCTACGTACACATCCCAGATGCTCTGAGGACTAAGCTGGATGCAAAGGCAAGGAAGCTTGTCTTTGTGGGCTATGACGAGCAGAAGGAGTGGAAATGTATGGATCCAGTGACGAAGAAGTTCATGGTTTCGAGAGACGTGGTCTTCGACGAGCTGACGGCATATGGAGGTGGCTCCTCTGTGGAGCTGCAGGAGAGTAGGTCAGATGGCGAGCAGGAGGAGGCTGCTAAGGATCTTCTGGTGGAGTTGTCTGTGTCACGAGGAGCTCCAGGTGTTTCTAGCTCCGGGACGGATGCTTCAGGTTAAGGAAGCAGGGGGAGCGTCGCTCCAAGTTTGCCTGGGAACGGAACTAATTCAAAAGAAGTTGTTGAGGTGGTTAGCAAGGGTCAGAATCTTCGGAGATCGAAGAGGACCATCGAACCACCGACTCGTTATAGTGAAGGAAATGTGGTGAACTTGGTCTCTTGTTTTTTCGCAGGCCCTCTAGATGAGCGAGAGCCTTCTAGATTTGAAGACGCTACTGGGGTCAAGGAGTGGGAAGATGTCATGGATGAGGAGATGACTGCCCTCAAGAAGAATGAGACTTGAGACCTTGTGCCCAAGGTCGAAAGCATTACTCATGTGACATGCAAGTGGGTCTACAAGCTGAAGAAGAAGGCGGATGGGAGCATCGAGTGGTACGAGGCTCGTCTTGTAGCTTGAGGTTTTTCTCAGCAGTATGGAGAAGACTATAAAGTGAAATTCAGTCTTGTGGCAAAGATGACTACAGTTCGGGTGGTGATGGCTTTGACGTCTTGCCAGGGCTGAAAGATGTGGCAGCTAGACGTAAAGAATGTCTTTCTTTACGGGGAGATCGATAAAGATATTTTCATGGTTCAACCGCCTGGACACGTGTCTGAAGATCATCCAGGATACGTATACAAACTCCGGAAGGCCCTTTATGGTTTAAAGCAGGCTCCGAGGGCATGGTATGGGAAGATCGCAGAGTATCTCCAGTTCTACGGATATTCTGCCTCGGATTCAGACTCGAGCATGTTCATGAAGAAATGGGTGGAGCTTCATATCTTAGTGCTTATGTACGTGGACGACATGATCGTCACGGGAAACTCCGAGGAGGTGGCTAGGCTCAGGGCAGAGCTGGCCATTCGGTTTGAGATGAAGGACTTGGGTGAGCTCCACCACTTCCTTGGACTCAAGATAGAGAGGAAAGAGAGAGGCATACTTGTTTCCCAAAAGGGTTATGCAGATTGGATCGTTCAGTGATTCGGCATGTGGGAAGGGAAGAGTTGCTTAACTCCTATGGAGGTTGGCATCAAGCTTCGACGAGATGAGGGGAGGATACTTCAAGATCCTCTTGTGTTCCGTGCTCTGGTGGGGAGCCTTATCTATTTGACGATTACAAAGCCAGAAATTGCATATGTTGTAGGCTGAGTAAGTCGGTATATGGCGTAACCTCGGAAACCTCATCTGATGGCGGCAACGAGCATTCTGAAATATGTGAAGTCCACTTCTGACATGGGTCTCCTTTGTGGGAGAGACATGAGCTTCAACCTGCACGGCTATACGGATGCTGATTATGGGGGAGATTCAGACAACTGGAATTCAACATCTGATTATGTCTTCACATGTGGATCCGCAGGGATTTCTTGGTGCAGTAAGAAGCAGGATTCGGTGTCCGTCTCTACTACGGAAGCGGATTACAAGGCTTCGGCCTTGGCAGCTCAGGAAGTCATTTGGATTAGGAGACCAGTAGAGGACGTTCATGAAGAAGTGTGTGGTCCTACTCTGATACGAGGTGACAATGAGACTGTCCTGAAACTGGTTAATAATCCAGTTTGTCATGTGCTGACCAAATACATTGAGATTGAGCACCATTTCATTCGAAAGAAGTTGTTGGAGGAATCTCTGGTGGTCGGACATGTGCGGAGCGAGGACAACATCGCGAACATCTTCACGAAGCCTCTGTGAAAGTGGCCATTAACTCGATTACGGGGATTGTTAGGGCTGGTCTCCACTTCCCACTTCAAGGGAGAGTGCTGAATTTTTTGAAGTGGAAGTGGGTGACCAGGGCGGCCTGAGCGGTTTCGGTGGTCAGACCGGGCGGTCTGTGCGTACTGAACGGGTGACTTGCTAGGTCAGGCAGTGTTCCGCGGTGTGTTCCCCAGTTTGCTTTCAGGCGGATAGGATGGTTATCCGCCCAGGTTGCCAGTTTGTGCAGCAGGCTCTGGAGTTCGCCGGTCTTGTGCAAACAGTCTTTGTATCCGCTGGTGTTGTGTTCGCACCAGGGATGTTTGGTGGTGTGTACTCGGTCTGGATTTGGACCAAGTCCAAGTAGGCTTAGTCCGGAGGTCGTGTGACCTGCTCGAGTTGGTTTCTTCATCCTCCCAGCTCGACATCAGTCTATTGTGTGCGACTTGTCTGCGAGATTGCATTCTGCGATCTGGAGCTTTGTCCGCAAGTCGGCAGACTAGGGTGGTACTCGCTGAGTCCGCTTGGTTGGTGTTCTTGTCTGGCTGGACTTGGCGGTCTCTCTTGGCTAAGTCGCAGCAGACTGGTGTGTGTATCTGCAGCCTTTGCGGATACACTTGTTGTTCGCACTGTATAGGGCGGTTATCTTATCATCTAGCTAGGTGATCATATTCCTCTCCGCGCCTATAAATAAGACCCCATGTCACATCATCAGTGCCGAGTGAACAGTAAGTCAACTCGTGAAATGTTGATGCGGTTAGGATTTTCTATCCACGTGGTTTGAAGAGGTTTGACCGTTTTGTGCTGTGTAGGTTGTGTGGATAACGCTGAGGAGCCGGAAATTTGGTTCTGACTAAGTGTGGACTCTGCGGGTAATAGCCAGTGATTTTCAGCAGGTCGCGGCTTGCTACTAAGCGGTTTTTCTTATGCAAATTCTTCCCTGTTCAAATAAGCTGTCCGCCTCTTGGCTACTTGTTCAGTTCGGTGGCAACAATTCGCGTGTTCTGGCGGTTAGGCTACATCGCGATCAGGCAGCCTGCAGTTCAGCGGCTAGTGTTCTTCAACAGCACTGAAATAACTAGTAGTCTGTGCGGCTTGTTGCGGTCTTGCGATCCGGCGGCTTCAGCGGACTCCTTAGCGGTTAGCAGCAGAATCGGCGGTTTCTTCTTGAGGCCGCGCAGTTTATCTTCAACTTGTAATTTTCTTTCTCCATCGGATACATTGGCAATCATGTCTCACAATGTATGCCTCGTTGTGTAAAGATATTTTTTGATTAGTACAAGACTCTTGCTCTTCTTGTTGTGTTTTGGCTTGCTTGGGCTTAGTGTGGCTGTGTGTTCCTGCGCCTGGTGTCCCAATTTTTGCTATCACAATTTGTTTTACTCTACCCTTTCCAAGATGTTGTGAAGGGGGTGATGGGTCACAACCTGGATGGAGTGCGCTTGGAAGTAAGGTTGGAGCTTCCTAGCCAAAACAACCAGTGCGAACGCCAGCTTCTCAAGGATTGGGTATCTGAGTTCTGCCTTCCTTGGGACTCTGCTGACATAATAAACTGGGAGCTGCATTCTACCTTTCTCCTGAACTAGTACGGAGCTCACTACCTCGACCCCCACTCCCAGGTACAGGGTTAGGTCCTCCCCCTCCTTCGGACCTTGGAATAATGGGGCCTGGGTGAGTTGTTTCTTCAAATCCTGGAAGGCCCCCTCACACACGGGGGTCCATTCAAACTTCTTGCTTCCACATAGCACCCTGAAGAAGGGTGAGCATTTCTCCCTTGCCCTGGAGAGAAACCTGCTTAACCCAGCCAGCTTCCTTGTGAGGCGCTGGATCTCCTTCGCATTTTTTTGGCGATTCTAGCCCCAATATATGGCTTTTACCTTGTCGGGGTTAGGCTCTAACCCTGCTGGGGTGAGAAGATGGCCCAAGAACTTGCCCCTGCTAGCCCCAAAGACACACTTCTGGGGGTTGCGCCTCATCTCGAATTTCCTTAAAATGTAAACGTTTATGCCAAGTCCTAGAGGTGAGACCAGATGTCCCAGCTTTTTACCATAAGGTCATCTACATAAACCACCAGATTCATGCCCTTCTTCTCCCAGAAGACCCGGTCCATCATCATTTGGTATGTTGTCCCATCATTTTTCAGCACAAAGGACATCATCTTTTAACAGTACCACACATCCCCCGTGATGAAGGAGACATCCTTGATGTCGGGAGGGTGCATGCGGATCTGGTGGTAACCTGAAAAAGAATCTAGAAAGCTCATTAGAGAAAATCTGACAGCTGAGTCAAACAGCGCGTCGATTTAAGGCAAGGGATAATAATCCTTAGGACATTATTTATTCAATAGTGAGAAATCAACACACATCCTCCAACGCCCATCCCCCTTTTTAACCATCACCATATTGGAGACTCGGACTGGATACTAGATCTCTGACACAAACCCGACATTGATAAGCTTACCCACCTTCTCTCGGATGAGCTCGACCAACTTGTTGGCGATGGATCTTGTCTTCTGTCATATGGGGCGAGCGTTGGGATCAAGATTGAGACGATGACAAATCACGTCTGCATCGATCCCTGACATATCTGTCGTGCTCCAAGTGAAGATGTCAACGTTCTGCTGGATGTAGGCCAAGATCCTTTCCCAACCCTCTGAGCTAAGCTCACCACTGATCTTCACTTTCTCCAACCTCTCTGCCCGGGAAAGAACCTCCATGTGCACCACTTCCTCCATGACCTACAGCCGGGACTGCTCCTCCCACTCGCCCTCCACCCTCTCTCCTTGGACGAGTGTCTCTTCCTCCTCAACCTCTTTGACGGTCATCTACCAGTCTCGATCTCCTAGCAACTCATCCGCCCCTTCCACTAGGGCGCATACCTCCCCTTATCCAGCCTCCTCTGCCTCCTCCACAACTTGTTCCATCTTCTCAACCTCTGTCACACCACTGATTACCTCATCCTCCGCCTTTTCTACATCTCCCTTCAGCCCTACTCACTCTTCCATCTCCCTTCACATCTCCTCAGTCTCCTCGGTCTCCTCCTGACAGGAGATGGTGTTGACGGCTGTTACGTAGCATTGCCTCGCTATCTTCGGGTCCCTTCACCCTGATCTGGACACCTCCCACATTAAACTTCAAGCACTGTTGGAACGAGGATGGAAAGCATCTAAACGCTCTGATGAGGGTCCGCCCAAAGATGACATTGTAGCTTCTCAGAGCATCAACAATGACGAACCGGCAGTTCCGGGACTGTCCCTCCAAGGTCACATAAAGTCTGACCCCCTTCCACTTCTTTTCTCTCTCTTGAGAACCAAAATAGCGGACCTTTTGAGGCTAACACCCTCCTTGACTCCACCTTCATCTCATCAAAAACCTTCTTGAAGATGGCGTTGATTGAGCTTCCACTATCGATAAGGATCTGTGAGACGTTGAAGTTCTTGATGGCAGTCCGAATCACCAGCGCATCGCAGAACGGATCCTCGTGATTTGGCATGTCCTTCTGAGAGAAAGTGTTCCTCTCCTCTTAGGGTGGGTCTTGGTATGTCGAAGCTATGCTTCAACGGTACATGGTGTGGAGGTTCGCCCTACGGGTGGCCTCGATCCCCACCCCTCTGTAGATCACCCTGATCCCTCCTCGGGTTCTCACGTCTGCCCTATCCACACACCGGTCCTCTTCCTCCGCTGCTCCAGTTACCTCCTCTATCCTCCCTAGTGGCTTCTTCTCTCTTGGGCCTCTCGACCTCCTGATCTCTATGAATTTAGGGTAGGTAGCTGTCGCGTGACCCTCCTCCTAATGGAAGTCATAGTATGGCAACACCACCCCGTCTCTTCGACCCTCTGCCGACTGATTCCTGCTCCTCCTACCCCTCTTACTCTACCTCTACCTCGGCGGATCATCATATCTTGTTGTGTTGAGGGTAGGAGTGGTCTTTGGCCTTATCTCCATCCCCGGGGGTTGAACCTCCCCTGACCTCCATAGAGGTTTCCCCCTCCTTGGGCAAACCCTCTTCCTTGGCCCTGCCCGGCCCCTCCTTGCTTTCACCATCCCAGCTCTTGAGCCCTCGGATCCTCCCTTCTTTTTGCACCTTGCTTAATAGAACCTCCTTGCTCTCTCGACTCCGAGTTACTAAACCTTGCCAACTTCTTGGCGAAATGTCGGGTTCGCAGCCTCTCCTTCGATCTCCTTCACCACCCTTTCCATCAGCACTTCCAAGGATAAGGGTGGCTTCCAATTCAAGCTCATTTTGAAGAATCCCTCGCGCAGCCCCACGGTGAATGCGAGCTGGAGGGCGTATCCCGACACCTCCTGAATGAGCAAGATCTCCTCCTGGAACCTATCTACGTAGCTGGCCAGTGACTCCTCTGTTCCCTGCTGGATCTTGAAAAATGTCTCATCACTTTTCTTCATCTTCTTAGATGTTGAGAAATGCAATTGGAAACTTCGGTGCAAGTCCTCGAACCCATAAATTGATGTCACGGAAAGCTGGTGAAACCAATCCGTCGCTTTTTACCTTAAAGTGATGGCAAAGAGACAGCACTTGAATGCGTCTGACATCTGCATGATGGAAATCATGTCCTCAAACCACTGCAAGTGCTGAACGGGATCATCCTTGTCAATATAAACGTCATTTCCGGCTACATGAACCCCTCTGGAACCAGTGCTGAGACCACCAGCTCGCAGAATGGGCTACCCCCACTCGCCGGTCTTGCCTGCTCTACTCGTGTGATCAGCCTGTTTGTCAGGACCACATCCGTTGGACTAGGGAAGAGCTCTCGCCCGGCGAGATCTCGCTCAAACCCCCCACTTGCCAACTCCTTTCCCGGCCTCCTTCCCTGGGCATTATCACCCAAACTTAGTGGCGTAACCTCCTGAGCAGCCATGGTCGATCACTTGCCCCGCGCGGCAAATGCGAAGTGGATAGTCTCCAAAATCTCTCTCTTGAAGTCTTCAAGCATCTTAACTGTGGTGGGTGTCGTGGGTGAAGGCAAGCTGTCGTGTCGGCACCTTGATCTTCATCTCTAGCCATGGAGCTTTCTTTGGATTTTCTTGTAAAAGCTGCAGTCAGCGCTCACTGCACCAAAAATGTTGGAACCGAGATTTGGTCCCACGAGAAGTCGGACCCAAAGGATGCAACTAACACTTACTTCTCCCGTGGAAGAACACTATACTGAAGGTTTAAAACTAGGCGCGGGCCCTGGACAACAGCGCAGAGGCCCCACCAAATGTTGGAACCGGGATTCGGCCCAACGAGAAGTTCAGACCCAAATGGTGCAACTAACACTTCTCCTGAGGAAAAATACTTAACTGAAGGTTTAGAACTAGGCACAGACCCTGGGAAACAATGTGAAGGTCTCACCTCACACTCGGAAGATCTTGGAATGCTCCCCCTCTCACACCAAAGTTGAAGTTGGGCACCTTGGAGAGCCTTCGAAGTCAACCAAAATTGACCAGAGGAGAAAGAAGCCAAAAACTGGATCCCTCCAAAGGTACCCATCAAGGTCTATTTATAGTTTTCCTAGCGGGGTCTATCAATAGCGTAATCCCGCGTTTTGGATTTACTAAGTGCATCCCAAATTGGTCTGCTAACAACCAAACTCCGTTGTTTGGAATGAATATCAACAGACAAATAAATAAAACATTGCACAGAGAATATTCCTACATAGTGAGTGCCCTGATGGAACCGACACCTGCCTGTTGATGCGCGAAAACGCCGCGGGGCACCAGCCAGCTAACACGGAGGGGGTGTTCGGTCTCACAAGCTAGGAGAGGAGGAGAGGAGGAAAGGAAGGAAGCCTCTGAGTGCTCGAGAGTGGAGCAAACGGCTTGTCAAAGAGGGTTGCGGGGATAGAGGAGGGAAGCTTGATCAACAGAGCGGGTTGATCAAGAGAGGAGAAGGAGGTTGACCAGGAGCTGTCGAGCAGACGGCTAATATGACGGTTGTGCTTGCAGGGTGGTTGCCGAGAAGGGCTGAGCTGAGCTGAGAAGAAGCTTGCTGAGCAGAGGAGCAAGGCTTGCTGAGCAGAGGAGCAAGGCTTGCTGAGCAGAGAAAAGAAGAAGGGGGCCGCTAGCAGCGGCAACAACACACTTCGCCCGTCGCGGCCTAAATGCCACTCCTGCGACGGGCTTTCCTTTTATTAAAAGCTAGAGATTACAAGCTTACAAGTACACCTTTACAACAAAATCACTTAAAGGGTACAAGGAGAAGCTGGCGGCTAAGAGAGAAGAAAGTGCCAGAAAGCAGAGGAGAAGCTGCCAGAGACTAAGTAAAATAGTCTGCTAGCTGCTGGAGGACTGGGAAACTGAGTCTGCAGAGTCTGCTGGCAGCTGCTGAAGAGCTGCTGGAGAGCTGCGCAGACAGGAAACTGAGTCCGCAGAGCTTGCTGGAGAGGCGACGACGGACTGCGCGGACTGGAAAACGGAGTCCGCAGGGCTTGCTGGCAGGACTTGCAGGATCTTCCCAGATGATCAACTGATGCAGAATGAGAGGCACCATGGGCTATTTATAGACCCAGGGGAGTTCTTCTAGAAGCGGGGCCCAGTGACATCAGCATGACGACCTGCGCGGACTCCGCGGACAGAGATTTTGCGTCCGCCACTGTTGCCTGAGGAAGCAAGCGGAAGGACCCACCTGCAGAAAACTGGAGGTCGCCCCCTAGCGGGCGACCTGGACGGACTCCGGGAGGAGTCCGCCCGGCAGGCCGGAGGCCGCCCCCTAGCGGGCGGCCTGGGCGGACTCCAGGGTGGAGTCCGCCCGGCAGGGCGCCGGGGCCGCCCCCTAGCGGGCGGCCTGGGCGGACTCCAGGGGGAGTCCGCCCAGCAGGGCGCCGGGTCCGCCCCCTAGCGGGCGGACGGGGCGGACTCCAGGGGAGTCCGCCCGGCAGAGCCGGGGCCCGCCCCCTAGCGGGCGGCCTGGGCGGACTCCAGGGGGAGTCCGCCCGGCAGAGCCGGGGCCGCCCCCTAGCGGGCGGCCTGGGCGGACTCCAGGGGGAGTCCGCCCGGCAGAGCCGGGGCCGCCCCCTAGCGGGCGGCCTGGGCGGACTCCAGGGGGAGTCCGCCCGGCAGAGCCGGGGCCGCCCCCTAGCGGGCGGCCTGGGCGGACTCCAGGGGGAGTCCGCCGGCAGAGCCGGGCCGCCCCCTAGCGGGCGGCCTGGGCGGACTCCAGGGGGAGTCCGCCCGGCTGGGCCGGGGCCGCCCCCTAGCGGGCGGCCTGGGCGGACTCCAGGGGGAGTCCGCCCGGCAGAGCCGGGGCCGCCCCCTAGCGGGCGGCCTGGGCGGACTCCAGGGGGAGTCCGCCCGGCAGAGCCGGGGCCGCCCCCTAGCGGGCGGCCTGGGCGGACTCCAGGGGGAGTCCGCCCGGCTGGGCCGGGGCCGCCCCCTAGCGGGCGGCCTGGGCGGACTCCAGGGGGAGTCCGCCCGGCTGGCGGGCAGAGGCCGCCCCTAGCGGGCGGCCTGGGCGGACTCCAGGGGGAGTCCGCCCGGCAGGCCTGGCCGCCCCCTTGCGGGCGGCCTGGGCGGACTCCGGGAGGAGTCCGCCCGGTTGGCGGGCTGAGGCCGCCCAGGGTGGGCGGCCTCGGCGGACGGCGGCAGGAGGCCGCCGCCCCTCGGGCAGCAGGGAGGTCGCCCCTGGTGGGCTTCCTCGGCGGACGGCGGTAGGAGACCACCGCCCCTTGGGCGAAATAGGAGGCCGCTCCTGGTACTGCTGTTGGCGGACTCCTGCAAGGAAAAGATTACACGATTAGCGGACCCAACCGCATGTCCCGCGAGGGTGAGTCATGGGAAATAGCTCGTCGTCCCGCAGGGCACGCGGTTGCTAGGAGACCTAGGCGGATAAGGAAGACTGTCCGCCTACGCTGGGACCCATCGCGATCGAAAGGGATAATCTAAGGGTCACGATGAGCCAGCTGGCCATCTTGGGAAGGATCGCCGATTTCTGGGTTAACATAATCCCCGCACTTTTTTAAGTTCCGAAAAGAACTTCGAAAAAAGTTGGAGACCCACGAAAATCGTGATCCACCCCAACGGAAGAAGAGGAGTAAGGAGAGACAGAACCTGAAGACTCTCCTTAGAAGCTTGATGTTTCCTGTCAATTTTCCTGCAAAAGGAAAGTTAGGGTAAGCATGTAGGGGTGGCACATCGAGTGTGTACCTGAATTTGTTTTTTGCAAAACGAAGAAGGCGTGTCTTCTGTAAGCGCTCTGCAAAAACAAAAGTGAGGAAAACGGAAAGGCGCAATAACTCGCAAGTACCTGAAAGGGACCTGCAAGTCTTTGCTGATCTCTGCAAAAAGAGAGTTAGGAACATGCACAATATATGAGAGTAACTTGCAAGTACCTGTGAAGAAACTTGCAAGGGTTTGAGGATCTCTGCAAGAAGAGAGTTAAGAGCAGGTATCGTATATAAAAATAAGCTGCAAGTACCTATATGAGGCTTGCAGGTGTTCGCTAATCTCTGCAAGAAGAGAGTTAAGAGCAGGTATCGTATATAAAAATAAGCTGCAAGTACCTATATGAGGCTTGCAGGTGTTCGCTAATCTCTGCAAGAAGAGAAGTTAGGAACCAATAAGATATGAAAATAACTTGCAAGTACCTGTGAAGAGAAGGCTTGCAAGTGTTAACTGTAGACTGTTAACTGTTGATAAGTTAACTGTTGACAAGATAAGGCCGATGTGACCAATTAGCAAGAAAAGTGCCTGATGAATATTATTATGAAACCC
The DNA here is from genome assembly GCA_039583875.1 of Platanthera guangdongensis. NCBI lineage: Eukaryota > Viridiplantae > Streptophyta > Magnoliopsida > Asparagales > Orchidaceae > Platanthera > Platanthera guangdongensis. The sequence goes on from CM077162.1 coordinate 162,228,177, forward strand.
AGATCAATAAACTGAGTGTTGACTGCCGACAGATATGACTGGATTGCGATTGCATGGCTGATAGCGCTTGAGCAAACAATATATAGAAGATGAGAGCAATAGAACTTATATAGGTAGAGTGCGAGTCATCATCCGACAGAGCTTTGAATAAGCAATTCGTATAGGATGAGCACGAGCAAAGTGATTGCTTGAAATCCTTTGAGATAACCCAATGCCAGAATCCTTTTGATAGGTGGGATTAACCTGTTCACCTGTGAAAAAAGGCAAGAGAGAAAAAGGAGGGCTGCACCCGGAATGACTAAAGTGGGTTGAATGCTGCCACAGGTGTTCCCCGTGGGCCTTATGCATCACTTGCCCGAAAAAATCATCCCAAGTATAGTCCTACTCAAAGCGGGCTGGCCGCGCATCCTCAAGGAGGGGGGAAAAGGAAACAAGAGGTCCATGTTCGGAATGACTACAGAGGGTTGAATGCTGCCACAGGTGTTCCCCGTGGGCCTTATGCATCACTTGCCCGAAAAAATCATCCCGAGTATGGTCCTGCTCGAAGCGGGAAAGGAAAAAGAGGTCCATGTTCGGAATGACTAAAGAAGGTTGAATGCTGCCACAGGTGTTCCCCGTGGGCCTTATGCATCACTGGCCTGAGAAAGTCATTTCGAGTATGGTCCTGCTCAAAGCGGGCTGGCCGCGCATCCTCAAGGAGGGCACAAAGCAAGGGAAGGTCCTGAGAAGGACCGCTGGAAGCAAGGAAGATCCTGAGAAGGATCGCTAGAAACTCTGCTCTCTTGCCCTGGGCACAAGCATCACTGATCAAGGAGACAGGTTGCGCCAAGAGGCCTATATTGTCTGTGTGTTGATCAGTGGAGTTGTGAGAACCCGAGGGGCATGGATCGAGGATACCGGGGAGAGTTATTCGGCCACCACAGTTGAAGGCTGATCTAAGAGACAAGGCTACGCTTGATTGCCATTGCTTGTCCAGCGAAGATCATCCTAACCGTAGTGTTTCCTATAAGACGCACAGCAGAGCTAACACATGGGGCTCCCCTAGCACACACTCTGTGTCAGATGCTGGCTAGGATCCTAAGCCTGAAGCCCATAATCGTAGATGAACTGCTCCCACTACACACATGGGTATACTCCCGCCATATGTGGTCGAAGCGGTAGTGCGAGAACAAACTACGGAGGGAACGTTTCAGACTCGGCGAAATCTCATTGGCGTATTGATCCAGAGAGAGAGAAAGAGAGAGAGAGAGAGACAACAAAAAGGGAACTGTGTCAGTACAGGATCTCTGAGTAAAAGCTTTGCAGAAAAGCAGGAAAACACTGAGAAGTGTTGTAATGAAAATGTTTGAAAGAGGGAGTAAGGGTTGAGATAACCCCTGTAGGTTGTAAGGAGCTCTGGAGGACTATGAAGTCCATCGCTTTGGAGGACTGTGAAGTCCTTGCTAGTTTAGAATAGCCTTCCTAGCACGCCCTCATCGTCGGCGTCGAAGCATTCGACTTCTTGGTTGACAATGAGGAGAGGAGGCTCTTCGACGTGATTCACTGCCCTTGAGGAGCAAGGAACATCTGAAATTTCTTTGCCCTTTGACGTTGATGGGTCAGGGCGATCTTCTTTAGGGAGCAAGTCATGCATCTTGCCCTGCCGGAGCATCCTTTGCACAAGCTGACGGAATGCTCGGCAGTTTTCTGTTCGATGGCCTGGCTCTTTGTGGAATTCACAATAAGGCTCTGAGTCTCTAGACCTCTGATCTGCTGGTCGGTAGGGCTTCTTGTAGCTTGCCCTGTCTTTCATGATCTGCACTACCTCTTGCACGACGTCGTCGAGATCCGACTCATGCAAGTCATCGTCTTGCTGCTGTTGAACAGTTGCTGTTTGAGAAGGAGCTAGCGGTAGCAAAGGATCTTGAGCATCACGGCTCGGGAAGGAGTATCGCTGGCGATGAAGCCTTCTCTCCTTCCTTGAGTGAACTGGGAAACGATTGTAAGGAGACCTTGGAGGTTGCTTGCGAAACGGATCTTTCTCTGATACGAGCTTGGAGACGAAGCCTGGATTGCTCTTCTCGCCTCGGATGTAAGAGTTGGCTAGAGCGATCAGCTCTTGGTATGTCCTCGGAGCACGGACATTAGCTTCAAACTTGAGAGGCCCTTCGCGAAGACCATGGATAAGAGCCACTCGGTACATTTCTTGATCAACGATTTCGATGTCCAGAATCTCTCTCTGGAATCGATCAACAAACTGAGACCAGGTTTCATCACTGCGCTGTCTGATCTCAAAGAGGGCTTCAGGACCGCCCTTTCTCTTGGAGGAGGTAGAGAATCTGAGAAGGAACTCTCTACGAAGATCAAGGAAAGAAGAGATGGAGTGAGGGCGGAGGCCATAGAACCAATCCCTCACTTGCCCATCAAAGGTTGTCACAAGGAGCTTGCACTTGGTTGCATCTGACAGAGTCTTGAGAGCAACGGCTGATTCAAAGGCTTGGAGGTGCTTGACCGGATCAGTCTCTCCTGTATAGATTGGCAGTCGAGGCTCTCTGAAGTTTGCTGGAGTAGGTTCAAGGCGAACACTCTCAATGAAGGGCGACGGCTCCTCCTGCTCTCCCACAGCATAGGGATCAAAGGGAGCATAGGCTGCAGCTGCAAAAGAAGCAGGGGGGTAGAAAGGAAAAGTTGCTGCAGGAGGAGCTGAGGCAGGAGCTGGGGGGCAAGGATGACTTCCTTGAAAGTTGAGAAATCTGGCAGGACTTCCCCGGGCTGCTTGCCGGAAGAAGTTTTGGCGAGCGGCGAACTCTTCATCTTGAGTTCGCAAAGGAGCAGCAGGACCTTGCGGGAAGGTCGGGGTGTAAGGCGGATAGAACGGAGGACAAGCTTGAGAATAAGCTTGCTTATGCTCTGATGTTGGCGTTGGGTTGATTGGAGCAGCTGGAGCAGCTGGAGCAGCTGCTGGACGAGAGTCTAACCGCTGCGTGATCGCAGCAAGGACTTGGTTGATTGCTTGGAACTGTTGAGCATTCTCACGGCGCGACTGCTCAAAAGCTTCCCAGAGAGGATCTTCACTGGGACTTGGAGCAAAGTTCTCGGCTGATTGATCTGACATGGCTAACTGTCGCTGTTCACCGTCTGACCGGATCTGAAGGCCGCGTGTTAACTGTTGATGCGCGAAAACGCCGCGGGGCACCAGCCAGCTAACACGGAGGGGGTGTTCGGTCTCACAAGCTAGGAGAGGAGGAGAGGAGGAAAGGAAGGAAGCCTCTGAGTGCTCGAGAGTGGAGCAAACGGCTTGTCAAAGAGGGTTGCGGGGATAGAGGAGGGAAGCTTGATCAACAGAGCGGGTTGATCAAGAGAGGAGAAGGAGGTTGACCAGGAGCTGTCGAGCAGACGGCTAATATGACGGTTGTGCTTGCAGGGTGGTTGCCGAGAAGGGCTGAGCTGAGCTGAGAAGAAGCTTGCTGAGCAGAGGAGCAAGGCTTGCTGAGCAGAGGAGCAAGGCTTGCTGAGCAGAGAAAAGAAGAAGGGGGCCGCTAGCAGCGGCAACAACACACTTCGCCCGTCGCGGCCTAAATGCCACTCCTGCGACGGGCTTTCCTTTATTAAAAGCTAGAGATTACAAGCTTACAAGTACACCTTTACAACAAAATCACTTAAAGGGTACAAGGAGAAGCTGGCGGCTAAGAGAGAAGAAAGTGCCAGAAAGCAGAGGAGAAGCTGCCAGAGACTAAGTAAAATAGTCTGCTAGCTGCTGGAGGACTGGGAAACTGAGTCTGCAGAGTCTGCTGGCAAGCTGCTGAAGAGCTGCTGGAGAGCTGCGCGGACAGGAAACTGAGTCCGCAGAGCTTGCTGGAGGAGGCGACGACGGACTGCGCGGACTGGAAAACGGAGTCCGCAGGGCTTGCTGGCAGGACTTGCAGGATCTTCCCAGATGATCAACTGATGCAGAATGAGAGGCACCATGGGCTATTTATAGACCCAGGGGAGTTCTTCTAGAAGCGGGGCCCAGTGACATCAGCATGACGACCTGCGCGGACTCCGCGGACAGAGATTTTGCGTCCGCCACTGTTGCCTGAGGAAGCAAGCGGAAGGACCCACCTGCAGAAAACTGGAGGTCGCCCCCTAGCGGGCGACCTGGACGGACTCCGGGAGGAGTCCGCCCGGCAGGCCGGAGGCCGCCCCCTAGCGGGCGGCCTGGGCGGACTCCAGGGTGGAGTCCGCCCGGCAGGGCGCCGGGGCCGCCCCCTAGCGGGCGGCCTGGGCGGACTCCAGGGGGAGTCCGCCCAGCAGGGCGCCGGGTCCGCCCCCTAGCGGGCGGACGGGGCGGACTCCAGGGGAGTCCGCCCGGCAGAGCCGGGGCCGCCCCCTAGCGGGCGGCCTGGGCGGACTCCAGGGGGAGTCCGCCGGCAGAGCCGGGGCCGCCCCCTAGCGGGCGGCCTGGGCGGACTCCAGGGGGAGTCCGCCCGGCAGAGCCGGGGCCGCCCCCTAGCGGGCGGCCTGGGCAGACTCCAGGGGGAGTCCGCCCGGCAGAGCCGGGGCCGCCCCCTAGCGGGCGGCCTGGGCGGACTCCAGGGGGAGTCCGCCCGGCAGAGCCGGGGCCGCCCCCTAGCGGGCGGCCTGGGCGGACTCCAGGGGGAGTCCGCCCGGCTGGGCCGGGGCCGCCCCCTAGCGGGCGGCCTGGGCGGACTCCAGGGGGAGTCCGCCCGGCAGAGCCGGGGCCGCCCCCTAGCGGGCGGCCTGGGCGGACTCCAGGGGGAGTCCGCCCGGCAGAGCCGGGGCCGCCCCCTAGCGGGCGGCCTGGGCGGACTCCAGGGGGAGTCCGCCCGGCTGGGCCGGGGCCGCCCCCTAGCGGGCGGCCTGGGCGGACTCCAGGGGGAGTCCGCCCGGCTGGCGGGCAGAGGCCGCCCCCTAGCGGGCGGCCTGGGCGGACTCCAGGGGGAGTCCGCCCGGCAGGCCTGGCCGCCCCTTGCGGGCGGCCTGGGCGGACTCCGGGAGGAGTCCGCCCGGCTGGCGGGCTGAGGCCGCCCAGGGTGGGCGGCCTCGGCGGACGGCGGCAGGAGGCCGCCGCCCTCGGGCAGCAGGGAGGTCGCCCCTGGTGGGCTTCCTCGGCGGATGGCGGTAGGAGACCACCGCCCCTTGGGCGAAATAGGAGGCCGCTCCTGGTACTGCTGTTGGCGGACTCCTGCAAGGAAAAGATTACACGATTAGCGGACCCAACCGCATGTCCCGCGAGGGTGAGTCATGGGAATAGCTCGTCGTCCCGCAGGGCACGCGGTTGCTAGGAGACCTAGGCGGATAAGGAAGACTGTCCGCCTACGCTGGGACCCATCGCGATCGAAAGGGATAATCTAAGGGTCACGATGAGCCAGCTGGCCATCTTGGGAAGGATCGCCGATTTCTGGGTTAACACTGCCAGCCTCCGACTCGCCTCGCTCTCTATGAAGAGTGCCTATGTAAATGAGCACCCACCTGGATTGGCAAGTGTCTGATGAAACCAGCACTCGCTCGTCTCTTTGGAGTGAAGAGTGCCTAGTGAAACCAGCACTCGACCACCTCTTTGGAGGGACCAGTGCATGATGAAACTGGCACTCGCCCGCTTCTGTGGCGAGTCCCTAAACACTCGCCTGTCTGGGGTGAGTGTGGTCATACTTCCCGACTCGCCCTGCTAACTAGGTACTCGCCGCGCTCGCCTCCCCGGCTCACCTGGAGCTGTGGAGTCGCTCTGGTTCGTTCACTCGGCGAGCACGGGGTTGTAGAGGTTTATTCTTCCATTATTTACCGTGTAATCATTAATATTCATGTTGGTTTAGACTTCTTGAATGCTTTAAGTAATTTATTCTTGTATTAAAATCAGTGTTTTGAATAATTCTTCAATTTATCTGCGTGGGCTGAATGTCATGAGTTAATATTTCCAAATTAATTTTTAGGCGGGAATGTTATTTTTCTTATACAATGAGTTTACTTAATATAATAATTGCTAATTAATTAAGAGACTTTTATTTACTGTTTTTACGAGACTTCTAGTATAGGAAGAAATTGATAAGAATGAGACACCTACAACTTTTGACTTTGCTCATTCTTGCAACTTTGCTTTCAAGTGTGTTTGCCTTATCAAGTCAAAATTCAAAGTGCTTGATGCTTCTTTGTAGCCTGTGTACATCAAATTTTTCAAGATCCAAGGATAATACAATTTACTATCAACCGATAACATCTTCCAATTTACTAACGATAACATCAATTAAAAATACTATCAAATGTGAAACACAGGGTTTTCGAAAATATATCAACTTTCATGTATTTTTAGGAAAAATATATCAACTTTTATGTTGAACAATTTTTGATTTGAAGCTGTTTCAGCCCCCGATTTGAGCCCCGAAAAATATCATGCCGAACATAAGTACGAACGTCGGGGTTCGGCGAGACTTTTTTTGGGCCTAACAGTTTCGAATAAAAATGTGATCAAATAAATAAAATAATGATAAGAAATACAATGATAAAAAATAAAACAATGTACATATCTTGAGGCACACAATACTTTAATTTTTGACCATTGAATCTCATCAAATAAATCATATCCCTACATAAGAGAGAGAGGGAGCGAGAGAGGGAAAGAGAATAAGAGAGAGATGGAGGGACAGGAGAAAGGGATGGAGAGCGGGGGGGGGGGGGGGGGGGGGGGGGGGGGGGGTAGACAGAGAGAGAAAGGGAGAATATGAAGAGAAAGAGGGCAAAAAAATTAATGTTTTTACGTCAAAACATAAATTTTCTTATAAAATAAAAATTGTAAGATCAATTTATACTTTTTACGGTCATTTTGAGTACTCATATGTATATATTGTGGGCGCTCCCCACCTTGATGCGGGCGCGCCGACGACGCATCGAGTGCGAAAAAATGATCGTATGTATGTATATATATATATACAAGTGTCTGACACGGGGCTCCGCCCCTACGACCAAGCACGACAGTACCAAGCCGCCCACGGCGGGCTTCGCCCACCCACCCACCAGAAGCTGGTCCCAGCACGCCAGGGCGGGCTTCGCCCGCCCACCCGCCCGAAGCCGGCACCAGCCCGCCCGGCCCAGCCGCATTTTCCATGGCATAAGGGTGAATCACCCTTTGGTGTAAGGGCAAAATTGAAAAGCTCAATGTTGCACTAAAGGATGTTTTTTTCTTATAGTATAGATATGTATATAAAATTTTCAAGAACGGTACTATAAATATTCCAAAAACATTCTCTTTAAAAAAAACTAATTGGTTGTAACATGGAGTGGCGAAAAATCAATATTGAACACCCCCTCACATGTACCTTATCTGATATCTAAAATGGAACCTTTTATATAGGCTCCGTTTGGATGGACTTATTTTCACCGGTCAAGCGGTTGTCGTCCACTTAGGCTCCGTTTGGTAAAGTGGTGGTGGTCATGAGTTAACGCCCATCTAAAGAACTTCGTCCACTTTTATGTTCAAACAGATGATGTTTGTTAGATGATCCTTAGCGAATGACCTTTTAACCCATGCGTTTACCCATGCGAACGACCGCCACCACCGTGCCAAACGGAGACTTAATATAAAATTGGTAGCTTTTGTCATTGAGCCCATATGTTAAGATCTAAAAATCTAAACTTAAAGACTGCTGTTTTTTTATATGAGATTATATTCTCAACAACATCAAAGATAAACCACTAATTACTTAGACTTATCCTTTCCTGCTCTTCAAAGACAACACCAACTAGGCGAAAAATGAAAACAGAAATAATAATAATAATAACAATAATAATAATAATAATAGAAATGTCGACATCTCCCTCTGCAATTTAGGATGAGAGCATCTTTTTTGTTCAACTGGTGCAAAAAAAGAAGATGGATATAAAATTTATATATTATCCTGATGTCAGGTTTCTCTCACACTGCAGTTCCACCATTTAGAGAATTATTATATCTCCCTGCCAGCTTCCAATGCTCTTTCTTGATGGTTACCATGGACCCTCAAACGTGCAGTGCTTGCTTTAGAGATTCCCAGGGATTTTGACATTATGTTGACATAGCACAAGTAGTATTATTACTACGCGACTACTCGACGCAGATTTAACATTTTCCAATCACTTCTTTTGTCTCTATCTATTCAATGATCAGCTACAGCAATCAAAAGTAAAGGCCAGAGAACTTTGGAACAGAGTTTTTGGTAGTAATGGTGATTACAGAAGGCCTGAACATGTGGCTCCCTAGACACTGATTCTGTGTTATAGTAAATGGCATGAGATGCAAAAACGCCAGCTACAGATCTGCTAAAAGATAGAAATAAGTGGCCAACATGAAGTTTAATTGGATGGCCAAGAGCCAGCTACTCTCGGAGTATTAAAGCATATACAACATACCTACTTAGGTAGCCTGAAACACTGGGCACATTCTAGAGATCCTAATGCAAAATTGCAACTATCTGAGTTTATATATTATTTCCCAATACACAACACTCAAGCCTTTACCCAACTATAGTGGGGTCGGCTCTATGGATCCTTTGTCGCCATTGTGCCCTATTTTTTATCATAATCTCACTAATGCCTACGTACATCATGTCTTTCCTTATAGTTTCATTTCATGTCTTTATTGGTCTACCCCTCCCTCGTTTAACATGTCTAGTGACTAGACTCTCACAATGCCTAATAGGTGCCTCTAATAGTCTCCTTTGTACGTGTCCAAACCATCTTAGTCGAGCTTCTCGCATCTTCTCTGCAATTGGTGCTACTCCTGTCTTTATCCCTGATAAATTCATTCCTAATTTTATCCAGTCTCGTGTGTCCACACATCCAAGCATCATCATCTCCGCAACTCCCATTTTTTGCTCATGTCCAACACTCAGAACCATAGAGCATCGTTGGTCTAATTGCAGTACGGTAAAATATGTCCTTAAGTTTTAATGGAACATATATATTATTTACCAATAGAACTGAATTTACCAAAATACTGTAGAATGGAAAATTGTAGATGAAAACCAAATATAATACAACGTCATACACTTTTGGGAATTGAGATACCGATAACGTAAGTAAAGTTCGCATAAATGAAAGGGATAAACTAAACAAGCATCAAATATATTAGAATTTAAGACTCATCACAGACAATCTTGGTGCTGATAGATATGAGCATCTTGTTATCGTCACTATGAGAGGGCATAGGATGTTTGACCTACTTTTAATAAACTTCTTTTGCTAGATTGTGTTTAGGGAATGAAGATAGAAGTGCTGTTCTCATTTAAAGTGCCAAACTGCTTTTGCAAGTGCATTACTTTTTAGGGATGCATTCATTTTATTTCTATTACTTTACTACAAGGGCGGTTATTTTTCATTCATTTATAACCAATGTCATTATTTTCATGTCCATAAGAAAACATCATCCAGAACTTATCCCAATTGTTTAGGGTTAGTTCTGTGAATCCTCCATTTTCATTAATTTCTGTAAAATACTGCAAAGAGTGCTTACCATAAATTATCCAAATTATTTTGAACTAATTTCATTCTTACATATTGTCTACTCCTCCTACCTAATTATTTGTCATTAAGTTTATCTTCTCGGCTAATTAGTGCATTTTCTAACCTTTGTTGTGCATGCCTAAATCAACCAAGTTAATTTTTGATTATCTTAGCGTCGATCAATGCAATCCGTCTATTTCTATGCTTGTTATTCTTAATTCTTCACAGCAGCACTCCCATGCTTCATTTGGCATTAGTTTTATGTTGATATTTGCTATATAAACTTGAATTATCTAATTTCAACAGAGATCTAATATATTTTAAAATTAATCAAAGTGAACAGATAGTAAAATGTGTCAATACATAACTCCGATTTTCAAAGCAAACTTTTTATATCAGGGCTGTTCGGATCTCTGGAATTGAAATTGGGGCAACAGAATTCCAATTCCAGTGTTCGGATGTTAGGAATTCACTCGGAATTGGAATTAATCCAATTTCATGGAATTAAATTTTGTATTATAAACAATTCTTATGGGTAAAGACAGATATTTCATGTAATTCGGTTTTTTACTATTGCCTCGTCGCCCGATCTTGCCGCCGCCGCCCGATCTCGCCACTGCCGCCCGATCTCAACGACACCACCGCCGTCCGATCTCGCCACCGCCGCCGTCCGATCTCGCCGTCGCCGTCTGATCTCGCCGCCGCCATCCAATCTCACCGCAGACGCCGATCTCGCCACAACTGCTGGATCTCACTGTCGTCGCCTGATCTCGTCGTCGTCGCCCGATCTCACCGCCGCCTCACTGTCGCCTACTCGCTGCCGCCGCCCGATCCCACCGTCACCTACCGATCTCGTCACCTAATCACGTCCACAATTTCGTCGTCATCGCCTGATCTCGCCGCCGTCACCTGATCTCTCCATCGTCGCTTGATCTCGCCGTCGTCGACCGATCTCATCGTCTTCTCCCGATCTCGTCATTGTCGCCCGATCTCGACGTCAATGCCTGAACATAATTAATTGTTGGTACACTAACTGAAGATGATTTCTCTGATATTGTGTTCCTATTTTTGTCAACTTCTAAATTTTCTGAGAGATCGTAAAAGAATAATTTCATCAATCACATGGTTTTGTTCCAATAACTTCGTCTCGAGAGACACAAAACTCCAACTTCAAATTGTCATTGTCGCCCGATCCTGCAGTCATGAGAAAAACAAATTAAACCAATTCCAATTCCAATTTAGAAACTCATTCTGCAGCCGAACAACTACATTGAAATTCAGATCAATTTCAATTATCACAAGAATTGGAATTGCAAGAATTGTAATGGGATGCTGATGCGCTCTTGATGCTGAAATGCTTGCTTTATCGATTGAATCTGATGTTGCTTGCCCGTCATGCATGGTTACTAGGAAACGCATATGTCAGAATGTATGCATTCAGTTGATGGATGCATGCAATGCTAGCTTATACTATGAAAATCAGTACTACCTGGAATAGGGAGATCGAGCCGATTAGAGATTTGGGAATGCGGAGAGTGATCGAACCCAGGCAAAAGTTTTTTCGTGAAATGCGGTGTATGAGAATTATGATTATATATTTGATTTTATGATTTCAAAAAATAATGAATACTATGATTGGTTTCTAAGAATTTGTCAACTTTTTGAGTTTAATATGAAAATGACTGCTATAATGCAGTATAAGAAGTGTAATGTGGATATCTACGCTAGGTGATGTCTATGCCTTATACTTTCAAGAAATATGTTTGATATTTAAAATATTTTATCAAAGAGCCGAAAAAACTCATTCTCGTTGGCAGTTGATTCCAGCTAGACATGTTCATTTTCAAGTATGAGGATTTAGTTAAATAGCAACATAAATTGGCTCAATTGAAGATGATTCGAGCAAAACATGCTCATTAATTTTAACTTTAGACAAACTATTGATTTTTATTTATATTGAATTTTTATTATCATCGATGACAATCTCAATCTCTAAAAGGAAAATGTTGGAATGCCTCAAATCCTAATATGTTTCAAGCTTGAAGTTGGTTCAGTTGACCTTTATTTGATTTATCCAGAGGTCTTATAATTTGCAGAGTAATATATAAACTCTGATACTTTTAGGTTTAAATGTGTGTAAACATAGTCATCTTCCATTGTTTTTCAGTTATCATAATCTTCATAGTAAATATCTACCACCGCCTTGTAATTTGGGATGAACAACATATAATTTTGTATTCTGTGATTGTGTGTTTCTTCTTTGCTTGCTTCAGAGCCAGTATTAGGGGAAAAAAGACAAATTCGTACTGTTTGTTAGAGTTTTGGAGCAAAATGAGAGCGGGGAATTCAATTTTATTGTCACCCCACGATAGCTCACCATCGCCCAACAATAGCACCAACCACCATATGCAAGGCTCCACCGTTTTAAGGCTAAAAAAGGCGTGAGGACTCGTATTTTGGCGCAACAGCCTATCGGTATCCACTACAGTTAGCGATAGCTTCCAAAGAATTACAAAAACAGTCAATTCTCTCGGGATCTTCACTCTAAGATGAGATTTTTCAAAGAATGGGTCGCCCTAGCCTCCCAAGAGCCTTCAGCATTTCGTACCTTCAACGGCAAACGGTACCAAGGAAGATCAACACTAAAAACCAACATTCAAGCGAAGAAACCACGTTCTCCGGCGATAATTTTGAGAGGTCCTTCGTCTTCCTTTGACATCAGTTTTTAGGGAGTTTTTTTTACAAAAACATTATCTCTTTTGTATGTTTCTTTCGGTTTGAGCTTTGATTGCGAAAGGGAGCCTTGGCACATCGGTTGAGGTGTTGCCTTGTGACCTTGAGCAAACGGGTTCGGGTTTTAGAAGTAGCCTCTTCCAAAAATTGCAAGGTAAGGTTTGCCTACATTTCACCTTTGTGGTGGGACCTTTCCCCGAACCCTCGCAACGCGGGGATGCATTGTGCACCGGGCTGCCCTGCCCTTTGGGATTTGATTAACTTTATATCGTGTGGAAATTGTTCTTGCATGTGGTGACAAGATTTAGGTATAGGTCTAGGACTGAGAATTCATCTCATTTGTGTAACTAGAGTTAGGTGTTTGTTTAGGGGGCGTGACGCCAATCTAGGGGTGAATTGGCTATGCCAACTAGTTCTTGGGAAGAATCGATATACGAAAAATCATTTTTATCGCCTACTGAAGCGCCACAAAGATCGTAGTTTTGTATCGTAAAAAGTTTTTATAAAAATGATTTAGTTTTCTAACCAAATGTTAATTTGACAATATGACGCCATTTTTTTCTTTTAGTACGACAGTAGAAACAAACAGTTCTGCTCACATAGACTCAAACGGGTCTTCGTGTTCTGCTCTATCAGCTATCAGTTAGTTTTGAATTGGCGCAACGCGCGACTTCAGTTGACAAAAGTGAACAACCTATTTCTTCGCTCTCCTTCGAAGAAGACTGCGCAATGGCGTATTGGCTAACTGAAATACACCAATATGCCTGCCAGTGGACAGCCGGTTACTAAAGAAAGAAGAATGAAAAAAAAAACACTGAAGCCTACATCCCACTATGTCAAGGTTCCATGTTTTTAAGATGTAATGAAAAATCTCATTAGGAGCTCATATAGAAGCCCATGTATATTCTATTTAGTCTCACATTATAGATGTGGAAGGCTCTCCCTCTTTTTCTCTCTATATAAGTGTATGTACTCCTGTATTTACAAATATAATAAAATTCTGGGTGATTTTCTCTCTCTTACATATTTCTCTACATGGTATCAGAGCTCTGATCCATTTGAGCGGATAGATCTTTTCTAACTACTTTCCATGTTTCTTCCGGGTGGACTCCTGCCTCTATCCAACTGGTTCTTATCTGCTATCCGCAGTTAAGCTCCTTCTAACCGTCGGTCTCTCCTTTATCCACAACCTGCGGTTTCTCTTCTCCTACCCTCTTCTCTTCTTTCGTGGCTCCACAACACTTCTTCTCTTCCTCCCCGTTGGTTTTATAACTTCTCCTTTCTGCCTAGTGGGACCCCCCATCTTTCTCGCTGGTCGCTGCTTCTAGCCGCTGCAGATTCATCTAGGCGATGCGGATTCATCTAGTCGCCACGACTTCTTCTCCACTAACTGTGGATTGCTCTCCCGCAGAATCTTCTTATCATACGGTCTTCTAACCACAGCCCTCTCTACTCGCAGCGGCCTTGTCGGCTAGTCGTTTGTCTTGTCTACTAGCCGCTCTCTGCCTTCTAACCACCACGGGTTCACCTTTCTAACCGCGTGGTTGCATTTAGCTAGCATTTGCTAGTCGCAACCTGTCTGCTATCAGCTAGACCGTTACGACCTTCCTTATCCGCTTTCCTCTGCTCTTCCGTGCAGCTGCAGACTGTTCTTCCTTAACGTCGCGGTCTGCCCTTCCTTTCACCACTGCGGCCCGCATGTCCTTGCCGCTTGGTGTGGTCCTTGCTGCTGTTAACCGCGGTTCTTTCCGCAGGATAGTCTTCCTCGGGACATGCGGTCTTCTCTCTGGCTTGCCTGCTTCTAACCGCCAGGTCGCCATCTTCTAGCTTTTAACCTCCAGGTCGTCGTTTTCTCTCTGGCCATTCTTGTTTGCAGTTTGCCTGCTTCTAACCGCCAGCTCGTCATCTTCTAGCCGCCCAGGCGTTTTTTCTCTAGCCGTCTGCGCATTTTTTCTCTAGCCGCCCGACCACTCTCCTCTAGCCGCAATGTCCTCTATGACAGCTCCCTCCCTTCCAGCACGTGTTGCTGCCCCGCCTTCTGAAGTTCGTGATGAGCTTCGCATAACCACCATCTCTCTCAGTGGGAAGGCCAACTTTATTGAATGGGTGCATTCGGTCTGTCGTGTTCCGCAGAAAAAAGGCCTTCTCCATCATCTCACTCTGGCTAAACCTACTGACCCCACCGATGATTGGCTCTGTGATGACGGACGGGTCCAATCCTGGATGCTTAATTCCATGGATGCTGAGCCGTACCGAATGGTCATGTATTATGAAATGGCCAAGGAAATGTGGGAAGAGCTGCACTCTCTCTGCTCCAGCAATGACAGCTTACAACACCTGTTTGACATTATCTCTGCACTTCAATCATTGGACCCTGGAGCCACAGGCGACTTAACCTCCTTTGTTGCGAAGGCTAAAACTCTGGCGGAAGCCAGGATACAACATCAGCCCTCCTCCACCGATCCTACAACTCAATGGGCATAGAAGGAAGCCGTTGGGATCGCTATGATGATGGCCCGTTTTCCCAGTCATCTTCACAGCGTCCGGGCTCAGATTCTTTCCTCTTCCACTACGTCCTCTTTATCTGATGTTTGCTCTATGCTGCTCAAGGTTACACCACCATCCGAGGTGCCTCCCAGCTTCTCTCTGGCTCTGCTCCAGCAGCCCCTCTTACCTACTCTTGCTCCTCCAACACGCCACTCTTCTAATCGGGGAGGTTGCTCCACGTCCCGAGGACGAGGACGTGCGGGACTAACTACTCTGAAGTGTACTCACTGTGGTTAGGCCTGAAATTTAAAAACCGAAACCGCAAAAAACCGCAACACCGCACCCTTTTCGAACCGCACCGAACGGCGCGGTTGTGGTGCGGTTTTGGTTATTGGAAAACCGCCGAGCTTGCGGTGCGGTTTGGTTTGTCTTGTCAAAACCGCATACACCGCACCGCACCTCATTCTTTACAATAATATTTTATTTTTATATATAAATATCTTAAAATTATTTTATTTATCATTTTTACCATTCATAAGAACCGTAACGGAAGTCAGGGAAGTCACGAAATATTTGTCAAAGTGCTTGCCGACAGAACTCACGGTCTCACGGAATCCTCCAGGCTCCAGCTCACTTATAATATTTTACTCCGCTTTGTAGTTAGGTCACGACTCGGCTAGTCGGCCTCACGGGAACAGGGAAGGGCGGAAGGCAACGGCGGAACCAAGTGAAGGCACGCTAGGGCACGTGCCCGAGCGGTTTTTATCGCTAAATTAGGTCAGTTGAATCAGTTCCATACTTCCATCTGATACCGTCGCCGATACCGTCGCCGACGCCTGTGCCCGATCCCTGCTGTGCCTGGCATCGCCGATCCCTGCTGGCCCGTCGTCGATCCCGTCGCCGCTCCCTGTGCCCGAATCCCGATCCCGGCTGTGCCCGGCGTCGCCGATGCAGGCCCGCTGATCGCTGCTCCCGCGGCCCGCTGCTCCCGCTACCCGCTGACCGCTGGTATCTCTTCTTCTTCTTTTTCTTCTTTTTCTTCTTGTTGGGTACATTGGAATACATGTACCTGATTTGAAGAAGACTCACCCTACTCAATGATATACATCAAGGTGTATTTGATGTGTTTTGAGTTTGTTTGTGCAGGTTAAGTAACTGCTGGTTTGCAGGAAAAGTTTCTAAGTTCATGTGTTGACACCTAGAAGAAAAGTGTCGACACTTAAGAAGACTTGTGTCGACACCTAGAGAAGTAGTGTCGACACTTGGAGTAATTGTGTCGACACCAGGAATGCAGAGTCGACACCAGAAGGAAAGTGTCGACACATACAGGCAGTGTCGACACACTATGAAGAAGTGTCTACATAATCAGTGTCGACACTTAGAAGCAGTGTCGACACCCAGAGAAGCTTTGTCGACAGCAAAAGTGTCGACACTAGGAGGCTATGTCGACACTCAGCAAAACTTCAACAAAGTTCAAGTACAAGTGTCGACACTAGGAGGCTGTGTCGACACTCAGCAAACTTCAACAAAGTTTAAGTACAAGTGTCGACACAAAGGAGATGTGTCGACACTCAGTCAAAGTCTCAACACATGAAGAATGTGTCGATACAAAGGAGATGTGTCGACACTCAGCAAAAGTTTCAACACAGAAGGCATGTGTCGACACAAAGAAGATGTGTCGATACTTAGCAAGTTTCAACACAAGAAGATATGTCGACACAAAGGAGTTGTGTCGACACTTAGCAGAAATCAACTAAGTATCAAAGAAGAAGGACTTGTGTCGACACACAGGATCAGTGTCGACACATTCTGAAGAAGCAGTGTCGAGAAGCAGTTTCTACAACACAAGGAGTTGTGTCGACACCATGAAGGCTAGTATCGACACTTAGTCAACTTGTGTCGACACTTAGTCTATTTGTGTCGACACATAAAGACTGTCTGTCTCGACACTTTCAGACAGTGACAGAGATTTCAAGAATTGACTGGATGACTTGACAGCTGCCATTTCAACCGGTCAACTGCTACTGTCAGAGATGTCAGAAGATCGTTAGAAACCGGATCAGCCGGTCAGTATGAAGAAAGCTTATATAAAGGATTATTCCTTCAACAGAAGAAAATAATCAGAATAAAAAAGAAGCAATCACGGAAGTGAAAAACAACACAACAAGAAAAAGACCATCAAGTGAAGATCTAAGAAGTTGGAGAGAGAAATCTCCTTCTAAAAAAACAGCTATTGAACCAGGCTGATAAGAAAGTTTCAGATTGAGATCTGATTCTCAAGTCAGCAGTTGATTGAAGATCATTAGCATAGATAGACAACCCTACTGTGTTCTAATTCAAGAAGCTTTGAAGAAAGCCAAGGGAGGTTGATCTCTGTAAAGTTCTTTCAAGAACTCATCAATAAGCCAGTCAACTCATCTTTCTCAATCAGAGTTGTGGTTATTAATCTTTGTACTCTTTATTTTCTGTAGGATCCTAGGGGATCTGAGTTGTAAGCCTATATTTATAAAGGTTGAGTGGTAGTGCTTGTGTGCCTGAGTGTAGGAGATACATTTCTCTGAGTGTAGGCCTTGTTGAAGGCTGAGTGTATGCCTTGTTGAAGCCTGAGTGTAGGTCTTGGGGAAGACTTAGTGGTAGGGCTTTGTGCCTGAGTTGTAGGAGTGAGATCACTCTGAGTTGTAGGAACCTGTTTAGTTTCTGAGCTGTAAGATCTGTAGATCTGAGAAGTAGTGCAGAAGTTAGGCCGAATCTAGTATACTACTAGATAGGCAAAGGGGGAAAGTGGATGTACCCAGACCCTGGGGAACCACTATAAAAGCTGTGTACTCTGTGTGTGACTTGTTCTGTGATTGTTGTGTGATATGTGCTGAATTGCTGTAGAGAATTGTATAAACAGGTCTAATAATTCAGTGTTTCTGTCTTAAAAGTTAAAAAGATTAAGTGCACTTATTCACACCCCCCCTCTAGGTGTTTAGGCACTAGTTCTTTCAAGTGGTATCAAAGCGAGGTTACTAAAAAAGGACATAACAGTCTGAGTAAAAGATCCTGTAGGCAGACTCAGTATAATCAAGAATCAAGAAAATGTGTTCAAAAGAGAATCACAAAGAGCTAGGATCTATGAAATTGCCAATCTGCAGAAAGGAGATCTTTGACATTTGAAAAGAAAGGGTTAGACTTTTTATGGAAGCCTCTGACCCAAGAATTTATATTACAGTTAAAGAAGGGTCATATGTGTCAATGAAAGTATCTGTTCTAGATGCAAATCAGAGAACTCTCAAAGACTATTCAAAGATGACTAAAGATGAAATAATTCTGGCCACTATGAACAAGAGGACCCAGAATATTATTGTAAGTGCAATTGATAATGCCACATTTCAGAATCTGATTCATTGTAAAACATCAAAAGAAATGTGGGACACACTGATAGTCTATATGGAGGGATCAGAAGAGGTAAGACAAGACATGAAGTCTTTATTAAATCAAGAGTATGAAAGCTTCAGACAAGGCAGGTCTGACAGCATAACTGAATGCTACAAGAAATTCTATATGATAGTCAATGAATTGATGTCCTATGGAAGAGAATTCAACAATTATGAGCTGAATGATAAATTCTTGAGATCCCTAACTAAGGACTGGGATACTAAGATTTGTGCCATAAGGGAAATGACCAAACTAGCTGATATACCTCCTCCAACATTATTTGGAAAACTATTATCATATGAGATGCAGCTAATGGTTAGGAAGGAGGAAGAAAATACTACTAGGGTGGAGCACAAAGAAAGAGTTGTGGCCTTCAAGACTGAAGCCACTAAGAAATATAAAAGCAAGTCTTCATCTCCACCACAAATAGTTGTTGAGACAGTATTAGATACTTCAGATAGCAAGAAGTCAGAAAGCAGTGAAAGTGATGAAGACTTTGCTGCATTTACTAGGCATTTTCAGAAGTTTCTAAAGAAGAAGCAGTGGAGGTCCAAGACATCCACTTCACAGACAAAAGATGACTATTATCAAAACAAGAAATCATCAAGAAATGACAGGAGAAAGTCCAACTCTAGTAAAACTACATCCTCAAAGATAGTATGCTATTGTTGCAATAGACAAGGACATGTAATAGCTGATTGTCCAGAAAAGAGGAAAGAGTCCATTGACAAGAAGAGGACACAGGTCAAGGGCAAAAAGGAAAGGTCTTTTGTTGCCAAGAAGGATAAAAGTCTGACTGATATGTCATCTTCAGAAACAGATTCAGAAGCTGAAGCCTATATTGGCTTGTTAGCTGAAGAAAAAGAAAATGAGTTCATGCAGCTAATGAACTCAATTTATGAGCAGGAGGACATTCAGTGCAAGGGACTGATGGCCTTATCAGAAGGAGACAAAATCCAGGATCAGCCTGGACCTAGTCAGGTACAAAATTGTTCTTCAAGTGCAATTTCTAGTACTGAGTCAGATTCAGATACATCAGCATCAAGTGATGAGAGTGGATCTGAATCTGAAGAAGACATTCATCAGTTAATTGATGAATATAGAGTATTGTTGCAGGCTTTGAAGAAAAGCAAACTCTTGGCCAAAACTCAGGCTAAGGAGATTGCTAGTCTCAAAGTGGCTGCAACAGATTTTAACAAGTTGCTTGATCAAAAACTAAATGAAATAGCCAGGCTGAAGAACATTATTGTTATTCATATGTGTACTATTACATTCAAGAATGATCAAATCAAAAATCTAGAGATTAGTCTTCAGAAGGAGAGAGACATTATAGCAAGTTTTTCTAAACCAAAATCTGTTCTACCTTTGATAGATGAGTTTGTACCTCATAAGTGTAAAACTGGATTGGAGTTTACAAAACCTGCATGGACAGTAAAGTCCAAGTCTAAGGGCAAAGCCCCAGTACTCAACAAGAAGCCTGTTGTAGATAAAACACCCAGGGTTGTACCTAACAAAGGTACAACAGATTTGAGTGCTGGTGTTGTGGCAAGGTAGGCCACTTTGCCATAGACTGTTGGCACAATTCAAGTGCCAAGGTGAGTAGCAAACTGCCTGCTAGAAAAGCTACAGGTAGCTTTGTTAAGAGTCAGACTAACTTGTACCAAGGACCCAAGAATTATTTGGGTTCTAAGGTTAAGTAATCTGTTTTGCAGATGAGTGCAAGTGGTCATGCCCCAATATGGTACTTGGACAGTGGATGTTGCAGGCACATGACTGGAACTAGGGGATTGATGAAGGACTATACACCAATCAAGGATGGTCCTAAGGTTACCTTTGGTGGTTCAGAAAAAGGAATAATCAAAGGTTTTGGTAACATTTCTAGCAATCTAATAACAATTACTCAAGTGGCTTATGTAAAGAGTTTGAAACATAACCTCATTAGCATAAGTCAGCTGAGTGATTTAGGATATGACATCTCATTTGTCAAGGATGGTTGTCATATCAGTAGGTCAAGTGATCAAAAGATCATTCTGACAGGATATAGGAAGAGAAATGTCTATTGTCTAGACATTATGTGTGAGAACATAGTTTCTCCTATTTATCTTGTAGCTGATGAGAAAGTCTCACATTTTGTTAAATGGCACAAGAGGCTGACTCATCTTAACTATAAGACAATTGGTCAACTCTTTAGCAAAGCATTAGTGAGCAATGTTCCTCAGGTTAAGTGTATAGAGGATGGGATATGCTCAGCTTGTCAAAAGGGCAAGCAGACCAAATCCACCTTTCATAGCATTGAGAACAAAGATGCTGTGAGGTGCCTATACCTCTTGCATATGGATCTTTTTGGTCCTATGTCAGTTCACAGCCTAGGTAGGAAGGTCTACACATTTGTGGTTGTAGATGATTATTCAAGATTTTCCTGGGTATTCTTTCTAAGGCAAAAATCTGAAACTTCTAGTATCTTTTATAGTTTTGTCAAACAAATTCAGAATGAGTTAGACAGTACATTGGTCAAAATAAGAAGTGACCATGGTACTGAATTCCAGTCTGATAGTATGACAAAGCTATGTGAAGAGTTTGGGATATTTCAGGAATTTTCCTCACCAAGAACACCTCAGCAAAATGGTATTGCTGAAAGGAAAAATAGAACCTTGATAGAGGCTGGTAGAACCCTGTTGAGTGACACATCTCTCCCAGAATATTTCTGGGCTGAGGCAGTTAATACTGCATGTCATGTGATCAATATGGCTACTATCACCAAGAGCCATAAGAAGACCCCCTATGAGATTGTGAAGGGCAGAAAACCAAATCTATTCTATTTCAGGATCTTTGGTTATAAATGTTATATACTTAACAAGGGTAAGTCTTATTTAACCAAGTTTGCTGTCAAATCCCAAGAGGGGATCTTTGTTGGGTATAGCAATAACAGTAAGCCTTATAGGGTCTACAACTTGATTACTCAAGTTATAGAAGAGTCAGTTCATGTAGTCTTTGATGAAGCTAGACTCATTAACAATGAATTACCTAGAAGTGTTTGCAGCTCTACAGGTGTGACTGAGAAGATGGACAAGCTTACTATTGAAGAAGGTTCTACTGCAAGTCAGCAAGTTGATGATAGTGGCTGCTGTCCAGGGGGAGTACAATATACTCCTGTTGCTGAAGAAGACCAAGAGGAGCAGCTGAATGAAGAAGCTGAAGGTGTACAACCAGAAGACAGGCTGCCTCCAGCAAATAGACATTTAAAAGATCATCCAGCCAATCAAATTATTGGAGATCTCAGACAAGGGGCACAAACAAGGAGCATGAATCTAAGTTCAGTTCTCTACTCCAGCTTTCTATCCCAAATAGAGCCAAAGAAATTTGAAGAAGCAATCCTAGACCCTCATTGGATTGAAGTTATGCAAGAGGAGCTGAACCAGTTCAAAAGATGCAAAGTCTGGGAGCTAGTTCCTAAACCAAAAGACCACAACATTATAGGAACTAAATGGATCTTTAGGAACAAGTTGGATGAAAATGGAGTAATTATAAAGAACAAAGCTAAACTTGTTGAAAAAGGATATAGACAGGAAGAATGTATTGATTTTGATCAAACCTTTACTCCACTAGCCAGACTGGAAGCAATAAGGATGTTCCTTGTCTATGCAACATTCCAAGGATTTAAGATCTATCAAATGGATGTTAAGTCAGCTTTTCTGAATGGAAATCTGAAGGAAGAAGTCTATGTAGAGCAGTCATCAGGTTTTGTAGATTCTACTAAACCTAATTATGTTTATAGACTTAGGAAGACTTTGTATGTGTTAAAACAAGCCCCTAGGGCTTGGTATGAGACCCTATCTAGTTTCCTCATTGAAAATAAATTCACAAGGGGGAAAATAGACAAGACTTTATTCCTTAGGGAATACAGAGGCAAGATTATCTTAGTCCAAATATATGTAGATGACATCATATTTGGGTCTACAGAAAGTAGTCTTTGCAGAAAGTTTGCAAAACTAATGCAAGGACAATTTGAAATGAGCAGTATGGGGGAACTTAAGTTCTTCTTGGGTCTCCAAGTTAGACAGACTGAGAATGGTTTATCCATATGTCAGTCTAAGTTCACCTTAGAATTGATAAGGAAGTATGGTATGGAATCATCCACTACCATGAAAACTCCTATGGGGTCTACAATGTCTTTATGCAAAGATGATGCAGGGAAACCTGTAGATGAAACTTTGTATACAGGGATAGTTGGCTCCCTACTATATTTGACTGCAAGTACACCAGATATCATGTATGCTACATGTGTCTGTGCTAGGTACCAAGCTTGCCCTAAAGAATCTCATTTGACAGCAGTCAAAAGAATTTTGAGATATCTTAAGGGCACACCTTATCTAGGCCTATGGTACCCTAAGAATGGAGATTTTGAACTGACAGGTTATTCAGATGCAGATTTTGTAGCCTGCAAAGAAGATAGAAAAAGTACAACAGGTACCTGTCAATTTCTAGGAGGAAGGCTGGTGTCTTGGAGTAGCAAGAAGCAGACCAGTGTGGCTATCTCCACAGCTGAGTCAGAGTATGTTGCTGCAGGAAGCTGCTGTGCACAACTACTATGGATACAACACCAGCTAGAAGATTATGGTATTCAAGTAAGCAGAACAACTTTATTTTATGATTCTACTAGTGCTATTTCTATTGCAAATAATTCTGTCTCTCATAGTAGGACTAAGCACACAGAAATAAAGTACCATTTTCTAAGAGAACATGTGGAAAAAAAAGATATTTCCCTAGAGTATATAAATACAGATAATCAGTTAGCTGGTATGTATACTAAGCCCTTGGATGAAACCAAATTCAATAAATTTAAAATTGAATTAGGGATGATAAACTTAGAATAGTTTACAAAAATTGGCTAAGTAAAATGGTGTCGACACACAGAGTTGTCTGTGTCGACACATAGTATTGGTGTCGACACTTCAGAGAAATGGTGTCGACACATCTAGTTAGTTTGTGTCGACACTTCAGAGAATTAGTGTCGACACATGCATGGTAGGTGTCGACACATTCAGGGTGGTGTCGACACTTAGGATTTACACAAAATTAGTCTAGTAAAGTCTCGACTAAGTGTCGAGCTGAGTGGTGTCGACACACATATAAGTGTCGACACATATATTCTGTCGACTATACATGTGTCGACACATAGTTGTCGAGACATTAGCAGTCAGTGTCGACACTTTTCAACAGTGTCGACACTTTTCAACAGTGTCGACACAATTTAAGTATTTTGACGCGCATTTTCACCTTCGATTCTAGAAAGGTATAAATAGGTTTTCCCCAGTGTTTGTCGACACGCTCACCTTAGTCTCGAGACCAAAATTGTGTGTCGATAACTCTCTTCTCCAAATTCAAAATTTCTTCAAACCCTAATGGCGTCCAAGCTAGAAGAGAATGTTAATGAAGGATATGAGCTCGTGCGACATGCCTTTGATGACGCGGAACCCGAAATCAAAGGTGTGGTAACCCTAATTGCCGAGACTGGATTGGAATATCTTGTATCAGAACCAATCAAGATCTGGAAGGAGGTCCTGGAATTTTTGAGTGCAACATCACTTGATGATACTGGACTCAAGATTAAGTCCAAGGTTCATGAGACCAAAGTCAAGGTCACACAGAAGAGTCTGAGGAAGGTACTTCAACTACCAAGAACTAAAGAGGAAGAAGATGTATCTGCTTCTAAGACTAGAGAGGCATTGAGATGGTGTGTACTGGATTCAAATCTAAAAATTGGATCTGTTTTCAATAGAAAAGGAATGAACATCCAAGGAAAATTTCTGTCTGAAATAGTTGGCAATGTCATCCTGAGCAAGCCTAGAGGACATGACAGGATTTCAGCTTATATGTTCAGTTTGATGACAAGGATTATCTTCAAACTTAATATTGATTGGTCTGCAGTTATGTTTGATAAGATAAAAGAAAGTATGAAGAAGCTCAATCTAGGTAGAATTCTGAGTCTATACCTAGCTGGTAGTATATTTGAGGTAATGAACCAAGCTGCAGGTTCTAAGATTAATCACATGAGGAAGATGGATATGAGAATTTTCTCTAGGTGGGATAAAGTGTTGACAAAGGAACTCCCATCTCCAGTAAAGGACACACCCTAGAAGAAGAAGAAGAAGACAACCACTGTGGCTCAAGAATCCTCCAGCAGCTCTGAAGAGCAAGTAGTGTTTAGTTCTGATGATGAACAGGGAAGAAATGCTGGTCAGTCTCCAGCAAGACAAGAAGATGCACAAAGGCAGGGGGAGCTACCACCAGCTAGCCCAATTCACCTGGATCCACTCCAGGGGGAGCCTTTACTTGTGGAAGAGCCAACTCCTGTAGAGAGAGAAAGGGCTACTCAAACCATACTAGTGGTACTAACTGACATTACTCAATTAGATTTCCATATTGAGGATGGAGTTTTGACTGATTCATTATCTGATGTTCATCAGCAAACACAGATACACCCTCAACCACAAGATGTTGTCATGGAGGACACATCTGTTGCAGATAAAGTGGTTGATGAGATCAGAGATTCTCCAGCCCATCCTCCACAGGAATTTACCTTAGAGGAGTTATTCCCTGATCTGGTACAGACAGATCTTGAGAGAGAAATAGCTGCTGCTGAGGGGGAGAAGACAAATATTGAGGGGGAGCATGTGGAGACTGTAGAGGAAACTGCAAGGAAGGAGACTGAGGAGCCAAGAGATGCTGAAGGGATACCAAGGACTGAGAAGGATTCACATCCTAGTCCTAAAGACAGAGTGGATATTGCTAGCACTTCTACATCAGAAGATGAAGAAGATGTTAGAGCCAAGAAGAGGAAGTTCCAGGTCTTCAAAAGAAGAAGCCAGAACTATAAGAAAGCCATACAGACAGTTGCTCCATAGCCTGCCACCACTACTGATTATAGTTCACTGATGGTGGCTTTGCAGATTAAGCTGGATGAGCAAAGACAAGCTCTAGAAAAATACATGGATGAAGGGCATAAATCTCTGCAATTTGATCTGGCACAAGACATCAAGTCTATTATATTTGAAGTCAATCTCAACAAAAAGGAAATGACTGACTGCTTCCATAAGGGAGGAAATGCAGTACTCTATCTGACCACTCATCAAGAGAAGATCAAAACACAAGTGGATGATATGGCAGTGAAGCAAGGCTATGTCCTGGAAAACCAAATAAGAATGAATGAAAACTTGACTGAATCACATAATGTGATAGTCACTGAAATGAAGAATCTTGCTTCTGCCCATACTGCAGCCCTGACTACAGCCAAGGCAGAATTTGATCAGGCATTACAAGAAGGTCTCACTGCTGTTACTTCTGCCCTCCAGGATTCACAGAAGCTAATCACTGAAAAGCTCCAAAGGTTGAAACCTTTTTATAAGGATGACGTAAACAATCTGAATGCCCAGATCAGGTACCAGAAAGATGATCTTAGGGATCACATCGAGAGAGAAGTCATAAAGGGGGAGAGGGTATTAGTCAAGGCAATCTCTGATCATGCCAAATGGATTTCAAATTCCATCAGAGCCATCATTGGATATCCACCCTTATGTGATGATGACAATGTGGCAGAGTCTGGAATCAATACTGCATACTTTGGAGGAGAGCAGGCTGAAGTAGCTCAAGTGATATACCCTCCATCAGACTTTGACATGATACATCAAGAGATACAGACTATGTATAGTCCTCCAGAGGGAAATCGGAACATTATCATTGAGAAAGTTGTTCAGCCTGTGCCAGAGGCATTACTCAAAGAGCAAGAGGCCTTATTAAAGGAACAAGAGGCTCAATTGTCTAAGAAAAGATTCAGAGAGCAAGCTGAATTAAGGCCTGAATTTGAACAATGGAGCCCCACTTCCAGGAATATCATTTTGACTGTCTGGAAGGCTACTAAGGACAATATCCTGGATAGAGGCAAATGGTATTCTGAACAGGAGTGGAGAAAACATGAGAATAGGCAAGAGGCCATTGTACAATATAGAAGAAAGGCTAAACTGGGAAAGCTACCTCCTAATGCACAGGAGCCTAGCAACTATTTTCCCAAGCCTTATCATTATTTTGAAAGGCAGAAGATAAAGGCTGAAGAGTTGAAAAAGAAAGATCTTAAAGGGAAGAAGCTTGCAGCTGCTGATGACACTGAAGCCCCAGTTCAAGCAAAGATTCAATCTGGAAAGGGGCTTGTAATCAAGGAACCAGAGCAGCCTTAGGATAACATTTTCTTTAGTTTACAAATTGTAATCATTTGTATTAAAATTCTATGTAAACTTTTGACTAATGAAAATGTTGGAATTTGTAAGAACAATATTATATGTTCATCTATTACATTAATTGTTCTGAGCTAATGGTATATACATGTTCTGTTCATGCATGTTAAGTTTTTTTTTACCCTGTCATATATTACTGTTTTGCATCATACTGAGAATTTGTTATGTATGGTGTATATCATTAACTAAGGGTTATGACTTCTCCAAATAGAGGGAGATTGTTGGGTACATTGAAATATATGTACCTGATTTGAAGAAGCCTCACCCTACTCAATGATATACATCAAGGTGTATTTGATGTGTTTTGAGTTTGTTTGTGCAGGTTAAGTAACTGCTGGTTTGCAGGAAAAGTTTCTAAGTCCACGTGTCGACACCTAGAAGAAAAGTGTCGACACTTAAGAAGACTTGTGTCGACACCTAGAGAAGCAGTGTCGACACTTGGAGTAATTGTGTCGACACCATAAGGAAAGTGTCGACACATACAGGCAGTGTCGACACACAATGAAGAAGTGTCTACATAATCAGTGTCGACACTTAGAAGCAGTGTCGATACCCAGAGAAGCTTTGTCGACAGCAAAAGTGTCGACACTAGGAGGCTGTGTCGACACTCAGCAAAACTTCAACAAAGTTCAAGTACAAGTGTCGACACTAGGAGGTTGCGTCGACACTCAGCAAACTTCAACAAAGTTTAAGTACAAGTGTCGACACAAAGGAGATGTGTCGACACTCAGCCAAAGTCTCAACACATGAACAATGTGTCGACACAAAGGAGATGTGTCGACACTCAGCAAAAGTTTCAACACAGAAGGCATGTGTCGACACAAAGAAGATGTGTCGACACTTAGCAAGTTTCAACACAAGAAGATGTGTCGACACAAAGGAGTTGTGTCGACACTTAGCAGAAATCAACTAAGTATCAAAGAAGGACTTGTGTCGACACACGGGATCAGTGTCGGCACATTCTGAAGAAGCAGTGTCGAGAAGCAGTTTCTACAACACAAGAAGTTGTGTCGACACCATGAAGGCTAGTGTCGACACTTAGTCTACTTGTGTCGACACTTAGTCTATTTGTGTCGACACATAAATACTGTCTGTCTCGACACTTTCAGACAGTGACAGAGATTTCAAGAATTGACTGGATGACTTGACAGCAGCCATTTCAACCGGTCAACTGCTACTGTCAGAGATGTCAGAAGATCGTTAGAAGTCGGATCAGCCGGTCACCATGAAGAAGGCTTATATAAAGACTTATTCTTTCAACAGAAGATAATAATCAGAATAAAAAGAAGCAATCACGGAAGTGAAAAACAACACAATAAGAAGAATACCTTCAATTGAAGATCTAAGAAGTTGGAGAGAGAAAGATCCTTCTAAGAAGACAGCTATTGAACCAGGCTGATAAGAAAGTTTCAGATTGAGATCTGATTCTCAAGTCAGCAGTTGATTGAAGATCATCTGCATAGAGAGACAACCCTACTGTGTTCTAATTCAAGAAGCTTTGAAGAAAGTCAAGGGTGGTTGATCTCTGCAAAGTTCTTTCAAGAACTTATCAAGAAGTCAGTCAACTCATCTTTCTCAATCAGAGTTGTAGTTATTAATCTTTGTACTCTTTATTTTCTGTAGGATCCTAAGGGATCTGAGTTGTAAGCCTATATTTATAAAGGTTGAGTGGTAGGGCTTGTGTGCCTGAGTGTAGGAGATACATTTCTCTGAGTGTAGGCCTTGTTGAAGGCTGAGTGTAGGTCTTGTTGAAGGCTGAGTGTAGGTCTTGGGGAAGATTGAGTGGTAGGGCTTTGTGCCTGAGTTGTAGGAGTGGGATCACTCTGAGTTGTAGGAACCTGTTTAGGTTCTGAGCTGTAAGATCTGTAGATCTGAGAAATAGTGGAGAAGTTAGGCCGAATCTAGTACACTACTAGATAGGCGAAGGGGGAAAGTGGATGTACCCAGACCTTGGGGAACCACTATAAAAGCTGTGTACTCTGTGTGTGACTTGTTCTGTGATTGTTGTGTGATATGTACTGAATTGCTATAGAGAATTGTATAAACAGGTCTAATAATTCAGTGTTTCTGCCTTAAAAGTTCAAAAGATTAAGTGCACATATTCACCCACCCCCTCTAGGTGTTTAGGCACTAGTTCTTTCACTTCTTCTTCTTCTTCTTATTCTTCTTCTTCTTATTCTTCTTCTTCAACTTCGACATTTTTTGTCGAGCTCGACAAAGAATGTCGAGCTGACGAAGAATGCCGAGCTCGACATTCTTCGTCGAGCTCAACGAACAATGTCGATCTCGACTGCTTGACGAAAATGTCGAGCTCGACATTCTTCGTCGAGCTCGACTGCTCGACGAAGAATGTTGAGCTCGACATTCTTCGTCGAGCTCGACATTCTTCATCGAGCTCTGCGGCGACCCTGTCTTCTTTCTCCGGTGGGCTCCAGATCTCACGGCATCCCGCTTCTTCCCCGTCGACCCTGTCTTCTTTCTCAAAGTTGAGCCCTGCAGGCTGCAGGTATCAGGTATGGTGTTTTTGGCCTTCTTTCTCTTGCCGACCACGGTTTTGGTCTTCTCCGACGTGTGACGATGGTCGATGAAGCATCCTATTAATTTTTTGCTCGATTTTATGATATTTTAGGGTTGTGCATTTGAGTTCGTGGCTCCGGCGTTCACGCGAGGGCAGCTATACTCTAGCGACTTCCAAATCCCTTCTCCGGCGGGCTCCATATCTCACGACATCCAGCGAGCCCTGCAAATATCAATGTATAAATTAAAGATTCATAAAAGTGACAAAGGGATGCTTATTTTTTGATCATCCCTCATTTTTTTTGAAATACGACGATAACGTTGTTGGTATAAAAAACCATTTTGAACTTCATAACATATCAGCTTTAGATTCCTTTTTTTTCCTTCCAAATCATTTTCCTCTAATTCTTTATGATCTATGATAATTGATAAGGACATTTTTCCCTGCACTATACAAGCTTAAACCGCCTAAGTATCTCATTTAATAATGACATGAATGGAGATTTAATTGCTAGTTTTTAATGCAAGTGCCTCGGTTAGTTTGTACAAAAGAGTCATTTACAATCATATCAAGGAGTCCTATTTATAATAAATATAAGGGATTTAAATCCAATACATTTAGGCATCAATAGATCAGCAAAAAAATGTTGCCTCCATTACAAAAATTGACCATGGTTTTTTATACCACGACATCCAACGTTATCATAGTTATCATCCTATAAATTTTTTTTGTTTCATAGTGCTCTTCAAATTTTTACTTGTATCAATTTTAGGATCAAAATATATAAATTTTTTCAATGTAATAGGATGCTTACTTCAGAGAGTGACAAAGGGCAAGTGTCCAAAGGGAAAGAATGTGTGATTGCCAAAGCAATAGAGAAAATTGACACAAAAAATGTCCATAAGGGAGAGAAAAAGGAGGATGTTTGTGGTGCTTCAAAAAAACAAAAAGTTGAGGAGCGTGAAGGTGGGAAAGTTAAATCTGCAGTGTGGGAATGATTCGATAAAATTAAAGATTCAGAAGGAAGAGGGAAAGCTAAATGTAAACATTGTTCGAAAGTGTGCATCAGATCCTAGGAAAATGGTACTAGTGCTTTGAGAGCACATATGTTAACGTTATGCCGTTTCTGAAAGGTAGATAGCAATCAAAAAATGTTATCTTTTATGGAGAAGTAAGAGGATGGTATTTGTGGAAACCACCCGTCACCACACATCTTCCCAAAACCCCGAGGTGATGGTAAGGGGGGACGGGGGTACATGAACACAAAGGATCGCCCGCTGCAGGCGATGTGGGACTAACCCCAACCACAGGACCGCGGGGATATTCCGCCACACAAGGGGGCCCACCGGGGTCAACACCCAGACCTGGAACGCGATGGGGAAAGCCCAAACATGCGGTCCCACACACACGTGTCCTGCTGGCTAATATAATCTCAACACACCCCCGCAGCAGGACAACCTGGCTCTGATACCATGTGGAAATCACCCGTCACCACACATCTTCCCAAAACCCTGAGGTGATGGTAAGGGGGGACGGGGGTACATGAACACAAAGGATCGCCCGCTGCAGGCGATGTGGGACTAACCCCAACCACAGGACCGCGGGGATATTCTGCCACACAAGGGGGCCCACCGGGGTCAACACCCAGACCTGGAACGCGATGGGGAAAGCCCAAACATGCGGTCCCACACACACGTGTCCTGCTGGCTAATATAATCTCAACAGTATTGTTGTTGGGTCATTAAAAGCCATTAAGTTTGACGACGAGCAGTGTCGAAAAGCTTTGGCAAAAATGGTTGTTGACGAATTGCCATTTAGATTTATAGAAAGTGAAGGATTTCGAAACTATTGTAAACAATTAGAACCAAGATTCAATATTCCTTCTCGAATCACAATTGCTAAATATTGCACAAATATTTATACCGAAGAGAAAAAAAACTAAAGAAAGAGATAAAGTTAGAGAGGATTTGTCTACCAATCGATACATGGACATCGACTCAAAGATATGGTTATATGTGTCTCACCGGACATTGGATAGACAAAGAATGGAGATTACAAAAACGAATTCTTAATTTCGTTAATATCATTGATCACACGGGAGAGGGACTGGGAAATGAAATTATGAATTATTTGTCTTCATGGGAGATAAAAAAAATCTTCACAATTACCATGGACAATGCATCTGCCAATGATGTGGTGACAAAACATATAACCAAAAAAAGTATTGGATGGAGAAGTACCATTCTTGGACATGAATTTTTACATGTTAGATGTTCTGCTCATATTTTAAATTTAATTGTGAAAGAGAGATTGTCTGAATATAATGAATTAATTGAAAAGATTCGGTTGACAGTTAAATTTGTGAAGGGGTCGTCTCAACGACTTGAGCGCTTTAAGAAGTGTGTTGCAAATGCAGAGATAGAGTGTAAAGCATTGTTATGCCTTGATGTTGACACTAGATGGAATTCGACCTATTTGATGTTAGAAACATCGGTAAAATTTGAGAGGGCATTCAAAGGATTAGAGGATGCAACTTCATATTCTAGTTACTTTCCTAATGGACCTCCTACTCCATTAGATTGCAAGAATACTAGCCTTTTTGTAAAGCTCCCCAAATTATTTTACAGTGTTACTTTGGAGGTATCTGGTTCTAAATATCCGACTTTACATATATTCTTTCAAAATATTTCAATGATGGAGCATGCTATTAATTCAATGTGTGACAACACTGATTTGGCAATGAGTAGTGTTGCTAACCGTATGAAGACTAAATTTGATAAGTATTGGGGCAGTTCAGAAAAAAGTAATGTATTATTATATGTTGCTTTTGTGTTGGATCCTCAGTGTAAGATTAAGCGCTTGACCAAGTGTTTGAATGCAATACATGATGCTATAAAAACAATGACTATTGTTCAGTTGACTGAAAGCACACTCACTCGCTTATATGATCATTATAATGCAAATTTCAACCATAATATTAGTCAAACTTATGTTGGTCAATCATCAAGCTCTGCACAGTGTATGGACGTAGATGTTGAGTTTAGTTTTTTGGAGTACAAAAAATGTGATTGGATGATTCTGATGAAGAACAACCTAAAATTTGTGCATCTGAGTTGGCATTATATTTAAAGGAAGATACACTAAAAATGCAACTCAACTTTGACATATTGAATTGGTGGAAAGTGAACTCAACAAGATTTCCAATACTATCTGAAATTACGAGAGATGTCTTGGCGATACCAATTTCAACTGTGGCCTCTGAATCAGCATTTAGTACCGGTGACAGAATACTAGATCCATTTAGAAGCTCACTAGCACCAAAAACTATTGAAGCTCTTGTATGTTGTCGTGATTGGTTGCGTTGCAAGACAAGTCTCAATGAGATAAAAGAAATGATGATCGATACTGAGAAATATGAAGAACTTGACAAAGGTAAACCTATTTTTTCTCTTTATTATTTGCATATTACATTCTAAATTAACATCTTTTAATTTAACATCTTTATTATTTTCTCTTGTATATTGTCTTTTTTTAGAGTTAGAAAAGAAAATATGGGAGAGTTCAGATAATCTTGAAGAGGTAGATGTTGTACTATGAGAACTCTGAAAGTACTCACGGAAGGAGAACAACTGTTTGGGAACTCGAAAAATGTATATTTATCAGTTATGTTTGCTTGCATTGCTATGATTATAATTTTTTTATGCAACTAAAGTTTTCATATTTGAATTCACAAAACAATATAGATGTTATGATTATATTTATCTAAACACTATCTAAAATTACATTGTTATGATTATATTTATTAGCTGTGTAGATGTAGTCTAAATATCTCACAACTTATTTTAATTTTTAACAGTTATAACATAAGCAAGAATACCATATATAAAGGTTTGATAAATGTGCAAAAACCGAAAACGCATCGCTAAAACCGACTCCAAACCGCACCAATGTCAAACCGCACCGCACGGTTTGGATGCGGTGGGGTTTTGTAAAGTCCAAAATTGACTCTCTTCGGTGCGGTTGCGGTTTGGGCTCAAACCGCACCAGTTTCACCCCTAACTGTGGTCGGGATGGTCATCTTGAAACCACCTGCTACCCAAGCATGGACTGTCTCCTCATCTTACTGCTACAACTGCTGCTGCACCTCATCACCCAGGCTCCACATCAACCGAGTCACGCTCGTCTACCCAGCAAGATATCAATGAACTTCGACTACAGGTTCAGCAACTCTAAGGCGTTGTTAATCGCTCATCTGGCTCGGTTGCTTCTTTCTCCGCCGAAGGTATATCATGTCTCTCTCATAGCTCTCACTGGATCATGGACTCTGGTTCTACTGACCAAATTACCTCACAGAAGCCACCTCAATACATGCACTATGATTATCCCAAGTACATCATTGTGGCAAATGGCGACACAACTCTGGTGTCTGGAGCTGCTGACCTACGACTCACTCATACTCTCTCTATCCTCGGTTTTTCATGTTCCGGGATCTCCCTTCAATCTACTCTCTATTAATATGCTTGCTAAGGACCTTGATTGTTGGTCTAATCTTCTCACTTTTGTTTTTTGTTGTGCAGGATTATCGAACATGAAATATCATTGGTAAAGGACGGCTGTCAAATGGGCTTTATCTCTTGGATGTTCCTTCTACTATCCTCTCTGCAGTTCCCTCTGTTGATTGGTATCGTCGTCTTGGTTATGCTCCTCTCCCGATTTTAAAGAAGGCTCTTCCTGGTGTTTCCTTGCATGAATTGTTTTGTGAATCATGTATCTTTGACAAACATCACCGTGTTTCTTTCTCACCTACATGTAATCAGAGTGATACTCTGTTCTCTTTAGTACATTCTGATATCTGGGGGCCCTATAAAGAACCCAGTGTTTTTAATTATCGATATTTTGTTACATTTATTGATGATTATTCTTGTCTCACATGTCTTTATCTAATTCGTGATCGTACTGAATTAATCTCTGTCTTCCAAACCTTTATTGTTGAGACGCGTACGCAATTCTCTGTCACCCTAAAAATAATTCGCACTGATAATGCTCGTGAATATACTAGTCGCACCATCTCAAATTTATGCACCGAGTTTGAGATTGTTCATCAGACCTCGTGTGCTTATACCCCCCCCAGCAAAACTGTATGGCCGAGCGGAAGAATCAACATCTTCTAGATGTCACTTGGTCGCTTATGTTGCAAATGCATGTGCACACCAAATAATGGAATTTTGTTGTCTCTACTACATGTCATCTCATCAATCGCGCGGTCTCCTCTGTGCTTGACTTCGCATCTCCGCTCGGCCTTCTCTTTTCTTCCAAGTCTCCATTCTCCCTCACGCCCTGTGTCTTGGGTTGTACCTGCTATGTCCACTCTCTTGGACCACCAAATGACAAACTTGCTCCTCGAGACACAAAATGTATGTTTGTTGACTACTCCCGCACTCAGAAAAGATATGTCTGGTACTCTCCTGCGAGCGAAAAGGTGTCAGTCTCCGCTGATGTCACCTTTCTTGAGTATCAACCCTTTTCCTCCATCTCTTCCACACTACCCCCACCTTCCACTATTGCTTGCCCGGCAGTCCCCATCACGATTTTGCCTAACATAGCTCCTCCTCCTCCAATCCCAGTGCCAGCATTACATCCACCACCTCCACTTCTTCATGTCTATACTCGTCGATAATCCCGGACAAATGCCCTACAACAGCTCTCTTCTACTGATCTTATCCCGCGTCCTGACGATCCATCATCATCCTCTACGGCTCATCCAATGGAGAATTATGTCTCGCTGCATCGCCTATCTCCGCCTCTTCTCAAAATCGCCCTCTCTCTCTCCACCATTTCTATTCCTCACTCTCTGCAGGAAGCTCTCCAACAACCGGGGTGGCGTACGGCCATGGACGAAGTAATGACAGTCTTCTGGGCTAACCGGACTTGGGACCTTGTTTCTCTCCCTCCATGCCAAACTTGTGTTAGCTGCAAATGGGTCTTTGTTGTCAACCATGCTCCAGATGGCACTACTGAACGTCTAAAACCCCGTCGTATCGCCAGAGGTTTCACCCATCAATATGGCCTTGATTACGACAAAACCTTCTCCTCGGTCGCCAAGTTGAATAATGTTTGAGTCCTAATCTCTCTCGATGTGCATCGATAGTGGCCCATACAAAAATGTCACGTGGGGATCTCCATGAGACTTTATATGCACCAACCGCCCGGGTTTGAGATCACGGGAGAGTCTCGTGTCTGTCATCTTCGGAAATGTATATATAGTCTCAAACAGTCTCTTCGCGCTTAGTTTGACAAATTCAGTAATGTGGTTCGCGAAGTTGGTTTCAAACGGAACTCTTTTGATTTCTCTC
This sequence comes from Platanthera guangdongensis, assembly GCA_039583875.1. Classification (NCBI taxonomy): domain Eukaryota; kingdom Viridiplantae; phylum Streptophyta; class Magnoliopsida; order Asparagales; family Orchidaceae; genus Platanthera; species Platanthera guangdongensis. The sequence goes on from CM077162.1 coordinate 162,263,429, forward strand.
TCTTCACTCGTCATCAAACAACTGCCATTGTAATCCTCCATGTGTATGTTGATGAGATTCTAATAACAGGCGACGACACCATTTGGATCTGAAACATAACGCAACATTTAAACTCAGCTTTTCAGACAAAATACCGAGACAATCTTAGATATTTCCTTGGGCTTGAGGTTGCAAGGAGACCGGATGGACTTGTCTTATCCCAACGAAAGTACTGCACTGATCTTTTGCAAGATGCGGGCTACTCAGAATGCAAACCCGTAGACACTCCTATGGATGTGAATCACAAGCTGTTTGCACATGGATCTGTAACTGATCCGATTCTTACAAATCCAGAGTACTACCGACGCTTGGTAGGGAAACCAATCTATCTTACGGCTACACGACCTGATATCTCATTTGTCGTTGGGGTTGTGAGCCGATTTATGCATACTCCTCGGACATCTCATCTCCAAGCCATCGAGCAAATTCTCAGATACTTAAATACTGCTCCAGGACAAGGACTTATTTACAAACCATTCTCCTCTTTGTCCCTTATTGCGTACTCTGATGCTGACTATGTCGGTTCCCTTGATGATGAGTGTTCGATGATTTGTTTTTGCACCTACATTGGTGGATATCTTATTACCTGGTGTAGCAAGAAACAATCAGTTGTTGCTTGCTCGTCTGCTGAGGCCGAGTACCGTGCTATGGCAGTGGTTGTCTCTGAGCTCACTTGGCTTGAGAGTCTTCTCAGTGATTTAGGCATCAAACTCTCCTCTCTGACAACCCTATTCTTTGACAGTCAAGCAGTCATACATATTGCCAAGAATTTCGTATTCCATGAGCGAACAAAACATATTGAAGTTGACTATCACTTCATTCAGAAAAAAGTTCAATCAAAGAAGTTGGAGTCAGAGCATGTCTCTGCGTCAGGACAAGTTGTTGATATATTCATGAAAGTTCTCTCTTGGACATTATATCATCAGTTCTTATCCAAGCTTGCTGTCGACGACTTGTACGCTTTCGCTTGCGGGGGAGAGTTAAGATGTAATGAAAAAGCTCATTAGGAGGAGCTCATATAGAAGCTCATGTATATTCTATTTAGTCCCACATTGTAGATGTAGAAGGTTCTCCCTATCTTTCTCACAATATAAGTGTATGTACTCCTATATTTACAAATATAATAAAATTCTAGTTAATTTTCTCTCTCTTGCATATTTCTCTACACATGTTGCTATGAACCTTCAGTCAATAGGTCCGATAAACTAGACCAAATTGGAAGCTATCTCAGCTTTTTTTTCTATGGAAAGACCAAATCGAGTGAAGTCGTGTTGCGTAAAAAAACTATAGGCCAACGCCTTTTCTTTGATTTTCAAATTTTAAATCATTATTTTCAATGTTCTTAAACACTTATCATGTTCTAAATTTTATTTTGCGAAAAGAAAAATTAATAGTTTTTAAAAAAATCCTTATTCGCTCTATCTAAAGAAGACACCCGATCCAACAAATGGTATCATAGTCAAAAAACAATCATACTAGGCGTAACGTTCCCGAGAAACGACTAATCATGACTTTGCATTTAATGGGGGTGAAGGAATTACATGTCCTCGACTCTTCAGGAGCACTGATTATACATATTGGAAAACTAGAATAAAATATTTTTCTCATGCCTTTGATATGGACATGTGGTATACGATTTAGACGGGCTACACACTACAGTTTACTACAGTCATTGAAAAACCTAGAGACAAGTGAGACGATTTTGATAAGCATAGGTGTTCGAATAATGCTAAGGCTATAAACTCTTTATTTTGCATCTTAGATAAACCTAAACTTAACGGCACTTGTACTTGTGAAACAAGCTCTGATATTTCGAGATTATTGGAACTAACGCGTGTAGGTACATCCTCGGTTAATGATTTAAAACTTTCCGATTGGAATAAGAATATGAGCACTTACGGAGATTTATGAAGAAGCGGATGCGGTGTACATGTGGCTAACAAAATTTATGAATGCATCAAAATCATTCAGAAAAACCATTACTAACGACGACTTGATGAGAAGATACTGAAATCTCACGCACAAAGATTCAATCCGAAGGTAACGGAGATTGCAAAATCTCATGATCCAAGTCAACTCGAGATTGGGAGCCTCAATAGAAATAAGAAAGTTACAATCTCATGATCTAAGTCAACTCGAGATTGGGAGCCTCAATAGAAATAAGAAAGCCCATGAGGTGGAACTTACGATCCAACATGATGAACACCAAGTGGAGCTGAAGAAGATGTCATTGAAGCTAAAGCTAATGAAACTTAGAAGAGGACGACAACGATGACGATGAACGAGGCATAGTCATCCAAAGAATCAAAAATTCATGATAAATCTATTGCGTAGAAACAAGTTCAACAAGTACAAGTACAAGAAGGGATCGTCGTCAAAAACGGAGGAAATTTCTGCAAGCTAGGAAGAGAAGCCACCACAAAGCTCGGACACATCAAAAGCAACTGCAGAAGATCATCTAAAAGGAAGGGAAGGAGAAAAAGATGAAGGTCTTAAAGCACCTAGGATATATAATTCAAGTTTCGAGTCAAGCGTGTTAACTCTTGCAAGGACGAGAAGGTCTATATGTGTCTTATAGGGAAGAATATGCAAACTGCTGATGGCACTACCTCCAGTGATACCTGCTATCATCTCCGATAGTTATTTTTCACATACAACACCTAGCAAACAAAGATAAGGGAAATATGTTGTTAATGACTATCCCTCTTCCAGTAAGAGCCCACCCAGAACTCAAAGATCAGTCTCCAACTTCTTTCTTTAGAGTTCAAACTGCTCTAGGTTTAGACATGCATCTAGCTCGTGCTTGACAAAGGACATATGCTTCTAAGAAAGTCTGGTTACTTAAGACATTCACTTATGTTATGGGTGGAACCACTTAGGTATCCATATCTTTAATCCCTTCTTTTTAGGTCTGTTGACAGGCTAAGGAATTGGAAGATATTTGGTACTTGGACTCGAGATGCGCTAAGCACATGACGGACAATAAAGACAGGTTCCTTAGCCTGAAGGAGAATAAAGGTGGACTTGTCACCTTTGGAGATAATAATAAAGAAATGATAATGTGTATTGGTGATGTAAATAATAACTCTTTCAATTTCCAACCTGTTGTTAGCTGATAGTTTAAAACATAATTTGTGCTTAAATGTATTATTTGAATCGTCTAAAAACACATAATTATTGATGTAGTTCAAGTGAAATATTATTAAATGCACCTAGAAGGCTAGAACCCATAATGTCTACATGATAATATTTAATGGCCGTTCAATATGATCTTTAAAATTTACTATGGTAATGAATGAAGAGTTGGAATATTGGAATAGGCAACTTGGTCACACTGGGACCAAGTTGATTTTAAAATTATTTAAAAAGAAGTTAATTCATAGCCTTCCAAATTTAAAAGGAAAATTAACTTCTTTATGTAAATCATGTCAAAAAGGGAAAGTCATACTCTTTATTCAAAAATAAAACTCAACCACTACTAGACTTTTACAATTAATTCGCACAGATGTCCTTAGCCCAGCTAGTGCATCCAATATGAGTAGTTGAAAATACAATTTCTACTCATTAACGATTTTTCTCATTTTTGTTGGACTTTATTTTTAGGGCATTGTTATATATAGATCGTGTTTGACTATATACAGAGCCAAAATTTAGTTTTTTTCATATTTTTTTCTTATTATATACAAACCAAATTAATACCTCTTCCCCCAAAAAGAATAACTTTCCTCCATTTTTTTGAATACTGTCATAGTCGTTCTCGTCTCCCCTCTCCCGTGCGATAAACACTACTCCCCCGATCCTGTTTCCAGTGTCTGGCGACGACCAATATCCCCTAATAAATCGTCGCGAGCACTCAAGTGGCATTCTTCAAGGCCGGCGAACCTCCCATGTCCGGTGATGGATCCGAAAATAGGATTTCAAATGATTGTGATATGAATCTTTCCTTTCAAAATGAGGTATTTAAAACCCTAACCCTCGATTTTTTCCTCCCGCTGCTTATTCATATTTTGTCGGCGAACATTTGTTTCCTTCTTTAAGATCGATTTAGAGCATGTGTTGGATTGGGTTTGTAGGGTTTTTCTTCTCAGAATGGGTCGGACCTTTGTTTAAAGGCTGGAAATCACTCTTGCATATCTTCGATTTAGGGCCATATACTTTTTTCATGTAAAATTTATACCGGTTGAATAAAACGAAAGATTAGTGTTTGCTAATATAATAAGTTTTACATGTTCTTGTAACATAATAGTAGTTGATTGTTTATAAGAAAATTAAATTTCAATTTTTTTAAATTTTTACATTGGTCTGCATATAACAATTTGGTCTACATATAGACGGTTTTGAATTAATGTGGTTTGTATATAACAATGGTTTGTATATACCCAAACACAGTCTATATATAACAATTCCCTATTTTTATCATCAAAATTTGACATTTTTCATGACTTACAAAAACATGCAAATGAATGGAATGAACATAATTTTAAAACTAATTGTATTTGATCAAATTATGGAGATGAATTTGAAAATGAAAATATTTCTGATTTTTGTGATAACTTGGGATTTCAGCATGAACTTTCTACACCACACACTCATCAACAAAACAAGGTTGTGTAAAAGAAAAATAGAACCCTATAAAGACTAACACACACTATGTTATCTAAGTATGAGTTACGTAAACATTTTGGGTAAACGTTGTATATACTGTATGTTATGTTATGAATAGACGTCCTTTATTAAACTTAACTCTTTATGAACTATATTTTTTTAAAAAATCCTAGTGTATCTTATTTTAAGGTTTTTTGTTGCAAATGTTTTATTATAAATACCAAAAACATAAAAAACACTCGAGTCTTTATCCCACTATAGTGGGGTCGGCTCTATGGATCCTTTGTCTCCATTGTGCCCTATGAAGACTGGTTATCAAAGCCGCAAGGCGCACCAAGGCTCAAAGGCCCCGAGGAGCCTAGGCGCAAGGCACAAGGCGCAGGCGCGCGCCTGAATCATGCGTGACGCAAAAATGATGGGAAAAGAAAATTGAGCGAATTGGGCGCCCAATTCGCTGAAAATCAGTGAATTCGCTCAATTTCAGCGAATTGGGCGCCCAAGTGCTCCTAGGGGTGTCTCGGGTGCGTCTTAGATCATGTTTTTGCCCATATAAAAAAATATGTTTAAAAAAAATACCTTGAAAGGTCCAGGCCTTTGGCGCGCCTGGGAGCCTGTAAGGAGTGCGCCCGGGCGCGCCTGGGGCACATCTCCCGCCTCAGCCGTGCTGAGGTGCGGCGGGCGGCACCTGGTGCGTCCGGCGCCTCAGTCGCTCGCCTTGGCAACTATAGCCCTATCTTTAGTCATAATCTCACTAATGCCCAAGTCCATCATATCTTTCCTTATAGTTTCATTCCAAGTCTTGATTGGTCTACCCCTCCCTCGTTTAACCTGCCTAGTCACGGTTAGAACCCATGATCCACATTTTTTTAGTTTGATAACATCAAATCTCAAGTTGTATTTGATCATACTTGTGTTGGGTATAGTGTCCAGGTTTACAGGTGCCAACCATATTTCCAATATCTGTGACCTACCGTCGGGCGATAGCATTACCGCGTCACGATATCCAAAAACGGCAAAATAATATTTTAGGATTTTTTTCCTAATTTGTTGGACAGCTGGAGAAAACACGCAAAAAAGACAGCGTTGAGCGCTAGAGTTACCGTCGGCGGTAGCGTATTTAAACCTGACTATAAAAGGAAATAAAATGCATTGAATCTGATGATGCAACGAACAAAATAAACATTCAGGAATCTGATGATGCAACGAACAGAATAAACCTTCAGGAATCAGGAATTTGAAGCAGCTCGGGCTCAGGTAGCAGGGTGCGCAGTCATGGGCGCTAAGGCAAATTCCAAAATAAGAAGAAAAATGTCTCAGAACATTGAAATAATAAGTGAGCAAATTAAAATAAAGTACGAGTAGGAGAAAAAAATTATTTGTATACCAATTTTTATACAAGACAACGTTATTATGACAGATAAGTAAAATAGTCTAGTATAAATAACTTTACATATTAGTCTACTCTGAAGTATAACAAAAATTCGATCAAGTAATGACATAAGTTGTAATCAGTGAAAGGTGTAAGTATTTCAAATTGATGCACATGATTCTAATATAAGTTTAAATGCAAGGCTTATCAGAACTTTGTGTTTGCTATGGTCATTCATTGGTTTCCGTTACAAGTCAAGCGAAAACTCGAATCAAAGTGTCACATCAATTCAACACTATATTTCAATGATTGATTGTGACATTAGTGAATTTAAGGATTCATGATTTAGTGATTCGTAGCATATTAGGATATGTTACTAATTTAGCGGTTCAGATATTCAAGAGTAGAATTCATAACATGAAAAGGAGTGCATGAGATTAAGGCTCCATTTGGGACTGTGGTGGCGGTCCTAAACTAATGGGTTAAACCGTCATTCGTTAAGGATCACCTAGCAAACATTATCTGTTTGAACATAAAAGTGGATGAAGTTTCTTAGGCGGGCATTAACGAATGACAATTTAACCCTCATGTTCATGACCGCCACCACCGTGCCAAACGGGCTCTAAATTCAGTATTTGCAAGAGAGAGATTTCTCTACTTGCATTAAGATGAAGCTTAAACGGATGACGACGGCTAATCGGCGCAAGCAAAATTAGCAAATCTTATTTCGAACTTGTTCAAGGGTAAGCATGCATGATATTTGACATAACGAGAATCCTACGCTAACATAGGCATTTTCATCGCGAAGATAAGGAGAGAGGAAAAAATCACGGAGAATCGGGGATTTGACAGTGCTTAGGTGACAGAAACCCTATATAAGAGGGCTTTGGAGAGATCTCAACAATTGATCTGAAGAGCGGCGCCGGAAAACAAACCGCAGTGGAGCTAGACGAGTATAAGAGGGCAAAACCTTGAGTCAATTTATTTAAACAATTTGGGGCGCTAAAATTTCCAAAGAAAAACAAGAAAATTTGAAATAGGAGGAAATCCTTACCCAAAGAGGCCAAATCCGAGCCTTAGGAGGAGAGAAAACCCTAATCGTCCCTCTCACAAATCTCGGCCAAGACAAAGAGGAGGGCTTAATGAAGAAAAAGGAGAGAAGAAGGACAGTTGTTGTTGTGCTGCCGATCAAAACGAGAGGGAAGAGTAGGGGCAAAGTCGGCTCTTGGAGGAGAGGAATCCGTCGTCCAGAACAAGAGGAGGCGGCGGAGGGGAGGGAGGAGAAGCAGGACGGACGCAGGTGAGCGAGCCATGAGGCAGCGGAAATGAAGGTTGCGGGAGACCTAGCGGCGTGCGGGAGCTGGATCCTGCGGCAATCGCGATTTGCGGGAATCCCTCAGGCCGAACACAATTAAATCGAAAGAGGGAGGGTTGGTTGGTTAGATAATAGAAGGGAAAAAACCTACTATTAGTATTACAAATTTGACATTTTGATATTCTATTTTGTTACTGTTATTATTATGTTTTAACAAACGGATTGTTACGCGACCTGCAGTTTTTTGACTGCCCCATCTCCTTCACCGGATTTCTATCAACCCTCCTTTTTACCACTAGAACGAGATAAGCAACCCTACCACTATCACCCATCTCGGCCAAGACCACCACCCTGACTCTGCTCCACGAGCACTTTGATTGATATGATGCTCTCCTCCCCAACACCTTTGCGATGGTGACTAGGTTCCATGCCAAACTTGACCGCTTGGATGTGATCAGAAGGTCCACAAAGGCAATTGAGCAACCACCTTTACTCTCGGCGCACCCCTCCACATTCCTATATCGAGACTTCAAAGATAAATCACCTCCCCAAGTCGCCAACGAGCTACATGCATAGATCGGCGGATAACCCCCATTGAAGTTCTGCAAGCTTCCGTTGTTGTGCTCCCTGTGGGAAGCCAAACTCCCGGGTAGAAGTCCCCGCGTATGCATCCGAGGAGACAAAAAATGAAGTAGATGGCGACGCCAATGAGCGGACGAGCGCTCGTTGTTGATAATACGACCAGCCCTAGACTGGATATTCACGTCGCAACCCCGTCTCAAGGGCCGATGTATGTTGCATGACATTTGGCACCCCTGGATCCACCGCCCTGGCCACAATCGGATCTCTTCCCTCCTCTGCCCGGAAGCCACCTTCCGTCGACCAACCTCTTCCCCGTCGGCCACAACAAGCCTCCACCGCATCCACATCGCATGTTCTCACACCGACTACAATGAACAAGATCCCACTTCCGCCCACTATCGGGCCTCCACACATACGCATACTTAACGTCCTCTACCTTCTGCAACCTTTGCATAGCTCTTAATTCTTCACGCGACATTGACGCATCTTGGCCTAGATACTCATTATGGTCACTATAATTTGAAAATCAGGGTGCATCCTAACCTTAGCTACCTAAAATATTTATTTTCCCCCCTTGGGAACCGTAAAGACAGCTAACTTAGCCAATTAAATCTTGTTTTTCTCTTTTGGTACATACCACAACAGCTTTTTCATGATGAATCTACCACACTCTTTTTTATGCAGCGCCTTCTCTTACCTTTCCATTTTACCACACCCAGTATTCACTCTTGTACGCCCCTCGCATGAGCCAAATTATTTTTCTCTCTTTTCTTTGCAGCTGGGTCAGATATAAAGTCGTCAAAAAAGAAGCTAAACATGCAATAAGTAGAGCAAGAAGTCAAGTTTATGAAGAATTTTATAAGCAACTAGATATCAAAAATGGAAAGCGTGGCATATATAAAATTGATCGAGCTAGAGAAAGGAAGACGGGAGATTTAAGTCAAGTAAAATGTATAAAGGATGAAACAAATACAGTTTTGATGGATGATGTAGATATTAAAGTGTGAAAAAAGATACTTTTATCAATTCCGTAATGAAACAAAATATAATGAATTGAATTTAAAAAAGTTAAGTAAATCAGAAGATTAGGAACATAACGTTTTATCGTAAAATTCAAATATTCGAGGTAAATGATGCTCTAACGAAGATGAAAAATGGAAAGGTGGTTGAGCCAGACGATATACTCATCGAGGAATGGAAATGTTTAGGGAATTAAGGAATTTTGTGATTTACATGCTTTTTCAATGAGATACTGAAGTCAGAAATGATAGACCAAGGGAGAGAAAGTATTTTAGGACATTTGTATAAGAACAAAGAGGATATACAAGATAGTGTTAATTACAGAGGAATTAAAATAATGAGCCATACCATGAAAATATGGGAACGAGTAATAGAAAAAAAGAGAAAGACGAGAGACTAACATCTCGGAAAATCAATTTAAAGTCATGCCAGGGAGGTCGACCATGGAAGCTATACATCTCTTGAGGAGACTCATTGACAACTATCGAAAAAGAAAACAAGATTTGCAAATGCTATTTATCTATCTTGAGAAGGCTTATAATAGAGTTCCAAGAGAGATAGTCTTAGAAAAGAAAGGTATGACATAATCAAAGATATGTATACAAATTTAGTGACAAGGGTTGGTACATCTGAAGGATTAACACTGTAATTCCATATCACGGCTGGCTTGCATCAAGGTTCAGCTTTAAGCCCTTAACTCTTTACCCTTATCTTAGTTGAGCTTACTGAACATAACCAACAAGCAATATCATGATGTTTATTATTTGTGGATGATATAGTTTTGGTCGATGAGACGTGCGAGTGTGTAAATGCAAAACTTGAATCTTGGTGAGTCACTTTAGAAAAGAAGGGTTTTGAGTTGAGCATGACAAAGATGGAGTATATGAAGCTTAAATTTAGTTGTGCAAGAAGGACGAATGATTCTGTTATTAAGTTGGCGACCAAGATATTTCCAGTAGTGAGTGTTTAAAATATCTTGGATTGATAGTTCAAAAAAAATGGAGGTATTAATAAAGATGTGACACAGAATCCAAGCGAGTTGGTTGAAGTGGAGAGGCGCGTTAGGGATCTTATGTGATCGTAAAGTATCATTAAAACTTAAAGGCATGTTGTACCGTAGTGCAATTAAACCAGTGAGGCTCTATGGTTCTGAGTGATGGGCAGTGAATTGTGAACATGGGCAAAAATGGGAGTTGCAAAGATGAGAATGCTTAGGTGGATGTGTGGACATACGAGACTGGATAAAATTAGAAATTAATATATCAGAGATAAGATAGGTGTAGCATCAATTGCAAAGAAGATGCGAGAAGATCGACTGAGATGGTTCGAACACGTACAAAGGAGACCATTAGAGGCACCTGTTAGGCATTGTGAGAGTCTAGTCAATAGGCATGTTAAACGAGGGATGGGTAGACCAATAAAGACTTCCAATGACATTATAAGGAAAGACATGATATACTTAGGCATTAGTGAGATTATGACTAAAGATAGGGCACAATGATGACAAAGAATCCTTATAGCCCACTACAATGGGATAAATGCTTGAGTGTTATTGTCCCCTGCAATTGGGCCCTAGCCACACTTCCCTATTTATTACCACCATTTTGACAGCTTTCTTTTCCGGTTTCTCCCCGCCTTTTTCAAAACCTACCCACCCCTTTTTACAAAACCACCAACATGACCCACCTTTGTGTCTCCTATTTACCCAACGAACATTTTTCTTTGTCATACGTACAACCAACGACATGCTTTATCTGATCCAAGGCTCCATAACTATGATCACTATCATTCCCCAACAACGACTGTTATCTTTCATCCTACGTCCTTTTAACTTTTCTATTTCACCACACTTTCTCCCATGCCCTCCAGCAAAGCCTTCTTCTCTGTTTCAGCAAATATCGTACACCAATACGATTTTTAAAGATTTTGAAAAACATTAGAGCTTCGATCATGAAGGCAAGGTTGATTTTCAAGGGATGTATAGTGTTACACTCAAGCATTCGCTCATGCGGACCCCTCGTTGAAGTTCATGGAGCGTGCATATGGAAGCCTCCACGATAAATTCATATAATAAGATGTAATTATTAAGGTAGTATTAATTAATAATATTATGTATGCCCTCCCTCATATATATATATATATATATAATGGGGGAGGCTTGAGGTTTTGGCTATTTGAGTGGATTATAAGTATATGGGCTCTCTCTCCCTCTCTCTCCCATCTCTTTCTCTTGTGTATGTCTCTCATATGAATGAAATGCAATGTACGTGATTTTGAGCTGCACAATCTCCCATGCGCGTGCATTGTTTTGTGTGGATTGCTCATCAAGATCTGCGTTTGTAACACTATTACTTAAAATTAAAGGCTGCATCATTAATTTAATATTCTTATAAACAAGACCCAATGATCCTAGGAGGCCTACCGTTGTCGGTCCAAGGTTTTTATGGTAGCTCAGACCATTCTACAAGGGAAGCTTCTCAAGGCCTTTTGGCCGGGCCAAACTAGGCTAGACCCGAGCATGAGCCAAGCAGACACTAACATAGGTGGGCTTGGTCATTTTTTGTATAACTACTTTTAAAAAAACTAGACGCCCAAGTTTATAAGTGGCGCCCGATTAGCAAACAAGGCTAGGGCCTGGTTCAAGCACTGAGTAGGAATGATGCCCAGACAAAAACCAAGAATCAGGGCAAGCAAGAGACTGAAATGGAGGCCTTTTAAGGCCCTAAGGCTGGTCCAGGTCTGTACTAGGCTTGAGTAGGGCCAATCATGGGCATGCAAAGCCTCACTGTGCTTTTGACTAGACAAACGTGGAGTTGCTTTCCAGATCTGGGAATTTATTGAGAAGCCCAAATTTGATCCACGATATAAGAATTACACGCGGATAAAATTCTATAATTTTTTATATAAGAACAAGCATTAAAAATGTGAAAAATACAAAGCATGTTTAACATATAGAAACTCTTCGGAAAATCATGTTTCACACAGTACCATCAAACAAATGCAAGATACAATGAAAATCAATGTATTTGATAAATACATTCTAATATTAAGATGAAAGTCTGGGAATGTTATCATATATCACGAGCACCTCTTCTCCTTGTAAGAGTGCAATTGTGGTCTTATATAGATAGCACATTTTTGAGAGCCAGACGCTATACAATGGAATTGTGTAAGGGGACCATTTTGAAGGTTCAAGATAATTTCCTTGGTCCCGTAGTTGATTTGTGTTCCCTGCTTTGTTAGTCAATCCAAAGATATTGTCCCATCCTGAAATATTGAGTACCGTGGCAATTAATTTTTGAGGCATCTAGATGAATGCACATTGGTCGGGTGATGTTATTTCAGATCCATCTAGTACTCTGTTACGACACCAACCACAAACAAACCGTGTTGGGGGAAGGTCTACCATCGCCGCAACACCGCTGGAGTTTCAGCCGCATAAGCGGCGCATCATATTTTAGAATAATTTTATTTCTACTTGTGTTCCCGTTGTCTAAGCCCAAACGGGGGGCCCACACTCTTATTTTTAGTATGTTCATGTTTCTAATTTTTGTTCCCATTGTTAAGCCCAAACGGGGGGCACGCAATTTCCTTCTTATGCACTATATAACCCCACGGGGATGGACCGATTTTGGCATGCAATAAGCATTATCAATTTCTTTCTCTCACCCAAGTCCTCTTCCTCATTCCCTGCTCTCATGAATTCCGCTACCTACCCTAACCGCCACCGCCATCCTCCAACCTGGAGGATCTCCACCCCAATCGCTGGCGAACACGAGCCCAGACCTCGGCACATAACAAAGTGATATCAGAGCCACCCACGTCTGCCCAGTCTGTCGCCGGAACCGATCCGCCTGGGGTTGTCCCTCGCCTCGCTGCGTCGAACAACGTTCCGCTCCTTCCACTGCCGGAACCGTCGCAGATGGCCGAGCGGGATCTCCTCCAACAAATTCTGGACCGTTTAGACAAGATGGACTCTCGCCTTGGCGAGGTCGATATCTGAACGGCGCACTTAGCCGCCGAGTTGCCCCCCGCCGACCGGTCGCACAGCCCGCAGTCGGCACCCGAGCATACGATCAGTGACGGACACACCGACCACCGCCCCGGGGGAGGTGCGTTTCCGTGCTACGTCAAATTGGAAATTCCAGTCTTCGACGACCGCGAGGACCCTCTAGTATGGCTTGCTAAGTGCAAGTTATTCTTCTCCAACCAGCGAACTACTTGTTGAAACCGAAAAAGCGATCTTCTGTGGAGTTCACCCTTGGGGAAGGGGTGATCGCGCACCTACTTCGCTCCTGCAAGCAAAACAACAAGGGAAACAAGAAAGAATCGACTCAAGGATTCGGCGGGGAGGACCCACCACAAACCCGGAAGATCTAAGAGCGCTTCCCCTCCTTAGCCAAAGACCGAGCTAAGGTATCCTCAGAAAGCGCTTGAAAGATAGAGCAAGAGGGCACTGACAGCATGCTTTCTGAGGTACCCCTTGGGTCCTATTTATAGATTTCTGAAAATGACCTGCAAATAGCCAACTCTCGCTGTCCTGAACGGCTATGTACTGTCCAGGTTGGTCTGCCAACAGCGTAACTCCGCTGTTCTGAAAGACTATGGGCAGGCCAGCGGGGGCAAAATAGTAAAAAGTACTTCATAGACCTGGGCGAGCTGAGGAGCTCGGCCACCCTTGAAAGTCCTGCTCCACTACTGTCTGCCGAGCTCCATAGGGCGAGTGCGAGCTGGCTACTATGCTCGCCCTTCGATCTTCCTTCAGTAGTCGAGCTCCGCTCGACGAAGCCCGGGCCTGGCTCGGCGAATGCCGAGTTCGGGGTCGTGACGAATGCCGAGCTCGGGTTCGGCTTTTCCTGCCGAGCTCGCCTACTGCCTTCAGATTCCTCTGCTGAGCTCGCCTGCTGCTTGGGCGATCTGAACCGGCCGGTTTGGTTCCTGGCGACCTCACTCGCCAGATACAGGATTGTACACAATCTCTGCTCATTTTGAGCTTGGCAAAGCTCGGAAAGAAACATTCAATCCCAAGTGTTCGGCGAGTGCGGGGTGTACCAGAGGGAATCTTCGGGTGGGGTCCACCTGCTGTTATATATATACACCTGCATACATGTCTGACTCTTGTCATTCCCTGTGTTCTAGCCCTGATGTCGATCCCAAAGGAGATCCACGAGCGGCTTGCGCGGGTTCGCCAGACCTCAGCTGCTCGCGTGGCCTCCCTGACTGCGGTTCCGCCCGATGTACCGCAGGGTGGCTCGGCCGAGCCCAAATCCAAGAGGGCGAAGTCGTTTCCTCAAGCGGCCGAGCCTATTTATGATGACATGAGAACCACCTTGGAGCATGAGACCGGCTCCTCCACTCTGACTGCCCCTGAAAAGGGCAAGAATATTGTTGACCTCTGCGACGGCCCGGACAGCCAGCTTGATGGCATGGGGGGCACCACACCGCGAGACCCCACCCTGCAATCCAAGACCACACTTGGTGACTCGCGATTCATAACTCCGGAGAACCATCCCCGGGACCCGTCCCCTCCCTTTGGGACCTTTGGGGTGAGCTCGCAGAAGCCGAACTCGCCGGTGCGCGCTCCCTCCCCTCAGCGAGCTGTTGTGACCACGGGGGCGGGTGTGGAAACCATCCCCATCCCGGGATTCGAGCTCCTCTCACCGGGAACGCGCGGCCCAGGTCGAGGGGAAGGACTTGAGGTTTGTCCCTCCTCGCACCTCCTTGGAGTTGCCGAGCTCGTCAGGTAAACTTGGCATTGGATTCTCGTCATGTGAATTTCCAGCATGTCTCCCATTGCTAATGTTTCTGTCTTCACAGTTCCCCTCAGCCAATCCGCGGCCGAGGAGTCTTCGCGGACAACCCACTACTCTCTCATCCCCTCCCCGAGCTCGCTGGACTCTTACCTAGGCCCTGAAGTGGAGAATGACGAGCTGACGAGTAGGGGGATCAAGCTCTTCAAGAAACTTGTGTGCGGGCTGCGAGAGGTGCAGGAGGTCAACGAGGCGCTTCAACGCGACTATGCGCGTCTCGCTGACGACGTGCGAAGCGGACAGGCTGGCGAGATGACGTCTCCTTCCCGGCTTCTGGATGAGATTGACGACGGGCTCTCGGTGGCGCAGAGGAATTCGGGGAGGATTCGCGAGCTGCTCCGCGCGCGGCAGTCCGGGGGACGGGGAATGCGAGGCCGGGGTAGATAGAAGGCGGTTCCCTTGCCGAGCCGACCGGTACTCGCCCCCTGTTCTCCCCCCTGCCCGCGCGCCCCGCTTTCTTATTTCTGCACTTGTCTGTTGTAATAAATAACTTTAAACATTCTTGGATATGCGGTATTCAAATAATATATTGATTTTTGTTTAACTTGGCGTGAGATCGAGTGCGCCGGAAGTCGGCGAGCTGGGGTTGGCGAGCTGGGATGGCGAGCTGGGCCGATTGGACAGCTTGACCCCAGATTACTTTTTCTATAAATAGTCTCCCTTTCACCAACCCCGTACGCTGTATTAACTGCTGATTTTCTTTCTCCCTGCGTTGTACTCTTTCTTACTCGCGCCTCACCCCCTCCTCTGCGAGCATGGGCAAGACCAACCCTGACGCCGACGGCCTCACTAAATGCGCCCAACATTTCAGAGATTACTGCTTCTTCGAGGGGCATACCAGCGAGGCCGAGCTCGCTGAGTTTGTAAGCGACTATGTGCCGCCAGGTTTCGAGGCGCGCCGACCGAGGCAGGGGGAGGCCATCAACACTTTTTACGACGACGAGCTCACCTTCCCCATCTCGCACTTTGAGGTGGGGTTGTGACTCCCCCTTTGGCAGGAAATCCGCCAAATCTTGAAGTACTACGGCGCGGTGCCCGCGCAGCTGAACTCGAACGTCATCGCCATGATGGTGGCGTTCGCGAGCTACCTCCGCCGAGAGCGGATAGATTTCAACCTGACGGTGTTCAGGAAACTCTTCTCTTACAAGGCGACGCCGGATGGCGTCGCCTATTTCATGGGCTCGCTGATCAAGGTTCGCGAGATCGCGAACAAGCACCACAACTGGATGACCAAGATCGCCTTCATCAAGTGCGATCTCAGCAACAACCCCTTCTCCCCCAGCAGAAGGCCGAGGAGGTGTACCGCCCGCCGGCCGTGTCCGGCAACGATGCCGACCTCCACAAGTTCTTCCTCCACAAGGACTTCGAGGTCGCCTTTCTGCGAAGGGGCCTCGACGAGCTCCGCCCCATTCTGCCCGGCGAAGGTATTGTTCTCTCCCCATTGCCGAGCTAGCCTCATTATCATGGAAATTCTTTAATTTTTCCAAGTCATTTCATGCAGGGGAGCAGCTAATCACCGTGAACCCGCTGTTTGCGGACTCGGGGTTGCATGCGGACCCTCTTGCCCGCGAGAGGGCGGCGGCTTGCCGCGACGAGGCGGCTTTCTCCAAGCCCTCCTCCAGCAAGAGGCGGCCTGAGGACGCAGGGTCGAACCCTCCCCATCGCCAACATTTACCAAAAAAGATGAGGAGAGCCGTGCTGGCTCCGCGGGCGAAAGAACAACAACATCAACAAAGCCCCAAGTACATGAGCACGTAGGAGGTCATCCCCGACGGGTCGCCAGAGAGCCCGCTCCAGGAGATCACCAGCAAGGGGAAGGGAGTTGCCGAGACCCCTGCTCCCCCCGCGGCGACCCCTGCTCTTCCCGCGGCAAAGAAGGCGGCTCGCGAGCCCGCTCCGCCGAAGGAGCACCCTCTCTTCGGCTTTGGGGGGAGGTGGAAGGGCTCGGCGGGCGAGCCTATGGTACAGTGGGATGAGCTGGCCCACAGAGTCTCCATATCCACCATCCACCCCTCCTGGGCTGACCGCGAGCCTGCCACAGGTCATGCCTACGCGCTTGGCTTCGGCCTATATGGGCGCGAGGACGTCGAGACCTACAAGGGCGTTCCCCTGCGCCAGCTCGGCCATGAGGGCTTGCAGGCCCATATGCGAGCCATGGAGCTGCACCACATGGTGGTCCGCCGCAGCTTCAACCTCAACAACCTCCTTCAAAAGGTCGGGCAAGCACGCGATGTCGCCAAGGACAAGGCCGTCGACCTGGCGATGCAGCTCGGCATTGCTGAGAAGCTTCTCACCCAGGCTGTCGGCGGACTGGTAAGCATCGGGATGTTGCCTACCATTTCCCCTTTTTACTTGGGATTTTCTTTGCTCTGTTGCTAACATACTTCCCTATCAGGATGCCAAGGCCGCTGGAGAGTTGCGAGCTCGCGCCGCTGGGCAGGAAGAGGATATTGGCCAGCTGCGGGCCCGCCTTGCCGAGCTGGAGGGGACGAACGCGAAGCTGACGGAGGATAACACGAGCCTCAGCCGCGAGGTCCGCCGCCAGGCTGAGATCTTCTTCCCGGCCGGCGATGCCGATCCTACCCTCCCCTACAAGAGGCCGAGGATCTTTGGCAAGGCCGACCTCGCCGAGAGGCTGCGGATCAACTCTATCCAGGCCGCCGAATACACCCTCCAGATGATGAAGGACTCTGGAGTGCTGGTGGAGGGATGCGAGGATATCTCAGCCCGGGACCTGATGTCGAGCCTCTTCCCGGCGACGCCGCCGAGCGAGATGGAAGACTGTCTTGATGCGCTGTTCGGGAAGGGCTTCCAGGACCTGTCCGGCGGAGGGGGAGGGGAGGATCACCAATCCGGCGAGGGGGTCAAGGGATAATGTATCATATATATTATTTTTTTTTCTCTTTTGTAATCTCACCGAGTCGAGCTCCACCTGTAAATGTTACTGTTCAATGGAATACATTTTTGATTATAACCATGTTCACTTTTTTCTCTTTTTCTGTCTTTGTTGTGTCTTGCTGGCTCGCGAGCCCTTCCCTTGGCGACCTCGCGTAGATAGATTTTGCGAGTATGGTAGTTGTTAGAGCGTGTTTCTGAGAATATCCTTTGAGAGCTTGCCGAATCTTAGATGACCCGGGATGGACTACCCACCACACTGTGTGCACCACCCCCAGCTCGCTCGCGAGCTACCCATAACTTTATTAATATAAGATCAAAATCACCAAATTTTCCCAAGTAAAACAAAGCGGGGGCGAAGCGTTTTGGCGGGATCTGCCTCCCTTCAGTGTGGTCCAAGGGCCCGGATCGTCACCCTTCTGCCGAGGCCGAGCTGAATTGGCGAGTCCGGACTCGCCCATGCCGAGCTCTCTTCTCTTATGCTTAGAGAAAAAAGAGCCAAGCTTGTTAGACGCTATCTGGGGAGTGTAGGACTTCCCGGAGTGACTTTCACCCCCGTCAGCTAGGTGAGAGCCTGACAGCGGGATCTGCTCGGTGTCCAAGGCTGACACCGAGTGACTTCTAGCCCTGCCAGCTAGGTGAGAGCCTAACAGCGGGATCTGCTCGGGGTCCAGGGGTTGACACCATCGAGTGACTTCCAGCCCTGCCAGCTAGGTGAGAGACTGACAGCGGGATCTGCTCGGGGTCCAAGGCTGACACCGAGTGACTTCTAGCCCTGCCAGCTAGGTGAGAGCCTGCCAACGGGATCTGCTCGGGGTCCAAGGCTGACACCGAGTGACTTCTAGCCCTGCCAGCTAGGTGAGAGCCTGAAAGCGGGATCTGTTCGGGGTCCAGGGGTTGACACCATCGAGTGACTTCCAGCCCTGCCAGCTAGGTGAGAGCCTGACAGCGGGATCTGCACGGGGTCCAAGGCTGACACTGAGTGACTTTCAGCCCTGCCAGCTAGGTGAGAGCCTGACAGCGGGATCTGCTCGGGGTCCAAGGGTTGACCCCATCGAGTGACTTCCAGCCCTGCCAGCTAGGTGAGAGTCTGACAGCGGGATCTGCTCGGGGTCCAGGGGCTGACACCGAGTGACTTCCAACCCTGCCAGCTAGGTGAGAGCCTGACAGCGGGATCTGCTCGGGGTCCAAGGCTGACACCGAGTGACTTCCAACCGTGCCAGCTAGGTGAGAGCCTGACAGCGGGATCTGCTCGGGGTCCAAGGCTGACACCATCGAGTGACTTCCAGCCCTGCCAGCTAGGTGAGAGCCTGACAGCGGGATCTGCTCGGGGTCCAAGGCTGACACCGAGTGACTTCTAGTCATGTCAGCTAGGTGAGAGCCTGACAACGGGATCTACTCGGGGTTCAGGGGTTGACACCATCGAGTGACTTTCAGCCCTACCAGCTAGGTGAGAGTCAAACAGCGGGATCTGCTCGGGGTCCAAGGCTGACACCGAGTGACTTCCAGCACTACCAGTTAGGTGAGAGCCTGACAGCAGGATCTTCTCGGGGTCCAGGTACACTTCGTCCTTTTGTACAAACTATGGCGACAGGATTGGCATGTTAAAAAATTTTATTAAAAATCAATGTACCACTTACATGTTTCAAAGAAAAAAACGCTTCAAGACGTCACCACTCCAGGTGAGAGTTAGGGTCTCGCCCTCCACATTTTAGAGTCGATACCCTCCTGAGTTCAATGCCTCTTTTATAATAAACGGTCCCTCCCAGCTAGGGTTGAGCTTTCCCACGGTTGCAGACCTTCCTGCCGCATCCACCTTTTTCAGGACCAAGTCCCCCTCCACAAACTGTTTGACTCTGACGTGCTTGTCAAATTACTTGGTCATCCTCCTCTTCACCTCTTCCTGTCGGATGGCGAAAAGGTCCCGCAGCTCCACCACCATGTCAAGAGAGAGTTGCAGCTCTTCCTCATTCTCGGCTTGCCATTTTTCCTTGCCTTCCCCGGCTGCGACGACCCGAAGCGTTTGTACCTCGAATTCCACGGGGAGTACTGCCTCGTACCCATGAGAGAGCTTGAAAGGAGTTTCTCCTGTAGCTATGTTGGGGGTGGTCCTCAGGGCCCATAGAACCGCGGAAAGCTGCTCCACTCAGCTCCCCTTCAGATTTTTTTCTTTCTTCTTTAAGAGGTTAACAATGATCTTATTGGCGGCCTCCAAGTGCCCGTTGCTCCTGGGGTGGTGGACCGAGGCGAACCTGAGGTCGATCCCAAGCTGTTCGCAGAAACTAGTGAACTCCTCGTTGGCGAACTGGGGTCGTTGTCCGTGACAATGGCCTGGGGCAGCCCATGGCGGCAGATGATCTCCCCCCAAATAAAGTTTCTGATAACCTGGGAGGTCACCTTGGCCAGCGCTTTCACCTCCAACCACTTAGAGAAATAATCGATCATTACCAGCAGGAACCTCCTTTGCCCACTGGTCTGGGGGAACGGTCCAACCAAGTCCATCCCCCAAATGGCAAAGGGCCAGGGGGCTGTGATACTCTTGAGTCGCGAAGCCGGCTGTAGCTGGAGGGGGGCAAACCGCTGCCACTTGTGACATCTTCTTGCGAACTCTGCCGCATCACGGCCTAGGGTGGGCCAAAAATACCCTTGCCTAACGATCCTTCCTTCCAGGGTCTGACTCCAGGAGTGACTCTCACACTCCCCGGAGTGGACTTCTTCCAAGATTCTTTGTACCTCCCCCTCGGCCACGCAACGAGCCAACATCCCCGAGAGAGTCTTCCTGTACAACTGCCCGTCCCGGAGGAGGTAGTACGCTGATTTGTACCTGAGTTTCTTCTTGTCCACCCCCTCCGGATACTCTCCCATGGAAAGGAAGTTTGTGACCGAGTCCATCCATGAGAGCCGCTGATCTATCTCCATGAGCTCTCCCTCTTCGATGGAAGGGTGGAATAGATCGGTGATGGTACCCCCCACCCGGGGACCATGCTTTGCTAGTTGGTCGACATGTTCATTTTCCTCCTGGGGCACATGTAGGATAGAAAAAGTTTGGAATGTGTTGATTATCCCCTTCGCTTTGGCTAAGTATAACCGCAGGTTAGGCTCTCTTGCCTCAAACTCCCCGTTGATTTGGGAAGCTACCACCATGGAGTCGGTGAGGACCTCCACGTCCAGTACCCCCAGCTCCCTGGCCAGGCGCAGCCCTGCTATCACGACCTCATACTCGGCCTGATTGTTAGTGATGGGGAAGTGCACCACCACCGTCTGTTCAATTCTAGTTCTTGGGGACTCTCTAAGATCACCCATACCCCCAGGGAATGTCTCCCCGAGCCGTCATCCACCTTCACCTTCCATGCGATCGGACGAGCGAGCTCTTCCTCCGCCACTTCGATCACATAATCGGCCAAAAATTCGGTCATCGCTTGAGCCTTGATCGAGAGGCGGGGGACGAAGGAGATGTCGAACTCACTCAACTCCACCGACCACTTGGTCAGCCTGCCAGAATGCTCCACCCCCTCAAAGATGTTGCGGAGGGGATGGTCAGTCACCACTCGGATGGAGTGTGCCTGGAAATAGGGCCGCAGCCTCCGAGCCGAGATGATCAGGGCGAAGGCCAGCTTCTCCAAGATTGGATACCGGAGCTCGGCATTCCTCAAGACCCGTCTCACGTAGTATATGGGGAGCTGCTTCTTCCCCTCTTCACGAACTATGACAGAGCTCAAGGCCTCCGCCCCGACCCCGAGATACAAAAATAGGTCCTCCCCCTCTTTCGGCCCTTGGAGCAACGGAGTCTGCGTCAATTGCATCTTGAGGGCCTGGAATGCCTCCACGCACTCCCTGGTCCACTCGAATTTTTGGTCTCCCCTAAGTGTTTTGAAGAAGGGGGAGCACTTCTCCCCAGCCCGGGAGAGGAACCTACTTAACCCTGTCAGCTTCCCTGTCAGCCGTTGCACCTCCTTGGTATTCCGCGGCGACCCCAGCTCCATGATAGCCTTGACCTTGTCAGGATTCGACTCGACCCCCGCGGGGGTGAGGAGGTGCCCCAGGAACTTCCCCCTGCTAGCCCCGAAGACGCACTTCAGGGAGTTCAATCGCATATTGTACTTGCGCAGGGTGGCGAAGGTCTCCTCTAGGTCCTGGAAGTGAGAGTCCACATCCTGACTCTTGATCATAAGATCATCTACATACACCTCCAGGTTCCTCCCCTTCTGTTCTTTGAAAACCCTATGCATCATCTTTTTATAGGTCTCTCATGCATTCTTCAGCCCGAAGGGCATCATTTTGTAGCAGTAGCACCCATCACCCGTGATGAACGAGACGTCCTTGACGTCCGGGGGTGCATCCTGATTTGATGATAACCTGAAAATGCCTCTACAAAACTCATTACAGAAAAACCAACGGCTAAGTCAACCAGCGCGTCGATTCGAGGCAAGGGATAACAGTCCTTAGGACAAGATTTATTAAGCAAAGAGAAGTCGATACACATACCACCGACCGTCTCCCTTTTTAACCATGACTACGTTAAAGACCCAGCCGGGGTATTGGATCTCGGACACGAAGCCGGCCTTGAGAAGCTTTGCCACATCTTCCCTGATGGGCTCGGCCAGCTTGTCCGTCGTGCACCTCTTCTTTTGTTGAACGGGGCGTGTTCCCAGGTCCAAGTTGAGGCGGTGGCAAGCCATATCCGCGTCAACCCCCGACATCTCCGCGGCGCTCCATGCGAAGATGTCCACGTTCTTCCGGATGCACGCAAGCATCCGGCCTTGATCCTCCGGGGTCAGCCCTCCGCTGACGCGGACCTTCTCTACCCTACCTCCACGGGTGAGGACCTCCAGCTCCACCACCTCTTCCGCAGCTTCCAACCGGGACTGCTCCCCCTATTCTTCTACATCCCTCTCCTCTGGGACGAGAACCTCCGCCTCCACCTCTTCTTCCACGATCATCGCCTCGGCCGACTCCTCCCGATCTCCTCCTGCCACCTCAACCTCGGCGCAGCTCTCCGCTTCCAGCTCCTCCCTGCCAACTTCCTGCTCCGCCTCCTCCATCCTTCGCTCCATCTCATCGGCCCCCTCTTGCCAAGAGATGGAGTTCACGGCGGTGAAGTAGCATTCCCGCGCCACCTTGGGGTCCCCCCTGACCCGAATCCCCTCGGCATTGAACTTCAAGCACTGGTGGAACGATGAGCGGACGCAGCGGAAGGCGCTGATGAGGGGCCTCCCGAAGATGGCGCTGTAGCTGCTGGGGGCGTCCACGATGACGAACCTGCAGTTCCTGAACTGCCCCCCCCCCCCCCCCCCCCAGGGTGACATGGAGCCCCACTCCTCCTTCTAGCTCCTTCCTCTCCCCCGAAAATCTGAACAAGGGCCCATCAGAGGTCAACACCCTCTTCGCCTCCACCTTCATTGCGTCAAACGTCTTCTTAAAGACGACGTTAACGGAGCTTCCGTTGTCAACGAGGATCCGGGAGACGGTGAAATTTTCGATGGCTGTCTGGATGACCAGCGCATCGCAAAATGGATCCTCATGATCCGGTATATCGCTCCTCGAGAAGGTGATCCTCTCTTCTGGGTGTGCGGTTTGGGATGTGGAGCCAACGCTCCGGCGATACATGGTATGGAGGTTCTCCCTCCGGGAGGCCTCTACCCCCCCCCCTCCCCGTGGATTACCCTGATCCCTCCTCGGGTCCCGACATCCACCCGGTCTTCACAACGGTCTCCTCCTGTTTCCCCTCATTTCGAGAAACTCCGGGCTCGTGGCTGTGGCGTGCCCCTCCTCCTAATGGAAGTCGCAGTAGGGCAACTCCACCCTAACTTCTCTCCTCCTCCTCCTCGCTACTCTCTTCATCTCCCCTATGGCTATGGCCATAGCCTGTTCTTGATCGGGGAGTCGAGGCCTCTGGTCCTGCCTCCAGCCCTGGGGGTGGAATTGATCCTGCCCCCCCCCCCCGATGGCGGTCCCTTCCTTGATACCCTCTCTGTGGCCCCTGCCCTTGCCACTCGGGTCTCCAACCCAGCCGACGGTCGGGCTCCTGACGCCCCCACCGGGGCTGCTGCTGCCCCTGGAGCTGCCTCTGCTCCCTCTACCGGGGCTCGGCTCTCCTCTCTTTCTGCCCTCTTCCGCCTCTTGGCTCCTCCTCCTCCGTGGCCCACCTGGCCAGCTTCCGGGCAAACTCCGGATTTGACGCCTCCAAGTCAACTTCTCTCGCCGCCCTCTCCATTAGCTCCTCGTAGGAGAGGGGGGGCACTCTCTTCAGCTCCATCCTAAAGAAACCCTGTTGCAGGCCCAGGGTGAAAGTCATCATCAGACTGTGGCCTGACATCTCCTGGACCTGGGTGACCTCATCCTGAAACCGGTCGACGTAGCTCCCCAACGACTCATTCACTCCCCGCTTGATGTGGAACAGGGACTCAGACTCATTCCTCCTCTTCGAGGTAGTGAACCTCAGCATGAACTCCCGGCGCAGGTCCTCGATGCAGTAGATGGAGCTGGCCGGCAGCTGGTGAAACCACTCCCTCGCCTTCTCTTTAAGAGTGATGACGAAGAGTCGGCACTTGAACCCATCCGACATCTGCCGGATCGAGACCACGTCCTCAAACCACAGGACGTGTTGGACCGGGTCTCCCTTCCCGGTGTAGTAGGACATCTCGGGTTCCCTGAACACCTCCGGAACTAGAGCAGAAGAGACCAACTCGCTGAAAGGGCTGCCTCCCCCTACTGGGCAAGCCGGCGCGTCTCGCGGGCCCAACTCGCCGATCCGGCCACTGTCTGCCGAGCCGGGGAAGAGCTCGCGCCCGGGGAGCTCGCACCCCCGGCCTTCCTCGACCACTTCTTTCCCAGCTCGCCTGCCGGGGGCGTCCTCACCTAGAGACAGGGCGGCTGCGATCTGGATAGCTGGTGTCGAGCACTCGTCCCGCGTGCCGAGTGCGAACTTGACGAGGCTTAGCATCTCGTTCCTGAAATCTTCAAACATCCCCATCGTGGCCAGAGGTGGGGGGGGCGGCGAGTCCGACCTGTCAGATCCTTGCCCTCCTGTCATCGAGCTTGCTGAAAGTTTTCTGTGCTGACCATGCTCCACGCTCACCGCACCAAAATGTTGAAACCGAAAAATGGTCTCCTGTGGAGTTCACCCTTGGGGAAGGGGTGATTGTGCACCTACTTCGCTCCTGCAAGCAAAACAACAAGGGAAACAAGAAATAACTGACCCAAGGGCTCGGCGGGGAGGACTCACCACACACCCGGAAGATCTAAGAGCGCTTCCCCTCCTTAGCCATAGGCCGAGCTAAGGTATCCTCAGAAAGCGCTTGAAAGATGGAGCAAGGGGGCACTGACATCATGTTTTCTGAGGTACCCATTGGGTCCTATTTATAGATTTCTGAAAATGGCCTGCAAATAGACAACTCTCGCTGTCCTGAACGGCTATGTGCAGTCCAGGTTGGTCTGCCAACAGCGTAACTCTGCTGTTCTGAAAGGCTATGGGCAGGCCAGCGGGGGCAAAATAGTAAAAAGTACCTCATAGACCTGGGCAAGCTGAGGAGCTCGGCCACCCCTGAAAGTCCTACTCGCCTACTGTCTGCCGAGCTCCATAGGGCGAGTGCGAGCTGGCTACTGTGCTCGCCCTTCGATCTTCCTTCAGTAGTCGAGCTCCGCTCGACGAAGCCCGGGCCTGTCTCGGCGAATGCCGATATTGGGGTCGCGACGAATGCCGAGCTCGGGTTCGGCTTTTCCTGTCGAGCTCGTCTACTGCCTTCAGATTCCTCTGCTGAGCTCGCCTGCTGCTTGGGCGATCTGAACCGGCCGGTCTGGTTCCTGGCGACCTCACTCGCAGGATACGGGGTTGTACACTACTAGCGAGGAACGACTAGGCCTTGCCTCTTTTCATCTTAACAGCGCCGCACAACTGTGATTCTCCTAACTCCATCGCGAACGGCCATACCTGTAATGGGACGAGTTCAAGGCCGCCTGCACGCTCCGTTTCGGCTCGTCCCTCCAGGGGAACCCCCTCGGCGACCTGATCGACCTTCGTCAAACGGGAGCCCTGGAAGACTACATCGACTGTTTTCAACTCTTGCTCACAAGGGCATCTACGTGTCGTCTGGATCAACAAGTTCCCATCTTTACGGCCTGTTTACACGAACGGCTTCGTCTAGATGTCGAGTTCCAAGACCCGTCCGACCACACGACCGCCATAAATATCGCACGGACGTGCGAGCGTCGTATTCTTTTGGATCGCCACAACATACCCCGTCATGATTCCGGGCACTCCTTCGGCGAGACCACTTCCGCTACGCCGGCCTCTCGGTCCGCACAAACCGCCGACACATCCAAACCACCTTTCCAGCGTCGTCTTTCCCATGATGAAATGACTAAACGTCGCGCCAAGGGGCTCTGCTTCAACTGCGAGGAACTTTTTGGACCCAACCACTGCTGCAAACGCCTCTTTTGGATTGTGGTGGACGACCCGTCCGATGATGGCGGCGAGGGCCCAGATTTGGAGGCACCTAAAATCTCGGTCAACGACATTGTCGGGCCACAAGGGGGCCACATGCTGCAGCTTCCTGTCCACGTGGCGGGCACCACCCTCGTGGCCTTGCTAGACTCCGGCAACACGCACAACTTCATCCTCCACAAGACCGTGACCACCCTACAACTTCCGGTCACGTCCCGCCATCAACTCCAGGTCTCGGTGGCCAATGGCCACAACATGGCATGCCCCGCGCTGTGCAGCCGCGTGCCGCTAACAATCCATCACCGGGACTTCAACATCGATCTCTTGCTCATAGATATCGATTGTTTTGATATCGTGTTGGGGGTCCGTTGGTTGCGTACTTTGGGACCAATCATGTGGGACTTCAACAATCTCACCATGCAGTGGTACATCGACTCACAACGGGTGGACTACCAATGCCTCAGCCCATCAGACAAGCTGAGGGCTTTCCTCATGCACGGCACGGACGCTGCGGGGGAGCACCGACCCCAGGACATCCAACTTCTGCTCCAAGAGTTTGCAGACAGCTTCACAATTCCGGAAGTCCTCCCTCCCCACCGACTGCAGGACCACCGCATTTGTATATTACCCGGGGTCGCGCCGGTCGTAGTCCTCCCCTACCGCTACCCGTTTCTCCAGAAAGACGAAATCGAGCGGCAGTGCGCCGCAATGCTCCAACGGGGCCTCATCCGACAGAGCGTCTCCCCATTTTCGTCATCGGCCCTTCTGGTACACAAGAAGGGCAACACATAGCGTTTTTGCGTCGATTACCGGGAACTCAACGCCAAGACAGTCAAGGACAAATTTCCAATATCGGTGGTCGAGGAGCTCCTCGACGAGTTGCATGGCGCACGCTTCTTCTCCAAGCTCGACTTATACTCCGGATACCACCAAGTGTGCCTGGCCGCCAACAACGTGGAGAAGACGGCCTTTCGGACGCACCACAGACATTTTGAGTTCCTCATCATGCCTTTGGGCTTAACCAATGCGCCCTCCACCTTCCAATCGCCGAGCATCTCCTCCAAGTGCGCAAAGTTCTCTCCCTTTTCCGCCACCACCAACTGGTTCTCAAGGAGTCCAAGTGTTCGTTCGGGCATTCTAGTGTCGCCTATCATGGCCACGTAGTGCACACACATGGCGTGTCAGCCGACCCGGAGAAACTTCAAGGGATCGCCGCATGGCCGACCCCCCGCTCGCAGCGCGACATCCGAGCCTTTTTGGGGTTGACCGGCTACTTCAGGCGATTCATCCACAACTACAGCACCATTGTCGAACCTCTCTTGGCACTCTTACGCCGCAAGGAATTCGTATGGGAGGACACCGCGCAGAATGCTTTTACGGATCTCCAAGCCTCCCTCACCTCAGCTCCAGTACTCCACCGGTCGGACTTCAATACGGCCTACTACATCGAATGCGACGCCTCCGCCCTTGGGTGCGGTGTGGTCCTCCATCAACAGGGCCACCCAATCGCATATTTTAGCCGTCACACAGCACTACATCACAACAAGCTGTCAGCCTACGAACTGGAACTCATCGGATTAGCCAAAGCCGTCCAACATTGCCAACCTTATCTTTTGGGCCGCACCTTCATTGTCCGGATAGATCACTTCAGTTTAAAATACCTTTTGGAGCAACGACTGTCCACCGTTCCGCAACAACGGTGGGTGAGCAAACTATTGGGGTTTGATTTCACCGTCGAATACAAGGCGGGGGCTCTCAACAGGGCCGTGGATGCTCTCTCTCGTCGCCATGACGACGGCCCCGACGACTCCGCCATAATCTGCGCCCTCTCGCGGCCGACCGCCCCCCTCGTGGACACCATCCGGACCGAGACCGTCAATTCACCGTCCCTCTCCGAGTTGCTCTGCCGAGCGCAAGAGGGTCATTTACCACCAGTGTGGACGAGCCGCGACGGCCGCATTCTCTACAAAAACCAGATTTACTTGCCACTGACATCGTCTCACATTCCTACCATTGTGAAGGAGGCGCACGATCGGGCGCCTGAGGGAATTCACAAGACCCTTCACCGCATACGTGCTGAGTTCTATTGGAAAGGACTCCGCCGTCACGTCCAACATTTTATTGCACAATGCGTCGTATGTCAACAAAATAAAGTAGTCAACTTATTACCGGCGGGCCTTCTCCAACCGTTACCTGTACCAACTCAAATCTGGGCTGATATTTCCATGGACTTTGTGAAGGGCCTTCCCCGCAGCAAAGGAAAAAACCATCCTCATGGTGGTGGTGGACAAATTTTCGAAGGGGGCACACTTCCTTCCTCTTGCCCGCCCACTCATCGCTGAACGGGTCGCCCAACTGTTCTTCAACGACATCGTCCGCTTGCACGGGTTGCCGGAAAGTATTGTGTCCAACCGCGACAAGGTCTATACAAGCAGCTTCTGGAAGGAACATTTCACGCTCAGCGGAACGACGCTACAACTCTCGTCTGCATACCATCCGCAATCGGACGGCCAAACGGAAGTGGTCAACCGGACCGTGGAAATGTACCTCTGTTGTCAAACCCGTGAACACCCCAAAAACTGGGTCAATTGGCTCCCATGGATCGAGTATTGCTATAACACCTACCACTCAGCGTTCCAAACGACACCGTTCCGGCTCATCTACGGACGGGAACCGCCCAAGCTCGCCGCCTACGAACCCGGCCTGGCCACCTTGACTCCTGTGGATCAACAGTTGCGGGATCGGGATAGTATGCTCGCCACCACCCGCGAACACCTTCTGTAAGCTCAACACCGCATGGAGACCGCTTACAACCGGGGCCACCAGAACGTCTCCTATGTCGTGGGGGAATGGGTATGGCTCAAACGCCGGCCGTATCGCCAGCCGACACTACATAGGACTGACCCCTCCACCAAATTGGGACCCCGGTTCTACGGTCCCTTCCAGATTGTTCACCGCATCAGGGAGGTTGCCTACCGCCTCCACCTGCCACCCGAGGCACGTATTCACGACGTGTTCCACGTCTCCCAGCTGAAACATTTCTACGGCGAACCTCCATCGGCACCACTCGTGGACATTCCGTCTCAGCTTAAGGACAAGCTTTCATCCGACGAGGTAGGAGATGTTACGACACTAACCGCAGACAAACCATGTTGGGGGAAGGTCTACCATCGCCGCAACACTGCTGGAGATTCGGCCGCATAAGCGGCACTTCATATTTTAGAATAATTTTACTTCTACTTGTGTTCTTGTTATCTAAGCCCAAACGGGGGGCCCACACTCTTATTTTTAGTATGTTCATGTTTCTAATTTTTGTTCCCGTTGTTAAGCCCAAACGGGGGGCACACGATTTCCTTCTTATGCACTACATAACCCCATGGGGATGAACCGATTTTGGCATGCAATAAGAATTATCAATTTCTTTCTCTCACCCAAGTCCACTCTTCCTCATCCCCTGCACTCACGAATTCCGCTCCCTCCCCAAACCTCCGCCGCCATCCTCCAACCTGGAGGATCTCCACCCCAGTCATCGGCGAGCACGAGCCCAGACCTCGGCACATAACATACTCTTACTCTCAGAGACATTTTTGTGGATCGCAGTCTCTTTATTAATAAAGTTGTGAACCACAAAGGAGTAAGAGGCCACGATGTCAAACAATGTTTTAGCAAGGGGTTCGTTTACAAACAAAATATCTGAGATGATGCATTCTCATGTATATGAAATTGACTAATTTACTAGCAAAAATTTGAAACCACTTGGGGATCAAGTCCTCACTTTAAGTCCAGTGTGTAGGACTGCAGGGCTGCAGGGTGATGATTCCTCTATTGTTCCCTGATCTGCCAGGTTGGCTTCTGCCCTGACCCCTGCCCCATTACCCAGCTGCCAACTGGTGGCACTTGCCTGCCATTGAATTGCATGTGTGATAACTAATGACATAGAT
Organism: Platanthera guangdongensis; assembly: GCA_039583875.1. NCBI lineage: Eukaryota > Viridiplantae > Streptophyta > Magnoliopsida > Asparagales > Orchidaceae > Platanthera > Platanthera guangdongensis. Next base: position 162,293,448 of record CM077162.1, read on the forward strand.
AGTAGTTTACCCCCTGCCATTGAATTGCATGTGTTATAGCTAATGACATAGATAGTAGTTTACCCTAAAGAAACCGAGGACCCAGTTCTAGCCTTGTGGGGGCAGTGGGTGGAAATCTCTGTCGGTTTTTTCTTCTTTGTTGCAACATCATCTAATCAGCCCCCATAGTTTTTGCTACACGAGTAATATCCTTCAAGGAGGAATTGGCCGCCATAATCAAATGATGGTAGTTGGATTCACGAAGACCTCGGTAGAAACGATCCACCTTGTGGAGAATCATTCAAGGCCATATTACCAATGAGTCAGGCAATCCTGCATACTTAGGACCTGCTCTGATAAGTAAGGCAAGGTGGTCCATTGGTCTAACAACCTCGACTTGAGTATAATATTCCTTGTTGCGTATTATGCATCCTAACAGTAAGACGTCAATTTAATGAGTGTATGTTACGGGTCCTTTATGGTGTTATTTATTACTAATTATTTCTTAATATTCTGTCTTAGAGTCGCGTTCTAATATGGCGTCATTATTTATGTCGTGTATTTATGAGGCATCCTTTTTAGTGTGTCTTGTATTTCCATTAAAGGTATGTTGTAAGTCTAATTTAAAGGAAAAATTGGGTCTGTATTGGTATGAACGAAGAAAGTCTATTTTCTCTAACCCTAAAAGAGATTTGGGAAGCTCTTTCTCTCGAGCACGCCCCACATAGGCAGCCGCGGTCAAGGTTCCGTAATATCTCGGCCACTGTCATCTCCACCCACGGTCACTCCTCCGGCAACATCCAAGTAGACACATAATATCTTGGTATCAGAGGGACTCTTTCCTCGGCTCGAGATTTCCACCGCTCGACCACTGCCCTCACGGTTTCAATACACCAAATTTCCAATCACGTCGCATCGGTTTCTACGACGCCAGCAACGATTTCTAGCAGCCTCTGCTTCCTACAGCGTTGACACATTCGTCTCCTCCTCACTCAGCTGCAAATGTTTGCCTCTGCTTCCCTCCTGTCGGCGTTCTCCTCTGTCCATCGTTGTTGTCTTTTTGCTGCTTCCACGCCCTTCTTCCCAAGCGACGTCGCATCTACGCGTCTTCTGTCCGTTCCAGTGCCACACGACAGGTTGTGCTCATCTCCTTCTTACAACAGCATTCCAGCTCACCGACGATCGCGTTCCTTCATTCTGTGACACACGTCTCCTGTTTCAGACCCTCTTTCTGGTTTCGACGAACTCTCACATCTTCCCGCCGATCCCAATTGTCATCTTCCAGCAGCTTTCCCCCCGGTCGCGTCAGTCCGACACTTCTCTCCTTGCCTCTTGTCTTTCACGCCAGCAAATCCATCCAGGGAAAAGCTCATTAATCGAGCAATTCCCGAGCCCCTCGCTCCCCGTGCCGAACTTTGCTACCCCTCATGAGCCCTGTGCAAAACGCGTGGAAAAGAAACTTGGTCAGACTGGTCTAATTTCTTCAAGCCCCTCTGCAACAACTATCTCTCCCAACAGGCGCTCCTTTTCTCTCGAACCTATAACAAACTAATTAATTATCATGAACTGCAAGTTTACCGCCGCTGATGCCGCAGCCATCGGTTGGATGTTACAAGAATTTACGACCATGGACGCTCGTCGTTAGGCCGACAAGTTCATCATCGAGAAGACATGGCGGCACTCCTATACAAGTTTGATGATTTGATATCAACCTTCCTGCCAAAGCCTCCACCAACATTGTTGCCGCCTCTCCTCGTACAACTGCCTTCTTTGCCAGCCGACGATGGTCCGCCGCTACCACCAACGGCTCCTACCCTATCAATCCCTGCATTGTCGGTTCCTCTGACTACCTCACCGCTTCCTCTGGCCCCGCTCATGTCGGCCACTACTTTATCGGGCCCCGTAGATCCCTTCGTTTAGTCGTCCGGTCCCAAGTCGGCACTGTCATTTCTGCCTGCTGCGGCTTGCTCTTCGCACGAGCTACTGTCGTTCCGCTCGTTCATCACCTTCGTTTCTACCTCAGACTCTATTAAAGCAACACGATACCGAGAATTATTTTGACGCGAAATCAAAGAGTCAGACGATCATGCAGTACAAGACTCATTCGAGCTCGAGGACGAGCTTGATTTGAAGATGTTATGGGTCCTTTTATGGCGTTATTTATTATTAATTATTTCATAATATTCTGTCCTAGAGTCGCTTCTTAATATGACGTCGTTATTTATGTCGTGTCTTTATGAGGTGTCCTTTTTCGTCACATTTCTAAGTCTATCTCATATTTCCATTAAAGGTCTGTTGTAAGTCTTATTTGAAGGACTCATTGGGTCGTGTATTGGTATGAATGAAGAAAGTCTACTTTCCCTAACCCTAAAATAGATCTTGGAAGCTCTCTCTCTCTCGAGCACGTCCCACTTAGGCAGCTGCGATTAAGGCTCTGTAGTATCTCTCCACCTTCAGTCACTCCTCCGGCAACATCCAAGTAGACCCATAACAGTGCACCGGAGACAAGTTAATACCCTATGCGGGCCTGGCTTGTATGCCACATAGAAAGAGGATTGATTGTTAGGAGTCAAATCCAATAATTTTAGTTACTAAGAGGACGAAGCGCTGTCACACCGTGATTTGTAGGCCTGAAATACCTTTATACGACATTGCGAGAATTGGAGTTCGGGTTGGCATGAAAACCATTAGGCAACCTTGAGTGCATTTGAGCTGGGTTGACATGAATTATCTTTATGTGACCTTGCGAGTGTCGGAGCTAGTGTTCGCATGAAATACCTTTACGCAATCTTGCGAGCAATGGAGCTGGGGTTTTGGAAGTCATTCAGCTATTTGTAAATCTCTATATATTTAAAATTATAAATGAAATTCATCAAATAACTTAAAATCCTGGAAATCCTGCATTCAACAACTTTAATAATGTTGAAGAACAAGAAGGTGTTGATTTTGCATTTGCATGTGATAGGATAAAAATCCAATTTGATGAAGAGGATGCATTATACAGGAGAAAAGTACATCCCATATATATATGCACGCGTTAATAAAGGAGAATTAGACAGGAGCCCTTATTCTGCTGTCATTTATATCTTCCGTCTACATCTATACAATATTGGGATCTAAATTAACTAAACTAAATATAATAGTGAATTTTAAAAAGATCTTGTCATAGTATAAATCTCAATAATTCAAAATTGCGTTGAATAATGTAAGATGTGTAAGGTTAAGAGCCACCATCTTCTAACAAGCAAAACTGAAAATCATACAATATGATAGTAGAGTAAATGTAACTATAAATAGTTGCAGAACACCAGACAGCGAGCCACCGCAAGAAGCTTGTCTAAGGAGAAGGCATACATTACTGTTACTTGTGTACCAAAAAATGTATGGTTCTTTGAATGAGCACGAGTAAGAATGCTTCTTCACCTCCATAATATTGGCAGCTTTCATTTGTCTTCATTCAATCTGCAGCAAAAAGTTCATGGATATCCCTTGGACAGCTGTAATTATCTATATTATGATCTAGAAAATCAATGTCAGTAATCTTTCTCTAGTTCAAATGTGCATCTATCAAAAAAGCTGGGAAGGAAAATAGACAATATGGAGAATGCAAAAGCAAAAGAAGTTTAGATTATAATGGTGATTAAGATCAAAACAGTGCAGTCCAAAATTCTTGTCAAAAAGATAGGTCAGCAAGACACGTTATTGCAATTTGTATTGATCCCAGAGACGCACTCATGTTAGTCTCAATTCTCCTACTTACACTAAATGTTTTCCCACTCTAATGTGTAACTTAAACACATCATATCTAGAGCTATTTGTAACCCACACGAAAGTATTGATGTAATCTCATATTGGATATGTGAAAATTATCTCCATTTGGTTTCTGCTTCTTAACAATTGCTATCAGAGTCCATCAAAAATAGTTCATTAAGATTCAAGAGCAGGTGACTCCAATGACAGTTCCACGTGGATCAGTGCACTTGTAGTGCAAACATGCTTTATTTTTGAGGTGAACAAATGACCTACGTGGAGAGCTCACAAACATGGGCTACATAATATAAATATGAGGATACTTATGCCTGAAAAGAATTTTTGAAAAACTAAAAGATAAATTTGATCCAAATATGGGTAATTAGATAAAATGTTTGGCTAAATTGAAAACTACCATATCAAATTGTGACGCCGTCAATTGTTGCAGGTATTAATAAATTAAGCATTTATGTTAATTGTGCACACCAAAGAGGCGTACATAGTATGTCATACGTAATTCCTAATTGGGTTTCAAACCATTAGATTGATAAAAGTGATTAATCATCTAAAAATAAATACAAAGATGGCCGATTTGGGACCGGCTAAGTGCCGGATAGGAGCTGTAGACCAGTACGATGCATGGCTCGCGCGAGTCATATGCATGTGTGTCCCGTTAAGGAGACGGTTCTCCCATTTAAGAAAAGGAAACAAAGCTGATAACTCTCATTCCTTCCCAATTCACACTCATGCCTCTGCCAACTCCAGACAAAAGCCGATTGATGTTAAAGCCCACCGACGCCTTAAATATCCTCCAATTTTCATGATTTTTCTTCCTATAGCAAAGTAATCTTTTCCTCTCAACTCCACTTGACTTTGTAGGAATTTGTAGCTCCATTTTCCTTGTCTGAAAATCCTAAACATGCACTAAAATCTACAGTTTTTATATTTGTCCTCCTTTTGAGTTTCAGAGGATGTTTAGCACATGTTTTATGATTTCCCATTATTTTCATGCAAGAATCTGAAACCCTAGATGGGTAGATGGTTCTTACGCTTGTATTTTCAGTTACCTATTTCATCTAATGTACGATTTGAGGTAGGAATGATGATCCCTTACGAAGTTAGATAAATAACTCATGTTTACACATTAGGGGCAGCAACAATCACCATCAAATTAATTAGGGAAGCCATTAATGGTTGAGGATTTGATTTAATTCTCTGTTTAGGGTAACTACATAGGCGATTATGATGTCTCCTTGCTTAGTTAGTGCAAAAATCCCTATGTATGGAATTAGGATAGCAAACCCTAAACTATTTAACCTTCCTTTATTTATAGGGAAGGGGAATAGTGAAGGTTTGTGCTGAATTGAATAAAGGCAGCAACCATAAGGCCGTCATACAAGTGTATAAGCTTGCAAGTATCGATTTTGGAAGCCTTTACATTAGGGGAAACTTAAGTAGGGGAAAATTCCCATTTTAATTGTTAGGGAGGCAATTTTTAATAAGGAAATGGGCTGATTTTGAAGAGGTCCTGAAGGGGAAAACTGTTTTAAGCCCATAAACACCATTATGGCTTGATATTAGGACAATACACCTATGTTATTACTTTATACTATTGCAATTAGTGATTATAACATAATTAGCTAATAATAATACTTAATTTAGGACACGGTATCCCACAGAGAGGAAGGGGAGAAGAGCAACACAAAGATAAAGGACAAGAGAAAGTAAGGGTGAGTTTCGATTTTCTGTATTTACATTTGTTGACATATATTATGATATTAGGGTAGAAATTCTAATATACATTTGAATGGAATTCAATATAAAATGAACTATAGTAATCCATGCTTTAAGATGAGTTAATTCTCAAATGAGTTGAATAAAAGAAAAGAATGAGTAATCCTCCAGGTAAGAGAAAGGAATAAAGAAAAGAGGACACCAATTCAATGGGTTATGTTAAAAGTTAACCTAGGAGGTAGGTAGAATAACCTTCCGACATAAACATGAAAAGAAATATGATTCGTGCAAGTCAAGGGAACAAAATAAATAAGGCAATACGAATGTGCGAGTCAAGGGAACGTGATGAATATTGCTACATAAACGTGAGTGCGAGTCAAGGGCACATAATGAATTCATGAAATATTAATTTACTCTTAATATTGCCTATGATTGAAAGTAAATCAAGTAATATCATTTAATTATAATAGAAAGAAAATTAGTGATACGAAAGGATAAGAATAAGAGGGTTAATTGATTACAAAAATACAGACATAAGAAAAACTACAAGAAAGAAATGCATATATAAGGCAATAAGAACCTATGATTATAACACAACATGCAAGCCTTTATCCCACTATAGTGGGGTCGGCTATATGGATTCTTTGTCGCCATTGCTCCCTATCTTTAGTCATAATCTCACTGATGTCCAAGTACATAATGTCTTCCCTTATAGTTTCATTCCAAGTTTTTATAGGTCTACCCCTCCCTCATTTAACATGTCAAGTGACTAGACTCTCACAACACCTAGCAAGTGCCTCTAATGGTCACCTTTGTACGTGTCCAAACCATCTTAGTCAAGATTCTCGCATCTTCTCTGGAATTGGTGTTACTCGTGTCTTATCCTTGAAACATTCATTCCATTTTATCCAGTCTCGTGTATCCACACATCCACCAAAGCATTCTCATTTCCGCAACTCCCATTTTCTGCTCATGTACACAATTCACTGCCCAACACTTAGAACCATAGAGCATTGCTGGTCTAATTGCAGTACGGTAAAACTTGTCGTTAAGTTTTAATGGAACTTTACGATCACACGACATCCCTGACGCGCCTCTCCACTTCAACCAACCCGCTTGGATTCTGTGTCACATCTTTATCAATACCTTCATCTTTTTGAACTATTGATCCAAGATATTTAAAACAGTCAATACAGGAAATATCTTGATCACCCAACTTAATAATGAAGTCATCCGTCCTTCTTGCACTGCTAAATTTAAGCTCCATATACACCATCTTTGTCATGCTCAACATAAAACCCTTTTTTTCTATGGTGTCTCGCCAAGATTCAAGTTGTGTTTACAGTTGTAATATGTTATGTTCAAGTCTGGGTAGTATTGTAATTTTACTGTGTTTAGGTTTCCCTTACTCAAGTATATAAGATATTTATGTTCGCCAAGATTCAAGTTGTGTTTATAGTTGTAATATGTTATGTTCAAGTCTGGGTAGTATTGTAATTTTACTGTGTTTAGGTTTCCCTTACTCAAGTATATAAGAGTAAGGGACCGCTCTCTTAATTATTCAGTTTTGCATTCCACTTGGTATCAGAGGAGGAGAAAAATCGTTCCTTATTCCCGTCGAGGCGAAACCAGTCGGCTCTCGTGTCGATCTCGCTATCCTCTCCCGTCGCTCTCGCCGTCGATCTCGCTCTCCTCTACCGTCGCTCCCGTCGGCTCGTCGCTCGGATCGTTCATGTCGGGCGGCACTCCTGTCGGCTGCCGAGAGGAACGCAGTTGTCGTTCCTCCATGAAGAAGCCTGCCGCATCTTCCTCTTCTTCTTCTTCATGAGTCTGCTGCCTGCTGCCGATCCAGATCCAGGCCGCCGATCCAACCTGCGGTCGATCCAGGCTTACGATCCCGTGAAACCTGCTACCTGCTGCTGATCCAGTGCTGCTGCCGATCCAAATCCCGTGAAGCCTGATGTTGTCGATCCTGTGCTGCTCCCCCGGGCTGTTGTCCTGCTTCTGGAATTAGGTGTTGCTGATCTATTGTGTCTCTTTGGTCGGTATGGGTGAACCCGAGTCATCTGTCTCTTCTCCGGGCGTGATCCAGCCTCCGATGGTTGAGCCTTGCGGCCCCATGGCCACTCTAGCTCCTTGAAGATTACCACGGTTTCTCTGGATGACACGAATTACCTGGAATGGTCTCGTGCTGCTCAGCATGTCATCTGTAGTCAACAGATGTTCGGCTGTATCGATGGGTTGATTACGGAGCCTCCTGTGTCTGATCCCTCCTAGAAGCGTTGGGATTCTGAAACTCTTTGGTTGTGTCTTGGCTCCATCATTCGATGTCGCCCAAGGTCTATCAGAGTAATATGTTGATGGACTCTGCGTTCGAGATCTGGACTCGTGCTCGTGAAACTTACTCTCATATTGGTAACTCCACCCAGGTTTATGAGCTCATTCGCCGCATTTTGGAGCTTCGTCAAGGGTCAATGATTGTCTCATCATTCTTCTCTGAGTTTGAGCGCTTGTATCAAGAACTGGACTGCTTTGCTCATTTCACTTCAGCGTGTACAGCGGATGTCATCCTGTTGAAGCAATGGGAGGACCGTTTTCGTCTTCATGTCTTCTTAATGGGGTTGAATATGGAATTTGATGTGGTCCGGACACATGTTCTACACCGTTCTCCTCTTCCCTCCCTCCGTGAGGCGTTCATCATGATTATGGGTGATGAAGACCGCCGCAAGTCTCTCAGTGTAATGACTCCTCCAGATTGTTTCGCCTTGACGAATATTAGTCGTGGCCTCATCCCTACTCCTGCATCTTGAGTGCCTATCTGCGATTACTTTGGTCGACGGGGACACTCTCGGGAGGCATGTTTCAAACTTCATCCGCATTTGGCTCCTCCTAATCGCAGTCGTGGTCGGGGATGTGGACCTGGCCGTGTGGGCCATAGGCATAGTGGCTACCGTTCTCATGACTCTACTTACACTACTGATGTCTATGACGAGTCCCAGTCTTCGGCTTCCTCCTCTCTTATTGCTCATGAGTTGGATGTCTTTCGCCGTTTGCTTCACTCTCAATCTGATCCGGTCACTGGAAGCATCACTTCTCTTGCCACTGTTGCTATGCATAGTGCTTATACGACCACCAGCTCACCTTCTGAATGGGTGCTCGACTCTGGTGCCACCCACCATATGACTGGTTCTGCCTCAATTTCTCTCTCTTACACTCCTTTGTCTGGTAAGGAGAAAGTTATTTCAGCTAAAGGCTCGTTGTCCTCGATTGCGGGCAAGAGCAACATTTCGTGTTCACTGTCCATTTCTCTTACCTCTGTTCTTCACGTTCCCTCTTTCCTCGCAATTTACTTTCCATCAACAATCTTACAAAATCTCTTAACTGCTTTGTAATATTCTTTCCTGATTCTTGTGTTTGGAACTGGGTACGAAGCGGAACATTGGTAGTGGTAGGTGCAGTGACGGCTTGTACTACATGGACACTCCTCGTTCTCAGGCACTTTCCAGTTCTACAGTTACTGCAGAGGATGTTCACCGTTGGCATCTACATTTGGGACACCCGTCCTCTGTCTACCTGCAAAAATTATCTCCTGTTTTTTTACCTTTTCTTTAGAATTTTTCTTGTGATATTTGCGATCGATCTAAACATTGCGACAGACCTCTTCGCATCTTTCTTTTCCTAGTAGCACCCCTGTTGATGTTATACATTCGACCCCCGTTGTATCGTTGACTGGTTTTCGATGGTTTGTCACCTTTATTGATTGTTTCTCGCGTACTATAAGGTTTATCTATTAAAAAAGAAAAGTGAAATTTTTTCATAATTTCAAGTCTTTCATAACATGGTGAAAAATCAATTTATTGTCACTATCTGTGTTCTTCGAAGTCATGGGGGGGGGGGGGGGGGATTATGACGATCGTGGTTCATTTGGCGCGTACCTTACCTCTCACGGTATCATCCACCAGAAAACTTGTGCTTACACATCTACGCAGAACGGAGTGGTCAAACGAAAAAATCGACATCTACTCGAGGTTGCTCGTTTTCTCCTCTTGACGATGCACCTTCCTAAACCATATTGGGGAGATGCGGTGCTTACTGCTGCACATCTTATTAATCATCTTCCTTCTCGTGTTCTCTCCTTTACTACTCGTTTAGCCCGTCTCTCTACCTCTGGAGTGGTTCATACTTCTCATTTGTCAGCCCGTGTTTTTGGGTGCGTATGTTACGTGCATGTGCACCAACCTCAACGTGACAAACTTGAACATCGGGCTCAACGTTGTGTCCTCATTGGCTATTCCTCCACGACCAAGGGTATCGCTGTTATCACCCTCCTTCCTGGCATATGTTCTGCACCATGGATTTTACTTTCCGTGAGGGGGAGTCCTTCCCATCCTCGACTCATGTTCTTCATCAGGGGGAGAGTACTTCTCCTACGAATGATGTTACTACTGTCCCTGTGCCTCTTCTCTCGTCATCCTCCTCTAGTCTTTCACCTTCTTCTACGGATGTTCCCAGAGCTCCTCTCATCCCAATACCGGACTCCTCTACTATGATCTCTCTTTTTCCCCATGTATACCACCGTCGTTCAGGTACACAGGTCACCGCTGCTCCGCCTCTACCAGTATTGACTTTGGACTCAGATTCTGATGATGTCGACCTGCATATGCCTCTTGTCTTGCTAAAAAAGGATAAAACCTACTTCCACACAACATCCGATTTCTAATTATGTGGTTTATAGTCATCTTACTCTGATTCATCAGACATTTGTCTCATCTCTCTCTAGTTGTTATTCCCAAGACATGGCAAGAAGCATTGGCAATACCGACTTGGACACAGGCTATGCGTGATGAGATGTCCTCCTTGGACAAAAATCATAAGTGGGACATCTCCGCTCTCCTTTCCGTAAAGAAAGCTATAGGTTCCAGGTGGGTATTTTCGGTTAAGCAGAACCAAGATGGCAAGGTGGAACGGTACAAAGCGTGTCTTGTCGCTCAAGGATACACCCAGACTCAAGCAGTTGATTACCTGGAGACTTTTGCTCCTGTAGCAAAAATGGACTCTATTCGGGTCTTGTTATCATGTGCAGCCTGTATGGACTGGGAACTTCATCAACTAGACGTGAAAATGTGTTTCTCCAAGGTGAGCTTGAGGAGGAGGTGTACATGAAATTCCCTCCTGATTTTGTGAAGAAAGGATCTGAAGGGTTCATCTGCCGCCTAAGGAAATCATTATATGGCCTGAAGCAATCTCTAAGGGCCTAGTTTGGAAGATTCCTCACAACAATGCTCAAGTTTGGGTACAAGCAAACCCAATCAGATCATACCATGTTCATCCGGAGACATGAACAGCGTGTTGTGATTCTCATTGTCTACGTGGATGACATCGTGATTACTGGAAATGATACAGAGGAGATCGTCAACCTCAAGACCCTCTTAACGGCTGAATTTGAAGTGAAGGACTTGGGATGATTGTAATACTTCCTGGGCATCAAAGTGATTAGATCGGAGAGTGATATCTTTATATCCCAACGGAAGTACATATTAGATTTACTAAAGGAAACGGGTATGCTTGGTTGTGTTCCCGCGAACACCCCTATGGAGGAAAATCACAGGAATTGAGGAAGATGGTAATGGTGATCATGTTGATGTATCACGATACCAAAGATTGGTCCGGAAAACTTATATATCTATCTCATACACGTCCCGACATTACATATGCAGTTGGTATTCTTAGTAGATATATGCATTCTCCTAGAATTAGGCATCAAGAAGCGGTGTATCGTCTACTTTGGTATTTGAAGAAAACTCCTGGTCGTGGCCTCCTATTCTCTAGGAACAACAATTTGGAGATTGAGGTTTTTACTGACGCTGATTGGGTCGGTTGCCAGGATGATAGGAAGTCCACAACAAGATACTTGTTGACGCGCGAAAACGGCACCGCCTAGTTAACACGGAGGAGTGTTCGATCTCACGGGCAAGGTGAAGAAGTGGATGAAGGTTGCGGGGTTGATGAGAAAGAGAGGAAGCTTATGAGTGCTCGAGAGTGGAGCAAGCGCTTGTTCAAGGGTTACGGGGATAGAGGAGAGGTTTGTTGTGAGCAGCCGGGAAGGCTGATGATCAGCGGAGAAGGTTGATCAGGAGCTGTCGAGCAGACGGTTACTTTGACGGTTGTGCTTGCAGGTTGACGCCGAGGGAGCTAAGCTGAGCTGAGAAGAAGAAAGGGGGCCGCTAGCAGCGGCAACAGCAGACTACGCCCGCCGCGGCTTAAATGTTACTCTTGCGACGAGCTTTCCTTTGGATTAATATTGAGTTATTACAGCTTGCTAATACACCTTTACAAGAAAGCAATAAATGGGTACAAATGGGAAGCTGGCGGCTAAGGAAAGAGTGCCAGAATAGGCTGTGCGGACTGAAGAGCCAGGTCGGCAGGCCGCGCGACTAAGGGAAGAGAGGAGATCGCGCGGTCTGGCAACTGAAGCCGGCAGGACACGCGACTAAGGAAAGAAAAGAGATCCGCAAGGACTGGGAACTGAGTCCGGCAGGCCGCGCGACTAAGGGCAGAGAGAAGGTGCGGACTGAGAAGAGGAGTCTGCAGGGGTTGACTGCTTGAGCTTGCTGTGGGCTGTCTTCGAGCGTGAGCACCTTGGCGATGTTGTGTCCCCCCAAATGAGAGGCATGAGGGTCTATTTATACGGCACGAGGAGGCAACGGCTTCAGGTGACGTTACCCCCGGTGAGACGGTAACTTGAGCGAGAAGAGGATGGAGTTCGCCGAGTCCGCAACAGGCCGCGCGGACTGGGGCTTGCTTCTGGGACTGGTCCTGCTGACGGCGGACTGGGAAGAATCCGCCCCTACTGAGCTGTTCGAGCACCGCGCCAAGATTGCGCGGGCTGAGGGACTTATCCTCCTGTTGCTAGGAGGCGGGAGCTGGAAGCCGAGTGGCGGACTGCGAGGAGAATCCGCGAAGTCCGCAGCTGCTGAACTGAGCACGCGTTAAGGGTTGCGAGCTGAGGAGGTATTCGCCGAGTCCGCAGAGTCCGCACAAGGCTGCGCGGTCTGGGACTGCCTTGAGGAGGTTCTGCTAACTGGCAAGGCTGGGAGGAGTCTGCCACTACAGTTCGAGCCCGCGCCAAGACTGCGGGCTGAGAGGGGTTGACCTTGTTGCTGGAGAGAAGCGAATGCTGGAAGCTGGGGTGGACTGCTAGAGGAATCCGCTGAGTCCGCGAGGCCCGCGCCTGCTGACAAGCTGAGTCCGCCTATATTATTGAACGAGGCGGCTGACTGCTGAAACTGCTGGGGTTCATCAATGTAGGCGGACAGGAAGGCCGACTGCACTCCGAGTCCGCCCAGCTCGTGATGAACTGGATGTGGCTGCTGATCTTTGCGGGTAACCGGAGAGCTGGAGCGTCCGCGCTTCTTAGGCAGACTAAGAGCGTAAGCTGAATGCCCATGCTGCTGGAGTCAGCCACTGTTGAAATGGAAGTTGTCGCACCTTCTGGGTGACAAGGGATGGGCGACCTGCCGGACTGACAAGGCAGGCCGCGCGTGCTGGCGAGGTGGAAACTAGGGTAGCTGGCTGGCTGCCTAGGGGCAGGTCGCCACCTTTGTTTGGCAGGTTTGAGCGGTCTGGGCGGATAGACATTCGAGTCCGTCAACATTGGATGTCACCTGTCAGGAGCGGGCTAAGTAGCGGCTTGTTGCCGGCCTGGACGGATAGACATCCGAGTCCGGCAAAGGAGGCACTTGTTCAGAAGATTGTGGTTTAGCTAACAAGGGGTGCGGCCTGCAGGGGCGGACTGCAGAAGCAGTCAGCGGCACCTGCCGACCAAAGGGACAAGGCGTGGCCTCGGTGGTCAGACCGCTGAAACCGCCCAAGCCGCGCGGCCTGAGCACACAGAAAATTCTGTCGGCCCATCCTAAGACGACGCGACCTCGAGGAGGAAACTGGAACAGGCCGCGACTAGCGAGCTGGCTACCTTGGGAAGGATCGCCGATTTCGGGGTTAACATAATCCCCACACTTTTTAAGTTCAGAAGGGAACTTCGAAAAAGTTGGAGAACCCGCGAAAATCGTGATCCACCCCAAAGGAAAAGAAGGTGGCAAGGAGAGATAGAAGATGATGTCTCTCCTTATAACTTTGGTAATGTCTGTCTTTTTCCTGCAAAAGAAAAAATTAGTGTAGGCATGTATGGAAGGTACATCTTGCGCGTACCTGGATTTGTCTTTGCAAAACGAAGATGTGTCTTCTACTGAGTTCTGCAAAATGAAGGTGAGAGGAGAGTATAAGGAGCATAATAACTTGCAAGTACATGGTGGAGACTTGCAAGCACATGTTATCCTCTGCAAAAGGAAGAGTGAGGAGTATGTCAGAAAGAAAGAAAAAATGAATTGCAAGTACCTGAAAGGAACTTGCAAGTGTTTGTTGATTTCTGCAAAAGAGAAGTTAGAAGAAATATGGGAGTAGAGAGAAGCCGTAAATACCTGAAGGCAACTTGCAGTGTTGATCTCTGCAAAAGAAGAGTTAGAAGCAGACATAATATATGAGAGTAACTTGCAAGTACCTGTGAAGAAACTTGCAACCATCTGCTGATCTCTGCAAAATGAGAGTTAGAAGCAGACATAATATATGAGAGTGACTTGCAAGTACCTGTGAAGAAAACTTGCAAGTATCTGCTGATCTCTGTAAGAGGAAAGTTAGAAGCAGACATAATATATGAAAGACTAAGATGCAAGTACCTGAGTAAGACTTGCAGATGTCTGCTAATCACTGTAAAAAGAAGAGTGAGCAGCAGACATAATATATGGGAGTAGCTTGTAAGTACCTGTGAAGAAAATTGCAAGCATCTGTTGATCTTTGCAAAATGAGAGTTAGAAGCAGACATAATATATGAGAGTAGCTTGCAAGTACATGTGAAGAAAACTTGCAAGTATCTGTTGATCTCTGCAAGAGGAGAGTTAGAAGCAGACATAATATATGAAAGACTAAGCTGCAAGTACCTGGGTAAGACTTACAGGTGTCTGCTAATCACTGCAAAGAGAAGAGTGAGCAACAGACATAGTATATGGGAGTAGCTTGAAAGTACATGTGAAGAAACTTGCAAGCATCTGCTGATCTCTGCAAAAGAAGAGTTAGGAGCAGACATAATATTTGGGAGTAGCTTGCAAGTACCTGTGAAGAAACTTGCGAATGTTAACTGTTGATGAGATAAGATGGATATGATCATATAACAGAGGAAATGTCTGATGAACTCTGCCGATAATTGAATGAAGATCAAACCAGAGTAGTGATCTTCTTGCTATATTAGAGATGATATCTTTAACATGAAGTCCAGATTAATAAGTCGAATGTTGAACTGTTGATATGATAGGATGGATATGATCAGATCAGCAGAGAAGAAACTTGACGAATTCTGTCAATCTAGACTAGATTCCAATAGCAAGCCTTGATGATTAAGGAAAGTTAGATTCGTTGATCAATGATTGATGTCATTAGCATTTGATAAAAGTAATGGAGCTTATATAAGTAGAGAGCTTGTAAGTCATCATCTGATAGAGATTATGTAGGCAACACATATAAGATGAGCATAAGCGAAAATGAATGTTCGCTAATCCTTTTGGTAAGGTCGGATTTAACCTGTTCACCTGTGAAAGAGGCAGTTGATAAAAAAGAGGTCTATACTCGGAGATGACAAGAAAGACTGGATGCTGCCACGGGAGATCACTCGTGGGCTTTATGCATCTTTTGCCTGAGAAAGGTCGTCACGAGTATAGTCCTACTAAGAGCGGGCTAGCCGTGCATCCTTTAGAAGGGCACAAAAGAAAAAAGCACGGGAAATCCTGAGAAGGATCGCTAGATACACTGCTCTCATGCCTCGGGTACAACATCACTGATCAATGAGACTAGTTGCGCCAAGTGGCCTAAAGTATTGCTTGTCTGTGGAAAGATCAGTGGAGCTGTGGGCCCCGCGAAAGCACGGATTGAGAGTACCATAGAGTGTTCGGCCATCAGTCATGAGATGATCGAAGAGACAAGGCTACGTTTGGTCGTCATTGCTTGTCAAGAAAAGATCATCGTAATTGTAATGTATCCCTAACGGAGCACAACAGAGCTAACACATGGGGCTTCCTGACGCACACTTTGTGTCGGATACTGACTAGGATCCGAAGTCCCGTATTCCTCCACATGAGAGTTAGATAGCCCCCACTACACATATGCGAACACTCCTCGCGATATGTGGTCATTGTGGCCTTACGCCGGAATCCAATCTCGAGGGGGTCTATATCAAGACTCGGCGATATCTCAGTGGTTCAGTGATCTCTTTGGCAAAGAAAAAAATAAAGGAAAAAGCATTACAAGAAAGAAACTGTGTCAGTATGAGATCTCTGATGAAAACTTTATTGAAAAGCAAGAATCAATACTTAGAAGCGTTTTGAGATGAAAATGTTCAAAGAGTAAGAGTAGAGATAACCCATCGTGGTTGATGAAAAAAATTTGAAGAACCATGAAGTCCTTTGTCGGCTTAGAATAGTCGTCCAAGCGCGCCCTCGTCATCGGCGTCGAAGCATTCAACAACATTGTTAACAACAAGGAGAGGGTGCTCTTCGACTAGGCTCACTTCTCTTGAGCTACCAGGAATGCCTGCAACTTCTTTGCCCTTTGAGGTTGCTGGATCAGGGCGATCATCTTTGTGGAAGCAGGTCACGCATCTTACCCAGCTGCAACATCCTTTGCACTAGTTGGCGGAGTGCTCGGCAGTTCTCAGTTAAGTGGTCTGGCTCTTTGTGGAATTCGCAATATGGTTCTGAGTCTCTAGATCTTTGATCAGCTGGTCGATAAGGCTTTTTGCAGTTAGCCCTATCCTTCATAACTTGGTTCACTTCTTGCATGGCCTCATCTAGTTCAGACTCATGCAAGTCATCGTCTTGCTACTGATGGACCACAGCTGTTTGTGAAACGTGGAGCTGGTAGAAGTAGTAGTTGATCTTGAGGACAATCTTAATTCGGGAAGGAGTATCGGTGGCGTTGAAATCTTCTTCCCTTCCTTGAGTAGGGTGAAAAGTCTTTTCCGGGGAGACCTCGGAGGCTGCTTGTGAGAAGGATCTTTCTCTGAATATAAGCTTGGAGACGAAGTTCTGGGTTGACTCTTTTTGCCTCGGATGTATGAGTTGGCTAAGGCAATCAACTCTTTGGTACGTTTTTGGCGCTCGGACATTGGCTTCAAACTTGAGTGGCTCTTCACGAAGACCGTGGATAAGAGCCACTCGGTACATTTCTTGACCAACAATCTCGATGTCCAAGATTTCTCTCTGGAATCGATCAACGAACTGAGACCAAGTCTCGTTCTCACGTTGCTTGATCTCAAAGAGGGCTTCTTGACCACCCTTTCTCTTGGTTAAAGTAGAGAATCTAAGCAAAAACTTCCTTCGCAGATCAGCAAAGAAAGTGATGGAGTGAGGGCGAAGACCATAGAACCAATCCCTCACTTGCCCATCAAAGGTTGTGACAAGGAGCTTGCACTTGGTTGCATCTGAAAGAGTTTTGAGAGCAACGGACGATTCAAAAGCTTGAAGGTGCTTCACTGGATCAGTCTCTCCAGTGTAGATTGGTAACCGTGGCTCTCTGAAGTTAGCTGGAGTAGGTTCATGACGAACATTCTCTGTAAATGGCGAAGGCTCTTCCTGTTCTCCTACAGCATAAGAATAAAAGGAGCATAAGCTGTAGCTGCAAAAGAAGCAGGAGGATAAAAGGGAAAAGTTGTTGCGGGAGCAAAGGCAGGAGCTAAAGGGTAAGGATGACTTCCCTGAAAGTTGAGAAATCTAGCAGGACTTCCCCGGGCTGCTTCCCGGAAGAAGTTTTGACGAGCTGCAAACTCTTCATCTTGAGGTCGCAAAGGGGTTGCAGGCCCTTGCGGAAAGGTTGATGTATAAGGAGGATAGACCGGCTGGCAAGCTGGTGGATAAGCTTGTTGATGCTCCAATGTTGGGGTTAGATTGATCAGAGCAGCTGGAGCAACTGGAGCTGCCGCAGGTTGAGTATCTAATCACTGTGTGATCACAACAAGCATTTGATTGATTGCTTGGAACTGCTGAGCATTCTCACGGTGTGATTGCTCGAAGGCCTCCCAGAGAGGATCATCTCTAGGACTTGATTGAGCAAGGTTATCGGTTGAATGATGATCTGACATGGCTAACTGTCGCTGTTCACCGTCTGTTCGGATCTGAAGGTCGCGTGTTAACTGTTGATGCGCGAAAACGGCACCACCTAGTTAACACGGAGGAGAGTTCGATCTCACGGGCAAGTTGAAGAAGTGGATGAAGGTTGCGGGATTGATGAGAAAGAGAGGAAACTTCTGAGTGCTCGAGAGTGGAGCAAGCGCTTGTTAAAGGGTTGCGGGGATAGAGGAGAGGTTTGCTGAGAGCAGCCGGGAAGGCTGATGATCAGCGGAGGAGGTTGATCAGGAGCTTGTCGAGCAGAGGGTTACTTTGACGGTTGTGCTTACAAGGTTGACGCCGAGGGAGCTAAGCTGAGCTGAAAAGAAGAAAGGCGGCCCCGCTAGCAGCGGCAACAGCAGACTTCGCCCGCCGCAGCTTAAATGTCTCTATTGCGACGGGCTTTCCATTGATTAATATTGAGTTATTACAGCTTGCTAATACACCTTTACAAGAAAGCAATAAAGGGGTACAAATGGGAAGTTGACGGCTAAGGAAAGAGTGCCAGAAGAGGCCGCGCGGATTGAAGAGCCAGGTCGGCAGGTCGCGCGACTAAGGGAAGAGAGGAGGCCGCGCGGTCTGGCAGCTGAAGCCGGCAGGCCGCGCGACTAAGGAAAGAAAAGAGACCGCGCAGGACTAGGGAACTGAGGCCAGCAGGCCGCGCGACTAAGGGCAGAGAGAAGGTGCGGACTGAGAAGAGTTGTCCACAGGGGTTGACTGCTTGAGCTTGCTGTGGGCTGTCTTCGAGCGTGAGCACCTTGGCGATGTTGTGTCCCCCCAAATGAGAGACATGGGGGTATATTTATAGGCCCGAGGAGGTAACGGCTTCCGCTGACGTTACCTCCGGTGAGACGGTAACTTGAGCGAGAAGAGGATGGAGTCCGCCGAGTCCGCAACAGGCCGCGCGGACTGGGGCTTGCTTCTGGAACTGGTCCTGCTGACGGCGGACTGGGATGAGTCCGCCCCTACTTGAGCTGATCGAGCCCGCGCCAAGATTGTGCGGGCTTGAGGGAGTTATCCGCTTGCTGCTAGGAGGCGGGAGCTGGAATCCGAGTGGCGGACTGCGAGGAGAATCCGCGGAGTCCGCCGCTGCTGAACTGAGCACGCGCTAAGGGTGCGAGCTGAGGAGGTATCCGCCGAGTCCGCAGAGTTCGCACGAGGCTGCGCGGTCTGGGACTGCCTTGAGGAGGTTCTGCTGTCTGGCGGGCTGGGAGGAGTCCGCCACTACAGTTCGAGCCCGCGCCAAGACTGCGGGCTGAGAGGGGTTGACCCTGTTGCTGGAGAGAAGCGAATGTTGGAGGCTGGGGCGGACTGCTAGAGGAATCCGCTGAGTCCGCGATGTCCGCGCCTGCTGACAAGCTGAGTCCGCCTATTCACTTGAACGAGGCGGCTAGCTGCTGAAACTGCTGGGGTTCATCAATGTAGGCGGACTGGAAGGCGACTGCACTCCGAGTCCGCCAAGCTCGTGATGAACTGGATGTGGTTGCTGATCTTTGCGGGTAACCGGAGAGCTAGAGCGTCCGCGCTTCTTAGGCGGACTGAGAGCGTAAGCTGAATGCCCATGCTGCTGGAGTTCCGCCACTGTTGAAATGGAACTTGTCGCACCTGCTGGGGTGACATGGGATGGGCGACCTGCCGGACTGACGAGGCAGGCCGCGCGTGTTGGCGAGGTTGGAAACTGGGGTAGCTGGCTGGCGGACTGGGGGCAGGTCGCCACCTTTGTTTGGCGGTTTGAGCGGTCTGGGCGGATAGACATTCGAGTCCGTCAACATTGGACGTCACCTGTCAGGAGCTGGCTCAGTAGCGGCTTGTTGCCGGCCTGGGCGGATAGACATCCGAGTCCGGCAAAGGAGGCACCTGTTGAGAAGCTTGCGGTTTAGCTTACAAGGGGCGCGGCCTGCAGGGGCGGACTGCAGAAGCAGTCCGCGGCACCTGCCGACCAAAGGGACAAGGCGGGGCCTGGGCGATCAGACCGCTAAGACCGCCCATGCCGCGCGGCCTGAGCGGACAGAAAATTCTGTCCGCCCATCCTAAGACGATGCGACCTCCAGGAGGAAACTGGAGCAGGCCGCGACTAGAGAGCTGGCTACCTTGGGAAGGATCGCCGATTTCGGGGTTAACAATATTGCTCCTTTGTTGGTGGTAACCTCATGACGTGGCGGAGCAAGAAGCAGAATGTGGTGGCCAGGTCAAGTGCAGAGGCAGAATATCGTGTCATGGCTCAAGGCTTATGTGAGGGATTATGGCTGCGTAGCGTGTTACAGGATTTAGGTTGTCCTGTGACAACTTCTTTCTCCTTATTTTGTGACAAAAAGCTGCAATTAGTATTGCTCATAACCCGATCCAGCACGACAGGGAAAAGCACGTCGAAGTGAATCGGCACTTTATTAAGGATCACTTGGATAAGAAAACAGTTACTTCGTTTGTTCACTCCAGGGATCAGCTGGACGATGTCTTCACCAAAAGCTTGGGGTGTGATGTGTTTACCGATAATATCCAGAAAATTGGGATGACTGATATCGTTCGTCCGACTTGAGGGGGAGAGTTGTAATATGTTATGTTCAAGTCGGGGTAGTATTGTAATTTTACTTTGTGTATAGGTTTCCCTTACTCAAATATATAAGAGTAAGAGACCACTCTCTTAATTATTCAGTTTTGCATTCCACTTTTACAACCTCGCGCATCTCATCGACCAAAACGATATCATCCGCAAAATATAAACACCAAGGTATTGCTTGTTGGATATGTTCGATGAGCTCATCTAAGATAAGGGTAAAGAGACAAGGGCTTAAAGATGAACATTGATGTAAGACCAATTGTGATAGGAAATTCACATGTTAATCCTCTAAATGTCCTCACCTTTGTCACTGAATTTGTATACATATCTTTGATTATGTCAATGTAAGATATATTTACACCTTTCTTTTCTAAGACTCCATAAGATCTCTCCATCCCACCTTTAGCGTCGTCAGCCTCCGTGGGCTGGACCGATCGACTCCATCCCACCTTCCGACGATAGCTACATGTGGCCAGATAGAATCTATCATCTCCCAGCCCATTTCCTCCACCCAGCGCCCTGTCCACAGTAGTTCCTCTTTTGTTTCAGCCATGTTACTTCTGTTTTTTTGTTGTGAACTGATTCCGATGCCAAACTCGAAGCCCATAGATACACCAATCACCGAGTCTCCCGCTCACATTATGTTAGCATAAAATTATGCTAGCCAGTCCAAACTTTGTTATGTTTTTTTGTCGTCGATTAAGAAATATATTCTCGCATTCTTCTCCCTCTTTTTGCTCGTGCTTGGGAATTCTAATTTTCGTGATGTCAGATGGTTAAGTGTTTGTCACTTGAGATCACGCTAGGCTTAGATTAATCACCTAAATTGTTTACTCCACAACTCGAGCGTGGGCTCCTCACTTTAATTTGAATTCTATTTTCAAAATTCAATTATAAAGCTCGTGAGTAGTTTACAATAAGAAGTCATTTCGTGATTCCTATCCAAGAGCTTCTTGAATTTCTTTAATGTTTGTAGGATCTTGTGGCGCCCTTAGAGGGGGGGTGAATAAGGGCTCTTTAAATTTTTTTTTAACTTTTTATAAAATATGAAACTAGCTACTATGTTTGAGACAGATCAATGAAATGAAAAACAAGATTATACTTCTCCAAAATATATATGTAAAATGATTCCAATAAAGCTTGAAATCAAGGCTTACAACGATAATAGTTTTTAGCTTTTTCACCGATCCTTCTCCCAAGAACCGGTAGGCTATAGTCAATATCTCCCTAGATATGCCTACTAGCCTCCCCCTAAATCAAACCTATGATCTAGACGCTGCACAACACGCGGCGATTTACTCCTAAGCCACACACGGACCTAGACACCACACACAAGGTGGTGATTTGCCCCTAAGCCACACACGGACTTAGACACCACACACAAGGTGGTGATTTTCCCTTCCCAATTACAAAGATAAAGAATGAAAATGAAAGTACAATAGTAAAAATTAAAAACTCCCTCAAAATCACGAGCTCTGAAGATGATGATGGACCAACGAGAAGATCTCCAATCTTGAACACACGGTCGTATCTCCTTCGCTCTTGAGATTTCAACGGACCAAGGGAGTTCGTCTGGAAACGGAGATGAAGGCTCTGAAAATTCTCTGGGAAAAACAAAGCTCTGCACGATCCAACTCTTCCCTGAAATTTTTTGCCGTATATATCACTTCATGCTATCGCCGGCGTTAGCGTTAACGCCCCGCGATAGTGATAACTCTCCGTTGCTTGACACGTGGCACACGTCGCGCTGATTTTCAGATCTGAGCGGAGAACGTGACGATCGTGGGATATCGCTCGGCGACATCGGTATCGCCCCGCGATATCGCTGATCGTGACTTCGTGCGCGGCAACGTGCGGATTAAGGCTGACGTCAGCAGGAACTGATTATGCTATCGCCCGCGGTAGCGTTATCGTCAGTGATAGCGCGTTTTTCCTTTTCGTCAATGTCATGCTCAGCCTTTCTTTTGTACATAAAAATGCTGTTATCCCTGCACATTAAAAACACATACTAAGATCAAATACATCCGAGATTTGTTATTCTCAAACTAAGAAGCGCAGAACGCATGCTCCAACAATCTCCCCCTTTTGATAATAACAAATCCACTAAGAAAGAAATTGCGTGAGATCAGGAGAATGTGAAACAACTCAAATAATCAATATGAATCAAAGTGCATAACTAGTTATAATAAACTCCTCATTTAATAAATACTAGTTGCTCCCCCTATATTGTCCCCCTATTCAAAAGAAGAAATAATTACTCCCCCTAAATGTACTAATCAATTTATTTCGTACTGAATCTCCCCCTTTTGGTATTAGCAAAAGACGGTAAAAAAAACGAGGTGGAAATGCAGAAGCTGAAAGAAGCTGAGTGAGTATAAATAGAATGGAGAAACACGAGGAGTATGATATAGACAGTAAAAATCATGGAATAGTGTTACCTTAAGATTTGGAAGTTTATCAAAAAAATGTAGGCTATGGAAAAATTAATTTAAGAGTTGAATTGAAACATTGAAAAATTGTCAGGTGAAGATATCGAAAACATCAAAATTGATGAAATGGAAGAGAAGAACTATGACCGGTCCAATTCTCATGAGAAAAAATGTTATAAATGATAATATTGTGTACATGTGAAGAGTGATTTAGTATACATATTCCTTAAGAAATAATGTTACAGGAAGGTTTGCAAGATATGGATACAAGAAGCTAACACCTTTACACAGATAACCACATGTCATAAAGATTTTTCTTTTTAAAAAAATGGCCAAGTTGGTTTGCACAAGACACTTTACAATCCTTGTCAAGGTGCTCAACCTCACAATGCTCATTAAGACTTATCAGGAGGGTGAGTAGAGCTTGATTGGAGTATCCTAGTCATGTGTAATTGTTGTTTTTTTTAATTGTTTTGCATTTATTTTTTTAAGAAACTTTGACTTAGGACTCCGAATTCACTTGTATTGCAAACCCCAAAAAGGGTTTTCAGAATGACCATCAGTTTGGAAAATCAATGTGAATGAGGCATAAATGAAAATGTTAGCGATGTATGCGAATCTTTGAAACAAACCAATAGCATGTAAGAAGAAACTTAAGTATGTGTAAATATCAGCTCGTGTCAGTGTGAGCACATTATCAAGCATAAAATGTTACTCATACTTAGAGGCATGCGGAAACAAGTCTATTCAAGTTCCAGTTATCAATGATACAGGTAGATATCAAGAGCACAACAAGTTAAAAACAATGTTCAAACAACTGATAAACTAATAATCACACAGGTACTAGGTATTGTATTCTGATAAGCATCCAAAACTTTACGATAATACTAGAAACAGGTTTAAAAAAATGGCAGAATTTTTTGGAAAGTGTGGCTGAAAAAAATACACTATCGCCAGCGGTAGCGCTACCGCGCGGCGATAACGGTTTTTGATATTAAAGGCGAAAAACCGAAGGGGGCTGACTCATTTCCTGCTTTGACCGACCCTGGGCTGTTTGGCAACGTCTTCTTCAGCGGAAACCCTCAAAACTCCAAAAGGTGAGGTTTAGATCCCTCTTTATGGTGGTGTTTTACTTCAAAAAAAATATAGATCTGCACTCTAGAGTATGCAAGGAGATAGATTTAGGAAAAAAATTGATTCTGGTCATAGATTTTGTTAAGAAAAAATTTTTTGAAGAACATATCATTTTGATGCAAAATCCTTACAAAACACGAGTTATAGGTTGTAGATCTTTGAGATGTATGGAAGTTTAGTAATTTTTCTGAACCTACGAGAGGAAATCTACCGAACATTTCAAAAAAAGAAGTTTTTCTACTATCGCCCGGCGTTAGTACTGTCGCCGGCGACAGAGAAAAATTCTTTGAAAATTAATTTTTTGAGTTAACACGATGTTGTCATTATGTTTTCAGGAAATGGCATCATCATCCCGTGCAAGAAAGAGTACCAGCCGCAACCCACATGCATCATATCAAACATACCCGGGGATTGAGAATGCGTCAGTTGGTATCGCTAAACTTTTGGATGAATCACTGCCACCACATATCTATGAACTACTTGTTGAGTCAGGTATAATGTCTCTCATTGTACCGAACACTTTTAGCTCCATCTTCGTAAGAGATTTTTATAACAATTTGGAAGACCCTAAATATACGGGGTTGAATGGAGGAGTAAGGTCTCGAATCCAAGGAGCTGAAATAGATATTACTCATGCTGATTTAAGACGAGAATATAGTCTTGCTTCTTGTGAGGAACATTTTATTGATATAGTGGAGAATTACCGTAAGGATCGTGATTGGAGTATATTGAACCAAGTCCTTCATGGAAAGGAAAATAGGAGTTTGATTCAAGACGTCTCATCACTCTCTCGCGATGCATTTGTGATTCAAGACATATTAAGAAACACGGTTATGTTGAAGTCCGGTGACACAAGGAAGATCACGGCTCAATTGAGCTTAGTGACGTATTATGTATTAGAGAGAGTCAAGTTTGACGTGGCGGATTTTGTGTTATCCATCATACGATATACATATAAAATGAAGCATCCCCTTAGGAGGAAACTGAATACACTTCCTTTAGGAAGTGTTATTCAAAGGATCGTATATCAAAAATATGATTGGATAGATCAGGAATTATACATTGATGATTGTATCCCGGCGATACATACCGTAGAACCATCTAGAGGTCCATCTCCTAGGGCTGCCTCGTCATCAAGACAACCACTCCAAAGAGAAGGTTCTTTGCGTGAATCTATTGAGGATCTAAGAGAGACTGTGGAGGAGATGAAAGAGGAACAAAGGCGTAGTTATTCCGGTTTTCGCAAATTCATGAAATTTCTGGTAAAGGGGCTGAAACCAAAGCCAACTCCGGAAGAAGAACGAGAATGGGGGAGTCCAGTCGAGGATCCTCCACGACATTCGATAAGGCGGACGCGAAGGCCTAAAGAACCAACTCCGACTTCCAGTGAAGATGTGAATGTGTCTGCTGAAGAGAACATGGATGAATGACTTTTTATGATCAGTGATATAATATTTTGTGGTTTACTGAATCTGGGATATCGCCGGCGATAGTGCTGTCGCCTGGCGATAGTGAAGACTCTATTAATTTGTGGTTCTGTTGTTTGTACTCTCTTTTTCAGTGTTATCCTATGTGCTGCCCAGTTTTATGTTATGTTTTCTGTTATGTTTATGTGTTGGTCAGTTCTTAAATTTTATTTATAATTCTAAGATTCTAAGTTCTAGTTTTAACCTTGAAAAGCGTGAATCATTAAGTGGTTTTGTGAAAATCTCTGCTATTTGAGAATCGATTCCAATAAAATTTATTTTAATATGTCCTTTCTTTATGTGATCCCTAATAAAATGATGACGAACATCTATGTGTTTGGATCTAGAATGTAATACGAGATTGTTCGTTAAATCGATAGCACTTTTGCTATCACATTTTAATTCAACATTATTTTGGTATACGTCAAAATCTTCTAGTGTTTGTGTCATCCAAAGTGCTTGAGCACAACAACTACCAAGTGCAATATATTCGGCTTCAGTAGTGGAGAGGGCAACAGAATTCTATTTCCTACTCGACCAAGAAATAAGTGTTGGGCCGATAAAGTGACAAGTGCCACTTGTGCTCTTTCGATCTAATGAACACCACGCATAATCAGAATCAGAATATCCATGTAAAATAAAAGAGTCATTATGAGGATACCATAAGCCTAGTTTAGATGTTCCTATAAGGTATCTAAAAATACGTTTCACCGCTTTTAAATGTGATTCTTTTGGATTAGCTTGAAACCTAGCACATAAACAAACGGCGAACATAATATCGGGTCTAGAAGAAGTTAAATATAATAAAGACCCAATCATACTTCTATAAAGAGTTTGATCAATTGAAATACCACTTTCATCTTTTCCCAATTTCAATGAAGCGCTCATAGGAGTATTTGCATGTTTAATGTTGTCAAATCCAAATCTTTTTAACATATCATGAATATACTTGGATTGACAAATAAAAATACCATCATGTTTTTGCGTAATTTGAAAACCTAGAAAATATGAAAGTTCTCCTATCATGCTCATTTCAAATTCATTTTTCATAATTTGAACTACTTCATTGCATAACTCTTCATTAGTGGCTCCAAAAATTATATCATCAACATAAATTTGCAAAATAACTAAATCATGATCAATTTGCTTAATGAAGAGTGTAGAATCGGCACTTCCCATTTTATAATCGTGCTTTAATAAGTATTGAGTTAAACGATCATAGCAAGCACGAGGCGTTTGTTTTAACCCATAAAGTGTTTTATCTAATTTATAAACATAATTTGGATATTTTTCATTAATAAAGACAGGGGGTTGTTCTACATAAACCTATTCTTTTATATACCCGTTTAAAAATGCAGTTTTGACATCCATTTGATATAATTTAAATCTTTTAAAGCTAGCAAATGCAAGAAATATCCTAACCGCTTCTAGTCTAGCAACGGGTGCAAAAGTTTCATCATAGTCTACCCCTTCAATTTGTGCATAACCTTTTGCAACTAATCTGTCTTTATTTCTAACAATTCTAGAATCACTATCCAATTTATTTTTAAAAATCCACTTTACTCCAACTACAGGATGATTTTTGGGTCGTTCTACAAGATTCCAAACCTTATTACGTTCAAATTGATTAAGTTCTTCATTCATAGCTAAAAACCAAAATTCATGATATGCCTACTAGCCTCCCCCTAAATCAAACCTATGATCTAGACGCTGCACAACACGCGGCGATTTACTCCTAAGCCACACACGGACCTAGACACCACACACAAGGTGGTGATTTGCCCCTAAGCCACACACGGACTTAGACACCACACACAAGGTGGTGATTTTCCCTTCCCAATTACAAAGATAAAGAATGAAAATGAAAGTACAATAGTAAAACTTAAAAACTCCCTCAAAATCACGAGCTCTGAAGATGATGGTGGACCAACGAGAAGATCTCCAATCTTGAACACGCGGTCGTATCTCCTTCGGTCTTGAGATTTCAACGGACCAAGGGAGTTCGTCTGGAAACGGAGATGAAGGCTCTGAAAATTCTCTGGGAAAAACAAAGCTCTGCACGATCCAACTCTTCCCTGAAATTTTTTGCCGTATATATCACTTCATGCTATCGTCGGCGTTAGCGTTAACGACCCGCGATAGTGATAACTCTCCGTTGCTTGACACGTGGCACACGTCGCGCTGATTTTCAGATCTGAGCGGAGAACGTGACGATCGTGGGATATCGCTCGGCGACATCGGTATCGCCCCGCGATATCGCTGATCGTGACTTCGTGCGCGGCAACGTGCGGATTAAGGCTGACGTCAGCAGGAACTGATTATGCTATCGCCCGCGGTAGCGTTATCGCCAGTGATAGCGCGTTTTTCCTTTTCGTCAATGCCATGCTCAGCCTTTCTTTTGTACATAAAAATGCTGTTATCCCTGCACATTTAAAACACATACTAAGATCAAATACATCCGAGATTTGTTATTCTCAAACTAAGAAGCGCGGAACGCATGCTCCAACAATGTTCTCACCCATATGTTCATTGGGCTCAAGAATGTCAAGTTGTGGCTGTGTTTATGCTGTGGTATCCGGGGAGTGTAATGTCCGAAATTCTAATCCATATATTTATAATTTTACTTCAGGGTCTGACTGAAGTTAGACCCAATATAGCCACAATCGTATAAGTGGCATGAGAAAAATCACAAATTTCGGTGTCTCAAATAGTAGACATCTTAGAATATTACGAAATGGCCTGAATTGCAGAAATTCCATTACTCCTCAAAATTTAGTGATTAAGTGCAACACGCTCTCGCGGACAATAAAAATGCGACGAAACAGTTTTCGTAAAATTTACCTGTCATTGCACATCCCCTAGTGTGTGTAAATTTAGCAGCACCCTTCTTTTTTCGAGTACCTCGACGACTTTGAGTATTTGGGCAAATTAGCTACGCATATCCTACCCAGTTATACTCATTATTTAGAAACGGACAATACAAATATTGATCAGCTCATCAGCAATTTGGTAAAAGATGAAATTTTTGGCGAAAATATGCAACGACATTGGGTCTATCATCTTCTGTCTAAGGGTGTAATTAAAACATTAGTTCCTAATCATTTGGGTGTTAATACTTTTGAGCCTATAACAATCAAGTCTAAGTGTAATAATTTTGTCTGTCTATTTAATTTGAGTAATAGTATGTTTACTAATTAATTGTGTATTACTAGGTACATCAGCGAGTAATAATTCTTCTTCTCTATTAACTCGAGATTAACTATGAGTCAAAATTTAGCATTCCGACATGATATAGTGCTTTCTAATTTAGGAGACTAATTTGTTGGTTATTGTATACTACTAGATCTTGCTCGACGTCGAAGACTTCGTCTAATACAGTTTCTGTCTTAGTCTTCGTCTAGTACAGTTTTTGTCTTAGTCTTCTGGCGGAGTTGTTTGCTTAAAATGAGGATCCTATGTTACTATTTTTCGAGGTAATAGCCCTACTTGTTCCGGAAAATGGTTGCGGACTCATTTCGTTATTCCAAATTTATATAATGTTTCTCATGGCTTAACTGGTTTTACTTTATCTAATCTTAGGTCTTTTAATTGTTCTATTAGACCTTCAATTTGTGACTCATCATTTGGCTCATTGTATTTTTGTAAAAATACATCAAGCTTCTTATGTAGTTGAATGAGTAAGTATATTATTTTTGTTGAAGAAAGTATAAAGAAAGCTCATCGTAAAGGCGTATCCATGTAAATCCCTCTTAGGTTTTAGTCCCACATCTTGGGATAGAGTTTAGGCTCTCCCCTGTTCTCCTATATATATGTACAAATACATATGTTATGTATTTTTTGATTGAGAAATTAATAAAATGATATCTTTATTTCTCTCAATTGTGTGTTTGTCTACATGGTATCAGAGTCATACGGTCCTACGACATTATTCTCCACGTTGTGCCCCGGGCGGTTAGACTTCTTCTAACCGCGCGTCTCTTTGTTCACTGCTTCTGCGTACTCACTATTCTAAACGCAGCTTTGTTCCTCTAGTGGATCCCTCCTTTTCTTTATTCGTCACCTACTTTTATAGTTTCCCTCCTCTGATTTGTGGGTTCCACTGCCTTCTTCTTTGTCGTGGACTGCTCGACGTCTTGGTCGTTGCATCCATCAGATCTTCGTGGTTTGCTCTATGATCACCTTAGTTTGCTCATCGCGGCCTGCTCGAGTGTTGTTGCTTGTCGCAGTCTGTCTTCATCTTCGTTGCTCTACCCGCCGCGTCTATTCCCTCTCAGTTCGCTTCTCTTTGTTGGTCGCAAACTCCAGGTCGCCGCTCTTGCCCGTGAACCGCAGCTCCAAGTCGCAAACTCCAGGCCGCAATCTCTCTTCTCCAAGCCGCAGTTATCCATTGCATCCTCTTCAGCCCGCAGTCGTAGCTCTCCTCCAGGTCGCTGCTCTCCACGTCGCCGCATCTACTTCTTAGGCTGCCAATACTCCTCAGGTCGCCGCTTCTTCTCCATCCGCAGCTACTAGTCATGACGTTGTTCTCCTCAATCCATCGTTCCTCCTCAGGCCGCAATTCTCCTGCCGCTAATGAGGCTGTTGTCTGTTCTTCTTGTTGTCTCCTGGGATTTGCCGCAATTACAGTTCGCTTGCACATTGTCGCGTTGAGTTCACCCGCCAGGCCGTCGCTATAGAAGATTGTATCAGGGTTGATTGTTACCCGCTGTCGCTGATTGCCAAACTACAGCTGATTGCCTAAGCGAGATCTGCTCTTCTCATCGCCGCTGATTGCTACCCGCCAGGCCGTCTCCGTTTTCTCTTATCGCTGGGCTTATTCGACTGGCCGCCCATTTTTTCTGCCCTCTTCGGGCCTTGTCGCAACTTCTTCTCCAATGGCAGATCTTGCTACTCCGATTTTTTTGACTCAACAGTATTCTCACGACAGTCACATCCCTTCTCGGGGAGTCGGGGTAATGGTCAACATACTCGTGCTTCCCTTAAATATAATTACTGTGGTCGAGATGGTCACCTCCAAGCCACTTGTTACAGTCTGTATGGTCTACCTCCTGCATCGCCTACCTTTATTGTTGTCCCTGCCTCAACCAGCTTTCAAGTTGACATTGATGCCCTGTGCACCCAACTCCAGCAACTTCAAGAGTTGCTTTGTCGTTTCTCCGGCTCTATTGTGTTTATTTCTGTTGAGAGAGCCCAAAGCTTGTATGTATTACTCAAGTATCTAATTACAAGGAGAGAATACAAATATATAGGAGAGATGAGAGAAGAATAAATCCTATACAAGATGTGGGACTAAAGAAGTAGGAGAAAGAAAACAAAGAAAGAGGGCCAATAAAAGGGCCTTTTACATGGGCTTTTCCAATAATTTCCAATGGTGTATTTCATGTCTTGTCCACAATTCCTCATGGGTTATGGATTCCGGGGAAACATATCATATTACCCCAACAAAACCTTCTCGATACTTGTACTATGTGCATCGCAAGTTCATTATTGTTGTCAATGGGGACACTACTCTAGTCGCTGGATTTGCCGACGTCACTCTTACCTCATCCCTCATTGTTCGCTCGGTTCTTCATGTTCTGAGCTCTCCTTTCAATCTCCTATCTATTTGTCGTCTTACACAAGATCTTGATTGTTATGTGACTTTCTCTTCTATCTCTTGTGTTGTGCAGGATCGTCGAACGCAGACTGGCATTGGTAAAGGAAAATTGGTTAATGGGCTTTACATCTTGGACCCCCACCCCACGATTCTCTCCACTATTATTTTTGTCGATTGACATCGGCGTCTTGGGCATGCCCCTCTCTGCATCCTCCAGAAAGCTCTTCCAGATTTGTCCCTCACTGAGTTCATATGTGAGTCGTGTATCTATGGCAAACACCAACGTTCTTCTTTTTCACCACATTGTACTTGGAGCGGTGCTCACCTTGTTTTGGTTCATTCAGATATTTGGAGACCCTAAAAAAATGTCAGTGTTTCTGGTTATCATTACTTTGTTACATTCATCGATGATTACTCTCAAATGACATGGTTGTAATTTCTTCATGATCAATCTAAACTGCTTCGTGTCTTTCGTGCTTTTATCCTTGAGACTCGCAACCAATTCTCTACTACAATTAAAACACTTCACACTGACAACGCTCGTGAATACACAGGTCATGTGTTTACAGACTTGTGTACTGAGTTCGGCATCATCCATCAAACATTTTGTGTCTATACTCCCCAACAAAATGGTGTCGTCGAACGCAAGAATCGTCACCTTCTTAAGGTCGCACGCACCCTTATGTCTCAAATGAATGTTCTTACCCTAAATTGTAATTTCGCAATTTCTACGACCTGTCACCTCATTAACTGTTTGCCCTCCTCTATCCTCAGTTTTCAAGCTCCTTTTAACCTTCTTTTACCTTTCACACCCTCATTTGCAGTCACTCGTGTTTTCGGTTGTGTTTGCTATGTTCACAACCTTGGACCATCTACTAACAAGTTTGTCCCACGTGCCACAAAATATATGTTCGGTGGGTACTCTTCCACTCATAAAGGTTATGTCTGTTATTCTCCCACTGATCGGAAGATTGTTATATCGGTTGATATCACCATTCTTGAGGACCAGCCAGATCATTTTCAACCCCTTGACCTTCCACTACTACCCTCGTCTCCTCTGTGGCCAGTTGTTCCTGTTACTTTGACACTACCACTTTTCCAACCCACGCCACTCCCAACCCAACCACCCAAACCTCCTCTTATTTGTGTGTACACTCATCGTCCTTCTCTTTCTAATGCCCAGAGCCCATTACCTTCTACTAATGACATTACGTGCTCCAATGATCCGGATACGCCTTCTACAACTCACCCAATAGCGAATTATGTCTCTTTACACTGTCTTTCTTTGGAACTCAGGCGATCTACTCTTTCTTTATCTTCTATTTCTACCCATAACTCTATGCAGGAGGCTCTCCAACATCTGGAGTGGCGGGAGGCAATAGTGGAGGAAATGTCTGCTCTTTGGGCAAACCAAACTTGGGATCTTGTATCTCTTCCTCCCGGCCAGAGCTATATGGGTTGTAAGTGGGTATTTGCCATCAAACATGGTCCGGATGGGACAATCCAATGTCTGAAGGCTCGCTTTGTGGCTCATGGCTTTACTCAACAAGTTCTGGATTATGATGAGACCTTCTCTCAAGTCGCCAAACAGAATAATGTTCGTATTTTGATCTCCCTAGCTGTTCAACGTCACTGGCCATTGCATCCGCTGGATATCAAAAATATCTTCATCAATGGCGATTTACAAGAAACCGTCTACAAGAATCAACCTCCCTGGTTTGAGACCACGGGGAGTCTCTTGTCTTTAATCTCAAGAAATTCATTTATGGTCTCAAACAGTCTCCTCGCGTTTGGTTTGACAAGTTCAGTAAAGTTATCTGTGAGATTGGATTCACCTGGAGCTCGGCTGACATCTCTCTCTTTACTTGTCATCAATCGACAAGCACCGTGATACTCCTGTTTATGTTGATGATATCTTAATTACTGGAGATGATTCAAAAGGCATCCATTTGATCAAGGAACGCTTGACATCCGTGTTCCAGACCAAAGATTCGGGAAATCTCTGATACTTTCTTGGCATCGAAGTAGCCCGTCGACCTGATGGTCTTGTCTTATCTCAAAGAAAGTGTTGTTTTGATCTTCTTCATGATGCGGGCTACTCTGGTTACAAACCAGCTGACACACCCATGGATGTCAATCACAAGCTCTATGCATGCCCCTCCGACTCTGATACACTTCTACCAAACCCAGAATATTATCGTTGTCTTGTGGGAAAGTTGATCTATCTGACAGTTACAAGATCCGATATATCATTTGATGTTGGGGTTATCAGTAGGTTTATGCATGCTCCACGAACTTCTCATCTACATGCAGTTGAGTGTATTCTTCGATACCTGAAGTCTGCCCCAGGACAAGGCTCGTATATAAGTCCTCCTCGTCTCTATCTCTCATTGATTACTCTGATGTTGATTATGTTGAATCCATTGATGATCGTTTTTCCACAATTGGTTTCTACACATTTTTTTAGACATCTTGTTACCTGGTGAAGCAAGAAGAAATCTGTCGACGCACGTTCATCTACAGAAGTAGAATATCAATCAATGACATCTGTCGTCTCAAAACTTACATGGCTAGAAAGCCTTCTAAAAGACTTGGGTGTCAAACTTTCTTCTCCTGCCACCTTGTTCTGTGATAGTCAAGTTGTCATTCATATTGTCAAGAATCATGTGTTCCATGAACGTACCAACCATATAGAGGTTGAATGTAACGTTATTCGAGAAAAGATTCAACTCGGAAAATTGGACTTAAAACATGTTCCAGCTACATAACAAGTTGTTGATATTCTAACAAAAATTCTACCACAATCTTTATATTCTCAGTTCTTGTCCAAGCTTGGCTCCTACGACTTGTATGCTCCAGCTTGTGAGGGAGTGTTGAAGAACGTATAAAGAAAGCCAATCGTAAAGGCCCGTGTAAAGCCCTCTTCGGATTTAGTCTCACATCTTGGGATAGAGTTTAGGCTCTCCCCTTTTCTCCTATATATATGTACAAATATATATTATGTAATTTTTTATTGAGAAATTCATAAAATCATATCAATATTTCTCTCAATTACGTGTTTGTCTACACTTTTGTCTAACAATAATTTTATCATTTTCTCCCACTGGGTTGTGATTTTTGAATCCTACTAAATTTTTTAGATGCATTTTTATATGTCATAAAGCATCTTTATATTATTTAATTTGAATTGAAGATAAAATTAATGTTTTTAATTCTAATAGTACTTGTTTTATGTCCGCGTAATTCTTTTGAAAATTCTTCAAGTTGTTTTGCTATGCAACCAATATTCAGTCATTTTTTGGATTCTATATTCTATTTTTCTATGTTCCTCTAATAAGCTTGAAAGTTGATTTTTTTAAATATTGTTAGTTTGTTTCTATCTCTTTAAACGTCTTGTTTTTATGATCCAATGTTTCTATGTTGAGTTTATATATATTCATATACATAATAGTGGTAAAATTTAATGTTTTGCTAAACCTCAATAGTCAATATTATATCTATTAACTGACTATTTGTGACGTGAAGTGGGAATGCGTCTTGTTACAGTAAAAAAATTAATTTGAATTCTCCATTACTTATTACTAGGTTTTTGATAAATTTATAAATCAAGATAGTCAAAATTTTGAAGATTCATTTTTCAGGTTGCTACCATTTTAATGAGAGGTTCAATTTTTTCTATTTACTCTCTTATTCTACTACTCTAATAGCCCGACAGGCTACTAGGTAGTAGCTTTTGATCCTTTGTTTTATCATTATTTATTCTAATTTCCCTTCTATCTTCTATTTTCTTTTCTCATTTTAACAATGCTCTCCACTTCGATTTACATAGAGCCTTTTTGATTTTGTCCTCATATAGATGATTTGTAGGAGGGTCATCCCGATTGTAAGGTAATTTCATGAGTCTTTACTATGGCTTCATTTGGTTCCGCGTTTAGTTCTGGAGTGTTTATCCTAAAAGAAACGCTATTGCAGAAAATCATTTGATTTTCCGCCTCCCTCTCCAATCGCACATGTTTAGCTCATGTAGGAAATTCCTCCCTTTGCAACCTGCTACCCAGACCTCTAGTTGATGGCGTTTTCAAAATATTTTTTGGAATTCCGCCACCGCCCTCCCGTGCCGCCTCCTCCAAGCTCTAGCTCCATCCCTAGTTGGAATTCCGGCGAACACAGCCTCCTCCAAGCTCCAGCCGCTTACTCAAAGCTCCGCCTCCTCCAAACTCCAGCCGCCTCCGCCTCCTCCAAGCTCCGCCTCCTCCAAGCTCTAGCCGCCTCATCCAAGCTCTAGCCGCCTCCTCCAAGCTCTAGTCGCCTCCTCCAAGCTCCGCCTCCTCCAAACTCCAGCCGTCTCCACCTCCACCTCCTCCAAGCTCCGCCTCCTCCAAGCTCCGCCTCCTCCAAGCTCTAACCGCCTCCGCCAAGCTTCGCCCCTCCAAGCTCTAGCCGTCGCCGCCTCCTCCAAACAGTAAAATTAATATATGATATAGTATATAGTATAAGCAGTAAAATTAAATTAATAAAAATAATTATAATTTATAAATATATATCATTCTCAATTATTTATTAGTATATTTATATTATAAAAAATAATTAAAATATACATAATAAAAAATATTTATAAAACGTCACCGCTGTTTTGCCAAACGGTTTTCTGTTCTGAACAGCTCTGCAAATGCAGGCTACCCAAACAGATTTCCATTTCCAGTAACCAGTTTCCAACAGCTCAATTTACAAACCTACATTTATAACAACTCTTTTTACAACCGCAGTCGCTCTCCGAAATGAAGCCTACGTCTCTTTAGATCTCAATTTCCTTGGCTAGTTTAGTCAATTATATATCAGTATTTTATCTGCAACTGTGAAACTATTTCCTTAGGGCATCCTACCTGGCGATACTTGTTTGCAGGCTCCATAATAATACATAATTTTAGGGGTTATGAAATCCATAACCAATGCTTCTCATATCTTTGGGGTTGGCCTCAGCCACCCATGGATGGAGCTTACGCGCAGTAATCCATTGGTGTGTTCTCAAGAGCATACCTATAAATCATTTCCATAGGTACAAGACAACATTAGGCTCCTTTACTCCGAAGAGGGGAAGACGACAACTCGTTATTCATATGAAGAAAAAGTAACTAAACACTTACAGTTTACAATATGATAGAAATATTTTACTTACAAAGGACTTACAAAAGAGACACTCTTACGAAGCACTCGCTCACTTTTTATTTTATTTGTTGTGTCCTTTAGGTTGCTTCGGACCCTATTTGTATAAGAAGAGGAATGGAATCCAGGGAGAAATAACGGGAAATAATTATTCCTACACACAAAATTAATGCAATAATGCATCCATTCACTAAAAGTAAAGCATAAAGCACAATACTCCAAAAGTATAAAGCAAACTTTTCAAAAGGCAAAGATTCCTTCATGGTTAATTATTTATGTTGTGGTAAGCTACTCTAGATGACTATACTAGCAGCAATATTTCCACAGTTTTTTGTAGGATGAGCCTGCAATAGTACTAAAGGAAAAGATTTTCAGCCAAGAGGCCCCACCCATGAAACCAGGGGTAGAGTCTGTCCTTCTATATGGCTAATATTAATGGCTACTTGTAGTATTTGCTAGTTGTCTAACCCATAAATTATGGGTCTTGGTTCGGACCATCTTCTTATATGGGTTGTTCATCTTTAACTCCATATTCTTTGATAAAATGTTTAGTTGGTCAGTCTTCTCTCTGCAGTTATAAAGCTTAAGCTTCGCGGTTGAAGCTCTAAATTTCTGTCCATATGAAAATATATTCAAAAATTAAAATCTTCTGTGACTATAACCCCTATGTCAAGGAAGAGTTCTTTATAAGCTTTAACATATATGCGTACTTGCTGGCAAAGAGGACAATATTCTTCACTGACTATAACATTCTTGGGGATGCCAAGATGATATATGATTGGCTTTTCCTTCTATGTCCCAAGTAGGATTTCATGTTTTGTATTTTCTAGAAAGTTTGCTTCGGAGCACATGGGTACTAATCGAAAGGTGGCTTCGACAACTCCTTTTGGAATATTTTTTAATAACTAAAAGATACTATCTGCTATAGTAGCATTTTTAATTTTTTAGCTGGCCAAGTTTAGTGAGTATTAGCTAGGATATTAATCTAAAGTCTATCATATCCAAAATATTTAGGTTTACTCTGTCTAATGTAACATCCTTCCATCTAGAAGGCATCAATTTGTAATAGCAAATATGAGAACTGTAACTGACATTTTTCTTGTAAGTTGTACATGCTACACTAAACCCTCGTTTTTTTAAATGATTGGAAAGACTAATTGTCTAAATATCTTTTGATATTCTGTAAATGTTATGAGTTCTCTATAAGTACTATGTCTAAAACCCCTTCTTTGACTATTTCTAATGACATTGGATATATTTCCTATTTTCTACAGCATTTGCAAATTCCTTGCGTGTCTGCTTCGCTAATTATTCTAAATCTCTAATTATCTCCTTCTGTTCTACATTTTTTTCTTAACTAAGTGATGCTTTTAGCATTTGGAGTTTGCTAGTAACATTAGGTTGTAGATTTACATGGCTATTGCTTGCTTGGAGTGGAAGCCCATGTGGCGAACAATTTAGAAAGACAAAATGTTCTGCTACACATTTGATAATATCATTGAAAGTTTTAGCCCTTTTACAGTCCAATAGATTGTCCATAAGGCATTGTTGAACCTCCTGGATTACAACATGGTTTGTTTGAAATCGTAGATTGCTATCGACTGGGTAGGTTTGTAGCAAGAAGGGGCCAAAATGGAAGTATACTAGTTGTTGGTGATCCATCTGCAAAAGAACTTAATCAGTATTAGTGATGTAGGAGTAGGCTAGTGGTGCTCGGAAGCTAGGACTCTACGTGCACGTGCGAGGGGATATGCTAATGCAATGCTACATGCAATGAAACAGTCGGATGGTGACGACAATTAATTTAAGCAATGAGAATTAACAACACCACGCAGTTAATCAAAATAAAGAAGCAATTAAATAATTTTGGCGATTTGACAACGGCTTCCTCCGCGCGGAGGGCCTAAGCAAGCGGCGACGATTAATTCCACAAACAAATATTAGCGCAAAAGTACAACAACTACCAAACTATGATCACAACACAAATATAGATAAACAACCAAGTGCAAATATCAAATACAAAACACAATACCACGAGATACTCACGATGCAGTGGGCTGATCCGAGGCGATGGAGGATTTGACGAACCGGATGCAAAACGAGCGATCGGAAGTGAAACCGGAGGCGAAGCGGCGATGGCGGTGGCTGCCTTCGGCGAAAAGTGGCGGTAACGGATGGTAAAACGGAGGATCCGACCACAAATGAGTAGATCCGGGCCAGCGGTAAATAAATCCGATGATTTGGAGCGGATCCGAGCAAAAATGGAGGGTTTGGGTGGAGGGAATAACGGATCGGGGGGTGGTAGCACTAGATCAAAAGAGATCTAGGGTTTTCGGAGCGGTGGGAGGTGGATCCACGAAGAGGAAGGGGAAGGAGTGGCCAGCTAGGGTAGGCCGGGCCTTAGGGGGGTCGGTTTTGAAGAGGGGAGGGGCGGTGAGGGGGCTGGAGGCCAGGAGGTGGCCGGCGGTGGGGAGGCAGCAGGCCGGCGGCGGGAAAAAAACTGGAAAAAGGGGGCGGCTGGCTGGTTTGCTGGCCGGCGGTGTGGAGGGGGAGTTAGGGGGTTCCGGTGGTGGAAAAAGAGGAGAAGATGATGCAAAATGATGTACGGGGGTAGGGGTTACCTTGGGGAGGAGTTTGGCGGCCTACGAATCGTCACCTAGGGTTCCACGCCGTCGGCACCGAGAAGGGATCGCTGGAATCCGGGATTAGTCTTCTCCAAATTCTGCAATGGCCTCAAATCAGCCCCCTAGCATCCTATTTATAAGAAAACATAAACTAGGGCATCCCCATCAACGACTATGATTGGTCGGTGGGTTAGCCCTTAAAATACATCAAAACAAACACAAAAATATAAAGTAATATAGCGTTTTGACTCGCGGCGACGCTCCGGACGCAATCGCGGAGCCCGATCGTCGATCCGGGCACGCCATATATGGAAATTTGCCAAATCAGCCCCGAACGGGCCCAAAACGCGTCATCGTCTCTGCTCCGCATCAATCTCCCCGGCTTGAAAGAATTCATCTCCCGATGAATAGGGATCAAAATTCTCTCGCTGCACACCGGGTACAACTCGAAGAAGTCCACCAGAGGTCGTCCAAGTGTCGTCGCTGGAAAGTGTCCGCGCCAATCAACTCCCCCTGACTGAAAAGATGTCATCTCCGGTGAATGGAGACGGACGTGCTGAAGTCGAAGTCCAGGGGCGAATCGATCAAGCTCTGCTGCAAGTACCCAAGAGTCACCAACGTCTGTAGTGGGAATGCACTGGTGGAGTCTGGTCTCCATGAAGCTTTTAACGCTCAACTCACGAGTGGTGGATCCCGGTGCGATCGGCGGTGTCTGCGGTGAAACCAAAGAAGACGAGTCCCCGGGTGGGTGGAGGTCAACAATGGGTGAGGACGTATGAGGGTGACATGGTAATGACAGTGGGGGTGGGGGTGGTTGGGCATCTCCACTGATCGGGTCCACATACTCATGAGGTTCATAGTATGGAGTCAGATCTTCAACATTAAACACATGGTGCATTCCCATACTGGTCGGGATGTCAAGTCGGTAGGAGTTGGTCCCAAAACAACTAATAATGGAGTACGGACCCAATCGCCTCGCACTTGACTTCTTGGCAGGCCCCGAAGGGAGCCTCTCAGGGAGGATTCGCACCATTACCTTCTTGCTTACATTAAATATTTGCGCTCGTCTTCGCTTAACTGCATGGGCTTTGTAATTTTCATTGCTTGTTAATATTCGTCGGCGGACCGACCCATGCAAATCATGCAAATGATGTGCAAATGACTCAGCAGACTCATGCAGGTAATGCAAATGATGCAAAGATAACATGACAGACACAGTACACTTCTTATAGGAAAATCCAATAATTCCTGAGATGTCTCTCAAATGTGGTGGCCTATCAGGAGGTTCTTTTGGTGGAGTATAGACAAACTCATCATGTGTGTGACGAGAGCTCAGATGAGAGACAACTATACTCAAATACGGGCTCGTAAAGAGCCAAATGTGTCTCGGAAAATGTAGCGTATCAGGGGGGTCCCCAGGAGGTGTGTAAGAAAAGTCATCATGAAGGAGACGAACACCTGAGTGAAAATCGTGTACACCGGCTGGAAGTCGTGACTCTAAAATATGGTGAGCGTCCCAGACAAGAAAGAACTCATCGGGTGGCTCAGCGGGTGGCGTGTCCCAAAACTCATCCAGAGTGTGAGGCGTCATAAGGTAGGTCCTCCCAATATGAGTATACTCAAGTGAACTCAAGGTAGGCCCTACATATGTCTTGCTCCGCTCAAGCTCCCTTTTCTGGGGCAAGGTCAGAAATGATAGTGAAAGAGGCGTCATACCTGAGTGGCTCACCCAAGCCTCATCCTCACCAAGATGGGGTGGATCATCATGAGGCTCAACAGGGGGCTCGTTATAGGGCTTGTCACTACGGTCAAGGTCCTACTGATACGTACCATCGAAAGGGGTAGTGCCCCCGTGCATGGGTGACAGCCACTACGAGGTCAACACCAGGCTCTGAGCTCTCGATCGTAACGTGGCTCAAGGTAACGTCAAGGGAAAAGCGACATAGATCTACGCTCAAGAATGGGTCTGCGGGTGCGGTGTCAAGACATGAGTCTAGGGTATGAGTGTTAATCAACCCCGGACATGCCAAAAGTGGAGGTGTGGGTGAGGGACACAGCACTACAGACTCAATAGGTCGCTCAGGCTTACCCTTCGTCGGGATCACAAGAGACGGGTCAGAAATAAGAGA
Organism: Platanthera guangdongensis; assembly: GCA_039583875.1. NCBI lineage: Eukaryota > Viridiplantae > Streptophyta > Magnoliopsida > Asparagales > Orchidaceae > Platanthera > Platanthera guangdongensis. Next base: position 162,334,215 of record CM077162.1, read on the forward strand.
TAGGTCACTCACGGGACTAAGCATCTCGGTGGGGTGAGAGTCACCCGCATCAGGTATCACTCCCGTCGTGGGTGACAGGGCAGTGGTCGGCATCGTAGTGACCTCAGTATGAGAAGGGCTCGTCTGCAGAGGTTAAGGTAAGGGTCCAACCGACCAGCTCTGGCGGATCTCAAAGACTGTTCGTAATGAAGGGCAAGCTGACACGTCTGCTCGAGGGACTTTGAGCTATGATAAGCCACCTTAGTACGAATGTCAGATCGAAGCCCAGATCTAAATCTGCAAGTGGTCATGGCTGGGTCCTCTCGGATGTCGCTCCTCACAACTAACTCATCAAAGCAATCAATGTACTCAGCGACAGACATGGATCCTTGCTGAAGTGAAAATAATTGGTCGAGCAAGCGACTCTGACACAATGAAGGCAGATACCTCTGACACAATATACGTTTCATGTCCCTCCAACTAGTGATGCGACGAAGACGGTCTCGCTCGCGGGTCCTCTCAACGCTATCCCAATATGCCCTCGCCTGATCTAAAATTCTAAGTTCTGCAAACTTAACGCGACGCTCGCCGAATAACTCAAAATGATCAAGATAATACTCAATATCCACGAGCCAATAACTGAAAGACTCAGGACTCGATGAGCTGTCAAAGGAAGGGGAAACTGTACGAAACTGACTCTCAAAATCTCTCACAAAGTGAGGATTCTCAAAATAGTCATCCCTAAGGTAATCAGGTCGAGTCGAAGGTTCAACATGATCCGCTCGCGTGCAAGGATAAGAACGGCGACAATCATCACACTGATCATCTCTAGCATAGTGAGGTTATGTCGGTGGGTCGACACGATCTCGGGAAGTGGTGTGTCGCAGACGATAATAATCATCATGATAACGTGAGGATTTCTCTAAAGTTACGCTATGAGATCGGGTATAGGCTGACTAAGAATACTCAGATGGAGGAGACGAACGACGTCAATAACTAGACATAGATGAACTTAAAGACTCTATATGACCAACCACTACAAAGCATGCAAATGGCCCAACCTCGCTCTGATACCAAATGATGTAGGGGTAGGCTAGTGGTGCTCGGAAGCTAGGACTCTACGTGCACGTGCGAGGGGATATGCTAATGCAATGCTACATGCAATGAAACAGTCGGATGGTGACGACAATTAATTTAAGTAATGAGAATTAACAACACCACGCAGTTAATCAAAATAAAGAACCAATTAAATAATTTTGGCGATTTGACAACGGCTTCCTCCGCGCGGAGGGCCTAAGCAAGCGGCGACGATTAATTCCACAAACAAATATTAGCGTAAAATTACAACAACTACCAAACTATGATCACAACACAAATATAGATAAACAACCAAGTGCAAATATCAAATACAAAAAACAATACCACGAGATACTCACGATGCAGTGGGCTGATCCGAGGCGATAGAGGATTTGACGAACCGGATACAAAACGAGTGATCGGAAGTGGAACCGGAGGCTAAGCGGCGATGGCGGTGGCTGCCTTCGGCGAAAAGTGGCGGTAACGGATGGTAAAACAGAGATCCGGCCACAAATGAGTAGATCCGGGCCGGGGGTGAATAGATCCGATGATTTGGAGCGGATCCAAACAAAAATGGAAGGTTTGGGTGGAGGGAATAAGAGATCGGGGGTGGTAACACTAGATCAAAAGAGATCTAGGGTTTTCGGAGTGGTGGGAGGTGGATCCACGAAGGGGAAGGGGAAGGAGTGGCCGGCTAGGATAGGCCGGGCCTTAGGGGGGTCGGTTTTGATGAGGGGAGGGGCGGTGAGGGGGCTGGAGGCCAGGAGGTGGCCGGCGGTGGGGAGGCAGCAGGTCGGTGGCGGGAAAAAAACTGGAAAAAGGGGGGCGGCTGGCTGGTTTGCTGGCCGGAGGTGTGGAGGGGGAGTTAGGGGGTTCCGGTGGTGGAAAAAGAGGAGAAGATGATGAAAAATGATGGAGGGGGGTAGGGGTTACCTTGGGGAGGAGTTTGGCGGCCTAGGAGTCGTCACATAGGGTTCAACGGCGTCGGCACCGAGGAGGGATCGCTGGAATCCGGGATTAGTCTTCTCCAAATTCTGCAATGGCCTCAAATCAGCCCCCTAGCATCCTATTTATAAGAAAACATAAACTAGGGCATCCCCATCAACGGCTATGATTGGCCGGTGGGTTAGCCCTTAAAATACATCAAAATAAACTCAAAAAATATAAAGTAATATAGCGTTTTGACTCGCGGCGACGCTCCGGACGCAATCGCGGAGCCCGATCGTCGATCCGGGCACGCCATATATGGAAAGTTGCCAAATCAGCCCCGAACGGGCCCAAAACGCGTCCTCGTCTCTGCTCCGCATCAATTAGGCTCACTTTCAGCTGTAGTATCTTCATGGGTAAGACTTGTTATTTCACATTCAATGTTCCCACAAAGCGTAATAATTAATAGTCTAATATTTTTCAAATCTTTGGATAAATTATGGTTAACTAGGAGCAATTTTTGTCAGCTTTGTTTTAAGTATTCTAAGATTCTAATATAACGCATGTTTTAACACATTGTGTGAATTTTTTCTACATCATTCATTAAGGATTCTTGATAGTTGGTCTGCGAGATTATTATCAAACACTTTAATATGTTCAAATATAACTTTGTATTTTTTATTAATGATATGATCTAGAAAATTAGTCTATCGTTTGCAACTTCTTTTATTATTTCTATTTTGGTAAAATTTTACAATTGTCTCAGAATATGTTCTAACTAAGATTTCTTTTTTATTTAGGATGAAGAGGCAAAAAACATCTAAGTCATAATATACTGCTAGGATTTCTGGATTAATGCTACTGGCGGGGTCTTTTTCTTTGATTTTTTCACTATTGTATCTGCATATTTGTTCCTCTATTTTGTTGGTATACTTAGGAAGTTTACATTTGAGGATAGCACCCCAGCCAGTTTCACATCCATCCATTTCTAAAATTAAATATTCTGAATCTAATGATAGTCTTAGATCTAGGAGTGATTTGACCCTTTCTTTTAGTTTATCAATTTGTTTAGTATCTTCTAGGTTAAAGTCTTTTTGCATTCTATTAATTTTACTATATAGCAGTCCTGCAAATTTTCCTAAATCCTTCATGAAAGGACGTGCATAATTAACAAGACCGAGGAACTGCTGGAGTTGTTTAATGATTTTGATTGGGAGGAAATCCAGTACCTTTTTATTAATATGTTCTTGAAGCTTACTTTTTCCTTTTCCTAGTTCTACTCCTAGAAAATCAATATATTTTCTGAAAAACTGTGTCTTTTTGTACTAATGACTAAGCCGTGTTTTCCAGCGCCGCTCCTCGATTCTTTTAGCGAGATCTCTCCAAAGCCCTATCCGATTTATGGTTTTAATTAGCCAAGCGTCGTCAAGTCTTCGTTTAAGCGTGGTTATCTTTTCTCCCCTCACGTTTAGGGAGGTAAATCACTTAACCCTCTTGTGCTTTAGGTTTTGTAAATAATTCCTTGTGCTAAAGTAACATTTCCGCCATGTAAAATATCAATTTTGATTGTTCTTGAACAGGTTCAAAATATGATTTTTGTTCTTACTTGCGCCGCTTAGCCACTGTTGTTAGTTTCAGTCTCACCTTAAGGCAAGTAGAGATCCCTCTCTTGCAAACATTGAACTTAAATTACTGTCTGTTCTTATGATTATATGAATTCACCATTGAATGTTTGTTATGTCAAATAAGTTTAGATCTTGAATGCCTAAATTGACATGTTAGTGGTTTAAATATTTAATTCGTTTGGAATGGAATGAGTTTGTGATCATGATTGGTTTTTATTTGAATTTTCACTTAGTTGAATTGCATCTCATTTGATGGATAATTAAAAGATGAGTTAATGAATGAAAGTCATTTTAATTAGATTTTCACTTAGATGAATTGTGTCTCATTTGATGGATAATTTAAAAACTAGTAGTTTTTTTTGAGCATGAACATTAATTGTTATAATGATAAGTGTTGAGATTTCATGCTAGCAAATAGATGAATTTTGTTTGACATAAAATGTTTGGATCATACACATGTTTACTTAGAAGATAACTGTGTCTTTGAATGGATTAATCTAAATGAATACTTGATATTCTAGAAAATGATGCATAGTAATCTTATCACTTGTGAATACTTGAACCCGCAAAATATAAAGCTCTCTATTTAGTTTCCTTTGTGTCATCGAATCTTGTTTCTTATGCATGTTTGTTGTAAGATTTAAGAAAAATTTGTTTCATGATCTGATATTTTTTCCCTTTAATGTGAATTCGTTCCTGTTAGAATCACTACACTATGAATCCTTCAATCCACTAATATCATAAGCAACCATTGAAAGATAGCGTTTAATTTGTGCAACTCTTTGCTTGTATGGTCACCACAAACAGGAATTTTTCTAATAACACTTGCTTCTGAACTTGAGTGTGAATCATGTGCATTCACTATAAATACCTACACATTTCATTGATTACAGCTTATGCTATTATATGAGCAAATCTATGCTATACTTCGAAGTAAGCTAATGATTCTAGCTATTTCTGCTTGTCTCACTTGTTTGCTTGTCTTGTTAGCTTTGATTCAAGAAAACTGGTACACAAATATTTTTTGTTCCCCCTGCTCTTATTTTATTTTACTATGCTCACATGTTTATTTCAATGTTCTAAGGCTTTTCCCTTCTTGTTTTGAAATTTTTCTTAGCGTTAGTGACTGTGCGGCCTGCTTCCCGAGCCCAATCTGCGTCCAGCTCCAACTTCTGGATGTTTATCTTCTTGCCGTGTCAGGTTCTATATTTATGTTTCAGTTCATTTACACTCGGAAATTTCTTCTATAAAATAATTATGATCAATCATTTTCTTTGTTAACATGGATAACTGCTAGGCTAAATAATATATGTACTGGAATTTGATATTATTTGCATATTCACTTCTCTGAGTTTGTCATGATATAAAATTTGTATATGAACTTGTATCATGAGTTTTTATTAAAAATACTTGTGCATCTATTTTTTACTACCTTATTTTAGTGCTTCCGCATAAAAAAACTAATTTCCTTCAAAATAATTATTTTAAATCTAATTATCAATATCTCTGCTCTCACCTAACATGAATGAATTTTCTTTCCGCCCATGCATGTGGCATCACGACCCGCCCGAAGCACACTTTGATCTTTTATTCAAATAGGTCGTGACAATTTCGATAAAATTCTACTAATTCATTTTGCAACTCTCCAGTATTCTTATCCGAGTAGGGTAGATAACGATCATCTTGGTCATTAATGCTTACGATACTACAAACACTTTTTGTTTCACTGAAAGTTTCATCGACTTGGATTAATTCTTCATTAGTACATGTGCTTAAGGTTGCTTGTTTAATATGAATATAATGTCATTGGTTATATTCTCTGGCTAGATGGACTGTTGAGCCACAAATAAAGCATATTAAGGTCTTATTATAATTTATTCTTTTATTACATTTTCATGCATGCTTATCCTTATTGAGATAAGATTTTCTAGCATTACTTTAACAAAAAAATATTTTTCCTTAGTTTCATATCGATTATCATAGTTTGACTGAGACAGTTTTTACTTCTTTATCATATCGCTGAGGTGCATAGATATTTCTCTAAAAACTATATTCTCCTCTTAGTTGATGGTTGATTTGTAAGTCAGTACATAATTCTATTAGAAAATCAATGATGAATTTAATTCTAGTACTAATGTTATCCATTTGGGAAAGATTTATTGGTCTTTCATTAGATTTGTTATTGTTAGAAAAGCTCTTGTAAAGGACCATTTAAGAGGCTCATTTTTTCCTTGTATTTGTCCCACATCTTGGATTGGAATCTTCTCTTCTCCATCTCTTCCTATATAAATGTATTCATACTTGTAATTATTAATTCAAGAAGTATAAACAAGGTTGGAGGTCTCTATTTTCCTGTTCTCTTTACATGGTATCAGAGCAACCGGTCTCTTTCTATCCGTCTTGTATGTGTGCAAACCGCCTGGTCACCCGGCTGACCGCGCGGCCTGTTATTCTCCTGCTTAGCCGCAGTATCGGGCGGTTAGTCTTTCTCTACCCGTTGTTCCTGTACCTCCACATCTGTTGTGACCTGCTCCTCCCGCTCTTCCAATCTCTCCCTCTTTTATAACCTTCTCTCACACGTGGGGTCCACCTTCTCTGCCTTCTTTTCCTGCCCGCCCTTATTTTCTGACCGTGCGGCCTCTAGCCTCTGCTTTCCTTGCGGCCTCTCCTTTCCCGCTTCTCGCGGCTTCTCTCAAGACGCTGCGGGTTCCTCCTCTCCTTCAGTTCTTGTTTCTGTCCGCATTTAGGTCGCGGTCTCTCTCCCTGCCGCTGGTGAACTCCACTTGACCGTGTGGACTTCCCTTTTATCCTTCTCCCCTCTAATCGCAGTGACCTGTCCAGTCTCTTGCGGCCTCTCCTTCTCCCTTAGCCGCATCTTGGTCGCGACCTTCCTGGTCGCTGGTAGAATTACCTTCACCGTGCGGCCTTCCCTCCCCACCCGCACCCTGGTAGTCGTTGCGTCTTCTTGCTCGCGGCCTCTTTCATTCTCCCTTAGCCGCATCCTGGTCGCGACTTTCTTTGTCGCTGGTTGTTCTACCTTGACTGTGCGGCCTTCTTCTCTACTCGCCAACTGCTACTCGCTGCGACCTGTCTTGTCGCTAGTGGTTTCTCCTCTCCTCTATGTTGCATCCTGGTCGCGACTTGCTTGGTCGCTGGTGTATCCGTCGTGACCGTGCAACTCCCCCTGTGCCGCCTTCTCTACCCAGCCTACCCAGCCGCCCGGCCTTCCTAGCCAAACCGCCCGGCCCATCATCCTGCTAGCCGCACGACTTATCTTCTTGCCAACCGGCCTTGTCTATTAGCCGCATGGCTTCCGACGCATCTGCAACTACTTCTGCTCCGCCAGCCCGTGAGGCTACTACGGCTTCTGAACTCCGTGATGAACTGCGGATTACTACCATCTCTCTGACTACCAAACGCAATTTTGTCGAATGGGTTCACTCTGTTCGTCGTGTTCTGCAGACGAAGGGTCTTCTCCACCACCTGACTCGTGCTACTCCTATTGCTCCCTCCGATGATTGGCTTCGCGATGACGGTCAGGTGCAATCTTGGCTCCTCAACTCTATGGACACCGAACCCTACCGGATGGCCATGTATCATGATACGGCCAAGGCAATGTGGGAGGAGCTCCACTCTTTTTACTCCGGGCAAAACAATCTTCAGCACCTCTATGATATTATCTCCGACCTTCAGAATCTTGCTCCTGGGGCTCCCGGCGACATGATTTCTTTTGTTGCCCAGGCCAAGACACTAGCCGAGGCTTGGATTCAACATCAGCCTCCTACTACGGATATTGTTACTCAACGGGCCCAGAAAGAGGCGGTTACCATAGCGATGATGTCCCGCGTTCTGCCCACCTGCAGAGTGTTCGGGCCCAGATCCTCTCTTTTACGACGACTCTGTCACTGTCTGACGTCTGCTCCATGCTACTTCGGGTTACGCCTCCTACGGAGGCCCCTCCCTGCCTCGCACCTGCTCTTCTTCAACAGCCTCTCCTTTCGAACCCCCTCCTGCTTGTGGCTCTTCCACTCGCGGGGGCAGACCTCCATCTCGGGGACGCGGACGTGGTGGACGTTCGTCTCTCAAATGCACATATTGTGGCCGGGGTGGCCATCTTGAGGCCACCTGTTACAGCAAGCATGGGTTCCCTCCCCACCTCGCTGCCACTTCCTCTACTGCTCCTGCTCCCACTGGGGCTTCCGCCCAGGATCCATCCTCCACTACCCGACATGATATCGATGAGCTCCGCACCCAACTCCATCATCTACAGGGTGCCCTCATCCGCTCATCCGGCTCGGTTGCGTCCTTTTCTGCGGAAAGTATAACCTGTCTCTCTCCTAACCCTCACTGGATCGTTGATTCCGGTGCTACTCATCATATGACTTTCCAGAAGCCCTCCCAATATCTCCAGATGGCTCATCCCCCGTGTATCACTGTGGCCAATGGTGACACTCTGCCGGTCTCTGGCGCCGCTACTCTCCAGCTTACCCCGACCCTTTCTTTTTCCTCGGTTCTTCACGTTCCGGGATCTCCTTTCAATTTACTTTATGTTAGTCATCTGACAAACGACCTTGATTGTTCAATAACCTTCTTTCCCTCTTCCTTTCTTATGCAGGATCGTCGCACCCGGAGTATCATTGGTAGGGGGCAGCTGTTGAATGGGCTTTACATCTTGGATACCCAACCCACTCTTCTATCTGTCGTCTCTACTGTTGATTGGCATCGCCGCCTTGGGCATGCTCCTCTTCCGATTCTCAAGCGAGATCTTCCTGATGTTCCTTAACGAGAGTTCTCTTGTGAATCTTGTATCTACGGCAAACACCACCGTTCTGTCTTTCCCCCTGCATGTACTCGGAGTAGTACTCTGCTATCCTTAGTTCATTCTGATGTATGGGGCCATTATAAGGTCCCTAGTATCTATGACTTTTGCTATTTTGTAACCTTTATTGATAATTACTCGCGTACTACATGGCTATATTTAATGCATGATCGTAATGAACTTACATCTGTATTTCGTGCCTTCGTAACTGAGATGCGTACGCAGTTCGTCACCCCACTCAAAATCCTCCGCACTGATAATGCTCGCGAATATACGGGGCGCACCTTCTCCACCATCTGGATCGAATTTGGCATCATCCATCAAACTTCGTGCGCCTATACCCCTCAGCAAAACGGGGTGGCCGAACGGAAGAATCGTCATTTACTCGATGTTACTCGCTCCATCATGTTTCAAATGCAGGTTCCAATCGAATATTGGAATTTCGCAATCTCCACAGCATGTCATCTCATTAACCGTCTTCATTCTTCTGTTTTTGATTGTGTCATTCTCATCCAACTCCTCTATCCTACTACCAGCCCAACCTCTCTCCCCCCACGTGTCTTTGAGTGTGTTTGTTATGTTCATCTTCTTGGACCTCCCTCCGACAAACTTGTTCCTCGGGCGGCCAAATATATGTTTGTTGGCTACTCCCGTACTCAAAAGGGGTATGTTTGCTACTCTCCTTCAGATGACAAAATGGTTGTCTCCGCGGATGTCACCTTCTGCGAATATCAGCCCTTTCACTTACCTTCCTCCTCCTCGATTTCCTCTCCTACTCTTCCCCGGCCTGCTATTCCTATAACGCCCTCCTTTCTGCCATCTCACTCCACCTCTATTCCTGCTCCCAAAGTCCCTCCGCCCGTTATCCGTGTCTATACTCGTCGCGGCTCCAAGGATGGTTCCCTGCCTCAGCTCCCTGCTCCCAGTGACACTCCGGCACCGGCGGATCCGGCTCCTGCTTCTACGGCCCATCCCCTGGCCAACTACGTTTCTCTCCATCGGCTCACTCCACCTTTCTACGCCTTTGTCACTTCACTTTCCTCTATTTCTATTCCTAACACTGTGCAGGAGGCGCTTCTAGACCCGGGGTGGCGGGCGGCCATGGAGGATGAAATGAGGGCTCTTTGGGTTAACCAGACTTGGGATCTGGTTCCCCTTCCTGCAGGCGAACACTGTGTCAGCTGCAAATAGGTCTTTGTTGTTAAACATGTCGCGGATGGTACTGTTGAGCGACTGAATGCCTGCCTCGTGGCCCGGGATTTTACTCAGCAACACGGCCTTGATAATGAGGAAACTTTTTCTCTAGTGGCCAAATTGAACACGGTCTGAGTTCTTCTCTCCTTGACTGTTCACCGTCATTGGTCTCTTTATCAGCTAGATGTTAAGAACGTCTTCCTCCATGGTGATCTGCAGGAGACTGCTTATATGCATCAACCTCCCGGGTTTGAGACCACGGGGGAGTCTCGGGTTTGTCATCTTCGGAAATCTATTTATGGTCTCAAACAGTCCCCGCGCGCTTGGTTTGACAAATTCAGCAAGGTAGTCCGCGATATTGGCTTCACTCGGAGCTCGGCTGACTTCTCTCTCTTCACTTGACACCGGCCAACCGGAACTGTGATGCTACTTGTCTATGTTGACGATATCCTCATTACTGGCGACGATACTACAGGGATACAACATACCAAGCAACAGTTGAACTCCGCCTTTCAGACCAAAGATCTTAGTAACCTATGGTATTTTCTCGGGCTTGAGGTTGCGCGACGGCCTGATGGTCTTGTATTATCCCAAAGGAAGTATTGTATGGACCTCCTTCATGATGATGGCTATTCGGGATGCAAACCTACGGATACTCCAATGGACGCTAATCACAGGCTCTCGGCCTATATCTCTGACTCCGATAAGCTGCTTACGAATCCGAAATACTACAGACGCTTGGTTGGGAAACTGATCTACCTTACAGTTACTCGACCAGACATCTCCTTTGTCGTAGGAGTCGTGAGTCGATTTATGCATGCTCCTCGGACATCTCATCTTCAAGCTGTCGAGCGCATTCTTCGGTATCTCAAGAACGCTCTAGGACAAGGGCTTGTGTACAAGCCATCCACATCTCTATCTCTTGTTGCATACTCGGACGCTGACTATGCAGGATCCATTGATGATAGGCGCTCTACATCTGGTTTTTGTACCTACTTCGGTGGTCATCTCATAACCTGGCGTAGCAAGAAAAAAATGTGGTTGCTCGCTCTTCTGCAGAAGCTGAGTACCGGGCCATGGCTGCTGCAGTTTCCGAGTTAACATGGCTTGAGAGCCTTCTGGGAGACTTGGGTGTTTGTCTCTCATCACCGGCGACCCTATTTTGCGATAGTCAAGCAGCAATACATATTGCCAAGAACCCGGTCTTTCACGAACGGACAAAGCATATTGAAGTTGACTGCCCCTTTATTCGGGAAAAAGTACAGTCAAAGAAGGTAGATCTGGAGCATGTCTCTGCTACAAATCAAGTTGATGATATCCTGACCAAAGCTCTCTCCCGACCGCTATACTACCAATTTTTATCCAAGCTTGGCGCCTACGACTTGTACGCTCCAGCTTGCGGGGGAGTGTTAGAAAATCACTTGTAAAGGCCCATTTAAGAGGCCCATTTTTTCCTTGTATCTGTCCCACATTTTGGATTGGGATCTTCTCTTCTCCCTCTCTTCCTATATAAATGTATTCATACTTGTAATTATTAATTCAAGAAGTATATACAAGGTTGGAGGTCTCTCTTTTCCTGCTCTCTTTACAGTTATATATCTAGGTTGGTCTGGTAATTTTAAAAATAATTTCTCCAATGTTTTTATCACAAAAATAAAATAATCGGTGATACTAACAATAATACATGTAATCTTGGAGAAGTAGTTTAATCCGGTAATCAACTAGTAATTTTTTATCAACTATTTCTAATGGCATTTTTTTCCCACATATTCATTATATGTTGTTGTCATATTTTGCTTTCCACTACTGTTTTGAAGGTAAAGCTATTACTACCTTGGGATGTTGCTTCTTTATCGGCTAGTTCTATCTAGTATTGCAGTTGTTCTTCTACAAGTGGATCTACTAATTATGTATCATATTCATGAAGGAAAAAAAATTCTATACATTATTAAATGTCCATTATTTAGTTCAAGACTGTCATATTTGCAACAACCCGGTTTTCAAATATATGTAATTATAAATAATAATAATAATAAAATAAAAACCTAATCCCCCCCAATATAACCCGAGCTAGCCTTCCCCTGCTTATTTTTTTTCTCCCGATCCGCTCCAGCGCCGATTCCCGCAAGCCGCTGCTCCCGCTCTTTTCTCCCCGTCTCCCACAAGCGCTAAGCCGTCGCTCGCCTCCCTGTCCTCCAGCGACTCCTCCTCTGATGCTAGGGTCGGCGGCCTCCAGCGGCTTCTCCTTCTCCATCTGTTGAGGCCTCTCCCTTCTTCCAATGGCCTACTGCTCCGTCAACTCCTCCGCCTCTCCTCTTTTCCTCCAGAGGCCAGCTAGGAGTTTTTCCTCCTCTCTTAGAGCCGGCAGCCCTGTTGCACTCTCTTCTTCCTTATTTTGGTCAGTGGATCTTAAAGGAAAGTCTAGGGTTTTCCCGGATCCGCCCCTATTAGGATTTTTGAGGTCGGATTTTATCATCCTTGGGTAAGAAATCTCTCTTTTTCTCTTTTCAGATTTTATTGAGATTATTCGTTAACTTTTTGCGCTCCAAATAAATGTTTTTTTTTGTCGACCTAATTTGCGTTCGTCGTATACTCGACTAACCCTTGTTGTATTTGTGATTTCCGACATCGTTCGTCGAGTCAATTGACGGTTCGTGAAGAAAGCCTGAAAGAATTGGTTTCAAGATGTCCTAAACACCTAGAGGGGGGTGAATAGGTTCAATTCTTTTTCTAAATTAGGCAAGACAAATCTATCTAGTTTAGCAATTTATTCAGCAGATATCACAGCACAACATTCACATACACACATGATTCCGCAGATTGCACACCAGATTTATAGTGGTTCCCCAAATGATGGGTACATCCATTTTCCTCCTTCGCCTATCTAGCATTGTACTAGATTCGGCATAACTGCATGCTTTCTTCTCAGATCAGCAGATCTTACAGCTCAGAACCAAGAATGGTTCCTACAACTCAGAGTGAATCCACACTCCTACAACTCGGGCACAAGCCCTACCTCAGCCTCTTTCACAGGCCTACAACTCAGAGTGAAACCCCACTCCTACAACTCAGGCAAAAGCCCTACCTCAGCCTCTTTCACAGGCCTACAACTCAGGGAAAGGATTCCCCTATCTCAGGCACTCAGCCCTACCTCAGCCTTTATAATTTAGACTTACAACTCAAAGAAATAAATCTCCTACACTCAGATCTATTACAGTTCCTACAAAAGTTATTGATGAAAAGATAATAATATCTTCAACCAAATGGAGAGAGAATTGGTTGAAAGCTTCTTGATCAGTTTTTGATAGAACTGATTACTTAAGGATCAACCTGTCTTAGCTTATTCAAAACTTCTTGAATCTGAACAAAGTAAGGGTGATCTTCTTGGTGTTGGAGTTGGTCTTCAATCAGCTTCCTTCTTATTCAGAAATTAATCTGAATTATTCTTCAGAATTGATCTGAATTCTTCTGACAGACTGTTCAGGATCTGCCTTCACTGGATGAGGACTTCTCTCCTTCTTGTTTTTCTCTCTCTACAATCTATTGACTGTTTCTTCTTTCTCTTCTTCTAGATCTTCAATCCTTCAGAGATTATTCTTCATTCACTGATCGTGCTTCCTGTTTTTCTCTCTCTACAATCTGTTGACTGTTTCTTCTTTCTCTTCTTCTAGATCTTCAATCCTTCAGAGATTATTCTTCATTCACTGATCGTGCTCACGATCACTTCTTCACAATCGATAATTCCTACAATTGTTGAGAGAGCATATCTATATATAGGTTTCATCCATGGTTACCGGCTGTTCCGGTTCCAAACGATCTTCTGACACCTCTGACAGATGTGACAGCAATGTCAGTAATGACAGCTGTCAAGTCTCCAGTTGTATTACTTCAACCTTCATTGGACTTTGACTCAGCAGCAGAGAATGTCAAGTGAATACTTCACATGTGTCGACACACATAGTTCATGTGTCGACACAAGTCTTGATAATGTCGATACAACTTCACTTTTACTTCTCGACACAGCTTCTGTGGAATGTGTCGACACAAGTCCTGTGTGTCCACACAATCACTCCTTGTCTTGACAAAGTTGGTGTCGACAGAATTCTGGTGTGTGTCGACACAAGTTCTGTGTGTCGACACAGTCGTTGTCGACAAAATTCTGGAATGTGTCGTCAGCTTCTCTGTGTGTCGACACAAATTCTGGGTGTCGACACAATCTGGCCCTTGGTGTCGACACAGCGTTGTCGACATATTTTCTGTGTCGACACAAATTCTGGGTGTCGACACAATCTGACCCTTGGTGTCGACACAGCCATTCCCAAGTGTCGACACTTGTACTTAGAAAATTTTTCTTCCATTTACTTAACCTGCACATGATAACTCCACACAACATCAAATACAACTTGATGCATATCATTTAGTTAGGTGAGACTTCTTCAAATCTGGTACACATTTTTCAATGTACCCAACAATCTCCTCCTATTTGGAGAAGTCATAACCTTTAGTCAATGATATACATCACTTATAATAAAATAAACAATATGATGTATAAAAGCATTCAATGACAGGGTAACAACAGATTACATAGATTTTAAAACTGAAGATTACAATGTTCTAAAATCTAGTCAATCTATCCTAAGGCTGATCAGGCTCCTTGATCACTATGTCTTTGCCAGACTGGACCCTTGCTTGTACTGGAGCTTCAGTATCTTCAGCTGGTTTCTGGCCTTTGAGATCTTTCTTCTTTAGTTCTTCAGCCTTAACTTTTTGTCTTTCAAAATAGTGATAAGTCTTGGGAAAGTATTTACTGGGCTCCACAGCTGTAGCAGGTATTTTCCCAGCCTTGTGATCCCTTCTGAACTGATGTATAACATCTTGTCTCTGCAGATATTTGCTCCACTCAAGTTCAAAATACCACTTGTCTCTATCATGCATTTTGCCTTTGACAGCTTGCCAGGCAGTGAGTATTATATTTCTGGAGGTGAGACTCCATCTTTCAAAATCAGACTTCAGTTCAGCCTGATCTCTAAACCTTTTCTTTGAGAGTTGAGCTTCTTGCTCTTTATTCAATGCTGCCTCGGACATTTTCATTTTCTTAATTATAACATTCTTAGTAGCCTCTGGAGGGCTATACATCTGGTGAACCAGTTGTTGAATTCCCTCAAAGTTAGAAGGGGGGTATATGATTTGAGCTACCTCCTGCTGACCCCCTTCAATTCCTACAGCTTGAATGTCTGACTCAGCTGTATTATCATCATCACATAAGGGAGGATATCTCAGAGTTGCTCTAACAACATTTGTTATCCATTTAGCATGCTCTGAACTAGCATTGACTAACAACCTCTCTCATTTATGACTTCTCTCGCAACATGATTACTGAGATCATCTTTCTGAAATCTGATTTGATCAACTAAGTAGTTGATGTCTTCTGTATAATAAGCTTTAAACTTCTGTAGCTGAGCAGATATGATCTTTTGAGAGGCTTGAATGGCAGATTGGAAAGTGGCTAAATCTTCTTGAAGTTTCTTATCAAACTCTGACTTCCTTTTAGCCCTTTCCTCAGTTAATGCAGTTGCAGTATTCTTTAACTCAATAACAATCACATTATGTGATTCAGTAAGATTATCATTCATCCTGAGCTGATTTTCCAGAACATATCCTTGCTTAACTACTATGTCATCAATTTGAGTCCTGGCCTCTTGTTGCTGCTTGGCCAGATAAACTACAGCATTACCTCCTTTATGGAAGCAGTCTGTCATCTCTTTCTTATTCTGGTTTACTTCAAATCTGATTGATTTTATATCTTGAGCCAAAGTAAACTGAAGTTCCTTATGACTTTCATCAATATATTTTTCAAGAGCTTGTCTTTGTTCATCCATTTTAACTTGCAGAGCAACCAACAGTGAACTGAAGTCAACTGCTGGAGCTGAGGGTTGTGAGGCAGTCTGTAAAACTTTCTTATGGCTTGAGCTTTTCTTCCTGTAAACCATCAGTTTTCTCTTCTTTTCTCTGAGTGCTTCTCCATCATCAGATTCAGAAGAACTTTCAATGTTCACTGTGTCCTTTGGACTAGAGGGCAGCTCCTTCTCAGTCCTAGTCAACTCCCCCTCAGTCCTTGCCTCCTGAATATCAGGAAATAACTCTTCAAGAGTGAATTCTTGTGGAGTTTGTACAGGTGGAACATCTGTATCTTGTACAGTTAATGGAGCATCATCTAATGCAGATGTATCATCCATTGGTATATCCTGTGCAGGGATGTTGTCATGGTTTGTCTGTTCAACATCAGTTAGAAGCACAGTTAGTGTATCTGGCTCAGTATCTAGTGTAGTTTGATTAATATCATGTATTACCTCAAGGATAGTTTGAGTGGCTGTTTCACTCTCTAATGCAGCTTGCTCTTTCTCATGAACAACTTCTGAAGGTAATGCCTCTTGTGGAGCTGGAGAAAGCTCATTGGCTCCCCCTAGATGAGGCACTTCCTGAACTTGATCCAGTTGGATGGTGCTTTCTGGAATCTGCTCACCCTGCATCTGACTATCATCTACATTCTTAGGGGCAGATGATTTCCTTGCAGATTCTTGTTATTTTTCATCTGAACTGAAGATCACTTGTTCTTCTGAATCACTAGAAGATTCTGGTTTCTGGGGGTTGTCTTTTTCCTTTTCAGTTGTGGTTGTTTCTGTGGTGTAGAACCATCCTTTGTCAGAACTCTTTCCCACCTGGATAGTATTTTCATATCCATCCTTCTCATGTGGTTTATCATAGATCCTGTTGTGTGGTTCATCACTTCAGGAATATTCATTGTCAGATACAGACTCAGTATTCTTCTTAGATTAGGTTTCTTCAAACTTTCTTTGATCTTTTCAAAGATCACAGCAGACCAGTTAGTTTTTACTCTGAAAATAACTTTGTTCATTAAGCTGAACATATAGGCTGAGATACTATCATGTCTTCCTGGTTTGCAGAGAATTACATTTCTCATAATCTCTGAAAGAAACTTTCCTTGGGAGTTCATCCCCTTTCTCTGCATTGATAATTCAATCTTAGTGGTGGGATCCAATCCACACCATTGAAGAGCTTCTTTTGTTATTGAAGATGTGACTTCATCATCTTCCTGAGTCCTGGGCAACTGTAGTGTCTTCCTCAGACGCTTCTGTGTAAGTTTCACCTTACTTCCTTGAATTGATGACCTAATCGTCAATCCAGTTAAATCCAGGGTTGCTGCTGTATAGAATTCAAGAACCTTCTTCTTCCAGATCTTGGTAGGTTCTGAAAGTAGATATTCCAAACCACTTTCTTTGATTAGGGTTATCACATCTCTGATCTCAGACGCAGCACTCTCAAAAGCATCGCGAACTAATTCATAGTCTTCGTTGACGTTGTTCTCCAATTTTGGCGTCATTGGTGACGAGAAATTTGAGGAGAATAGAGATGAAGGTTTGTCGACTCAAAGATTTGGTCTCGAAAATGTTGAGAGCGTAGTCAACAAAGTTGTTTTGTGACCTATTTATATGTTTGTCAACACAGAAGGTCAAAAGGGGGGGGGGGTAATAAATACTTAATGTGTCGACACTGTAGAGATTGTGTCGACACAGACTTCTAATGTCTCGACAGAGTCAGACAACACTATGTGTCGACACAGTTTGTGATGTGTCGACACAGACTTCTTAACAGTCGACTCTAATATCTGAGTGTCGACACCACTATCTCACCACTATTTTGTTGCATCATATTTGCCTAAAGGCATACTTGTCCCCATTGGAGTTCTCATGGTGGTGGATGACTCCATACCATATTTCTTAATTAACTTCTTGGTGAACTTAGACTGTGATATGGACAAGCCATCATCAGTATGTCTTACTTGGAGTTCCAAGAAGAATTTCAGCTCACTCATACTGCTCATCTCAAACTTCTCTTGCATAAGTTTTGCAAACTTCCAACAAATGTTGTTTTCTGTTGATCCAAAGATTATGTCATCAACATAAATCTGGACTAGGATCATCTTGCCCTTTGACTCCCTAAGGAATAGAGTCTTGTCTATTTTCTCCCTTGAAAATTTATTCTCAATGAGGAAGGTAGACAATGTTTCATACAAAGCCCTAGGGGCTTGTTTCAAACCATATAAGGCTTTCTTAAGCCTATAAACATAATCAGGAGAAAGTGAATCAACAAAACCTGAGGGCTGTTCAACATACACTTCTTCTTTCAAATTACCATTTAGGATTGCTGACTTGACATTCATTTGGTATACTTTGAAACCTTGGAAAGCAGCAAAAGCAAAGAATAGCCGTATTGCTTCCAACCTTGTCATTGGGGCAAATGTCTGATCAAAGTCTATGCCCTCTTCCTGTCTATAACCTTTGGCAACCAGTCTTGCTTTGTTTTTCACTATGATGTCATTTTCATCTACTTTGTTCCTGTAGATCAACTTAGTATCAATAATATTATGATCCTTTGGTTTTGGAACCAGCTCACATACTTTACACCTTCTGAATTGATCCAGCTCATCCTGCATTGCATCAATCCAGTTAGAGTCTTGTATGGCTTCTTCAAATCTCTTTGGTTCCATCTGTGACAGGAAACTTGAGCAAAGCACTGTATTCATGTGTTTGCTTCTGGTTTGCACATCATGTCTAGGATCACCAATAATTTGGTGTGCTGGATGATCCTTTAAATTCCTTATTGCTGGAGGCATTCTATCAGCAATTTGAACTTCTTCAATTTCTCCACCATGTTATACTTTATTATCTTCAATGTCAGGTTGTGGACCTTGTACTCTCCCTGGACAACAACCATCATTTTGCTCATCCTGCCTTGCAGTTTGGTCTTCATTAATGGTCAGCATGTCCAACTTTTCTTTTAAACCTGTTGAGCTACAAGAATTGCTAGACAACTCACAATTAATTAGCTCAGATTCATCAAACACTACATGAACAGATTATTCTACAACTTGTGTTGTCAAGTTGTAGACCCTATATGCCTTACTGTTATTGTTGTACCCAACAAATATCTCATCTTGGGATTTGGCAGCAAACTTAGTTAGGTGAGACTTGCCAGTGTTAAGCACATAACATCTGCTACCAAAGATCCTAAAGTAGGATATGTTTGGTTTTCTGCCCTTCATAATCTCATAGGGTGTCTTTTTGTGACTCTTAGTTATGGATGCTCTATTGAGAACATGACAAGCAGACAGCAGTATTTACTGTCTCAGCCCAGAAATATTCTGGGAGAGAAGTGTTACTTAGTAGAGTTCTACCAGTCTCAATAAGAGTTCTATTCTTTTTTTCAGCAATTCCATTTTGCTGAGGTGTTCTAGGTGAGGAGAAATCCTGATGAATCCCTAGTTCTTCACAAAACCTTGTCATACATTTAGACTGAAATTCAATTCCATGGTCACTTCTGATTTTGACCACTGAATTGTTAAGTTCATTCTGAATTTGTTTAACAAAGTTATGAAAGACAGTAGGGGTTTCAGATTTCTGTCTCAAAAAGAAAACTCATGTAAATGTAGAATAGTCATATACTACCACAAAAGTATAGACTTTCCTACCTAGACTATGAATTGACATAGGACCAAATAGATCAATATGCAAGAGGTACAAACACCTCACAGAGTCTTTGGTATCAAGACTATGAAAAGAGGATTTGGTCTACTTGCCTTTTTGACAAGCTGAACATATACCCTCTTTTATGCACTTAAACTGAGGACCATTTCTCACTAACTCTAAACTATAGAGTTGGTCTATAGTTTTATAGTTCAGATGAGCTAGCATTTTGTGTCATTGGACACACTGAGATACTTTCTCATCTGCAACTAAACATACAGGAGAGTTCATGTTTTCATAATCAAAATTTAAACAATAAACATTCCCTTTTTTATAACCAGACAATGTCACCTTCTAATCACTTGTCATTTTAATCTGACACTCATTCTTAATAAATGAAGTGTCATACCCAAGATCACTCAGCTGACTTATACTTATCAAGTTATGTTTCAAACTTTTTATATAAGTCACTTGAGTGATTGTTATAGAACTAGTAGAAATGTTACCAAACCCTTCTATGACCCCTTTTTCTGATCCACCAAAGATCACTTTGGGTCCACTCTCTATGGGAGTATAGTATTTTAACATTCTTCTTGTTCCAGTCATGTGCCTGAAACATCCACTGTTCAAGTACCATATAGGGGTATGACAACTTGGACCCACCTGCAGAAATAAAATTAATTTACCTTAGAACCCCAATGTTTATTAGGTTCTAGGTTCAAGTTAGATTGAAACTTGATATTCTTACCAACAGCCTTCCTCACAAGTAAGCTAGCATTCTTCATGACACTGGTGTTGTGTCAGCAATCCTTGTCATAATGCCCTATCTTACCATAGTACCAGCACTCATATCTGTTATACCTCTTTTTAGGTACAGTTTTAACAGCATTGCTGTCAGCTGTTCTTAACACTGTTGGTACAGTGGTTCTTTGCTTGAGTGCTGAAGCTACACCCTTGTCATTCAGAATATCAGGCTTACCATAACCATGTATGATATCATGATCATATCTATTGGTAGGCTGTTGCACTTTCCTGAAGGCAATGAGGGGTTTGAAGGCTAGTGGCTGTACTGGGGTTTTGTCTTTTCTTTTGGAATTGGTAGCCCTTGCATTTCCCTTAAAGCTCAATCATGTCTTACCCTTTTTGGGAATAAAGTCATCAATTAAGGGTAAGACTGATTTTGGCTTAGAGAATTTAGCCAACAGATCATTCTCCCTCTGAAGTTTGACTTCCAGACTTTTGATTTGATCATTCTTGAATGTAATTGTACTCATCTGAATAACAATTATGTTTTTCAGTTTGCCTACTTCATTCATCTTTAGATCCAGCATTTTTTTAATCTAATGCAGCCAGCTTAAGACCAGCAATTTCCTTGGTCTGTGTTTTGTTAAGGATTCTGCTTTTTTTAAGTGCTTGCAGCAGATCACCATATTCATCAATAAGTTGATGAACATCCCCTTCAGATTCAGATTCATCCACATCTCTTGATGCAAATGCTTCTGATTCTGATCCAGTATAGTAATCAGAAATTATTGAAGAATTATTTACCTTACTAGGACCAGGCTGATCCTGACACTGATCTTCTTCTGTCAAGGTCATCAGCCCTTTACAACAATGTTCTTCAATTCCATTTACTGAGTCCAGCAATTTCAAGAACTCAGCCTCTTCTGCATCCTTTTCAGTTGCAAACAGTCTTATGTATGCTTCAGCTTTAGCCTCAGAATTTGATGATGAAGAATCTGACCAGCTTTTTTGCTTCTTTGCAACAAATGATTTCTCCTTCTTGCCCTTGTTTTTTAATTTCTTCTTGTCATTAGATTATTTCTTTTTGTCAGGACAATCAGCTACCACATGTCTAGGCCTGTTGCAACAATAGCAAACAATCTTAGTTGAAGATAATTTACTAGGTTTAGAGTCATACTTGTCCTTCTTATAGGATTTCTTTTCCGATAGTAATAATCCTTGGATTGTGAGCAGGATGGTTTGGATCTCCACTGTTTCTTCTTCAAGAACCTTTGAAATTGTCTTGAGAAAGCAGCTAAGTTTTCATCAGAATTTGGACTATCTGATGAGTGACTATCAGAACTTTCTGAAACTACTTCTGCAGCTTTCCTAGGAGGAGATAGAGACATCCTCCTGTCCTTTCTTATGGCTTCAGTCTTGAAAGCCACTGACTTATTTCTGTAATCAACTTTATTACTTTTCTCCTCCTCCTTTCTGGCCATCAGCTGCATCTCATATGAAAGCAGTTTGTCAAATAATGCATGAGAGATTTATGTTAGTCTGACCACTTCCCTAATGGCACATATCTTGGTGTCTCAGTCCTTAGTTAATGATCTCAGAAACTTATCATTTAACTCATATGTGCCGAATACTTTTAGATATGACATCAATTCATTAACTATTCTGAAGAACTTCTTGTAACATTCAGTTATGTTGTCTGTTTTAGATTGTCTAAAACTTTCATACTCTTGATTCAGCATAGACTTTTTGTTTTCTCTCACTTCTTCTGAACCCTACATGTAGACAATCAGGGTGTCCCACATTTCTTTGGAGGTCTTGCAGTGAATCAAATTTTACAATGTTGAATCATCTATAGCACTAACTATTATATTCTGTGCTCTCTTATCCATAGTAGACAAGATGATCTCATCCTTTGTCATTTCAGAATACTCCTTTGGTGTCCTGAGATTTGCATCAAGAACTGAGACTTTCATTGGGATGAATGATCCTTCTTTGACTGTCATATAAATTCTTGGATCTGAAGCTTCCATAAACAGTGTAACTTTCTTTCCATATGCCAAAAATCTATTTCCTGCATATAGGTAACTTCATGGAACAAAACTCCTGATGATTCTCAATGGAACCCATTTTGCCTAATAGATTTTTGCCTTTGAGATATACTCAGACTGTTAAGTCTATTCTTTGAGTAACCTCCCTCTGATACCACTTGAAAGAATTGGTTTCAAGATGTCATAAACAACTAGAGGGGGGTGAATAGGTTCAATTCTTTTGCTAACTTAGGCAGACAAATCTATCTAGTTTAGCAATTTATTCAGCAGATATCACAGCACAGCATTCACATACACACAGCATTCCACAGATTGCACACCAGATTTATAGTGGTTCCCCAAATAATGGGTACATCCACTTTCCCTCTTCGCCTATCTAGCAGTATATTAGATTCAGCCTAACTTCCTTCTTTCTTCTCAGATCCGCAGATCTTACAGCTCAGAACCAAGAATGGTTCCTACAACTCAGAGTGAATCCACACTCCTATAACTCGGGCACAAGCTCTACCTCAGTCTCTTTCACAGGCCTACAATTCAGAGTGAAACCCCACTCCTATAACTCAGGCAAAAGCCCTACCTCAGCCTCTTTCACAGGCCTACAACTCAGGGAAAGGATTCCCCTACCTCAGGCACTCAGCCCTACCTCAGCCTTTATAATTTAGGCTTACAACTCAGAGAAATAAATCTCCTACACTCAGATCTATTACAAATCCTACAAAAGTTATTGATGAAAAGATAATAATAACTTCAACCAGATGGAGAGAGAATTGGTTGAAGGCTTCTTGATCAGTTCTTGATAGAACTGATTACTTAAGGATTAACCTGTCTTAGCTTCTTCAAAACTTCTTGAATCTGAATAAAGTAAGGTTGATTTTCTTAGTGTTGGAGTTGATCTTCAATCAGCTTCCTTGTTATTCAGAAATTAATCGGAATTCTTCTTCAGAATTGATCTGAATTCTTCTGCCAGACTGTTCAGGATCTGTCTTCACTGGATGAGGACTTCTCTCCTTCTTGTTTTTCTCTCTCTACAATCTGTTGACTGTTTCTTCTTTAACTTCTACTGGATCTTCAATCCTTCAGAGATTATTCTTCATTCACTGATCGTGTTCACGATCACTTCTTCACAATCGATAATTCCTACAATTGTTGAGAGAGCATATCTATATATAGGCTTCATCCATAATTACCGGCTATTCCGGTTCCAAACGATCTTGTGACACCTCTGACAGAAGTGACAACAATGTCAGTAATGACAGCTGTCAAGTCTCAATTGTATTACTTCAACCTTCATTGGACTTTGACTCAGCAGCAGAGAATGTCGAGTGAATACTTCACATGTGTCGACACACATAGTCCATGTGTCTACACAAGTCTTGATAATGTCGACACAGCTTCACTTTTACTTCTCGACACAGCTTCGGCGGAATGTGTCGACACAAGTCCTGTGTGTCGACACAATCACTCCTTGTCTTGAAAAAGTTGGTGTCGACAGAATTCTGGTGTGTGTCGACACAAGTTCTGTGTGTCGACACAGTCGTTGTCGATAGAATACTGGAATGTGTCGACAGTTTCTCTGTGTGTCGACACAAATTCTGGGTGTCGACACAATCTGGCCCTTGGTGTCGACACAGCGTTGTCGACAGATTTTCTGTGTGTCGACACAAATTCTGGGTGTCGACACAATCTGGCCCTTGGTGTCGACACAGTCATTCTCAATTGTCGACACTTGTACTTAGAAAATTTTTCTTCCATTTACTTAACCTGCATATGATAACTCCACACAACATCAAATACAACTTGATGCATATCATTGAGTTATGTGAGCCTTCTCCAAATCTGGTACACATTTTCCAATGTACCCAACAAAGCCCTCTCTGATTTAGGTTTTCCCTAGCCGAGCGTCGCCAAGTCTCCGTCTCTACGTGTCTCCTCTCCCCTCACTCTTGAAGGAGATAAATCTCTTAGCCGCTCTTGATTCAATAATGCAGCAAATAATTGTTTGTGCTAGCGTTTGGATTCCTTTATATCAACATCATTCTTGCTTGGCCTTGAACAGGTTCGAAATAAGATTGTGAACATTGCTAGCGTCGCTTAGCCGCCTCCGACAGATTCAGTCTCCTTCAGACAAGTAGAGATCTCTCTCTTGCCATCATTGAACTTCAATTACTTGGTTTGTTCTTATGATTATACGAATTAACCCTTGTTTGTTTGTGTTGTCAAATGAATAATGTATCGAATATCTAATCTGGCAAGAAATATCTTAGGGTTAATACATTTGGAATGTCATGAGATTGTGGTCACAAAAAACTTTATTTGAATATTCACTTAGATGAACGGATTTCTCGTTTGATGTATAATTCGAAGTATGTTTTATTTTTGGGAATGATAAACAAATATCATAATGAGAATCATTAGAAATTATATGAACTGTATTATTTGGATTCACACGTATATGAATGACATCTCGCTTTAATGAATTTCGTCTTTTTTGATGAATAATTTGAGGACCGGTAAGTTTGAGCACGGGCATTAAAAATTTGAATGATCATCGGTAATGTTGGAACCAAAAACTGGCCCCAACGAGAGTTTACCCAGGGGTGTATCCAACACCAACTTCTCCCGAGCTCAGACCCCTGAACAGCCAGAAAGAACCAAAGAACTGACCCTGGGCTTCAACACGGAGGTCCCTCCACTGACTCGGAAGATCTTAGAGCACTTCTCCACCTTAGCCAAGTGCCGAGCTAAGGATACCTCAGAAAACGCTATAAGACTTCAGAAAATGAGAAAACTTGTCTTCTGAGGTACCATGTAGGTCTATTTATAGAATCCAAAAATCTAGTCTGCCAACAGCGTAGCTCCGCTGTTCCAAAACACTAAATGCAGCCCAAAGTGCTCTGCCAACAGCCAAACTTCGCTGTTCTGAGGAGCTAAATGCATGCCTCTTGGGGCAACCAGGTAAATTTACCTCTGGACCAAACTGGGTGGGAGACATCTCGCACACCTAGCCGGAAGCTCTTCCGCCTGCTTCACTTATCTGAACGGACCATCCTAGGCCCAAGGAACTATGTACAGTTACTGATGTGTTGAAAGCGAGAGCTACACTCAACGCCTTGTGACAAAAAACGTCGAGAGCGTTGAAAGCAAGACCTACACTCAACGCCTTAGGACCAAAAGCGTTGAGAGTGTTGAGTGAAGGAGCCACACTCGATGCCTTAACTCAGAAAACGCCGAGAGCGTTGAGAGCGAAACCTACACTCAACGCTTTAGGACCAAAAGCGTCGAGAGCGTTGAGTGAAGGAGATACACTCAACACCTCAAGGAAAAAAGCGTCGAAAGCATTGAGTGAAGGAGCTAGACTCAACGCCTCAAGGCAAAACGTGTCGAGAGCGTTGAGTGAAGGAGCTACAATCAACGCCTCAAGGCAAAAAACGTCAAGAGCGTTGAGTGAAGGAGCTACACTTAACGCCTCGAGGCAAAAAGCGTTGAGAGCGTTGAGTGAATGTGCTATACTCAACATCTTGGATCCAAGGAGTTCCGCCCACTCCGGGGGCTTTCCGCCTATCCAGGCGGAAGCCTTTCCGCCTGCCCTGGCGAAAGGCTCTAGAGTTTACCTGCCCAGGGGAAAAAACCCACTCAGCGAATATGGGGTTGTACAGTTAAGGCCCTCGGTTAGCGATTAAATGATTGTTGGGTTATGTCACGCTTGTACTGTACACACATTTGAATTGGAAGATAATAATTGTAACGAATTCTGAATAACAAATATATGTTTAGTGTTTCTACATCATGCTCGGTAGTGAGCAAATGTTTACTTGGAAGATAACTATGTCCTATAATTGTAGAACCTAGACGAGTGCTCGATATCTCTGATCCAACACATGTCAACTTACCACTACAATATACTCGAAAAATATTCTTGTTATTATGACCTTAACCTCTCGAACCCGCGAGACTCAAAACTCACTGTTTGGTTTCTTCTGTGACGTCGAATCTGATTTCGTATGTCTGTCTGAGTAAAATCTATTCTTGATCTGATCGTTCATTTAAAGTGTTTTTGTTCCGGTTAAATCACTACAGTGTAAATCATGTAACTCATAATATCATAAGCAAACATTGAAATGTGTTGGGGTCACTTGGGTTGCAGCCTTCACGGTGCCAGTGGGGAACCACTAATCCTCCTTGAGCCGAGCCTGGGCCGTGACGAGGGTCACGACAAGCAGGAAGTTTCCTAATAAGACTTGTATTCGGACTGAGTGTGAACCATGCGAATCACTCAAAACACTCATACACTGCATTGATTGCAACTTATGATATTACTTGTTCTATTATATGTTATGCTCCAGGATAAGCTTAATTTAATCATTTCTGTTTAACTATTCTACTTGTCTGTTTTGGTAACATCGCTTTATAAAAACTGGTACGTGTAGGCTTCTGTTTCGACTATTTTGTACTTTAATTTGCTCACTCTACTTATTTCAATATTTTGAGGCTTTTCCTTTCTGTTTTGGAATTGCTTTAGCGTTCGTGCAGCGCCGCCAGGTTCTTGAGTTGATCTGCTTAAAGTTTCAGGTTCTATGTTTATATTTCATTTACTGTCAAATATTATTTTTTATGTAATAATTGTAATAAGACATTTTCTCTGATATCATGGACAACTACTAGGTTATTTAAATACTTTATGTACTAGAATTTGATATTAATGTATGTACATCCTCTTGTAAATCATAATTGCATGAAATCTGTAGCAGTACCTGTAAAATATGAATTTTACAAAAATGCATGTGCACTTAAAATTCTCACTGTTTTCAACTCTAACAGCTTCCGCGATAAAGTCAAACTGTTTTTCTCCAAATTAACTATTTTAAAACTATTTTCAGTATTCTTTGCATCCGCCTTATCAGACATGACTTTCTTTCCGCTCATGCCTGTGGCATCACGACCCGTCTGAAGCGCGCTCTGACTTTGTCGAAACGGGTCGTGACAGTTGATATCAGAGAGAGCTTAGGGAGGTTAGTTTCAAAAGATAAAGTATTTTATAATTATCAAATATTTTAAACTTTATTTTAAAAATATATATACATGCATTATTTCTACACTCACTTGTTATTATCTGTTGTTTGCGGCTGAAACACGCACACACTCACTGATAAGCATGAGTAGTATGCACACGAATGTTAAGGGAGTATGGAAAAACTTAATATTTTTGTGCATGTGAATTTCCACTATGATATGCACTGCTTGCGAATATTAAATTGTATGAGCGATTTAATATTTTTATGTGTGTTAGCATTAGAGTCCTAATATGCATGACATGTTAAGTGATATGAGCGCTTAACATGGCATGTGTATTCATTCATTTGCATTCATATCATAAAACATTGCACAGGTGTGTTATGGTCCTAACTCGATGGTGGTCGGAGGCGGAGATGATGGTGGAGGATACCGTGGAGTCGGAACCGCGGCTGCCTTGGAGGGGTTGCTCATTTGAGGAGAGAGCACAAATATCTCACACAAGGGGACAAATAAACTAGAACTTCATTTTTATGCCTTCAAATATACAATACTCATGTCTTTATATAGGCTACAAGATGACTCTAATAAGTCAAACATAATAATAAGGATAAAAGGGCTCGGTGCTTGAGACCTCATAACTTCTCATAACAGCACATTACATAATACGCAACCCATAACATAATACGCAACTCATAACATCTCATCTGTCCCCCAAAAAGAGTTTTCCCGCAAACTCTATCCGATGCCCTCGTCATTAGAGACCTCGACATGTACGTAGAAGGGTCGGGAGCACCTGTGGCCGCAAGTGTACTGCTCGTCGTAATTAAAGCATAGTCCTTGGGCACGTCGTTGCAGCATCGCAGCATGAGATAAATGAAGGATCAGTGGAGTTGGTGGTCCCTTGCTACGGCCCTGTGGAACGATGTTGGTGGGAGGCGGGTAGGGATCATGTGCTAGCTGGAGGCGACGATCGCAGAGCCGGGCCAGACTCATAGCAATCACTAAGTCTGGAGGGGCCTCAAACTCAACATCCAGTCGCAGTCGCTCGCGAAGTCCAGCGGTGAAAATGTCGACATGCATATCCGGAGCAAGAGGGACATGCGTTAAGAGAAGCTGAAATTGTTCCAGGTACTCGTCCACGGTACTGGTTTGGCGAAGAAATGTGAGTGCGCCGAGGGAGTTACTGCGGATAGGAGGTCCGAAACGCAAGTTGCAGAGTCGCTTGAAGTCGTCCCAAATTAGATTTGGTTAATCGGTGAGAAGTCGAGAAGCCCATAAAACAGCGACGTCGAGCATATGGAAAGATGTTAGATGGATCCGATCAGGCGCCGGAGTTTGCTGGTGGCTGAAGAATTGCTCACACTTGGTGAGCCAACTCAAAGGATCGTTTTTCCCATCATTGGTTGGAAATTCCAATCTGGTATAGCGTGGTACAATCGTTGCGTCGGGGTGCGCGAGGACTGGTGGCGGCGGCTCGGGGACGGTCAGGGATGGCGGGGCAGTGCGGAGAAGTGGTTGTGTCTGACTGCTGCTGGCATGATCGTGTGACGGGGCGGTAGACAGATCATCGATGCGCTTGGAGAGCGCAATAATGGCCTCCTGTTGACGATCCCCGAGAGCCGTGTGCGCAGCTTGTTGCGCCATGACGGCCTGGAGCATGGTCATAATCTGATTGAGTTGTTCAGATGAGTCACCCATAATGTGAGTGGAGGAGCGAGAAGAAGAACGGGTGGTCGGCCGGTGGGATCGCGTCGAGTCGGAAGACTGAGAGTGACCACGGGAGCCGCGGTGATACCCAATATTGGCACCGAAGGAGATGAGCCCGCTGGAAATAACAATTTGTGGCGTGGGACGACCGGAGATGGCGGTTTTTTAAAAAAAACTAAAGTGGGGCTGCTGATGTGGAGAGGGAGTGGGACCCGCTGCCAATTAAGATAAATTAATGTGGAAGGGTTCCAAACAGTGACAGCTACAGCCAGCAGGGATTAAAATCATGAAGAACGGGGCGGGCGGAAGAAATAAAGTCGGGGATTGATTAAAAAGAAACGGGATGTGGGGTGGGGCTCGAGGTAGGAAGAAAAAGGAGACGGGCGGTTCGATTGCGGTGGGCTCGAGGGACAGAAATATCTCGTGCTGCTCGGGATTGCTTCGACGGACGACAAAGAGGCGAAGGGCGTGCGGCGCGAGAGATCAGGGCTCGCCGGAACTTGGAGCAGGTCGGGATGGAGAGGTGCGTAGTGGCGATACGGTATGGTTTCTGGTGTCGATGAAGAGGTGTAGTGAAGGTGCGTCCCTGGAAGCCGACGCGTACTGCTGCAGCGGAAGCCGGAGGTGCTGTGCTAGAGTGGTGTGCTGCTGGAGTAGTGTTGCTGCTGGAGTTGAGGATGCAGAGAGGTGCGGGCGTCTGGGAACCGGCGGAGCAGGGCACGAACAGCTCGAGAAAAAAAAGGGGCGAAACGGTGCGCTCGGGGAAGAAGATGAAGGGCGTTGTTGAAGTCGACTGGCGCTTGCTGAACTCGCCGGAGGTAGGAACCGTGGTGCTGGAGGAGACGATGGTAGGTGAGCTGAGGATCTTGCTGGAGGCATTGGGAAGGGGAAACAATGGTTGACCGTAGGGAACGGCGACCGGAGGGGAGGAAAGTCCTCTGATAACAAGTTGTTATGGTCCTAACTCGGTGGTGGTCAGAGGCGGAAATGATGACGGTGGAGGATACCGTGGAGTCGGAACAGTGGTTGCCTAGGCGGGGTTGCTCGTTGGAGGAGAGAGCCACCAATATCTCACACAAGGGGACAAAGAAACTAGTACTTCATTTACATGTCTTCAAACATACAATACTCATGTATTTATATAGGCTACAAGATGACTATAATAATACAAACATAATAATAAGGATAAAAGGGTTCGGTGCTCGAGACCCCATAACTTCTCATAACAACCCATAACATAATATGCAACCCATAACATAATACACAACTCATAACAAAGTGATAAGGTAAGAACAACAATAATGATTGTACACACATGATCTTATTATCTGTTTGACATAGCACATGATCTCATTGTTGCACTTCCATGATCATTATCTAGAGTTGTTCAATGAAAATGCAGTAATTATTACATAATTTATGTACCTGACAGCAGGAAATGTGTTAGAATCTCTAATTTCAAGTCCCGATATTTGTAATTAGTCCTTCCTATTTCGCGTGTCTGTGAATCTTATCTGGTCATCTTGTATCTCCTTCAAGATAGCTTCTAAGTGTTAGTGAGAAATGAGTTTCTTTTTGTGAATTGCTCTGCTGTATTTCTTCAGCATTGTTTTGTGTTCTTCCATCTCTACGATTACTCGCTATTGTGGACAATCAATTGTCATTCAATTTCTTTTCCTCTTTGTTGTCCTGTCTTTCCTTCATGCAAAATCTTTTCGCTCTCGGATCCTCGATTCTTACCTTTCAATTTTGAGCTACTTGAAGCCATTTTTGTGCATCCTGAAACCAATCATTTGTATATGCCCGAACCCGCTAAGTCTGAAGAGTTCTCCAGTAAACTTGAATCTGACCTGCGTTGCAAGTATCTGTAACTTTTCTCTTGATCATAGTAAGTCATCGCGCTTGTTATCCTCTCTATTTCTTTGTGTTCATAGTTAACTTCTACGCCTTAATCTGCAAACCATGTTGAAATGAATATCATCTGAATCTTCGCCCTAAGAGTCCCTATTCAAAAAATTCTCAGAAAGTTTCGGGACGAAACTTCCTCAGTAGGGGAGAATGTAACAACCCGATTTTTAAATACATGTAATTGTAAATAATAATAATAATAAAATAATAAAATAAAAACCTAATCCCCCCATATAACCTGAGCCAGCCTTCCCCCGCTTATTTTTTTCTCTCGATCCGCTCCAGCCCCGATTCTCGCAAGCCGCTGCTCCCGCTCTTCCTGATCCGGTCTTTTCTCCCCGTCTCCCGCAAGCGCTAAGCCGCCGCTCGACTCCCTGTCCTTCGGCGACTCCTCTGATGCTAGGGTCGACGGCCTCCGACGGCTTCTCCTTCTCCGTTTGCTGAGGTCGACGCCTCCTCTTCCTTCATCCAATGGCTTGCTGCTCCGTCAAGTCCTCCGCCTCTCCTATTTTCCTCCAGAGGCCAGCTAGGAGTTTTTCCTCCTCTCTTAGGGTAGGCAGCCCTGTTGCATCTCTTCTTCCTTATTTTGGTCGGTGGATCTCAAAGGAACGTCTAGGGTTTTCCCGGATCCGCCCCTATTAAGATTTTTGAGGTCGGATTTTATCCTCCTTGGATAAGAAATCACTCTCTTTTCCTCTTTTCAGATTTTATTGAGATTATTCGTTAACTTTTTGCGCTCCAAATAAAAGTTTTTTTGTCGACCTAAAGTGCGTTCGTCGTATACTCGACTAATCCTTGTTGTATTTGTGATTTTGCGCATCGTTGGTCACGTTAATTGACGGTTCATGAAGGAAACCCTCTCTGATTTAGGATTTCCCCTAGCCGAGCGTCGTCAAGTCTCCATCTCCGCGTATGTCTCCTCTTCCCTCACTCTTGAGTGAGGTAAATCTCTTAACCGCTCTTGATTCAATTATGTAGCGAATAATTACGTGTGCAAGCTGGTGGAGACCAGCCCTGATCGGGTCGACGAAAGTTGTCTGATGCCGCACCCGACTAGAACTCTGTTGGCCCTGAGATATTGCATTTTTAGGTGTCAATTTGTATTTTTTGTGTGTGAAAATATATATATATATATTTATAATATACACAACTATACATACATATATATATAAAAGAAAAGTTATTTGTTTTAAATTTTAAAAAAACATATATATATATATATATATATAATACTTATAAGTTATAAGTATATATATATATGACTTAAGATAGAAGACGGTCCAGCCTCTTTCCCCGGTCCAGAAAGTTTTTCTTGCCCGTTTTTAGTCTCCCGGACCGACAATGGTAACGCTAGGGCTCAGCTCCCACCCTCCGTTCCGGTTTCGTCACTGCAAGCCGCCGCTTTCTTCGGAAGCTCCAACCGTCGGCCACGATTCCTCCGCGCCGCACGTCGTGGGCCACAACTCCTCCAAACCGCGGCCATGTCCGCGCCAACACGACGCCGCGAGTTCAGCTCCATGCCTCTACCGCCATGACTGATACCCTTTTTCTACTTCTCTGTTTTAACCCTATAAAGGGGACGTGTTTTGTATTTTCGTTTTTGGTGAATGATGAAATGTATTGTGTGATTGCTACTTGGTGTTCTTCCCGTTTGAGAAGATGATGAATAGTATATTTTAAAATCCCGTAAGAGTGTTGTATGTGAGATTGTTGTAGGCTAGGGATGAGCATATTATTCGAAATTCGAAAGTCGCTCGAAAATCATTCGAAAATTGAGCCGAATCGGAATCGGTTAAAATTGATTCGACTCAATTTGAGTCGATTCAATTTGACTCGAATCTGATTTCGAGTCGATTTCGAGTCAGCCCTGAATCGCTCGAAATATGATTCGAATCAACTCGAATTAATTAAAAAAATTATGTATTTATTAATATATTTTTATTTTAAGATTAAAAATAACAAAATTTAAACCTAAATAAAAAGAATGAAGGTTTTAATTGTTTCATTTGTTAAATTTATAGGTTGTCCAATTTAATTTTAAGCAAACTAGGAATAAAACGAAGAATTGCTCAATTTCGAGCCGACTTGATTTGATTTCGAGCCGACCCGATTCGATTTCGAGCCGACTCGATTCGATTTCGAGCTGACTCGAAATCGAGTCATTTCGAGTGGAGCCGATTCGACTCGAAATCAATTTCGATTTCGAGTCAATTTTGAGCCGAGTTCGAGTCAAAAATTTCGATTTCGAGCCGAGCCAAAATAACTCGAAGTCGAATCGATATCAGCCCTACTGTAGGCAGCTAATGAGATCTGTTGTTGAGATTTTTTGTTGCTTGCTTCCACCGTTTGATATTAATGAAAAATTAGCGCCTTGCTTGTGTGTTTCCGGTTAACATTAGGATTTATAGGAGTTGTGAACAGTAGGAAGAAGTGATTGACTTGTGGAGTGAAATCAATTTAGGAATGATTTTAGGTCTTAGTTTTGATTCCCGTGGAGCCACTTCGTGGGAGGAATTAGGAAATGTCAGCTTGGTGCTTTCGCAAACAGTAACGAGAGAAGTTAGGTTCTTTGTGCTTCTCGAGCGATTGAGATTACGTGGACCCTCTTGCGTGTGAGGAAGCGAGTTAATTTAGGTTTGTTTAGTTTGTGGCTTTCTCTAGAGTGAGTGACTCTGTGGAACCACTTTCGTCTGTGAGTGAGATTCTCCTTGGTGCCCGTGTGCGATAGCGACCGACCTCGGAGCAGGAGACCGAAGGTGACGAGGAGTTCCTCGCGTAATCGTCATCGACTTCGAATACGGAAGACGTCTCTTTCGTGGATAAATGTTGTAACACCCTCATATTTCGCTCACTCACTTTAATTTATTTTCTCTCCCTGATGATGAAAAAGGCACATTTAAAGTTTCGCAATATTTTGACGGAATTTGTTTTTAATTTTCATTTTGGTATTTCATTTATTTGGTCTCTTGGATGAGATTGGGTTGTCCTTTGAGTTATTTGTGCTTTCATGGGCTTGCAGCACTTGTTGGGTTGATTCCTCCTTTGGCTGGTTGAATTTACTTGTTGACTGTCTTGCATTTGTTGGGCTTACTATTTAAATTGGCTGCTTTATCCTGTGCTGACTTGTAAGTAGGCAGGTTGCCTTGTTAAGTATTGGCTGGTTGTTTATGTGCTGGCTTGTTGAGGTTTATTTGGGTTCGGGCAAGGCCATCTGGAGCGGTGCCGCTCGCCGCGCGCTGCTTCTATCGCTGTTATAAGGAAATCCCGAGCTTTAGTTTCTCCCGCACTACTATTTCGTCAACTCTCTGTTTCTGCGATTTCTCGTCTCCTTCTTCCTCTGGCTACTCTACTTCGACAGAGAAGTGCTTCTTCTCCTTCTTCATTCACCATGTGCCTCGGTGCCGTCGATCTTGTTGTTGTGTCGTCGTCGCTATGCTGTTGTGCCGACGACCTTGCTGAGCCGATCGATTTCACCGTGCGATCGACTCTGCGTGCCGACGCTGCTTCGCTTATGTCGTCTCTGCGCCGACTGCTCTGTTGTGGCGCCAATCGTCTGAGCTGACGGCTCTGCTGGACCGATTAGGGTTGTTGCTGCTACTATTCCTCTTCTTCTTCTTTGCTGAGTTGTTGTGCCGCCATCGCTGGGTTGCTGTGCCGATCGACTTTGTTGTGACGTCACTGTGGTCACTGACTCGTCCTGTGAGGGTGACTGCTTCTTTCTGCGACTACTTTTTCTCTTCTTGCTGTAAGGAATTTCTTCTCTTTCTCCTTGCCTGGTTTGGTTTATTTGTTCTTTACTTGGCGAATCTGTTTTTGAGTTCTGGGGGACTGATTTGGGTTGATGAGATAATGCTTTTGGATGACTTAAGCTATTTTGGGTATTTGGGAGAAATCAAAATATTTGGGCTGTTAAGATAAATGCTTTTCGTTAATTTAGTTAGTTAGCCAACTTGAGAATTTTATTTACTTTTGGACTACTTTTAATAAGTGATTTTGCGATAGTTTCAAGCTATTTTGAGCCTTCTGGATATTTATGTCGTTTGGTCGGCCAATTTTTCAGTCTCGAAAGAGCACTGTTGTGGGTTGGATACCTTTTTGGACATTCTTGATTTTTCTTTTACCTTTCGAGATTTAAGCATATTTTTGGTAAGCTTTTCGCTACGAATTTCAAGTGACGCAACCCAATAAACGTACGCATAATTTCAGTGGTTTCCAAGATCCCGAAACCAGAGGATGGCGTCACAAGAGAACCGTGGCGGAAATGCGAACTTGGACAGAGGCAAAGCTGTTATGAGTTTCTTATTTCTTGATTTAGTATACTCACTTACTTTCCTATTCTGCTTCATTTTATGAAATAAACAAGTGCATGTGCATGAGTTTAACTCATTAAGATATCGCTGTGGGATAAAATGTGGGCGAGGGCAAAATATGAAAGCGATATATTTCATTCCAAGAGGATCATTTTTATTATAAACTCCTATTTACACGCCAAGATAATAATTTAAAATTCTGCATAGGGAAATGTGATGGTTTTGAATCTGATGATGTGGAGGCATCCGCTGATGGATTCACCACTAGGGGTGAGCCTACAATTACTCTCTTCAGGTGCGGGGCCCAATTCAAGTTTGCATCACCGGAGCATTTCCTATTTTATGTAACTCAAATTAAGGGGTAAATTAAGATTCAGCTTTGAAAATGAAATTATTTATTATTGTACTGTATGCATATTGATAGTATCTTCATTGTTTGCATGTACAATACTTCACGAAATATTTATCTCACCTAGTCATAATTTTTATGACTAACCCATTATGCATCCATTTTTTTCAGACAACGGGTGTGACTTCAAGTGTACGACGGAGGTTCGCGCCTGAAGAATTAGAACAGGTATGACTAAATGTCTACAAAAGAATCGAAGAAGGTTCTAAAAGTCATAGATTACTCTGTTCAGAGAATTATTGTAAATTTTTATCAGATTTCGAATAAGCGCCCGTATGATCGTGTAAATAAATAAAAGAATGAAATAAGAAGTTCTGTGTTACTCTTTTTTTACTGTGTTTTTTTCTTTCCTACGATCCACTGGTGAAAATTAATGTCGATCATTTTGGGAAGCCCGGAAAAAAGGGTCTTCACAATTGGTATCAGAGCAGGTTTATTTTCAATATGTGTGGTCGTAGGCAGTACGAAAATATAACACAAACGTTAATATGTAACTTAATTAAATCAACTTCGTGTATAGGAACTCGTCCAAGTTTATTCTAACCGTCGCAGTCAACGCCGTCGAGAGAATCAAGAAGATCATGACCATCAAGCAGCAACCAGGTCCGAGGGAAGTGACAACGGGCATCAACACCATCGGCGTCCTTCGGATTTCGTGCTATCAATAGCAGAAGCTTTTAAGTTAGTTTTCCCGACGTTAGTTGCTTTAAGACCCACACTTCCCCAAAAGAGTCCTAACCCACCACATCAACCACATCAACATCCAATGAACTCTCCTCCAACTCTCCCTCCAACAGTAGAAGCTTCGGCACTCCAATACCGTCAAATGGACTATGATCTTAAACAGCTTATGGAGTTAAAGCCACCAACTTTTGTATGAGGTATGTCTCCCTTAGAAACCGAAGATTGGATACTCTACATCGAAACCATCTTCCAGGTCATGCGCTGCCCAGAGGATCGGAAAGTTGAACTCATGTCATTTTTACTTGAAGGTGCAGCAAAGCGTTGGTGGAACAACTTAGTCGCCACAAAATTTATCAGACAAGACCTAGTATCATGGCCAGACTTTATCAAGGAATTTACAAATTGGTTTGTGCCACGATCAGAGAAAAGAGTCCTACACGACCAATTCATGTGACTAGTTCAAGGGACAAAAACAGTTCTACAATACGAGATGGAATTCTCAAAATTAGCATATTATGCCTACTCTCACGTAACCTCGGAAGAAGATCGTTGCAGGCAATTTCAACAAGAACTGCAGGACGACATTCGCAATCTACTCGTACCTTTGGATATCCTAGAATATGCAAAGTTAGTCGAGCGAGTGCGATTAGTGGAGGTGGGCCCCCGTGTGGCGGATCGATCAAGGCAGCGGGTGGTCCTTGGTGTTTAAACGGGGTTTTGGGAAGACAGAAATATCGAGATAGTGGGAAGAGAAAAGCCACGGAAATCCCAACTCAAAGTGAAGTACAGGGCAAAGATGTTGCTAAGACAATACAAACTGATTCATCAACCAGTAATGCGTCCCAAGCAAACCCGACGAAATGCGTCAAGTGTATCTGATTTCATAAAGGAGAATGTTTGATTGCGGCATGTTATTATTGTCGTCGGTCGGGGCATACAAAGAAAAATTGTTCAAAGCTCATGAACAAAGAAATTAATTTTCATGGACATTGTCCTCTACAACAGCAATTATATCAAATGTTTGTTGAATCCTTAGCGTCAGCACCTGCTCCGGCACCTGCACCAGCACCTGCTCCAATACCTCCGCCAGAAGTTCCGGAAGAGAGATTGATTATGCCACGATCATTTACGTATAACAAAAAATAAAAAATGTAATCTTTCTTTGATGTAGATATTGTAAATCAACTTATAATTATATATTATCTTTTCGAGGACGAAAAGTTCTTTTAGGAGGGAAGGATTGTAACACCCTCATATTTCGCTCAATCACTTTAATTTATTTTCTCTCCTCGATGATGAAAAAGGCACATTTAGATTTTCGCAATATTTTGACGGAATTTGTTTTTAATTTTCATTTTGGTATTTCATTTATCCGTTCGACAAACGCCGAGCTTCGTTCGACGAAAGTCGAGCCCCGTTCTACGAACGTCGAGCACCATCCGACGAACGCCGAACCCCGTTTGAAGAATGTCGAGCTCTGTTCGACGAACGCCGAGCTCCGTTCGACGAACGTCGATCTCAACTCAAGCTCAGTTTGGCAAAAACCCGAATCGGTTCGACGAACCCCGGGCGGACGCGGGCTGGGTGGGCCAGCCCGCGTAGCTTGCGCTCCTAACTTTGGCGGGAGCGGGCTGACCGTTCTGAGTTCGCCAGCATGTTGTTCTGTCGTGGACAGGTCGCCTTGGTCCGCTTGCCTTGCCAGGTGGACCCACTCGGCGAACACGGGGTTGTACACAATCCCCGCTCTTTTCGAGTGTGGTCAAGCTCGGAAAGAATCATCCAACCCACATGTTCGGTGAGTGCTTTGCTGAGCTGGAGTGAATCTTTTGGTGGGTCCCACCTTCACGCTATAAATATGTCATCGGACCCTTTGGAGAAATCCCGCCCTCTTTCAGCCTTCTCTGTGAGCTGTAGCTGCACGATGCTGGTGTCCGAGGAGATGCGAGCTCGCCTAGCGGCCGCGAGGGAGGGGACTAGGGCGGAGGCTCTCGAGGCAGCCCCATGGTTGGCGCGCGGATCGTCCGGCCCCCTCTTCAGGCCGGTAAAAGGGAAAATCGTCAGGCGGTCTCCTGCAAACGACCTCCCGGGATCCAGCTCGGCGGCCGGTGCCGAGGTTGCCCATGAGGTATGTGCACCCCCCGCTTGATTCGCCGTCTTGCTTCTGACTCCTCTTTCCGCAGGTGCCACCCTGTGAAGACGGAGGCGACGGAGGGGAGCGGGGCCATTCATTCCCGCTGTCAACCGAGCGGGTCGTCAGCCCTTCGGGCCAGGGGCACCCCCCTCCGGAGATTTCTCAGTCGCCAATTCCCCCTGGGCTGGGGAAATCCTTCGCAGTTCTTGAGGGAGGATTCTTCCAGGGTCGGCCGGGCTCCACCCGGCCATCAGCTAGTGCGGGTGACGTGCCGACTTCCGGTGAGCTCATACTTGTGTCTGTTTGTTTCCGCTCGCTCCCTCTGACCCTTCCCTTTGCAGGTTTCAACGCGATCTCCTCCTCTGATGTCGACATGAGCGAGGGATATTCGCCTCCCCCTGATACAGATCACATTTCAG
This sequence comes from Platanthera guangdongensis, assembly GCA_039583875.1. Lineage (NCBI taxonomy): Eukaryota > Viridiplantae > Streptophyta > Magnoliopsida > Asparagales > Orchidaceae > Platanthera > Platanthera guangdongensis. Next base: position 162,372,754 of record CM077162.1, read on the forward strand.
AGTATATGGGCGACCCAACGGATGCGGAGGGGATGAAGAGGCAGGTGACGCGGTTCTTTCAGAAACACACACTACTGCTGCAGGAGGTCTTCAACAAGGTTGACAAAGACAAGGCCGCGGCGGAAGAGCGGTTCGCCGTTCTGGAGGGGGCGAGGGGTCCGGCTGACGGGGATGGGGTTACCTCTCCGGGGGTGCACATTACGCGGGCCGAGGAGCGGCTTAGGCTTGCCACGGAGCAGGTCGTCCTGACCCAGCAAGAGTTGTTGGCGGTTCGTGGGTACCATTATCCTCGCGTAACGCCCCGATCTGGGACTCGAGGGCGGGGCAGGTGGAAATGGATCCAGTATTGAGCCACCCGCCCCTTCCTCGCTACCGATCGTCGGGCCCAAGTCGCACCTGCATCCTAGACCAACTCGCGTAGTGAGGCCACGAAGTTTCTTTCCTCCAAACATTTAATCTACTTGTAATAATTTGAGACTTTCCGCCCGCCAATGGGATTGTATTTGCTGCGGGTTAATTTTATTGTGTTGTTGCTTAGTTTTCTCTGGGTGAATGCGGATGAAGCGTTCTTGCACGCCTACTCCATTCTTTAAGCGGTCGCGAGATTATTGAATCGGCCCGCCCAACCCGCCCATCTAGTCTCGGTGGGGGCGAGCCGAATGCCGCAGATCGCGAGCATAAGCAGCTCGCCTACTGTTCCAGGCAGGCGTGAGTCGCAGCTCGCTCGCTTCTTAGGCGGACGCGGGCGAGCGTTGTTCGTTGCCGAACAGTCTTTGAAGCGCGGCTGCGAGCCGGGAAGTCGAAACGTCCGGGCACATTTTGCTATCCGCACTTTTCCCGCCGTCGGAATATTTTCCCGCCCTTTTTCTTTCTATAAATAGTACTTGCCGGCCCTTTCTTGCCCACCGCATTTAAGACTTTCCCTTCTTCTCTACTTCCTGCGACTCTCGACTCGCCCGCTTCCTGCAAGAACTTCTTCGTCCCGCTTAGCAAGCTTTCTGCGAGATGGGTGGTGGTAGCGGCGATGAAGACGGGAGGAGCAGGTGTGCTTGGACCTTCTCTGAGCACAACTTCTCTCATGCCGCCATCTCTGAAGGAGAGTTCTTCGATGCTATAGGCGACTACATACCGTCAGGCTTTGTTGCGAGCCGACCGGAGGAGGGGGAGAAGATCAACAATCTCTCGAGGGAGGAGCTCGTCATACCTACGGCGCACTTCGAGGCGGGTCTCCGGCTTCCCCTATGGTCGGAGGTCCGCCAAATATTAAAATACTTTGGGGTCGTCCCTGGGCAGTGTTGCAGTATGGAGGTCGGGCGGTCTGTTGCTATATGAAGACCGGGCGGTCTGGCGGTTTATCCTTGCCGGTCTGTCTGCCGGGCTGTTGCTGTTTGGTATCCCAGCGGTCTGGCGGTTTGTCTCAGACGACTTGGAGACCGGGCGGTCTAGCGGTCTCCTGTGGCGGCTTGCTCTCTGTGGCGCTTGTTCTCTCCTCCTATTGGTTGTCGGGCGGTTAGCTGGCTTGTCTAACCGCACGACCAGTCCGGTTTGTCTATTTGTAAAGCTGCATATACTTGTAAATTTTTAGTCTCACATTGCTTAATTGTAATCTCTCTCATCTCCTCCATTCTATAAAAGGGAGGTTATACCATTGTAATTGATACTTTTTTTGGATAATAAAGTTTGCATTACTCCAAATTTTTGGTCTGCTTTTTCCTGTTCGCGCATGGTATCAGAGCACTCGGTGCTTTCCTCCTGATTGTGTGAGCGCTCTCTGTCCGTGCGGCTTGTTTCTTCCCGCGACCTGTCTTCGCGACTTGTTTCTTCTTTCCGCGACCTGTTTTCGCGGCTTGATTCCTCTTCTGTCGTTGCCCTGTTCGCGCGGCTTGATTCTCCCTGTTATTGCCCTTTGTGTTTGCGGCCTCTTGCTTCATATTTCTTGCCGCACACTTTGCTTAGTCGTCGGCTCCCCTTTTCAAGTCGCTCCTCTTCTTTGTTGCCGCGACCTGTCCTTAAGTCGTCGCTCCCTGTTCTAGCCTCTCTCCTCTGCTTTGTCGTCGCGACCTGTCCTTAAGTCGCTGCGATCTGTTCTCGCCGCTCTACTCTTCTTTGTCGCCGCGACCTGTCCTTAAGTCTCGCGACCTTGTTAGTCCGTTTTCCTTCTAGCGACTTCTCCTTCTAGCCGCGGCTTGTTTCTCTCGCTACCTTCTTCTATGGCCAACTCTGATATCTCCACCGCCACTACTCCCGTTGTCGCTCATCCTCCTACACCTCCCACTCCTTCTGGTAATCTTGGCACCGCTTCCAAGCTTATTGGTCTCAACTATCCAGATTGGAGTGTCTCCTTCACCTTCCTCTTCCTCTCTCAACGCAAACGTCATCATCTCACTGATGACCCTCCTCCACATGATTCCCCTCTCTTTGACGACTGGGATGCCAACGATGTTCTTGTACGCACATGGCTGGCTAACAGCCTCTCTGATGAATGCCTCTCTGTCATCCGTCATGATGAAACCGTCAAGGCCGCTTGGCTACATCTTGTCGCTCTCTACTCAAAGGGGGCTCAGACGTCTCGCATCTATACTTTATATGCGGACCTCTTTGCCCGTCCCTCCATGTCTCCAGCGGCTGCTTACCAGTAACTTCAGGCTCTCGGAGTCGAAATTCTACAAAATCGTCTCTTCTCTGCCGATCTCGCTGAGCAACACAAACACTTCCAGGAGCTTCTGGTTGTGTATTATCTTATACGCCTTCCAGAGTCATATGACATGATCCGTCAACAGATCCTTGGTGAGGCGGAGTCTCCCACCCTGGATGTCACCGCTGCCCGCATCGCCGCTGTTACTTCTTTACTCCAACGTCCGTTGTTATCCTCCCCTCCTCCATCGGACATCTCCGCTCACCATACTCAGCGCAGTGGCTCTGGTGGCCGCCACCTCCCCTCCAGCGACCGTGGTGCTTCCCGCTTTCTTTGTTCTCATTGTGGCCGCACCGGCCACACGATTGATCGCTGTTGGAAGAAGCATCCTCATCTTCGACCATCTGGTGACGCATCCACTTCCTCTTCGAAGTCGTCCGCCTCTGTGGTCACGTCTTCAAGTAGTGTCCACGTCGCTACTCAAGGTAAATGGCTGATCGACTCTGGTGCTACCAATCATATGACCGGCAATCCGCACTGTTTTTCTCTCCTACAACAGCATGACCGGTTACCCCCGATCCTTGTTGCAGGCGGCTCTCCTTCACCGGTCAATGGAACGGGGGTTGTTCAAGTAACTCTGTCTCTTCGCTTGGCGGACACCCTCTACGTGCCCAAGTTCCTTTGCAACTTGTTATTTGTTACTTCCCTTTGCAAACAACTACAATGCTCTGTCACATTCACGTCTACTACTTGTTCTTTTCAAGATCCGGGCACCAAACGGACGATTGCTACTGGGACTGAGAGTGGCGGCCTCTACTTCCTTGATAACGTTTTTGCACTCTTCGCCTTCTCAGCATCTTCTACTGATCTTCTCCAGTAGCACCTTCATCTTGGTCATGCTCCTCCTCGTCTTCTCCGTCAGCTTCTCCCACATCTTCCTCCGCAAGGCCCACCGCTCAACTGTGAAGCATGTCCACTTGGCAAGCATCACCGCTCCATCCCACCAAAGCAAGGTCGTGGATCTTGCCGACCGTTTGAACTTGTTCACTCCGACATCTGGGGTCCTGCTCCTACTCCTCACCATCGGTCGGGGTAGTTTATATTTTGTAACGTTTATTGATGATTTCTCTCAATGTACATGGGTGTATCTTTTAAAAGATCGCTCAGAACTTTATTTTGTATGGACATTTTTTTATCATATGATTAAAAATCAGTTTGATATGTCTATTAAAATTTTTCGTTCTGACAACGCAAAAGAATATCTTAGCAATGCTTTCACTTCTTTTTGTGTGCAAAATGATATTTTTCATCAAACTACTTGTGTCTATATCTCGCAACAAAATTGGGTGGCGGAACGCAAGAACCATCACCTTCTTGATGTCGCTCGCACTCTGATGACACAAATACACGTTCCTCGCTCCTATTGGGGCTACGTTGTCCTCCTCTCCTGTTACCTCATTAATCTCATTTCGTCCACGGTTCTCCACGGACAAACTCCCTTCTCTCTTCTCTATCCTGGCAAGGATGTGTTTCCTCTTTCTCTGCCTATCTTTGGGTGCACGGCCTTTGTGCACAATCCTTCCGCCACACATGACAAACTTGACTCACGTGCCACCAAATGTATCTTTTTGGGTTACTCAACTACCAAAAAAGGCTACTGTTGTTTTGATCTCGTTCTTCGTAAAGAATACGTCTCCGCAGATGTGACCTTCGAAAATGTGTCATATTTCTCCTCCGACCCACCTCCACCTCCTTCTCCCACCGTCCCCTCCACCCTATCTACTCTCGTCGAGATTTTCCCACCATCACCTCCATCGTCTCCTCCTTCCCTCTCTTCCTCATCACCCCCATCATCTCCCTCTTTTCCGCGGCCGTCTCTCTCCTCTCCCGGGCCAGCTCTCTCTGCCATCATAGATGCTCCGGTTATTGAGGAACATGCCGACCTGGATCTTCTCATTGCTCTTCACAAAGGGGTGCGGACGTGTACCCAGCACCCGCTGGCTGCTGTTATTTCATATGATCGTCTCACTCCTTCTCGCAGGGCGTTTGCATTGGCTATCTCCGCGACTGCCACTCCCCGCACCTACCAGGAGGCTCTCACTATTCCTCATTGGAAGGCTGTCATGGATGAGGAAATTGCTACCCTTACTGAACGGGGCACCTGGACCCTGGTTCCCCCGTCATTGGGCACGGATGTTGTTGGCTGCCGCTGGGTCTTTGTTGTCAAATTCCATCCCGATGGCAGCGTGGATCGCTACAAAGCCCGCCTGGTGGCTAAAGGATTCACTCAGACCTATGGTGTTTATTACTTCGACAACTTTTCTCTCGTTGCTCGTCTCAGCACTTTTCGGGTCCTTCTCTCGATCGCTGTCAACCGGGATTGGCCTATTTCGCAGCTGGATGTTAAGAATGCTTTCCTCTACGGTGATCTGCAGGAAGATGTTTACATGGAGCAACCTCCTGGGTATGTTGCTCAGGGGGAGACACGAGTATGACGGCTAAAGAAGGCTATCTATGGCCTCAAGCAGAGTCCCCGTGCCTGGTTTGACAAGTTTAGCGGCATTGTTGCGGCCATTGGTTTTACAAGAAGCTCAGCCGATCACTCCTTGTTCGTTCGGAAAACCGCCTCTGGTCTGATAGTTCTTGCGGTTTATGTTGATGACATTTTTCTTACTAGCGATGACCGGGATGGGGTAACGTTGAGAAAGAAACACCTCCGTCAACACCTGGTCACAAAGGATATGGGCTCCCCGAAATACTTTCTGGGGATTGAAATTTTTAGAAAGCCCAACTTCATGGTCCTTTCCCAACGGAAGTATGCTCTTGATCTTCTAAAGGAGGCAGGATTGACTGGTGTTAAACCTGCCCGTTGTCTCATGGCTGATGGAGCAGACAAAACTTGGACAGATGACTCGCCTCTTCTATCTGATCTTACGAGGTACCGGTGTCTGGTGGGAAAACTCATTTATCTCACGGTAACCAGACCCGACATCTCTTATGTTGTTGGCAAGGTGAGCCAGTTCATGCAATCTCCTATGGAGTGTCATCTACAATCTGCCTTGAGGATATTGGAGTATATTAAAGCAGCACCAGTGAAAGCACTCCTTTTTCAGAAAAATGGTCACCTAAGGGTTGAAGCGTACTCTGATTCGAGCTATGTTGATGACAAAGGGGACCGCAAGTCGACATCAGGTTTCTGCACGTTTGTTGGAGGCAACCTTGTGAGTTGGAAGAGCAAGAAGCAGTCTGTGATCTCCAGGTCTAGTGCAGAGGCGGAATATCGCAGTATGGCGTTGACCACGTGTGAGTTGAAATGGTTACGGCCTCTCATGTTTGACTTAGGAGAGGTCTACAACTATCCTCTTCCTATGTTCTGTGACAACAAGGCCGCGATATACATCTCCAAAAATCCGATCTTTCATGAGAGAACAAAACACATAGAAGTCGACTGTCATTTTATTCGGGAAGAGATCTTGAAGAAACAGATTTGTACTCTGTTCGTCACTTCCGACGAGTTGGCAGACGTCTTCACCAAGCCGGTGTCCGCTTCCTTCTTCCACATCTGCGACAAGCTAGGCATGATTGATATTTATGCTCCAGCTTGAGGGGAGTGTTGCAGTATGGAGGTCGGGCGGTCTGTTGTTATTTGGAGACCGGGCGGTCTGGCGGTTTATCCTTGCCGGTCTGTCTGTCGGGCTGTTGCTGTTTGGTATCCCAGCGGTCTGGCGGTTTGTCTCAGACGACTTAGAGAACGGGCGGTCTAGCAGTCTCCTGTGGCGGCTTGCTCTCTGTGGCGCTCGTTCTCTCCTCCTGTTGGTTGTTGTGAGGTTAGCCGGCTTGTCTAACCGCACGACAAGTCTGGTTCGTCTATTTGTAAAGCCGCATATACTTATAAATTTTTAGTCTCACATTGCTTAATTGTAATCTCTCTCATCTCCTCTATTCTATAAAATGGAGGTTATAGCAGTGTAATTGATACCTTTTTTGGATAATAAAGTTTGCATTACTCCAAATTTTCGTCTGTTTTTTCCTGTTCGCACAGGCAGATGACCCCCAACTCCATCGCAGTGGTGATCGGGTTCGCGTGCTTCCTTCGGGAAGAGCGGAGCGAGTTCAGCTTCGCGGTCTTCCGCAAGCTGTTCTCCTTCCGGGTGAACAAAGACGGAACCGCCTACTTCTCCAGCAACCACGTCAAGGTGCGGGAGACCGTCAACAAGAGTCATAACTGGCTAAAGAAATTTGTTTTCGTCAAGGGGGACTTCGGCAACGCCCCCTTCTCGCCGGTCCAGCTCAGTGAGGCGAGCAACCGCCCCCTAACCTGGGGGGCCATGAAGCAGAGTTGTGCGGGTTCTTCGCCGGGAAGAACTTTGAAGTCGCCTTCCTGCGAAGGAATCTAGACAACCCTCCCCCCCCCCCCCCCCGTCTCGCCCTGGGGAGGTAAGCTACTCGTGTTTCTCCTTTTCACTTCACTATTTTTTTCTGCTTTAACTCTCCTTTCCTGCGAGCGAGCGGAACATCTCGTAGCACCCTCATAATGAGAGTGCGCGACTCGCTTCCAGCGAGCTCGCTCGCGCCGAGGTCGCAGCCGCCGCGCGCCGCGACACCCCGGCATCTGCTCCCCCGAAGCGGCCTAGCCGCGGAACGCTTCCTCCGCCGCCGTCGCCGCCCAAGAAATCGAAGACCGCGAGCGGCACACCTCCCGCAGCTCGGGAGTAAGGTAAGGCCCCGGCGGGCCAACCAGCTGGGGATCTCGCCCCCACGGCCGCCTCGGCTGGCAGCTCCCCCGGCGGGGCGGCCGGCACCTCCAGGCCGCAAGAAGAGGTGCAGCCCGCCGTGAAGCAAGTGCCGAGAGGGCACCGCAACTTTGGCTACGGCGAGCGGTGCATAGATGAGCTCGGCATTCCCCTCCTCCAGTGGGACAAGGAGGCGAACTGAGTCATCATCTCCACCCTGCTTTCGAGCTGGGTGGAGCAGGAGACCATCGACGGGGAGGCCTACAATTTTTCATTCGGCCTCTACTCGCGGGAAGACGCCGCCATCTACGACGAAGAGGCCACGCGAGTGTTAGTCCATGAGAGCGCGCGGGCCCAGCTCCGCAGCCTGGAGCTGGCCCACATGGTCGGCCGGCGATGCACCCAGATGGAGAAGAACGGGGCTCAAGAAGCTGGTGGATGAGAAGGAGGAGGCCCGTCGTCTCGCCCAGGAGGAGGCGGAGCGACAGAGAGAGAGGGCGGACGCGGCTGATGCCGTCGTCGCCACCTTGGAGGAAGAAAAGGAGGCGCTACAAGCGTGGGTGCGAGAGCTGGAAGCCGCAGCAGCTGCCCCGCCACCCTCCAGCAGCAGTTGTCAGCTCGCGCACTATACCGAGTACAAGCTGGAGGAAATGATGCAGAAGAACGCTGCCTGCGCGGCGAAGTACACCCTTCAGACGTTACGGCGTGCGGACCTCATCAAGAGCGAGGGAGCAGGCCTTTCCGCGAGCGATGTGGTACCGGCACTATTCCTTCCGGTACCGAAGTCAGGAGACAAGTCCTATCGGCCCCTCTAGGACTTGCCGCCCGAGAGCTCGCCTCGCTGAATCCCCGCGCATCGCCTCTACTGTATTCTTTGTTCTTAATGTAAACGCGAGCTGAGCCCCTAAACTTGTAACTCTTTTTGACCAATCAATGACATGTATGTTATTATTCTGATTTGATGTCGTTTTCTCTCCTTCTACCTCGTACTCGCGGCTGGGCCCGACTCTCCCACTCGCTGCCTCAGAACCCGTGTCTCGTTAGCGGGGTCGCGCGCCCATTATGGACTTTGCTCAGGAAATATAGGGGTCTTAGTTAGCTGAACCGCGAGTGGCGACCCGCATCCCTAGTCCGGATTCTCCATGTTGTTTATGCGATTGGAGCGGGCCGGCTTAGCTCGCACCCGAGTCGCCTGGCTTCACGCGAGTTGGCCTCGCATGAGGTCGCGTCGTGGCTTGAGTTCTCGCGACCTCGGTAGCTTCTTTTTTGGGTGCCTGACGATGATATTGGGCCCCGAGAGCTCGCGTCGTCGAACCACAGTCTGGACTCGCCGACCCGCCAAAGTCTGGACTCGGCACTCCCGGCTCGCCGACTTGCGGAGCCCATTCTATTAACCCTGCGACTGTTTCCTCTGAAGCTCGGGTGTCTGGGCCCTGACTTCTGACGTTATTTTGTTCGTTAAGACATATCATGCTAGCGAGTTGGGGGTCTGGGTAGACACTCACGAGGGACATCCAGCCTTATCAGCTAGGCGAGAGCCTGACAGCGGGATCTGCTCGGGGTCGGTGTAGACACCATCGAGTGACATCCAGCCCTGCCAACCAGGTGAGAATCTGGCAGCGGGATTTGCTCGGGGTCGGGGTAGACACCATCGAGTGACATCCAGACCTGCCAGCCAGGTGAGAGCCTGGCAGCGAGATCTGCTCGGGTCGGGGTAGACACCATCGAGTGACATCCAGCCCTGCCAGCTCGGCGAGAGCCTGGAAGCGGGATCTGCTCGGGGTCAGGGTAGACATCATCGAGTGACATCTAGCCCTGCCAGGTAGGTGAGAATCTGGCAGCGGGATCTGCTTGGGGTCTGAGTTGACGCCATCGAGTGACATCCGGCACTGTCAGCTAGGTGAGAGCCTATCAGCGGGATCTGCTCGGGGTCGGGGGTAGACACACACGAGTGACATCCATCCCTGCAAGCTAGGTGAAAGCCTGACAGCGGGATCTGCTCGGGGTCTGAGGTAGATACACACGAGTGACATCCAACCCTATCAGCTAGGTGAAAGCCTGGCAGCGGGATCTGCTCGGGGTCCGGGGTAGACACACACGAGTGACATCCAGCCTTGCGAGCTAAGTGAAAGCCTGGTAGCGGGATCTGCTCGGGGTCTGTGGTAGATACACACGAGTGACATTCATCTCTGTCAGCAAGGTGAAAGCCTGGCAGCGGTATCTGCTCGGGGTCCGGGGTAGACACACACGAGTGACATCCAGCCCTGTCAGCTAGGTGAAAGCATGGCACCGGGATCTGCTCGGGGTCTGAGTAGGCACACACGAGTGACATTCAGCCCTGCCAGTTAGGTGAAAGCCTGACAGCGGGATCTGCTCGGGGTTTGACATAGACACACACGAGTGACATCCAACCCTGCCAGCTAGGTGAAAACCTGGCAGCGAAATCTGCTCGGGGTCTGAGTAGACATACACGAGTGACATCCAGCCCTGCCAGCTAGGTGAGAGTCTGACAGCGGGATCTGCTCAGGGTCTAAGTAGACACATACGAGTGACATCCAGCACTGTCAGCTAGGTGAGAGTCTGGCAGCGGGATCTACTCGAGGTCTATTAAATGAACACTTCACCCATTCACACATCACTGTAGGATAATCGGTGCATCGAGAAGTTTTATTAAGAACAAGGCACCACTTACATTTCTTAAGGGTAAAAACGTTTCAGGTCATCACCGCTCCAGGTGAGACTTAGGGTCTCGCCCTCCACATTTCGGAGGCAATACCCTCCTGACTTCAATGCTTCTTTCACAATGTATGGACCCTCCCAGTTGGGGTTGAGCTTTCCCACAGCTGTTGATCTTCCCGTTGCATCTACCTTCTTCAAGACCAAGTCCCCCTCCGCAAATTGTTTGACTCTGACGTGTTTGTCAAAGTACTTAGTCATTCTCCTTTTCACTTCTTCCTGTCGGATGGCGGAGAGGTCACGCAGCTCCTCCACCATGTTGAGGGAGAGTCGCAGCTCCTCGTTTCCAGCCTGCGATTCCTCCCTGCCTTCCCGAGCCTCTACCACCCGAGGTGTTTGGACTTCAAATTTTATGGGAAGTACTGTTTCGCAGCCATGGGAGAGCTTGAAGGGGGTCTCCCATGTAGCTGTGTTGGGGGTGGTCCTCTGGGCCCAGAGGACCGAGGGAAGCTGCTCCACCCAACTCCCCTTCAGGTTTTCAATCTTCTTCTTCAGGATGTTCACAATGATCTTGTTCGTCGCCTCCATTGTTGTGGATATCGGCCGACATGTCGGACATGTCGGCCGACATGAAGGTTTGGGAGCAAAAAACAACACAAAACCGGCACAAATTCTGGGTGTGGCGTTTTGAAAATAGCGGGCCGACATGTCGGCCCCAAAAAACGCCCATATCGGGCGTTTTTTAAGTTTTTTTAATTAAATTATTAATTTTATATTTTATTATTATTTATTAATGAAATGAGCGGGTCGGACTACTGTTTTAACACCCCCGACCCCGCTCATTTCATTCCATCCCGTCGCTCTGCCCTAGCTCTCCCCGTCGCTCCTGCCCTAGCTCTCCCGCGCGTGCCGGCGACACTATCTCTCTGGTTCTTTCTTCTCTCTGCTCGTTGGTGCCCTCTGGTTCTCTGGTGCTCTCTAGCTCGTTGGTGCTCTCCCTCTCTCGCGCGCTGTCGGCACTCTATCTCGCTGGTTCTTTCTTCTCCCTACTCGCTGGTGCTCTTTGGTGCTCTGGTTCTCTAGTTATCTGGTGCTCTCTAGCTCGCTGGTGCTCTCCCTCTCTCGCGTGTTGTCGGCACTTTATCTCTCTGTTTCTTTCTTCTCCCTGCTCGCTGGTGCTCTGTGGTTCTCTGGTTCTCTGGTGCTCTCCCTCTCTCGCGTGTTGTCAGTACTTTATCTCAGTGGTTCTTTCTTCTCCCTGCTCGCTGGTTCTCTCTCGGCTGGTTCATTATTCTCCCTACCTCCCCCTCTCATTCTATCGCTCTGCATTTTTTTTTGTTGGTTGTTGTGCTAGCTGTCGGCTGTAGCATGGTGACTGCCTTGTGGGTTGTTACTGGTGGCTGCCGACCCATTAGTTGTTACTGGTGGCTGCCGACCCAGTTAGTTGTTGGTGGCTGCCTTGTTGCTTTATTTGTCTTATTAGTTGCTGCCGGAAGCTTTCATTGATTGCCCTGTGCAAACTCTCTGGGCTAGAAGAAAGAACCAGAGACATGTTGTCGGACATGTCGGTCCGATATTTTATTTGTGGCTGTCTTGCTGGTTGTAGTATAGTGGCTGCGTTGTTGTTTTATTTGTCTTATTAGTTGCTACTTTATTTTTATTTGACACATTTATTAATCAACAAATGATTTGAAATACCCCTATTAATATTTATTTATCCAACTTCATTTTGCAATCAATGATGCATGTATATCCAATCACATTTTTAGTTGCCCTGCTGCTTTGTGTCTTTTAATAAATAAAGTGTGAGATGCTTTGAAAATTTGAATGATACTTGAATGCTTTGTTCATTTTGTTGGATACTTTAAAAGTTTGAATGATAGTTATAATTTTGTATACTAGTATACTACTGAGAATGTAAAATTTTGTTGGATAAATAAAGTATTGCATGAATAATATAAAAAATATCTGAAGATCTAACGATCTAATGAAGTTATGAGGCTTTTATGATGTTGTTTTTTTTCCAACTAGCAATTTTTCTCGTGATATAGTTATGTAAAATATTTTTTCATTTCATTTAACTAATATTATTTTCATTTCGTGTCCTATTTGAATGGATTCTTCTGCTGGTTCTAGTGAGGCTCCCGTATCTCTGGTACCAACCGGTAGAGATCCGTTCTGGGCATTTGGTGAGAAGTTGGTTGCAAACGACACAAACCGAATCAAATGCAACTACTGCAAGCAGACAGTGAATGGCGGAATTACACGTTTCAAGCATCACTTGGCTGGGTGGAAGGGTAATGTTAAGTCATGCCCTCAGGTTCCCGCCGACGTTAAGGCTAAAGCGGATTCGGCCCTGAACTCAAATTTACAGAGTAAGAGGGCTAAAAGTGCCAAGTTTGAAGCAATCTTAAATGAGGTGGTTGTTGGAGGAGTGCATGTTGATCAAGAAGAGGACACTAGCATACTTAGGAGCACAGGTTCAAAGGGTCCAATGGACCACTTTGTTCATTCAGCTGCCGAGTCTACCAAGGGAAATGATTCCCAACAAAACACGATAGAGAGTAAGTACAAAAAGAAAGCCAGAGATGATGCTGCCGTGTACATAGGTAGATGAGCATATGAAAACGGGATCCCGTTTAACGCCATATGTAATTCATCCTTTCAGCAGATGGCTCATGTCATTGGTTTATGCGGACCTGGGATGAAGATCCCAACGTTTTATGAGTTGAGAGAGAAAATTTTGTGAGGGGAGGTGGAGAGGACGAAGGAGATGTTGGGCATATTCACGCAGACATGCAAATTGAATGGTTGCAGTATCATAACCGATGCGTGGACAGATCGGAAGGGTAGGAGCGTGATGAATATCATGATACATTGTAGTTCTGGAGTAGCACTCTGGCTTTCGAAGAATGTCTCCTCCTCCACACACGATGGGAAGTTCATCTTTGACTTCTTGGATGAGGCGATTGATAGCCCTGAGAGCCCAGGAGAGCATGGTATCCTGCAGATTGTGACGGATAGCGCGTCCAATAATATGGTTGCTGCAAAGCTTATGACTTTGAAAAGACCTACGGTTTTTTGGACTTGTTGTGCGGCTCACACTATTAATCTACTGTTACAAGATATAGGAAAATTGAAGGCAATAAAGAGTGCTATCTCCTCAGGCCGGCAACTCTCTATATTCATCTATGGTCACACCATCTCGCTCGACATGTTTAGAGAGTCAACAAAGGACTTAGACTCTCATGAGCTTATTCGACCAGGTGTGACGAGATTCGCTACAACATTTCTATCTTTAGAGAGCATCTTAGAGAAGAAGAATCAATTGAGGGGTTTATTCACATCTGCAAAGTGGGCTGCAACAAAGTTTGCCAGTAGTGTTGGGGGAAAGCAGGTAAAACTATTGCTTCTTTATTCATTTCATTTAAAATATATGTTTTGAAAGTTGTCATTTTATAGTATTTTCTTAATATTTTATTTTGCATATGGTAGTCTGCAATGATAGTGATGAGCGCTAGATTTTGGGCGAATGTCGAGCTGGCTGTTGGTATATTCACACCATTTGTGAGAGTTTTGAGAAGAGTCGACGGGGATACACCATCCATGGGGTGGTTTTATGGTGATATCAAAAAAGCTAGGGAAGAGGTTGTCGTAGTTCTCGATCACCAAGAGAACAAATATCTTCCTATATGGAAGTTGATTGATAGCAGATGGGAGAAAAAGATGAGCAGCCCTCTGCACCTTGCAGGTTATTACTTAAACCCAAATTTTTATTATTTTTGTCGAGTGGAGATTGAACAGTCTTATGCACTTTGCAGGGTATTACTTAAACCCATATTTTTATTATTCTCATCGAGTGGAGATTGAGGCTGACGGAAGGTTTATGAGTGATTTTGTTGAGTGTCTCTCAAGGATATATAGGAAAGATCCTTCTATAAAGGATCACATCAGCGCTGAGCTTGATGTTTACCAATACCAACAAGGGTTATTTGGTAAAGAGATGGCAAAGAGACAGCTACAAAATCCCAACTTAAATACAGGGGTTGTGATGCTCCTGAGGCGTTGAGCTGGTTGTAGCTGGAGGGTGGCAAATAATTGACATTTGTAGCATTTTCTCGTGAATTCTGCAGCGACGTGCCCCAAGGTAGGCCAGAAATACCCGTCTGACAATCCTTCCTTCCAGGGTTCAACTTCCGGAGTAGCTCCCACACTTCCCAGAGTGGACTTCTTCTAAGATCCTCTGAACCTCCCTCTCGGCCACACAACGGGTCAGCATCCCCGAGAGAGTCTTCCGATACAATTGTCCGTCCCGGAGGAGATAGTATGTCGACTTGTATTTGAACTTTTTTTTCTTGCCCATCCCCTCCGGCTACTCTCCTGTGGAAAGGAAGGTCGTGAACAGGTCCATCCACGAAGGGTGTTGATCCACCTCCATCAGTTCTCCCTCTTCAATGAAAGGGCGAAATAGATCAGTGATGGTACCACCCTCCCAGGGGCCATGCTTTGCCAGCTGATCAACCTGCTCGTTCTCCTCTCTGGGCACGTGTCGGATGGAGAAGGTTTGGAATGTGTCGATGACTCCCTTCACTTTTGCTAAGTATGACCGGAGGGCAGGCTCCCTTGCCTCGAACTCCCCGTTGATCTGGAAAGCCACCACCATGGAGTCAGTGAGGACCTCCATGTCAAGCACCCCCAGCTCCCTGACCAGACGCAGCCCTGCTATTACGGCCTCGTATTCGGCCTGGTTGTTAGTGATGGGGAAGTGCACCACCACCGTTTGCTCGATTCTCGTCCCTTGGGGGCTTTCCAAGATTAACCCCACCCCCAAGGAATGTTTCCCCGAGGCGTCGTCTACATTCACCTTCCACGAAGCCGGATGAGTGAGCTCTTCCTCCGCCACCTCGACCACGTAGTCAGCCAAAAAGTCGATCAAAGTTTGGGCATTGATCGAGAAGCGGGGGACGAAGAAGATGTCGAACTCACTCAGTTCCACTGACCACTTAGTCAAACTGACTGAATGTTCCACCCCCTCGAAGATGTTGCGGAGGGGATGGTCAGTCACCACTCGGATGGAGTGTGCCTGGAAGTAGGGTCGTAGCCTCCGAGCCGAGATGACCAGAGCGAAGGCCAGATTTTCCAAGATAGGACATCAAAGCTCGGCCTTCCTCAGGATCCGACTCACATAATATATGGGGAGCTGCTTCTTCCCCTCTTCTCGAACTAGGGCTGAGCTCAAGTCCTCTGCTCCGATCCCGAGATACAAAAATATGTCCTTCCCCTCTTTCGGCCCTTGGAGCAGCGGAGCCTGGGTCAACTGCTTCTTCAGGGCTTGGGATGCCACCTCGCACTCCTTGGTCCACTCGAATTTTTATCCTCCCCTCAATGTCTTGAAGAAGGGGGAGCACTTCTCCTCAGCCCGGGAGAGGAACCTGCTCAATCCTGTCAGCTTCCCTGTCAACAGATGCACCTCTTTAGCATTCCGATGCGACCCCAGCTCCATGATGGCTTTGAACGTGTCGGGATTTGGCTCGACCCCCGCGGCGGTGAGGAGATGTCCCAAGAACTTCCCCCTGCTGGCCCCAAAAACGTACTTCAGGGAGTTCAGCCGCATCTTGTATCTGCACAAGGTGGTGAAGGTCTCCTCCAGGTCCTGGAGGTGAGAGCTCACGTCTCGACTCTTATTCATGAGATCATCTACATACACCTCCAGGTTCCTCCCCTTCTGTTCTCGGAAGACTCTATCGATCATTTTCTGGTATGTTGCTCCTGCGTTCTTTAGCCCAAAGGGCATCATCTTTTAGCAGTAGCACTCATCCCCCGTGATGAATGAGACATCTTTGATGTCCGGGGGATGCATCATAATCTGGTGATAACCTGAAAATGCATCTAAGAAGCTCATTACAGGAAAACCAACGGCTGAGTCAACCAGCGCGTCGATCCGAGGCAAAGGATAACAGTCCTTAGGGCATGATTTATTAAGTAAGGAAAAATCAACACACATACGTCACCGGTCGTCTTCTTTTTTAACCATAACTACATTGGAGACTCAGCCGGGTATTGTATTTCGGATACAAAGCCGGCCTTGAGGAGTTTGACCACCTCCTCCCTGATGGGATCGGCTAGCTTGTCTGTGGTGGACCTCTTCTTCTGTTGGACGGGGCGAGCTCTCGGGTCCAGGTTGAGGAGGTGGCAGACCACGTCCGCGTCAATCCTCGGCATCTACGCTGCGCTCCATGCGAAGATGTCCACGTTTTTTTGGATGCATGTCAGCATCCTGCCCTGAGCCTCCGGGGTCAGCGCCCCGCTGATGCGAACCTTCTCCACCCTGCCTCCAAGGGTGAGAACCTTCATCTCCACGACTTCTTCCGCAGTCTCCAGCCTGGACTGCTCCCCCCATTCTCCGACGTCCCTTTCCTCCGGGGCAAGAACCTCCTCAGCTTCCACCTCTTCCTCCACGGCCATCGCATCGGCCAACTCCTCCTGGTCTCCTCCTGTCACCACCTGGGTGCAGCTCTCTTCTATCTCCATCTCCTCTCCACCAGCCTCCTGCTCTGCCTCCTCCATCCTCCGCTCCATCTCCTCGGCCCACTCCTGCCAGGAGATAGAGTTTACGGCGGTGACGTAGCACTCCCTTGCCACATTGGGGTCCCCCCGAACCCGGACCTGGATCCCTTCGGCGCTGAATTTTAAGCACTGGTGGAGGGATAAGGGGACACAACGGAAGGCGCAGATGAAGGGCCTTCTGAACATAGCGTTGTAGCTAACTAGGGGCATCCACGATGACAAACCTGCAGTTTCGGGATTGCCCCCCAAGAGTGACGTGGAGCCCCACTCCTCCTTCTACCTCCTTTCTCTCCCCCGAAAACCCAAACAGGGGCCCATCTGAGGTCAGCACCCTTTTTGCCTCCACCTTCATCGCGTCGAACGCCTTCTTGAAGATGACGTTGACGGAGCTTCCGTTGTCAATGAGGATCCTGGAGACGGTGAAATTCTCGATGGTTGTTTGGATGACCAGCGCATCGCAGAAGGGATCCTCATGATCCGGCATATCCTTACTCGAGAAGGTAATCTTCACTTCAGGGGGTGGGGTCTGAGATGTGGAGTCAACGCTCCGGCGGTACATGGTGTGGAGGTTTGCCTTCCGGGAAGCCTCAATCCCCACCCCCCACACCCCCCATGGATCACTCTGATCGCTCCCCGGGTCCCGACGTCCGCCCGGTCTTCGCACCTATCCTCCTCCGCCCAAGGCAGGACCTCCTCAATCCTCACCTCCTGACGACCCTACTGTTAATACTGCTCCATGTTTCCTCTCATCTCGAAGAACTCCGGGCACGTGGTCGTAGCGTGCCCTTCCTCTTGGTGGAAGTGGCAGAGGGCAACTCCACCCTGACTTATCGCCTCCTTCTCCGTGTTGCTCTCCCCCATGGTTATAGCCATAACCTGATTTTGATCGGGGAGGGGAGATCTTTGGGCATGCCTCCAACCTGGGGGATGGAACTGATCCTGGCCCCCCTGACGGTTGTCCCTTCACTGGTAACCTCTCTATGGCCCCTGGTCTTGCCACTCCGGCCTCCAACCCAACCGACGGTCCGGCTCCTGACGCCCCCACCTGGGTTGTTGTTGTTGTTGCTGATGTTCCCTCTGTCGGGGTTCAGCTCTCCTTTCCTCCTGACCTCGGCCACCCCTTGGCTCCTTGGCCTCCTCCGTGGCCCACCTGGCCAGCTTCCGGGCAAACTCCGGGTTCGACGCCTCCCCGTCAACTTCTCTTGCCGCCATCTCCATCGGCTCTTCGTAGGAGAGGGGGTGCACTCTCTTCAGTTCCATCCTGAAGAAACCTTGTTGAAGCCCCAAGGTAAAGGTCATCATCAGGCTATGCCCGGGCATCTCCTGGACCTGGGTGACCTCCTCCTGAAACCGGTCAACATAACTCCCCAAGGTCTCGTTCACCCCCTGCTTGATGTGGAACAGGAACTCCGACTCCTTCTTCCTTCTCTTGGAGGTGGTGAACCTCAACTTGAATCCCCGACGCAGGTACTCGAAGCAATAAATGGAGTTGGTCGGTAGTTGGTGAAACCACTCTCTCGCCTTCTCCTTGAGGGTGATGGCGAGGAGTCTGCATTTGAAGTCATCTGACATCTGTCGGATCGAGACCACATCATCAAACCACCGGACGTGCTGGACCGGGTCTCCCTTCCCGGTGTAGTAAGACATCTCGGGCTCCCTGAACCCCTCCGGAACTGGGGCCGAAGAAACCAACTCGCTAAAGGGGCTGTCTCCCCCTGTTGGGCGAGTCGAAGGGTCTCGCGCCCCCATCTCGCCGAACCGGCCCCCACTTGTCGAGCCAGGGAAGAGTACGCGCCCAGGTAGCTCGCATCCCCTTCCTTCCTCGGCGACCTTCTTCCCAGCTCGTCTACCGGGAGCATCCACGCCCAGAGACGGGGCGGTTATGACTGGAACTACTGGAGTCGAGCACTCGGCCCGCGCACCGAGGGCGAACTTGACGACGTTGATTATCTCCTGTCTGAAGTCTTCGAACATCCACACCGTGGCCAGAGGAGGTGGGGGTGGCGAGTCGGACCTGTCCGAGCCTTGTCCTTCTCCTCCTGCCATCCAGCCTGCTGAAGATTTTCTGTGTTGACCACTCTCCACGCTCAACGCACCAAAATGTTGAACTGAAAATTCGGTCTTTTGTGAAGTTCACCCTTGGGGAAGGGGTGATCGCACACTTACTTCTCTCCTGCAAGCCAAACAACAAAAGAAAAGGAAGACTGACTCAAAGGCTCGGCATGGAGATCCCACCACACACCTGAAAGATCTTAGAGCGCTTCTCCTCCTTAGCCAAAGGCCGAGCCAAGGCTACCTCAGAAAGCGCAAGAACATCTGAACACTAGTAAGCATGCTTTATGAGGTGTCATTTGGGTCTTATTTATAGTTTTTTGAAGATGGCCTGCAAATAGCCAACCTCCGTTGTTTTGAACAGTTATGTGCAGCCCGGGTGGGTCTGCAAACAGCGTAACTCCGCTGTTCTAACAAGATATTTGCACCCCTGGCAAGGGAACCCAGGTAATTTTGCCTCTGGGGGCCCCACTGGGCAAATTCCAAGGATCTGGAGGTCGGCTAGCCACAACTCTCCACCCTGCTGGGGCGGACGCGACCTAGCTCCCGCAGCTCGCCTTCCCTCCTTGGGTGAGCGCGAGCCAGGCCGCCGCAGCCCGCCGACGCTCGCTCTAAGGCGGGTTGGCGGCCAGGTCGCCTATGGGAGAGCGGGCTGGCCGGTCTGGGACTGTTACTACAGAAGGAATTCCAGAAGAATTGAGTTCGCCAAGCTTAGTTCGACGAGTCCAGGATTCTAACTCCCGAGGTTAGCTCGAAGAATGTCGAGCTCCATTCGACAAACGCCGAGCTCCGTTCGACAAACGACGAACGCTGAGCACCGTTTGACGAATGCCGAGCACCGTTCGACGAACGCCGAGCCCCGTTCGACGAACGCCGAGCCCCGTTCGAAGAATGTCGAGTCCCGTTCGACGAACGTCGAGCCCCGTTCGACGAACGTCGATCTCAACTCAAGCTCAGTTTGCCGGAAACCCGACTCGCTTCGACGAACCTCGGGCGGACGCGGGCTGGGTGGGCCAGCCCACGTAGCTTAAGCGCCTAACTTTGGACTCACCAACACGTTCTCGTTATAGAGACGACCAATACGATGACTATCGTCGATTTTATCCTCGTACTCGAGTGGATCATATTGGTCCTTTTGCACCATATTATGAGGATAGAGTTCAGTATCACTCTCGTTATCAATACTACACGTCACCTCTATATGAGGAATTTGAGTCTGTACATGTGCGACCACCACCACATGTTCGTAGGACACAGGATCATCTACGAGCACGACATGATTATGATATGAACGATCGTCATGATTATACTCACGAATCTTATAAAGGTCACTATCGTCAAGAGTACATCACACATAGTGATCCTCCTAGTGTTCCAAAGGTGAACATGACGATCGACATTAAGAGTCAGGAAGGGCATTTCACTGCCCATAGTAGGGAGACGTCACTCACTATGTTTGATGTTCTAGTACAGGATATGTGAAGTCAACCACCATGTGAGTCTGCTCCACTTAGTGAACCCGCCTTTGATTTGATATCTACTAGCTCTCTTTTGAGTGTAGATTCCTTGCACACTTCACCTGGTGGCGCACCGAGTCACATCAGCACACCCAATGACGCATCGAGTCATATCACCACAATTGATGGTGCACCAAGTGGCATTACGATCGGGAGTAGAGAGCTTAGTAGTGATCTCGAGGTAGTGACCCCTACCCTATCCGGAAGTATGACCCCTTCTGATGGTTCATTTCTGGAGGACCGTCACTCGACTGATGGGTCATTTAATGACCCTCCTATCAAGCCTCCAGATGAGTCACATCGTCCTTGTGTGGATGAGCTTTATCTGAGTAGTACACTTGAGAATTTTAAGACATGGATACCTGCTCCATATTCGCCCTTGATGTCAATAGTGCTTCAGAGAGATGATTTTGACTGTGACATCTATATATTAGGGCTTGATCATAGCCATCTGGTGACATGCACTCTAGATGATTTATGGGGCGCACCACCTTTTGATCATCGTATTCGCGATGAGTTTTCATATGTCCCACCCGCTGAGCCACCTGACGCCTCACCTTCCCTTAGTACATTTATCACGGTTGTCGACATTCACGTGCATTATCGTTCATATGAGAGCACTTCATATGTTGTTGGAGCCTACGTTTGTACGCGTCGCGTTTGTACGCGTCGCGTTTGTACGCGTCGCGTTTGTACGCGTCGCGTTTGTACGCGTCGCGTTTGTACGCGTCGCGTTTGTACGCGTCGCGTTTGTACGCGTCGCGTTTGTACGCGTCGCGTTTGTACGCGTCGCGTTTGTACGCGTCGCGTTTGTACGCGTCGCGTTTGTACGCGTCGCGTTTGTACGCGTCGCGTTTGTACGCGTCGCGTTTGTACGCGTCGCGTTTGTACGCGTCGCGTTTGTACGCGTCGCGTTTGTACGCGTCGCGTTTGTACGCGTCGCGTTTGTACGCGTCGCGTTTGTACGCGTCGCGTTTGTACGCGTCGCGTTTGTACGCGTCGCGTTTGTACGCGTCGCGTTTGTACGCGTCGCGTTTGTACGCGTCGCGTTTGTACGCGTCGCGTTTGTACGCGTCGCGTTTGTACGCGTCGCGTTTGTACGCGTCGCGTTTGTACGCGTCGCGTTTGTACGCGTCGCGTTTGCGACGAAGTTTATTATACCCCTCCCGGTGAACCCCCAGATAGACCACGTATGTGTTCGCCGCACACTTGGGATGTATCTATCCGTAGTATCACCATCGGGTTTGAGGGTGCACTCACTGATTCGTTGACACATCTGATCGTTGATATCTCTGATTTGCACTTGAGTGTTCATCGCCCTCGCGATGAAGTCTTTTATGATCCACCCTCTGAGCCTCTTGATCATGTACCTCTCTCAGGAGCTGCTTTTAATATCTAAAACCATCGATTTGTGGCGTTAGTCGTGTTAGTAGTTCATTTATTGCATTTGCATGATTTGCATAAAAAACAATTGAGCGGAAAATTGCATAGTACAATTGATTTTTATGCAACTCAATTTAAAAAACAAAAAAAGGCTACTAGTTTTAAAATGAATGACTTGCTGATGGTTCGGTTAAATCCGGAACAGTTATCTTCGGGCATCATAAAGAAGCTAGCTGGTCGTAGGACTGGACCATTTCGAGTAGTAAAGCGGATTGGGCAAAACGCGTATGAACGTGAGATGCCTTCCGTTCGGGGAGCAAATCATGTTTTTAACGTAGCCTATCTGACTTTATTTCGCGACTGTCCGCATGAGTATTTAGATTTTCCATTGTCTTCTATTTCATTTGATTCTTCTGTGTTGGTGAGTGAGAGTGAGGAGCCACATTCAGGACATACCGACGTTCATTCCGCTATTGACACTTCCATCGTAGTTTCTTCTATTTTCACTGCTAGTTCCAGTTCTCGAGCACCTATCAGACAGTGATCCCTCTTGATGGTGGTTTTCAGAGATACTTGGTTCGTTAGCATGGTAGACCAGAGATCGAGACCAGCTGGGTCTTGGCTGAGGAGTTACAGTGCATGGATGTTGATCTTCTACAGCACTACCGCTCAGAGCACTCACCAGAGATGAGTGATTTCGAGAGGGGGAGAGTTGGTGAAGACTAGCCCCGATCGGGTCGACGAAAGTTGTCCGATATCGCACCCGACCAGACCTCTATTGGCCGTGAGATATTGCATTTTTATGTGTCAAGTTGTATTTTTTTTGTGTAAATATATATATATATATGTGTATAATATACATAACTATACATATATATATATATATAAAAGAAAAATTATATGTTTTAAATTTTAAAAAAACATATATATATAAATAATACTTATAAGTTATATATATATGACTTACGATAGAAGTCGGTTCAGCCTCTTTCCCCGGTCCAGAATAGTGTTTCTTCCACGTTTTTAGTCTCCCGGGACGACGATGGCAAGGCTAGGGCTCAGCTCCCACCCTCCATTCTGGTTTCATCACTGCACGCCGCCGCTTTCTTCGGAAGCTCCAACTGCCGGCCACGATTCCTCCGCGCCACACATCGTGGGCCACAACTCCAAACCGTGGACATATCCACGCCTCCACGACGCCGCGAGTTCAGCTTCATGTCTCTACCGCCATGACTGATACCCTTTTTCTTCTTCTCTGTTGTAACCCTATAAAAGGGAATGTGTTTTGTATTTTCGTTTTAGGTGAATGATGAAATGTATTGTGTGATTGCTAGTTGGTGTTCCTCCCGTTTGAGAAGATGATGAATAGTGTATTTTAAAATCCCGTAGGAGTGTTGTAGGTGAGATTGTTGTAGACAGCTAATGAGATCTGCTGTTGAGATTTTTTGTTGCTTGCTTCCACCGTTTGATATTGATGAAAAATTGGTGCATTGCTTGTGTGTTTCCTGTTAACATTAGGATTTATAGGAGCTGTGAACAGTAGGAAGAAGTGATTGACTTGTGGACTGAAATCAATTTGCTGACAATGAACAGTAACTTTTATGTTTCTGTGCAGTAATCAGATTGCAGTAGGATATTTAGGAATGATTTTAGGTCTTAGTTTTGATTCCCGTGGAGCCACTCTGTGGGAGGAATTAGGAAAAGTCAGCGTGGTGCTTTCGTGAACAGTAATGAGAGAAGTAAGGTTCTTTGTGCTTCTGGAGCGATTGAGATTTTGTGGACCCTCTTGCGTGTGAGGAAGCGAGTGAATTTAGGTTTGTTTAGTTTGTGGCTTTCTCTAGAGTGAGTGACTCTGTGGAACCACTTTTGTCTGTGAGTGAGATTCTCGTTGGTTCCCATGTGCGATAGCGAACGACCTCGGAGCGGGAGACCGAAGGTGACGAGAAGTTCCTCGCGTGATCTCCATCGACTTCGAATATGGAAGACGCCTCTTTCGTGGGTAAATGTTTCTATCTTTTGCTTTGTGTGTGCCTCTATATTCTCTCGTAGGATAATAGACTCATTGTTGGGTTTTCGCCCGAGTTTTGTCAGCGAACGCTACGTCGAAAACTCCAAACGGAAACGTATTTGGAGTTCACGATTTTTGTTTTGCTACGACAAGTGGAACGGAACGTAAGTTGCGAAATTCCTTCCCCGGATTCAGAATTGAAACATTATTTAAAAAAATCATTTTTTTTGAAATGAAAAATTAATTTTGTGCTTAAATCCAAGTTGCATAATTTCTCAAGTGTTGCACTCGCTCTAAAAATTGGCATAATTAGTTTATCCATCGATTGCATTTAGGGTTTCCTAAAAAAAAGCCGACAAGCGTGTAAACCCTACACGTCGTCCTGCATCACTAGCATTTGGATTCCTTTATGTCAACATTATTCTTGATTGCCCTTGAACAAGTTCGAAATAAGATTGTTAACATTGCTAGCGTCGCTTAGCCGCCTCCAACAGATTCAGCCTCTTTCGGGCAAGTAGAGATTTCTCTATTTTGCAATCATTGAACTTCAATTACTTGGTATGTTCGTATGATTATACGAATTCACCCTTATTTGTTTGTGTTGTCAAATGAATTAATATATTGAATATCTAATCCGGCAAGTAATATCTTAGGGTTAATAGATTTGGAGTGTCATGAGATTGTGGTCACAGATAAGTTTATTTGAATATTCACTTAGATGAACAGATTTCTCGTTTCATGTATAATTCGAAGTATGTTGAATTTTTGGGAATGATTAACAAATATCATAATGAGAATCATTAGAAATTGTATGAACTGTAGTATTTGAATTCACACATATATGAATGACATCTCACTTTGATGGATTTCGTCTCTTTTAATGAATAATTTGAGAACCAGTAAGCTTGAGCACGAGCATTAATAAATTTAAATGATCATCGTTAACGCTCTCGGCTAGCGATTAAATGATTGTTGGGTTATGTCACGCTTGTACCGTACATACATTTGAAACGGAAGATAATAATTGTAACGAATTTTGAATAACAAATACATGTTTGGTGTTTCTACATCATGCTCGATAGTGAGCACATGTTTACTTGGATGATAACTGTGTCCTAAAATTGTTGAACCTAGACGAGTACTCGATATCTCTGATCTGACACATGTCAATTTACCTCTACAATATACTCGATAAATGTTCTTATTATTAATACTTTAACCTCTCGAACCCGCGAGGCTCAAAACTCGATGTTTGGTTCATTTTGCGTCGTCGAATCTGATTTTGTACGTCTGTCTGAGTAAAACATATTCTTGGTCTGATCGTTCACTTAAAGTGTTTCCGTTTCGGTTAAATCACGACAATGTGAATCATGTAACTCATAATATCATAAGCAAACATTGAAACGTGTTGAGGTCACTTGGGTTGCCGCCTTCACGGTGCCAGCTGGGACACACTAAGCCTCCTTGAGCCGGGCATGGGTCGTGATGAGTGTCACGACAAGCAGGAATTTTTTTAATAAGACTTATATCCGGACTGAGTGTGACCATGCTCATCACTCAAAACATTCACACACTTCATTGATTGCAACTTATGATATTACTTATTCTATTATATGTTATGCTCCGGGGTAAGCTTAATTTAGTCATTTCTGTTCGACTATTCTACTCGTCTGTTTTGGTAGCATCGCTTCATGAAAACTAGTACGTGTAGGCTTTTGTTTCAACTATTTTGTACTTTTCTTTGCTCACTCTGCTTATTTCAATGTTCTAAGGCTTTTCCATTCTATTTTCGAATTGTCTTAGCGTTCGTGCAGCGCCGCTAGGTCCTTGAGCCCGATCTGCTTAAAGTTCCAGCTTCTATGTTTATATTTCATTTACTGTCAAATATTTTTTTATGTAATAATCGCAATCAGACATTTTTTCTGATATCATGGACAACTGCTAGGGTACTTAAATATTTTATGTACTAGAATTTGATATTAATGCATATGCATCCTCTTATGAATCATAATTGCATGAAATCTGTAGCAGTACCTCTAAAATATAAATTTTACAAAAATGCATGTGCACTTAAAATTCTTATTATTTTCAACTAACAGCTTCCGCAATAAAGTGAAACTATTTTTCTCCAAATTAACTACTTTAAAACTATTTTTAGTATTCTCTGCATCTGTCTTATCAAGCATGGCTTTCTTTCCGCACATGCATGTGGCATCACGGCCCGCCCGAAGCGCACTCTGACTTTTGTTGAGACTGGTCGTGACAATATTCATACACTAGTCCTTCATCTTCTACCTTATTTTATAATTTATTTTGCTCATCGTACCTGCCTTCGTAGTTATACTTAACTATATGACTGTTGTTATGAATCATCATAACGACATGTTGGCGGGACAACAATATCAAAGATGACGGAAGGATGCGGCATCAAGAGGAGTTGAACCATCCGGTTCAGCCCTCCCTAATTAAAACAATAAGGCGGTTGGGGGATGAACCGGAGGGTTCAGGCCCTATGGGAGGGGCCGGCCGGCCCCTCCATGAGCCAAGGAGGATAAATATCCCTAGGGTTTTCTGGCGATGGACAAGCAAGTATTCTCAAGTATTCCTTCTTCCCTCTCTCGAAACCCTAGTTATTTCCCAACTCTTTTCTCGTTCCTAACATTTTGTTTCAAAGAATTGTTCCTCACATATCAGTCACCACTTCTTCACGACGAGCCCAAATCAGATATGACCTTGCTTCAACGAAGCGGTGGTGCCCAACAGATCGACCGACAACTGCGTGTGTATGATCCGCTGCTTCGATTGATCGACCGGAAACATCGATTCCACCGGTTCATCGACCTATCCGCCCGTAGACGATCGTCGCCATCTTCTTTTGATCGTTGTTGCTCTGAAATAGTGACTGCTTCTCCCATCGACAAAGAGCAACTGCCTTTCCCGATAGTTGCTTCCTCTTTTGATCGTTGTTGCCCACGATCAGTCTGTCGGCTGCTTCTTCTACAGTGACGGATTGTTTCTTGTGTCGGACTGCTGCCTTCCCACTTTTTATTCGATCAGCTGCTTCTTCCATCCTTCCAATTGGGGACTTCTGTCGACGTTCTCTGCGTCGAACTTACCATCGTAGATTTTTTCCATCAGGAAGGGGTACCGAAACTTCTTCCTCCACTTAGTTGACTGCTTCTTTTATTGCGTCAGACTTCCTCAACGATCTTCACAGCAACGACGTCGTCCGGGTGCAGTGGCCACTTAACTTTGAAGCTGTTGGCTACTTCCTTTCTCTAAACCCTCGATCTCCATCATGGTGACTCGCTCCCAAGAAGAATTCAATCAGTTGGCAACTATAGAAGAACTACACTGGGGTGTCCGACACGGTGGCGGCCAACGAAGAAAAGTTGAGGGCATCAAATAAACGACTGGAAGAAAAGTTGGATGCGCGCATAGACGAGATAAAAAAATTTTTGACTCAACACAAGGGTAAGGATGTTACGGAAGAGACCAGCGCAGTCCTGATCCCCCCTCCATCCCCAGTAGCGGGATATGAATATTGTGTGGGTAACGAGGGTAACGATCGGGCCTCCAGAGTCAATAGGGGCTTGGGATTGACAACGGAAGGGCAAGAGGCTCACGACGATCGCCAGTATAGCCTGATGCAACCCAGATAGTCAGAATCGATACGTCGGCCTTGGATTTTCCGCTTTACGGCAAGGACGCACGCGCCCAGGGGTCCGACTGAGCTCGGGAAGGATGCCATGAGGACCGAAGACCCAGCGGGATGGGGTACCCACATCGAGATGGACTCCTTACTACTCCAGGAATGTCGGGACATGTCGGTGGCGGCAGAGAAGGAGGCGAATGGGAGTTTAGGCTTCCATTGGCGGTTGGAAACCCCTACGGAGAGGATTGGGGGTACCCACACGTGGTCGCAGATCGACGACGACCGCAAGGACTCGAACAAGAGTATGATGGACCCGGGCAGCCGTAACTGAGGACATACATGTGAGGCCCCCATTTTAGACCCCACATGAATTTTGTATCTAAGCTGCTTTCAAGTCATTTGTCTCAGGATGAAGTAAGGCTAGTGAGCATAAAATAAAACACATAATAAAATGTAACTCATACCTTGAATCATTCCTCAAATCTTTTCTGTCATGCCCCAATCAATTCATTTGACTTTGCGTACCCATAATCACGTAAGTTATCTAAACAAAATTGACGACGGACTTAGTCATAAAAATATGAGTAAATGAGGAATATACCTCTTCAATTGATGTACATACAAAAGAGTTACAAATAGCAATATGTATAATTCTATAATAACCATTTTTTGTGTATAAACATGTTAGTAGCAATATAACAGTATAGTAATTATAGGACGGTAAGTAATAACAAAGTAAAGGATTCTATGCAAGAAAGGAAACTATGTAACCGTGTATCCTTATGACAGTGCAAGTAAACGAAGAAGCAGTGTATCCCTATAAAACATTTATGTGAGCAACATAGTAGAGAAGATAAAAACAGTACGGGTGCAATTGTAACAATGTATTAATGTAACAGTTAACAAGATAATCTTCCTATGTATCAGTGTATGCAATAAATCAGTGTATCTGTATAGCTGTATAAGTTCTTATGTTTGTAATTTATGTAACAGGAGTCAGTGTTAGGATCTCATATTTTAGAAGTTAGGTAATGTTAAGGATAGTTGTTATAATATCAGTATCCATATTTCAATATTTCAGTCTTTAGGTCCGACCCCTCGGGATGTACAGTGTCTAAATCAGTACGTTCAACACGCGTCTATGTCTTTCGGGCGACTGATTTGGCAAACCATCAGTATTATTTATGCGCATTTACATTCAGTCGTACCATTAACATAGTCATGCATCGATGCATTTTCATTTATGTTAATCGTATGTAATTCTCTAATATACATAGGTTTGTTTATTTATTAATCCCCTCAAAATAGCAATCGATTGTTTTCCTTCACACAAGGTCATACATAATAGCGACAATATTTATCAGTGATATAAAATGAATACATGCTTTCACAGGTAGTATCTATGTAATGGATATCTTTTAAAGTAACGGTTCACATAAATAAATGTATAGAAAAGAAACATAAATTAAACAGGTAGCTCTCACCATCCATTGATTCCTGCATGTTATTGCACTACATGTCATCGTCGCGTCTATTTGAGATGTCCTCATTTGCGATATTTGTATTTAAGCATTGTATTATTAGGCATCGGTCCTATCAGGGTTGCACCTCTTTATAGTTACCACGACGAAAATCTCATAAATACTACTCAACCAGCCCTCTATTTTTGCATAACCATAAAAGGGCACAAGTCCAAAGTCATCACAAAACTCCACTCTACATTACCACCCATAACAGTCAACTCAAATCCAATACCGGTTGTCGGCCAGAATCAAGGCTAAGTTCAATAACAGTAAACAGAAATAGAAAAAGTTTGCCCAAATGGTAAAACATAGCCGGCCAGTATGCAAAACTATATTACCTCTAAACTGAACCCAGCCAGCCTAGAACAAAGTAACAGCAACTTTGGTTTACCAGATAACACAAAGAGGCATACAGTAACAAAAATCATCCTTGATAGCATCACAAAAGCCCCCAATAGCAGAAGATCAAAACAACGGCTAAAAAACATCAATTAAACCAAACATATGGCTA
The DNA here is from genome assembly GCA_039583875.1 of Platanthera guangdongensis. NCBI lineage: Eukaryota > Viridiplantae > Streptophyta > Magnoliopsida > Asparagales > Orchidaceae > Platanthera > Platanthera guangdongensis. The sequence goes on from CM077162.1 coordinate 162,402,014, forward strand.
AACATGTACAAAAATTGCTGGCCAACAACACCATATAAACGTAATTAAAAGACAAAAACTCCACAAATCACCATCCCACAACCATGCAAGGGCCAAAAATCAGTCAAATAACAGTCATCTGTCCTCATAAATGGAAACCCTAACGCGACTCATCATCGTATCTAGCCCAAATAAAAGACAAACTCAGAGAAAATAAGGAGAAACTTTGCTTACAATGCAATTAAAATGATCTGGACACTGATTCCACTAAAGAACAACCGAGCCCAAAGAACCCCAACTCAAGGAACTTTGTGCTAAGCTCCGATTTCAGCAACCGGAAAGAACTCCAGTTCGTTTCAGCAACCGGAAAGAACTCCAGCTCGAGGTAAAGAAGAAGAAGAAGAGGGCACAGTTAACCCTAGATAGAAATGAGAGCGAGAGAGGGAGACTCGGTTGCCGTAGCGGATAAGGAAAAGGGAAAAAATGATTCTCCCCCAATTTAATACTCACATCCTCCACCGCCTCCCGTAAACACAACATTATCCCAAAAATAAAGATGTTAATTATATACTAATAACAATAATGCATGTATTAACGAAATCCCTAAGCAGGGAGTTTACTCACCACCAAAATTCGGTCCAGCAACAACCTTATAGCCCAAGCCCAAAATCCCAACTCAGTAAGAACATCAAACCTTCAGGATGGCCACTATTTACCCAACCGGCTCTATGAGCTAAATCATTGCGCTAACATAATGATTTTTACCGTAACATTTCATTGTCAGAATACAAAAGCAAATTCATAAACCAAATCAACGGAGGCGGCTAAACTCGACACTGATTTTCATATATTTCATTATAGGGGATGTTTATATTTTAATAGTGAGAATATGACTTAACAGAAAAATGTCGTGCGCCACAATTTATATCAACACCAAACGCATTTTTGTTCGTATTGGAATTTGGGTCGTTACAATACATGCTGTCGAAAGTGACACATATGAGCTACCCCAAATTCAAAGGAAGAGACACATTGGACTGGATCCAAAAGGCAAAGTTATTCTACAACTATCAAGAGATACCAGAAGAACAGTGGGTGAAGTTAGCGTCCTTTCACCTTGAGGAGGACGCATTCCAGTGGACCCAGTGATTTCTCCAAGGACGGGACCACGCGCCATGACACAAATTTGTTGACGGATTCACAACCCGCTTTGGCCCACTAGAGTATGAAAATTTCAAGGCTATTTTTTAGGAACTGAGGTAGAAAGGGATAGTTATTGAATACCAAGCAGAGTTTGAAAGGTTAACAAACAGGGTGCAGTGGGGAGAGAAGACATTAATGAGTTGTTTCATTTTGGGGTTGAAGGAGAACATCAAGGATGAGGTGCATGCCTATATGACACGCAGTTTGACCCACGCTATCAGCTTGGCTAGGATTCAAGAAGAGCGACTCAACCGACAGAAGTTTAGAGGGGGAAATACGAAGAACACTAAGAAGGAAAAGGGATCAAGGAGCTACGGAAAGGACGACGGTTAAGAAATTGACATGGTCAGAGCTACAGGCAAGAAAGGAAAAGGGATTGTGCTTCAGCTGTGATGAAAAATTCACCCCAGACTATAAATGTCAGACGATCCAGGTGTACATGTTACAGGAAGAAGACGAGATGTCAGATGCATAAGGGGGGGGGGACAGGAGCACAACTCATATGCAATCGAGTTCGGAGTATCAATCCTAGCCATGCAGGGAGGATCCACACCGCCCACTAAGAGAATTGCAGAGTGGATAGGCCAACAGAAGGTAGACCATTTTGGTCTCTCTTCGCTGCTTAGAGAGATTATGGGAACAAGAGAACGACATGGTTGTGATGAGCCTGAAGGAAGGGACTGAGCATACCAACATTCGACCCCACCGTTACCCAGATTTCCACCTTGGGGACAAGTTGGTTTTTGAAGGGGAAGAGACTGTTATGAATCCTCATAATGGCCTACTTGCGGGATAACATTACCGAAGATGTTGGAAGGATGCGGCATCAAGCGAGGTTGAACCATCTGGTTCATCCCTCCCTAATTAAAACAAGAAGTCGGTTGGGGACTGAACCGGACGAGTTCAGCCCCTATGGGAGGGGCAAGTCGGCGCCTCCATGGCCCAATGGGTATAAATATCACTAGGGTTTCCTAGCAATGGATAAGCAAGTATTCCCAGGTATTCCTTCTTCCCTCTCTTGAAACCCTAGTTTTCTCTCTACTCTCCCAACTCCTTTCTCGTTCCTAACAACTATCTTTTATTCTGATCATTTTGAAGGGCTTCTAAGTCAGGGTCAATTTTTGTTGGTTATGTTACAGGTTTATGTATGTATCCTTGGAATCATAAGTTGTATGTGTTATTAATGTTTTTGTAGAGCAAACTATCTTCAGATAGCCTAACAAAATTATTTGTTATATTGTTGCTAGTATTCCAATCTAGTCCTTCTAAAAGTGTTTTATAAATATCCATTGATTTAATCATTTTGACTCGTACTACAAATTTCATCAATGATATGTTGGATATTGAGTTTGCATTTTGATGGGCTATTATTTGTTAATTTTCCTAATAACCCAATATTTAGTAATAAATTGACCTATAAAATCTTCATATCCTTTTGCTTGTAATAACTATCTTCGGGGCTACAGTAGAAGATTCCTTTAGTTTCATACATATCTACTTTCATAGCTTTTATCATTGCCTTTCGGGAATCATTCTGCCATCTTTTGCCTAAGAGTGTAATTAAAACTTTAGTTCCTAATTATTTGCGGGCTAATCCTTTTAAGGCTATAACAATCAATCCTAAGTGTGCTAATTTTTTGTCTGTCTGTTTAATTTGTGTAATTGTATCTTTATTAATTAATTTTGTATTGTTGGATGTTATCTCCTCTTCTTATATTAAGAGAGCCGAAGCAACATAAAGGACACACGGTGAAGAAAATAAGAAGTGATTAGTAAGTGATGCGTGTGTCTCTTTTGTAAGGCCCTTTTAAGTAAAGTATTTCTCTCATATTGTGCATTGTAAGTATCTGGCTACTTTTTCTTCATATGAATAGGGAGTAGTCGGCTTTCCCTTCTCTTCGGACAAAATGAGCCTAAGTTTCGTACCTATGTGTTAATCCAAATCCTGTGACGGGAGAGAGCACCAGGTGATGTCGGTCACAGAGCAGCCAGGCGATTACTGTTGAAGTTCGCAGGTACTCTCCATGGAGTGGCGCAGTTACTGTTGAAACAGCAGTGTTTGGCAGAAGGTCTACGACCTCTCAGACACTTTGGTAGTCCGACAAAGGAGTCTCAGCGGGCATCTCCCTAGAGCCCGCACGGACTCACCTCCTCGACATCAGGACATGCGATCACGGTCACGCGCGGCTATGTGCGGCCTCTTCTCTCAACCCCCCGCCGCCCGACTCTTCGTGTACCTCGGGCGGCAGCGCATTTAATGACATGTTTAATAAGGCATGAATGTCTGCTCTTCATGAACCGTTCGAGCAACCTACCCTCAAGTATAAATAGGGACCAGGGGTGCTCGAATGGGGGCAGCGGACATAGCCCAGAACCTACCCCGTTGTAGGTGTTGATATTAAGTCTCTCATCCTTCTTCTCTGCCACTCGCGTATTCATGCATACCCCTCGGGTACTCACACCTTCCTCTGTAATCTTTTCTTGGAACAATATAAGAGTCCGCCGCAAGAGAGGAATTCGCCGCGGCGAGTCAGTCTGGTGTTCGTTACTGCCAGCAACACCCTTTTTCGTGTTTCTTTTTTGCTCGCCGAGTCCCACAAGGCAAAGTAACCTGTCGATTGCAGTCTCTGATCTCTTCACCGAACTCCACAGTCGGTTGTTGACTGTGGAAGAACTAGGTGACAAATTTTGTACCAACACTATGGAGATGATTTACATGTGTGCTCTTGACAGCATTAACACATAAAAAGAACTTGTAACCAGTATAGATACCTCGATCGTGTGATGATGTTGACTTAATCAATAGAGACCGGACCTGGACCCTGACATTTAAAATATGGAAGTACTTAAAATTTTGTGGTAAGCATGAGGAAATAATTTGAATGATGTTTGAAGACTTGTAGATTTGACTACAAATCATTTCCTGGAGGGAGACTTTGTACCAATTCAAATTATATGATATTTCCCCCCCCCCCCCAGCTTCTCGAACTTTCTCCTACATTCACAAATATTCTTTTTGTACTTCAAAAAGTATCAACAACACATCTCCAAGTGCCTACAGGCATTGCATCAAACAGGAGTCCCTGGTGACCAGTTGTCCTTCCCCTGTAAGGCATCTTCTAGTCCCCAAAGGCTTCTAGATTCCACATCCTGTATCTCACTATAACCCCCAGGTTACTTCTGCCTCATGTTTTACCTGCTAAACAACCTAATAGAAGAATAGATTGGTCACGTCAGGCCTCAAGTCCCTATCGAAGAGTGTTAGGACCCATTCATTTGTCATGTGATCCTTCAGGTTTGCTGATATCAGAAGTTTTAATTTGGTGATCGGCAGCATTACTGTTATATTCGTCGGTCGACAGTTTTGTGTTTTTGTCTTCCTCCTTTCACTTTTGGTATTGATTTTGGACTTTTTAGCGGTTTTTTAATTTCCAGAATGCTCGTTTGTAGAATCCATTACAGCAGTGAAACCTAACTTCATGAATCTTGTAGTGGGGAAATTTTTGTTAATTATTGCTTGCTTTGATTTATGGTTTTCTTTCATCCAATAATCCAGAATGCATCAAACTAATTGGAAGTATTGAGGTATATCAGAATTTAATTTATAGCCCTGATCGAACTTAAAATCAGTAGAGTCAGGGCTCTATCTTTCAAATATGCTGAAAATTGTGGATCAAGCTTGTTACGAAGCTAAAACAACACAAAATTAATTTTAAAAAAAATCAGAAGTTATAATAAAGCAGCAACTATGACGAGGGATAAACCATCACAGGTCTCAAAAAATTCTAATGAACAGAAATATACTTGTTGTAGCGCATAAGTAAACTATTTAACAGAATAAAATTAAAATTCTAATAGTTAACAAATACCATGCAAATTTGAGTGGAGAGAATGCAACAAGTTTTTACTAAGTACAGTTATTAGCATGAGAACATCTGCAAATATCAAATAAGTTAAGAGGGAATCAAGGGACACCCAAGAACAGAGAGAGGGAGCAATGTGAATATTACCATAATAGAGACCTCATTGTGGGATTAGATGCATCATCTTCATGAACTTCATTGGCAAGCAATCCACCACTTGCTGATAGGGAACTTTTTGGAGAATCGACTTTGGAAGCATGTAATTCCGACATCTTGTCAAGATTATCTACACAATACTTCCGTAGCCACCTATCAGTCTCCCAAAGAACATGCAAGATGCTTTCTCTAGCAGAATAACCATGACTCTCAAATGGTAAAATCACCAAGCGACTGAGTGCTCCGTGGCCTTTTAATGCATTAAAGAAGCGATCGGACTACAAAATTAAGAAAACAGCAAAAACTATTAAGCAATGTTTTACCTTATTACATTCAAAAACAATTTTATAAAAAAAAAATCAAGTTTTATAAGGAAAAACCGTACAAAATTTAATTTCTAAGGATAAGAATAGAAATAGAGTTTTTTGTCATTTCTTTCAGCTAAATGACAGCATTGGCACATAAATGATTATACATTTGCAAATTTGAAAACAAAAAATATTAAACCTCTATCTTTTATCAAAATATTTATGTATATATTAGATCACAATTTTGAATGTCCGCCGACATGTCTTTTTTAAGAGTAAGAACGACATGTTTTCTAAAAAATGATTGTCTTTTTATAAAATATAGACTAATATATCAAAAAAATCAAATAGATTGGCCAACAACTTTTGAATATATTGTCCGATATTTTATTTTATATTATGTTAGTAATAAATGTTTAAATCACAAATATGCATTATAATATATATGCCCAAATTGATTAAATTTATTGTTTGGTTCTCTTTAATATGCGTTATTGTAATCAATTTTTTTTCTAACTATATCTTTCTTATTTCTTATTATAAAAAATATTAAAACTTTCAACGTATATATTAGTTTATTATTTATATATTTTTGACATAAATTAATTAAGCATGAAAATACATAATCAATTAAAAATATTTAGGATTTAAATCTTTTGTATTTGCGATAAAACATAGTGTTATCTTAATAAAGTATTGTATAATATTAAATATATTTTATAATGTTCTATTTGTACATGGTAATAGTAGTCGCCTGCATCCTATACATGTCTTGGTGTACGCCAATTTTGGAATATACATGTCTTGGTGTACGCCAATTTTCAATCGGCGGACAAAACTTTTGACCATATAATTTTTAATCAGCTATTTTAAAATATCTCTCTCATGTCTCTGACGTCCGATATCCAATATTTAAAAACGCAATCCACACGTCGCCTGCATCCTATATTTATAACATTGATTTAGATATACTGTTACGGGAAGGAAGAAAACACTTGCACTAATTGAAAATACGGATACAATCCAGAGGTATAGTCCTGCCCAACTTCTGCAGGCTGGTTCCTTCAAGAAGCCCCACTCCAAAGAAAGATCCAAAACCCTAATGATAAAAAGATGAAAAACAACTATCTCATACCACCTGCTTATATAAGGAGGGGGGTTCACATCTCATTAAGCCTAAAGCAACAAATAACCATACAAGATATAATAAGTCGTGCGGACGTGCGTAACAATAAACACCGCTATAAAATCGACCATGGCCCCAAGGTCGGAGTGTCGCCCTCCAGCTAGTAGTGATAAGCCTGAGGGTGGGCAATCGTAGAGGTGCCTGAAGCGTCGTCCGGCGGTACATCTGTGAGCATAAGAGCATCAAAGTCAGTTGTATTGATCTCGTTCATGTCCTCCCCCATGAGGAACCGGAACTCCTTCACTGGGCAATCATGAGTGGGAGAGTAAGATTGCTTGCAATGGAAGCACAAACCCTTGCACCGTAGATCATTGTAATCTTGGTTGGACAGGCAGTGAGTAAGGACATGACGGTTGTTGCGTGGCCCCACAATGGGTGGGCAGGGTAGAGGAGTTGGTAGTGGTGGAAGTTTAGGCGGGGGAGGAAAATGTGACGCCACCAAAGTAAGGTGTGTTAATGCTACACATTATTTACTATAATATGTATAGTGGTGTGCTAATAAAGGAAGAGAGAACCGGTTTAAAACGGGGGTTGAGCCGACAATTTTTGGTTCAAAGGCATGTGTGTCGAGCTAGGGAGAAGCGGCGCCCGATAATAACTAGAAGGAAAGCCGATGTTCCTTCTATTATTCTCTCCTGATCCCGCACACCAGCACAGGCGACGGACGGAAGCCGAAACCCGTTGATTCCTCCCGAGAGCTCGATTCACCTTCGTTTCTTCCAATTTTTCCTCCGATTGAAAGGTAATCTCTTCCTCTATAATCCTCTTGTTTCTTTTTCAACGTTTTTTCATGAATTGAAAATACTAAAAATCCTAGAGTTTAGGGTTTTTCAATTTTCTTTGGTCCTTTGCATATAAAAAATTTTGTAATGAATTTTAAGCCTAAATCTGTGATTCCAAGGAATTTTGGTGAAATCCTAGTTAAGGTTAAGTTGATTTTAATTTTAGGATTGAAAAAAAATGAAACCCTAAGGGTCCTTAGCGTGGATATCCCTCCCATAGGAGTAAAATCTCATCCCCAGCCTTTGGATGACAACTTATTGAAGGAAATATTATGCTTTTAATCCAAATAATTATTTGGAGGCTAAGTATTGCTACCCTTTTCACTAAAATTGTGAAAATTAACAAAGTTGAACTTAGGGCAGCAATCATTTAGGGGATTTTGGAGCTAGGGCAGCAAAATTGGCTAGGGCATGATGTTCCCTCGCCAATTGGACCAAAAGCCCTTGTTTTCAAGATAGGACAGCCACTCATCAAACCCTAAATGACTCCTTGACCTAATTAGGTCAAGTGGAGCCCGTCAAGGACGTTTTGAATTGTCTGACCTTAATTAAAACACCAACTTATGTGTCTTTAAAATATTGTCGATGTAGGACAGGGCTTCACGAGGTGGTGGAAGGCAAGGCGACGATAGTGGTCGAAGGGATAAAGGAAAAGGGGTTGACAAGGTGAGTTCTCACCCTTATTAATTGTTTAACTTCATGTTTATTCTTTATGTTTATGCTTTATGTTTATGCTTTATGAAAAGAGCAATGAAAGTAAACATAAAATAAATTAGATGAAGTGAACGAAGTAAAAGAAGAAATAAAAGGATAAAGTAAGGAAATGGGCTAAGTTAAGGGTCAACCCAACAGTGGAGGTGGGGTGAATGTCCTCCCAATGATGATGTAATGAAAGTTAACGTGCGAATATGAAAAAGCACGTTAAGAAATGTGTGCGAATATGAAAAGGCACGCAAGCGCGCTATATAAATGATACGAAAGGTTAAATTCTCTTAACACTGCCCGATAACAACAGGAAAAGTATAAGAGATAAGGCTAAGAAAGTTCAACCCCACATGAAAAGATATATGAGAAAAAGATGTGTAAAAGATGAACAAAAGAAGAAAAATGTCAATAAGAAGAAGATCATGAAAATGGATTAATATGATATAACGAGAGAGAACGTAATCAATAGAATAAAGTATGAAATCCGTAAAATGCAAATAAGACATCATAGTAAAAAGGGAATAATGGGAATTTATTTAGTCTTTGACTTATAGAAAATGTAACTAAACAGGTAAAGGCGGAGGCTATTCCTGCTAGCTCTGGCAGGCCCCCTACACGCAGGGAAAAGATGTACAAGATTTGGGTTGACGTCATCACAGCCGTCTTTGAAGTCATGGATGCCCACAAGGCATCTTGTCGCGACCCCGATTGTCCTCATGGCGAGTTTCAGTTCTATTTCAAGTAGTCTGCTGATGATTCTGTAGTATGTTACAGTATAATTCTTGTTCTGAGTTACAGGCGTAGTGTTGAGATGATATGGTAGTATACTTGTATCTGTAGCTCAGATCTTTTGGTGACTCCTTTTGTATATATATATTTAGTCATATATATATTTAGTCTCTGCTAGCATGTACTATGTTATATCTAATGTAAGATAAATAAAAATGTGTTTTACTTCTCTGCATTTTTCTCTGTCATTATACTTTTTATGTATAATTGTTGATGATCATATACATGCCGCTCTCTGAATTGTCAAGTTAAAAAGGAGATAAATGAAAATTGCGACGGTAGCCTAGTAAGTGGGGTCGTTACAATTAAATGATATCAGAGGCAGATTTTGATTCTTTCAGCAAAATAGGAGTATATATGAATGCGAGAATGTAAGTAAAACAAACTTAAAACATCTAAATTGACGTCTTCCTGTTTTCAGGAGCCCTTCCACACTTGAGTAGACGACAAAGAGAAGAGCTTGAAGGAGAAAATAGTCGTATGGCTGAAGAAAAAATTAGGGAAAGATCAAATCCCCCTCTATCAGAAGTCATGCAAGCATTAGCTGAGGCTATTCGAATCGGTCATAGTGCTGTTGTCGTATCACAACCGCCAATATCAAGTGAGTCATATGTGAAGCAATTTCTTGAAATGAGACCGCTCTTATTTCGAGGTGGTTTAACCCCAATGGAAACTGAGGGTTGTATCAAGAGGATCAAATTGATTTTCAATGCTATGAAGTGCCCCGATGATCAAAAAATCGATTTAGTCGTCTTCCTACTGGAAGGAGAGGTTGATCGATGGTGGGACAGCATGAGGCAAGGAAAATATGTTGGGCGTAAAAATTCGGAGATTCACTGGGCCGAATTTCTGAAAGAATTTGTTAACTGGTTTGTCCTTCCATCTGAGAAACAAATGCGCACGAAAAATTTCTTCGATTGATGCAAGGAAATCGTACAGTCCTTCATTATGAAGCTGAGTTCGCGCAACTAGCTTATTATGCAGGAGATATGGTCGTCAAGGAAAGCGATTGTTGTTTTTGATTTCAATTAGGTCTACGAGAAGACGTGCGTGTACATCTCATCTCGCAGAGCATTAAAAATTATAATGAATTGGTGGAGACTGCTAAGTTGATTGAGATGGATGTCGAGAGTTCGCAAAGGCGAATGGAGTTTCAAAAGAAGAGACTTCCAGAGGGACAGAGTATGGATTTCTCGCAAAAGAGTGGAAGTTCGAACTAAAAAAGGAAGAAAGGAGGTCCTCCAGCACAAACTCGAAGTGAAAGTGGAGCTAGTAGTAACATGATGAAGCCCTTATGTCCAAAATGCGGGAAGAATCACTTTGGCGATTGTTTGAAGGGTACTGGCGTTTGTTTTAAATGTCTGAAGCCTAGACATCGCCGCCAAGATTGTCTGTTATGGAAGACAGTATCTGAAAGAGGTGGTGCTAGTCAGGTATCAACATTTCATCACCTTGATACCAGCTCAGTTAGTAGAATTGATAAAGGTAAAGGAATCGATACATCGGGATCTATGGTAGAAACTAGAGAAGATAGACAGTTGCAGCCTAGAGTCTTCAATATGAACCAGCAAGGGGCTAAAGCTGGCAATACTGTTATCACAGATATGATTTATGTACACAATCACCTTTTAAAGGTATTATTTGATACACGGGCTAGCAAATCTTTCATATCTACAATAGCAATTAAACAATTAAGGTTGGAATCATATATATCGCTTGAAGAATTGAGAGTTAAAATGCCCAATAATACTGAGATGACTGCAAAGCTTCGATGTACAGTATGGCTAACAATTGATACCAACCCAGTAGAAGCAGATGTTGAAGTTCTACCCCTATCTGAATTTGACATCATATTAGGGATTGATTGGTTATCAAGATATGAAGTCATCATCAACTGTAAAAAGAAAAAATTTCACTTAAGCTGGACAATACACAATGTACTTTTAAGGGACAAAATGAAGTTGCAAAAATTATGATATCTTCATTAAAGGCACTGAAGAAACTACGAAAAGGTTATGAAGCAACTTTGGTAATGATTAAGGGAACCAATGTAGTGACACGTGAGCCGACTGCAGTTTCTGTAGTATGTGAATTTCTCGAAGTATTTCCTGAAGAATTACCAGGACTACCCCTATCAAGGGATGTAGAATTCACTATTGATTTAGTGGAAGGAGCTAAACCAGTAGCAAAGGCATCATATCGTATGGCTCCTAAAGAATTGGCAGAGCTAAAGAGCCAGTTACAGGAATTACTTGATAAAGACTTCATCTGACCAAGCACCTCACCTTGGGGAGCTCCAGTGCTTTTCGTTAAAAAGAAAGATAGTTCGTTTCGACTATGTGTCGACTATCGAGAACTGAATAAGTTGACAGTTCGCAACCAGTACCCTTACCTCGCATTGATGATTTATTCGATCAATTAAGTAATGCAAAAGTCTTTTCCAAGATTGACTTAAGATCAGGATACCATTAGATGCGAATAACCGAAGACGATATTTACAAAACTGCCTTTAGCACAAGATACGGACACTTTGAGTTTGTAGTCATGCTGTTTGGATTGACAAACACGTCAGCGGTTTTCATGGGCTTAATGAACCGGGTATTCAAAGAATATCTGGATAGGTTTGTTATCGTATTTATCAATGACATCCTGATATATTCGGCAAGTAAGGGTGAACATGCAGAACACTTAAAGATTGTGTTGCAGACGTTGAAAAGTCATGTCTTATACGCAAAATTTTCTAAATGTTATTTCTGGTTAAATGAAGTTTCTTTCTTGGGTCATGTGATTACAGAACATGGATTATCTGTAGATCCAGCAAAAGTAGAGGCAATTATAAATTGGCAAGACCGACTACAGTCACCAAAATCCGGAGCTTTCTCGGATTAGCAAGCTATTACAGAAAATTTGTAAACGGTTTTTCAGCGATTGCACTACCGCTTACAAAAACTAACCCGAAAGAATGTTCTATTTCTCTGGACTGAAGAGTGTCAGGAGGCATTTGATGAGTTAAAAGTAAGATTAACTACCGCACCAATATTGGTCATACCCTGTGGCATAGCAGATTTTCAAATTTATAGCGATGCATCCCTGAAAGGTCTTGGTTGTGTCTTGATGCAGAATGGCAAAGTCATAGTCTATGCCTCGAGACAATTGAAGGATTCTGAGCGTAATTACCCAACTCATGATTTAGAGTTGGCAGCTGTCGTATTTGTCCTAAAAACCTGGTCACATTACTTATATGGTGCTCGATGTAACATCTTTACAGATCACAAAAGTTTAAAGTATATTTTCTCTCAGAAGAAAATAAATATGCGTCAGAGACGATGGTTAGAAATTATCAAAGATTATGACGTCGATATTAAATACCATCCCGGTAAGGTGAATATAGTAGTTGATGCGCTCAGTAGAAAGCACTTGGCACAAATGATTGTTACACTAACTGAACAGAGAGAGTTATTGCGAGAGATACAAAATTTTGAAATACTTACATGTATAACTATCGCTCAGACTCAAGGTTTACTCTTCCAACTAATGACAGAGCATTCCCTTAAAGACAGGGTAAGGAAGGCGATGAACCAAGATCCTATATTTGTAAAAATTTTGGATAAGGTAAAAAGTGGACAATCAACTGCTTTTACAGAGCGAGATGGATTACTATTTTTAAATAAAAAGTTGTGTTCCTCATATTGATACACTTCGAGCGAAAATATTTTATGAAGTACATAACACAACTTATTCAATTCACCTTGGGAGAACGAAAATATACCAAGATTTCAAGCAGAACTTCTGGTGGCCAGGAATGAAGACTGATGTAATTCAATATATTGTCAAATGTCACAAGTGCCAACTTGTGAAGGCAGAACATCAAAAACCTGGTGGATACAATCACTGCCGATCCATGAATGGAAATGGGATGACATAACCATGGATTTTGTCATGGGATTGCCAAGGAGTAAAACTGGGAACAACAGTATATGGGTAATTATTGACCGATTAACGAAAGTTGCACATTTCATTCCTATGAAAAATGATAGCCCATTACAAAAGTTAGTCGCAGTATATCGATGTTATTGTAAAATATGATGGGATTCCCCGATCCATCGTATCTGATAGAGATGGACGTTTTACATCGGATACTTGGAAACTCGTACAGAAAAAGTTGAGAACAAAACTACGATACAGTACCGTCTTTCATCCACAAACGGATGATCAGTCCGAGCGAACTATCCAAATGTTGGAAGATCTATTGAGAATGGTCGTACTGATCTTAAAGGCTCATGAGAAAAATACTTATCGCTAGTAGAATTTTCGTACAATAATAGCTACCAGTCAATTATTCAGATGGCACCGTTCGAGGCATTGTATGGACGAAGGTGTCGTACCCCATTAAGTTGGGCAGAAGATGGCTATCAAAAGTTATTCCCAAAGAATCAAGTGGATAAGATGAACAATAAACTTACACTAGTACGGGAAAGATTGAAAATAGCACAAGACATACAACAAAAATATTACAATGTCAGACATCGAAGAGTAGAATTTAATGAAAAGCCGATATGGTATGTCTGAAAATAAAGCCCTTCAAGGGAACTTCACGAATTCGTCGACTTGGAAAGTTTAGTCCAAGATACGTAGGGTCATTCGTCATCTCTGAAAGGATTAGACCGGTGGCTTATCACCTAGTGTTATCAGATGCTCTTCAAAACCTTCATGATGTATTCTATGTTCTTCATTGAGGAAGTATATAGCAGACACAGAGAAAATAGTCCCTCCTGAACAAATGCAATTAGAGCCAGATCTATCAAGTCTAACCGAGTCATACAATATTGTAGATTGGCAAAATAAGCAGCTTCGAAACCGAGAGGTTCGATTTGTCAAGGTCTGATGGAAAGGGCATAGTATTCACGAAGCAACGTGGGAAAAAGAAGAAGACATGAGAAATCTCTTCCCTCAATTGTTTGATGCACCTTCTGATTGAGGATTTTCGCGGACGAAAATTCAATAAGAAAGGGAGAATTGTGACGTCACCAAATTAAGGTGTGTTAATGCTACACATTATTTACTATAATATGTACAATGGTGTGCTAATAAAGGAAGAGAGAACCGGTTTAAAAAGGGGATTGAACAAACAATTTCTGGTTCAAAGGCATGCGTGTCGAGCTAGGCAGAAGCGGCGCCCGATAATAACTAGAAGGAAAGCTGTTGTTCCTTCTATTATTTTCTCCCGATCCCGCACACCAGCACGGGCGACGGACGGAAGCCGGAACCCGTCGATTCCTCCCGAGAGCTCGATTCACCTCCGTTTCTTCTGATTTTTCCTCCGATTGAAAGGTAATCTCTTCCTCTATAGTGCTCTTGTTTCTTTTTCAACGATTTTTCATGGATTGAAAATACTAAAAATCCTAAAGTTTAGGATTTTTCAATTTTCTTTGTCCTTTGCATATAAAAAGTTTCTGTAATGAATTTTAAGCTTAAATCTGTGATTCCAAGGAATTTTGGTGAAACCCTAGTTAAGGTTAAGTTGATACTGATTTTAGGATTGAAAAAAATGAAACCCTAAGGGTCCTTAGCGTGGATATCCCTCCCATAGGAGTAAAACCTCATCCCCAGCCCTTGGATGACAACTTGTTGAAGGAAATATTATGCTTTTAATCCAAATACTTATTTGGAGGCTAAGTATTACTACCCCTTTCACTAAAATTGTGAAAGTTCACTAAGTTGAACTTAGGGCAGCAATCATTTAGGGGATTTTGGAGCTAGGGCAGCAAAATTGGCTAGGGCATAATGTTCCCTCGCCAATTGGACCAAAATCCCTTGTTTTCAAGATAGGACAGCCACCCATCAAACCCTAAATGACTCCTTGACCTAATTAAGTCAAGTGGAGCCCGTCAAGTACGTCTTGAAGTTTCTGACCTTAATTAAAACATCAACTTATGTGTCTTTAAAATATTGTCGATGTAGTACATGACTTCACGAGGTGGTGGAAGGCAAGGCGACGATAGTGGTCAAAGGAATAAAGGAAAAGGGGTTGACAAGGTGAGTTCTCACCCTTTATTAATTGTTTAACTTCATGTTTATTCTTCATGTTTATGCTTTATGAAAAGAACAATGAAAGTAAACATAAAATAAATTAGATGAAGTGAATGAAGTCAAAGAAGAAATAAAAGAATAAAATAAGGAAATGAGCTAAGTTAAGGGTCAACCCAACAGTGGAGGTGGGGTGAATGTCCTCTCAATGATGATGTAATGAAAGTTAACGTGCGAATATGAAAAGGCACGTTAAGAAATGTGTGCGAATATGAAAAGGCACGCAAGCGCTATATAAATAATACGAAAGGTTAATATTCATTTTGTTGAAGCCAAAATTGACCTCAACGGGAGTTCAAAAACAGGGGTGCAGTCAACACCTACTTCTCTCGAGCTCCGACCCTCGACTAGCTGCAAAGGACCTAAGACTGACCCAAAGCCTCAGTAGGGAGGTCCCAACTCACACCCGGAAGATCTCTGAGAGTTTCCCCTCCAAAGCCAAAAACTGAGCTAGGAGCTCCTCAGAAAGCACTAGAGATTTGGAGGATAATGAGAGCTTGCTTTCTAAGGAGCCCTTATGGGTCTATTTATAGTCTTTTGCTGACCTGAGATTACTGAAATACCCTTGGCTGACCTGCCAATAGCCAAATCCCGCTGTTTGTAAAGTACTAAATGCAGCCCCTGGGGGTATATGGGTAATTTTACCTGAGGGTAATTCGGTAATTTTACCCCGGGCCCTGGGCCCCACTCGGCGAGAACCCTGAGACGAGAACCTTCCCGCCTCCATTCAACGCCTTCTCGCCCGCTCCTGGGACTTGGCGTGTCTCGGCTGAGGCCGAGCGCGAATAATCTCGCCCGCCTATGGGCGGGAGCTCCTCCAAGGCTTGGCGCAAGCGATCTCGCCCACCTATGAGCGGGAGCTCCTCCAAGGCGGGAGCTCTTCCGGTCTGAAGCCCGAAGCTAGTCCAATCCTGACCGTTGGTGCCTCCGGGTCCCACTCAGCGAATATGGGGTTGTACATATTTAACACTGCCTGATAACAACAGGAAAAGTATAAGAGATAAGGCTAAGAAAGTCCAACCTCACATGAAAAGATATATGAGAAAAAGATGAGTAAAAGATGAACAAAAGAAGAAAAATGTCAATAAGAAGAAGATGATGAAAACGGATTAATATGATATAACGAGAGAGAACGTAATCAAGAGAATAAAGTATGAAATCCGTAAAATGCAAATAAGACATCATAGTAAAAAGGAAACAATGGGAATTCATTTAATCTTTGACTAATAGAGAATGTAACAAACAGGTAAAGGCGGAGGCTACTCCTACTAGCTCTAGCAGGCCCCCTACACGCAGGGAAAAGATGTACAAGATTTGGGTTGACGTCATCACAGCCGTCTTTGAAGTCATGGATGCCCACAAGGCATCTTGCTGTGACCCTGACTGCCCCCATGACGAGTTTCAGTTCTATTTCAAGTAGTCTGCTTATGATTCTGTAGTATGTTACAGTATAGTTTTTATTCTGACTTACAGGCGTAGTGTTGAGATGATATGGTAGTATACTTGTATCTGTAGCTCAGATCTTTTAGTGACTCCTTTTGTACATATATATTCAGTCATCTGCTAGCATGTACTATGTTGTATTTAATGTAAGATAGATAAAAATATGTTTTACTTCTTTGCATTTTTTTTACTCTGTCATTATACTTGTTTATGTATAATTGTTGATGATCATATACCTGCCGCTCTCTGAATTGTCAAGTTAAAAAGGAGATAAATGAAAATTGCGACGGTAGCCTAGTAAGTGGGGCCGTTACAGAAAATATGGTTGGTAGGAAGTTTTGGAGGGAGGTGATAGAAAAGTAGGGTCCCCATACGTCGCCAGGAATTCGGTCTCCATTAATGGGAAGAGGTTCATGGCTTATGTGACAGTTACAAGTTGAAGGGTGCGAAGGCGGGCTCAGATATGGGGTTGTAAGTTGTGCATGAAGTAGCCCAAGTAATGGTCGAGAGGAAGACCTGGGACATGGGTGACTAATTCGAGGAATGCATCCACGTACAAGTCAATGGAGCCGGTCTGACTGACTTAGCAAAGGCGCTCGATCATGAAGCCGGAGTAGTGGTGATCATACCGCTGAATGAGGGCCTCTGTGAGAGTTGTCCAAATGAGGTCAGGAGAGGACTGGCGGAGCCAGCGGACCCTTCCATGCCGATAAGTGTTATGGAGACATGATGTGACGGAGGAGTCTAATGAATGTCAAAAAACTGTTCGGCGCGGGCAATCCATCCAAGTGGGTCTGTCTCGTTGAATGTGGGGATGTCCAGGCGTGGGAGCTGGGGAAGCAAGCATGTCAATGCGGGATCTTTGGGGGCCAATGTGTTGGGGGATTCCAAGGCAGAGGCAGCAGGAGGCCCGGAGGTCTGGACGGATTGCAGGTTGTGGAGTATGGTCATAATCGACGTTAATTGCTAGACTTGGGCATCGAGACAAGAGTTGATGGCAATGAGGGCGTGTTAGAGGGCTTCCACACGGGATTCCATTCGGCCTCGTAGCATATGAATCAATCGGCGTTGCTGAGAAGGAAGCAGACTGCGGCGGCTGGATAAAGGAGCACGTACCGGCACTAGACAGGAAGAGGCGGAGCAAGGGAGAGGCAGTGAAGGAGACAGTCGGCCTAGCAGAGGAGAGGAGTCAGCACAGAAGCAGGCCGAGGAGCTCTGCACGCGCGATCTGGCATGTACATCAATGGTTATCATAGAAAAATTTGTAGCATGTACAAAACATTTCCCTTTCAACATGTTTGAAAAAATTCATAAGACCTCCACAAGAAATTGGTCGGCAAAAAATTTCAAGAACAGTGATGGGGATCAGGCCACATAACATGTTTGGGCCCAGTGATGATCGGAGCGGCTCACCATGAGCGGATCGTCGATCGTAGGATTTTTCGTTCTTGCATTTTTTTTCCTATTTTATGTATTTTTTGTTTCTATGGCCTACAAGGATCGGAGGATCTCGACCGTATGTAGTCCCTCCCATAGTCTATATAAAAGAGTAGAGGGCTCATATTTGAGGCATTGAAAGTTGAGTGAAAAAGAAGTCTCTCCTTTTGATCATCTGGTGCCAAAGCCGTAACCCATGTGCCGAAGCCGGAACCCAAGTGCCAAAGCTTGGATTTATCCCCTCCCTTTTCCTTGACCGGCCGCCTCTATCCCCCTCCCCCAACACAACCACCACCATTTAGGAGCCGACCCCCTCCTCTTCTTCCACTCATGTGTCGTGGAACCACTACATGTTCACCCCAAACCCCCTTGGCCGATCACCCCTTGCTCCCCACTACTAGGCCGGCCACTGTCCACCACCCTCCCCTCCATATTATTTATTTGGTTTTCGGCGATCACCGGAAAATGTTCCGGCATCCGCCACCGCTCACACCATCTACATCATTTTCTCTTTCTTTTTCATTTTCCGAAAATCGTCGGAGTCCACCCCCGGTGACAACCACAACCTCCGACAACCACCTTCAGTGAACCTCCACCATCACCCTCCAAATTTCCTTCACTTACAGTTTTTCGGCAATCTCCGGAAAACACATCCGGCCACAACCAACACCACCGGTCGCCTCTCCGGCGACCACCTCCGGGAAGCCACCATCCCATATCCACCTCCCCTACTATCCCACTACCTCCATAACTCACCAGTCACCACTACCCCCTAAATTTCCTCTCATCTTCCCAGTACCCCACATTTCCTAAATTTTATGCCTCATTCCAAAAATTGCTCTTATCACACCTTTCTCCACTACCCGCAAATCCCTCCCCAATTTCCCACGCCAACAACCAATTTTCTCTCCAAACTGAGCCTCCCCTCTCACTCCCACAGCCAACAAGACTGTCTCCACTCCCCCAGGCGCATCTACATTGTTTTAAGTTCTGTCCAGAGGAACAAAACTGTTGCCTGCTTCCTGAGAGCTCCCTGCAGCCACAAAAACTACCTCATTTCTGTTCCTCAACATCCACAACTCTGCTAATTGAATAAAGGACTCTTCGAGCAGTTTCCCCCCTTTCGGCACCTTCCCTGAATGCATGATTACTCTTCAGAATTGTGACTGGAGTAGAAATTCAACCTCTCCTCCTCATCAGGCAGCTCCCTTAATATCAGTATTTGCTGCCGATCTCCTCCAGTCCCCCCTGATGCAGCACCTGGCGTCTCACCAGGCCTGCCACACTGCCCGGCGTCACACCGTCAGGGGGCCCAACATGGCTTCGCACCATGTGGGCTTTATCAGGGCCGCGGCCCATGCACCCAAACCCGTCTCGGGGTCCCACCACAGGAATACCGAAGGTTTTTGAGGTCGGGTCAGTTCGATCCGGCGACCCCCTTGATAAGAAGCTTTCAGGCAAGCTTTCATCACCAACTGATCCGCGAAGCTTTTGTTCGTAAATCGTGCGTTCAGTTCGGCTCTAGTTATTGGGAAAAAAGTCGTATTCACCGCTTATAAGGAAGTTGGCCTACGGTGTTCCTAGTCCCATATCTCTCCTTTTTCGAGTAGAGATGATCGCAACTCAGATTGGTATTCAAGTAAGTTTGGACCATATTTGCAATTTATTTACATGCTAGAACAAATTCAAAATTCCAAAACCAAGGCACGAATTCGGCATTTATGGCTTCTATAGGATTTCTCCTAATTTGGATATGCTGTTTTGGGATCAATCTATTAGGAATCGGGATTCGACTTCCCCTGGGGGTAGTGGACTACGAAAGGAAGTTGGTCATGGATTATAAAGAAACTTATAATTCATTCTTCATGGGTCGATGCCCGAGCGGTTAATGGGGACGGACTGTAAATTCGTGTTTTATCTGTCTTTGGTTTCATCGCTTGTTGTTTCGTCTAGTTCAATAATACCGCTTATCCTAGTGAATTTTACGGACTCACTGGGCCAGAAGCATCTCAAGCTCAAGCATTCACTTTTCTAGTGAGAGACCAACGTCTTGGGGCTAACGTGGAGAAGACTGATTCTTCGATCAACCGTAGCTCCCCGTTCGTTCACTTAGCCTACGAACTACTACCCGGCTTAAGAACTCCAGCTTGGCTCGAAGATGCCAACAGCATTCCCTTTATTGACGCAACATTCACTCGTTTACTTGTTAGCTAGAGCGGATCAGTTGGTGATGGAAGCTTGCCTGAAAGCTTCTTATCAAGGGGGTCGCCGGATCGAACTGACCCGACCTCAAAAACTTTCGGTATTCCTGTGGTGGGACCCCGAGACGGGTTTGGGTGCATGGGTCGCGGCCCTGATAAAGCCCACATGGTGCGACGCCATGTTGGGCCCCCTGACGGTGTGACGCCGGGCAGGGTGGCAGGCCTGGTGTGACGCCAGGTGCTGCATCATAAAAGTGCACTTTTATGATGCAGCACCTGGCGTCACACCAGGCCTGCCACCCTGCCCGGCGTCACACCTTCAGGGGGCCCAACATGGCGTCGCACCATGTGGGCTTTATCGGGCCCGCGGGCCGTACACTCAAACCCGTCTCGGGGTCCCACCACAGGAATACCAAAGGTTTTTGAGGTCGGATCAGTTGGTGATGGAAGCTTGCCTGAAAGCTTCTTATCAAGGGGGCTGCCGGATCGAACTGACGCGACCTCAAAAACCTTCGGTATTCCTATGGTGGGACCCCGAGAAGGGTTTGGGTGTACGGCCCGCGGGCCTGATAAAGCCCACATGGTATGACGCCATGTTGGGCCCCCTGACGGTGTGACGCCGGGCAGGGTGGCAGGCCTGGTGTGACACCAGGTGCTGCATCACCCCCCCCCCCCCCCCCCCCCACAGCCCGTGGAAGCCAAATGTTATGGTCCAGGAATTCTTTCCCCTGCTGATATTACTGCTGAAGATACACTTCAGCAACCTGGAAATAATTCCAGCAACTGTTGGTGGATTGCCAGCCCCTCCCATCCAATTCTGTGGCATCCTGAACCCATTACCAGCACCCATTATCACTGTACAGCAGTTGGGCCCTCATCCGGAAGCATAAAACCAGTCCCGGATTGCGACTTTGGCTTCCCCACAGCACTCCAAACACATATCCAGTCCTTCCCCTTCAGTATTATGTGAGTCTAAGGTTTGTTTGTCATTTTTTTTAGTTGAAAATTGTTTTTATTCTCTACTTAGAAGGGACATTGTTTTGTGTGTTTTGAGTTCAGTTGTTAAAGACTTTGTAATTTCTCATTTGTCTAGCTCCTTGATTCTCTAGTACTCTTTCATATATACAACGTCATTTGTTTCCAAATAATTTTGTATTTTTTGGCAAATCAAGTTCATATTAATTTATAAATATAAATTGTTGCACGTAAAATATCATCGGATTCGTGTGTTTGAATCTAGTAATCATCTAATACATCTCATCATTTAGGATCATCCCGCGTCAAATTAATATCAGAGCAAGGTTCGGGATTAGTTTAAAACACCCGGGACTAGAATCTATGTTTCACTTATGTCATATCATAGTAGCAATTTCTACTCTAATCCTCTATTTGAGGAACCGGAGTCCACCCATATTCAAGCACATAGAGTAATACAAACCCGAGAGGAAACCGGCAAGGGGGAGGGCTGGCGGAGGTGAGGAAGAAGAAGGAGAGAACAAGAAGGAAAACCTAGGGAGCAACCCTAAATTCTATACATCCAAAACATAATCAAAAAAGAGTACAGCACACCCCTTTATAGGTGCAGGGGTGCGGATAACAAAAGGCAGAGTAAAAAAATAAAGCGTGCACCTAAGTGAAAATAACATAACAAATGCAAATACAATAATCATGTTGACGGCATGTCTTCGAGCTTTCCTCCTCCGGACAGACTTGTCATTGTCTCCCTCTGCGTGCGAACTCTCCATGGCGTCTTGTCGGTGTGTGCGTACCCCGTCGGCATGCGCAACTGTAATAATGTCGTCGTCTGGAAAATATGTCTTGTCCTCAAGGCAGTAGTCGGAGGGGTGGCAGCAGAAGTGATCCCGGTGCGGCTCATAGCTTCAGACTCCTGACGGTAAGCCTTAATAACAGGGACCTACTGCGGGCCAGAGTCTCCCTAAAGGTGGTAGAGGCAATCAAATAGCTTAGTTGGGTAGTACGACGGCAATTGTAGTCTTTCTTCCAAACTAGAGCAGTCGGGCTAGAAAACCGACTTGCAGCAGAACCGGTAAGGTCCCCCATCAGCATCCCTTGCAACAGAGTCTCAGTCTTGAGCTTCTCCTTCCGCCCATGGTCAGAACGGAACGACTGCGCCGAGGTTGTGCTGGTCCCAGACTGGATGACGTCGGCGAGCGCAGTAGAAAGCATGTGGTGGTCCATCGGGAAAGGGAAAGGTACATCAGACGGGCTCGAGAGGCCCTACAACCCCGCGGAGAAGCCGACGTTCGTGATCTGTTAGATCGTGCAGAGGGAGACCGGAGAGTGGAGTCCCCGACGACGCGACATTGTTGGCCCCCATGTAGGAACTACATTGTCATAGTCTCCCAATTGACGCGTACATCACCGAGCGTGCGGAGCCAAGCCACCTCCAAAACAACGTTGATACCGTCTACGCCGAATGAGTAGAAGTTTGCGGTCACGGAACAGAACCCCACGGAGAGAGATACGGCTGTGCAACGGCCCTGAGTCAGTCGGTGACGCCCATCGCCCAGACAGACTGCAACATCCGGAGAGAAAATTGAGGGAAGACGGAGCCGCTGCACCAGGCGCTCAAAGACGAGGTTGTGTCTTGCGCCGTTGTCCAATGTGATGATGATCGGGTGATCCCGCAACATGCCCGAGAATTGCATGGTCTACTGGCCTACGATCCCGCTCGTCGAGGCATAGGATAACTCCAGTTGGTGGAACGTAGCCGCGGTGGGGTCTAGAGTTATATCCCCCGCTGAGGCTCAAGGGCCTCAAAGTCGATCAGGGAAACCTCGGGGTCGATATCGTCGATGATAGCATGTAACTCCTTCACCGAGCCCTCATGGTGAGGGAGTAGCCTTGGCGGCACCGAAAACAGAGACTCTTGTTGTGAAGCTCGTTGTAATCACCATTTGAGATGCGCTGAGGGGCCGATGGGCAGCCCGACCAATTTCCCCAAGGTGGCGGCCGCGGTGGAGGAGCCGTGACTGGTGGTCGCCAATGCAGTCGAGGTTGGTGGTGGTCGACCGTTGGAGCAGGTAGCCAGGGAGAGAGTTCGGCCTCCACCAGAAGCGCCAAGTCCATGGCGTCGGAGACTGTGTGAGAGTGGTGTGTACGAAGACGAGAGTGAATATATCGCAGTAGGCCCTGCATGAAGAACCCAGGTAATGATCGGGAGGCAGCCCGGGAACGTGGGAGACAAGGGCGACAAACTCATCAATATAGTCGTCCAAACCGGTTGTCTGACGCACGCCGCAAAGACGCATGATAACGGAGGAGCCAGAGTAGCAGGTGTTGTACCGCCAGATCATCTCCTGCTTAAGCTCGGGCCAGGAAAGGCACAGGTTGGATTGACTGAGCCACTGAGCCCAGTGGAGAGCCGAGTCGTCAAGGACAACCACAACCGTAGATACTTTGTCCTGCTTCAGTGTGTAGTCGAGGTTGAATATTGCTCCGCTTGGCGATCCAACACATTGGGCCGATGCCGACAAAAGATGGAATGTCGAGGGAGACGGTGGACCGGCCTGGAATGGGAGGGGAGTGGTCCTAGAGGAAATGGGCAGCGGCCCGGTGCCGAGGAGAGAGACGCCATCCGCGGGTGAGCTGGAGACGGACGTGGCGGAAATGGCGGCGGCGGACGCTTGGAGGGAGTCAATCTTGGAGTGGAGAGCAAGGAGAGATGTGTGCATGGAGGTGACAAGTTGTTCTTAAGCCTCTGCATTGCGGCTCAAGGAGTCGACGGTGGCATTGGAAGGAGGGTCACCGACGGAGCGGGTGTTGGGATCCATAGGGCTGGGGTTGATGAATGGCGGCCTTCCTGCATCAGATCGGCGGAGAGGAGCGGATCGACGACCTTCCTGCGACAGATTGGCGGAAGGGGACTATAGGAGGCTTCCTGAGACAAATCGCGTGGGCAAGGAACAGAACGGCGGCTTCCTGCGACAGATTGTGTGCGTAAGGAGCAGTCTGAGGCTACCTGCGACCGATCAGGCAGAAAGGAGATGATCGGCGGCATTGGCGACAGATCAGGTGAGGAACGAGCGGGTCGTGGGTTGTGTATGCATGAGGACTCGGAATCGGGACGTGGCAAGGTCGCGACGGGCAGCGTACGCAAGCGGAATCGGAAAGAGATGGATGTGGACGACGCACGATATTGAGCACCGGCAACTAGATGGCGGGTGGTGAGTCAGGTCGGACCAAATTGATACGCGCCCGAGAGAAATCCGACAGAGGGGAGGTCTGGCGGAGGTGAGGAAGAAAAAAGAGGAGGGAACAAGAAGAAAACCTAGGGAGCAACCCTAAATTCCATACATCCAAAACATAATCAAAACAAGTACAGCACACACATTTATAGGTGCGGGGTGCGGATAACGAAAAGCAGCGTGAAAAATAAAGTGTACACCTAAGTGAAAATAACATAACAAATGCAAATACGATAATCATGTCGGTGGCGCGTCTTCGTGCTCTCCTCCGGACGGACCAGTCATCGTCTCCCTCCAAGTGCGGACTCGCCACGGCGTCTCGTCGGCACGTGCGTGTCTCGTCGGCATGCGCAACCGTAACATAGAGTCCTCTTGAAAAGATTCTCACACTATTATGATTATTCTCACCCCCGACCCGTCACTCATATTAGTCGTGTTGACCCTTCAATACGACCCGATTATTGTAAGAAGAGTTACTATGATAAGTGTCATTAGAGGATAGTCAAGAATATACGTTTTTTATACTCTCCCCACAATTTGATGGCCTGTCAAGTCTTGAGGCCTTTAGATATTGGCTTGTGAACATAGATCATTATCTCGATCACTTGAAGCTACCCGGTGAGCATCGTGTCAAGTTAGCAAAGCTTAGGTTGTTAGGGCGGGCGAGGTAATTTTAGGATATCAATGAGAGAATCCTTGAGTGAGATTATATTTACTCCATCACTAGTTCGGTGAAGATGAATCATAGATTGTGTTACGGGTATCTACTAAAGCCATATAAGAGTCATCTCCTCGAACAAGTATTTATCCGCCAATAAGGCTCCATGTTTGTTACTGAGTATAGAGCTTATTTTGACGTGTTGGTGGTGAGGAGAGACATTCGTGATGAAGCAGCTGCAGCCGCGGCAAGATTTCGTTTCGGACTTCCGTCCGCGATCTACTTCGGTCCGCGATCTACTTCGATCATCTGATGGATAAGGTTGAGCAAACATTTCAGCTCGCCCTCCACTTCGAGCAGTACTTGAGATTCATTAGGGTTACTCAAATCAACTAGCATTTAGACCTCTCTACTTTACAGAGTCCTCGTCCTGATTCCACCACTAAAGATCTATCCCCACCAAAGATCACAAGTGCACTTAGTTGTGCCCACACCGATACGACATCACAAACCCCAACTATCGAGTTCTCCCATGCTGAGGAGGTTCAGTGTGTTATCGTCCTGAATATAAGACATGTAGCGACCCAGAGCCCAACGAGGAGTTCAATCCTCGGTGGTGAACGTGAGCCTACTCCTGACTCGATAGTGTACGGTGAGGGATATAGTGTCATGACTGTTGAGATTGTTTCTGAGAGCGGCACAAGCAGAGAATTAGAGTTAGGCTAGAGGAAGTGTCTATTGCCTAGATTTCTTCATGATGGGGATGAGATTCTGATGAGCGATCCATTTTTGAGCACAAGATTCTTGATGCCTCTTCTAGTCATATCTCTGAGTCAACCCATCTAGAGGGTCTCAAATCTAGTGTTGCGTACTTAATGATGGCCCCACTTACATTTAAGGTCACTCCTGATATTTCAAGGCCCTATATTGATGTTCATCGCATTTACGACGAATTTCATTATTCCCCTCTCGGTGAACCACCTGATGAGTTTTCATTTTATGAAAACATTTTATACATCATAGAGGGGCATCCTAGTGCCAAAGTCTCACAGAGTCTTCATACACTTCATGAATAATTGAATATTTCTACACCTCACCTGGAGAGCCTCCGGATAAACCACTACTCTTTAGGGGTGTGTCCCCTATCTATGAGGCAGTCGAGAATGAGAGTGCTCTCAATGGTTTCGGGATCGATTCCATCATTATTATTATTGATCTATCAGGTGATTATTTAAATGATCGTCGCATCCTCAATGAAATTTTGTACACTCCATCCACTGAATCCCCTGACCATGTGCTCCTCTGGAATGAAACCTGAAGGGTTGTAGAGCCTATGCATAGTAGATCCGTTGAGTCTGTCAACCACCATTCATTATCATTGTGTAGCATGCATGAATCTTTCCGACGAAGAGTTGCTAACAATAATGAAATTTATAAATCATATGCAGATAGCCACGGGAAAATGTAAGCTTTAAAATGGGAGAACAATTAATGATTCATATAGGCACTGCGAGGTTCCATGAGGGAACTACTCGAAAATGGCATGCTAAGTGACTGGTCCTTAGTCCTTAGAGTGTCCTCAAAAGAATTGGAACAAATGCATATGAGCTAGGTATCTCACAGAGTATAGGAATTGCACGCGCATTTCACATAGAAGAATTAACTCTAGTCTTTGAGCTGCATGATTATATGTACCCTTCGCACTCTCCTACCATAGCAGCTCGGCCTCCTTCGTCCACCACTCCACTACAGCCCTAGCTTTCTCCTACTTTTTTTGCCACCTCAGCCTTTCAACCTCAGTCTTCATCTACTACTCAGCTTCCACCGCAGCCCGAGTCCTCGATAACGATTAATCATATGACTTCTTTCACCGCAATACCACCTCCTCCACTACAGGTTCCACCATCTCAGACGTACCGTTCGACGACATCATTGATTCAGCTATAGTACCCATTCTTCAGTAATAGTACCACTTCTTTCGACACTAGTTTCTCCGTCAGCTGACATTGTACCCTCTAACGTCTTTAGTATAATGATTGTAAAGAGAGGCCTCAAACCTTGTATATATTTCTTGAATGATAAATTACAGGTATGAATACAATTATATAGGAAGAGAGGAAGAAGAGAAATCCCAATCCAAGAAGTATATACAAGGCCTCCACAACTTCTTGAATGATAGCAGGGGAGACCGGGCGGTCAGAGAAAGAAGCAAGAGAGGGTGGACCCCACGCGTGAGAAAGGTTTATAAAAGAGAGGTAGGAGAAGGAGGAGGACACGTGGAAGCCACGAGAGAAATAGAGTTAAGGAGACAGCGGCTAGAAAAGACAGGCAGCTCGATACTGCGGCTAAGCAGGAGAATGGAAAGCCGCGCGGTCAGCCGAGAGAACAGGCGGTTTGCAAACGGACAGGACGGCAAACCGAGCTCGGGCGATTAGGGAAAAATGAGACCGCGAGTAGCCGCGAACAGAAGACCGAACACCCAAGGAGGAGACTGGTGCCTCTGATACAATGTAAAGAGAGGCCTCAAACATTGTATATACTTCTTGAATGATAAATTACAAGTATGAAAACATTTATATAGGAAGAGAGGAAGAAGAGAAATCTCAATCCAAGATGTGGGACAAATACAAAGAGAGAGAAAAGAGAGAAATATGGGCTCTTAGATGGGCCCTTACTAAGGCTTTTCTAACAATGATGACAAATGAGCACGTACCAACACCAGACAGCATCAAATACTTGGTCCATTTGCGGGGTTACACGATGAATGGCGGCGCTTGGGCTTCCATAACATAGTTCGAGAAACTAACCCCAACTCTACAACGACATTATGACCATCTCCATTCCTTGGAGATGAATGCTTTTGAGATGGGAGAGTTGATAGGGATCGGGTCACACGGCCCGTTTGGGCCCAGTGAAAATCGGAGTCGTTCATCAAGAGCAGATCACCGATCATAAAATTTTTTGTTCTTGCATTATTTTCCTATTTCATGTGTTTCACGTTTTTAAGAGCTATAAGGATCGGAGGACCTTGACCCTCTGTACTCCCTCTCATAGTCTATATAAAGGGGTAGAGGGCTCATATTTGAGGCATTAAAAGTTGAGTGAAAAAAAGCTTCTTCTTTTGATCCCTGGTGCCGAAGTCAGAACACGGGTGCTGAAACTTGGATTTATCCCCTCCCCACTCTTTAGCATGCTTCCAAGAACCTCCCTGCAGCTGGCCAAAACTAACTCATTTCAGTTCCCCAACATCCACTACTGTACTAACTACTAACTGAATAGAGAGGACTCTTCCATCAATTTCACCCCTCTCGGCCCCCTCCCTGAATGTAGGATTACTCTCCAGAATTGTAACTGGAGAAGAAATCCCTCCTCTCTTTCCAATCAGACAAACCCCTTGCTATCAGTGTTTGTTGACAGTCTCCTACGGTCTCTTCATCTACAGACAGGCGAACAGACCGTTTCTGTCCGCAGGGTACTCGGTGTGTTGTTCCCACCTTCTAGTTTTGGATCTCCTCTTGATTTTATAGACTTCACTATTGGGTCCCACTGTGCGGTCTGGTCTGTGTCCGCCGCGGCCTGCCCGGTTCGGCCTCATCTTGTCTTCTGCTCTTCTTTGATCGCGTGGTCTGTCTCTTTAACCGCTGCGGTCTGGACTAGTCTCCGTTTGCCGCGGTCTGCCCTTGTCGCTGTTCGGCAGGTTTGATCTGTGTTGCTGCTAACCACGGTTCTTCTCAGTGTTTGCCGCTGGAGTGTGTCGCTGCAGTCTGTTCTCTGTGTTCGTTGCGATCTGCTCTCTGTGTTCATTGTGATCTGCTCTTTGTGTTCGCCCGAAGTTCTCTCTTTACTCTGCTTGTCGCGGTTGGCGTTCTATCTGTTGCGCTCGATTTGCTTGATCCGCTGCGGGCTCTATCCGCCGATCTCTCTTCCTTGCTTGATTCGCTGCTGGCGATTGATGTTCTTCTTTAACCGCAGCTCTTCTGCCTGTTGTGAACACATCTAGCCGTTGCAAGCCCTTCTACCCGCGAGCTCTTCTACTCCCCAGCTCGTGTTCGCGCGAGTACACGCAATTTCCTATCTATCCGCCACGGTCTCTTCTCTGTCTGCTGCTCCTCAGTCCGTCGTGGACTTGCCGGTTAGGCCGCTTCAAGCCGTGACGTTGTCACGCTGTGTTAGCGCTCTTGGTTGTCGGGCTCTCTCTCTCCTTCTATCCGCCAAATCTTGCGGTCTTGCCTAGCCGTTGTTGCTCTTGCCACTTGTGTATTGCCAGTCCACCAGCTTTGTTGTTGTTACCTCTATTCCTATCCGCGGTGGTCTGTCCATTGTGTCTGCTTAGCCGCTTACCCGCCTTGACGGTTAGCCACTTCGCCTAGCTGCATGGTCGTGTGATCATGAACTCCTCTACTGATTTTTCTCCACCAACCCGCTTGGTCCCTGCTCCTGAACATCGTGACGAGTTGAGAATCACCACCATCTCTTTTACTAGGAAGAACTTTGTTAAGTGGGTGCATTTTGTCCGCCGGGTACTTCAGTTCAAGGGACTTCTGCATCATCTAACTAAAGATACTCCTTCCGCACCTACTGATGATTGGCTGCGTGACGATGGTCGTGTTCAGACTTGGCTTCTCAACTCCCTTGATGGCGAACCTTACCGCATGGTCATGTATCATGAGACGACCAAGGCGATGTGGGATGAGCTTCATTCTCTGTACTCCGGGAAGGATAGTCTCCAAAACTTGTACATCAGTCCCTTGACTCAGGCTGTGCTGCTGACTTAACCTCCTTTGTTGCTCGAACCAAGATGTTAGTTGAGGCCTGGATTCAGCATCAGCCCCATACTACGGATCTAGCTGCTCAGGGCGCTCAAAAGGAAGCTGTTGGTATTGTCATGATGATGGCTCGTGTTCGCCTCATCTTCATAGTGTTCGGGCTCAGATCCTCTCATCTGCAACCATTCCCTCATTCTCTGATGTATGCTCCATGCTGTTAAAGGTTTCACTGCCTCCTGATGCTATCGGCCCTTCTTCACCGGCTCTTCTCCAGCAATCTTCTGCACCATTACTCCCTCTCCCTCTCCCTCCACCTACACATCGGGGACGTACAGGCTCTCGGGGGAGGGGTTGAGGTGGTCGGCTGAGGCCTAAGTGTTCTTTTTGTGGTAAGAATGGACAACTTGAGGCAACATGCTATCGCAAACATGGTCTGTCTCCTCGTCCCAATGCTTCTGTTGATGCCCTCAGCCCTTCTTCCACTCATGTTGATTTTGATGAAATCTGTCTCTAGCTCCAACAACTTCAGGGATTGCTCCACAACTCACCTGCCTCTGTTGCCTTCGTCTCTCATGAAGGTATCGCTTGTCTTTCCACTAGTCCGCGTTGGATAGTGGATTCAGGTACTACTCACCATATCACCTCCTTGAAGCCACCTCAATATTTGGATTCTCCCAATCCAAAGTTTATCACCGTAGCAAATGGCAACACCGCTCCTGTCTCTGGCTCTGCTGATATACCTTTTAATCCCTCTATTTTTTTTCGCTCGGCTCTCCATGTCCCGGACTCTCCATTTAATTTACTTTTTGTTAGTCGCCTTACTACAGATTTGAATTTCTCTATCACATTCACCTCTTCTCCGTTTCTAATGCAGAACTGACGGACGTAAAGTATCATTTGTAAAGGACAACTGCACAACGGGCTCTACCTACTTGATGTCTCCCCTACCGTTCTCTCCTTTGTCTCCTCTATTGACTGGCATCGGCGTCTTGGGCAAGCTCATCTTCTGATTCTCAAGAAGGCTCTTCTTGATGTTCATCTTCCTGCTTTTACACGTGGTTCTTGTATTTTAGGGAAACAACATCGTTCATCTGTTCCTCATTGTACTTAGAGCTCTGCTCCTTTTATGCTAGTACATTCTGATGTTTGGGGTCCGTACAAAATAACGAGTGTGTTTGATGATCGTTATTTTATCACCTTTATTGATGATTATTCTCGAATGACATGCTTGTACTTACGCTCTGAGCTTCCTAGTGTATTTCGAGCTTTTGTTTTTGAGACTCGCACACAATTCTCCGACAAAATCAAAAGAATCTGAATGGATAATGCTCGAGAATACACTAGTCATGAGTGTGATAACATCTGCTCTGAGTTTGGTATTATTTATAAAACTTCATGTGCATATACTCCTCAACAAAACGGTGCGGTTGAGCACAAAAATAAACATCTTCTTGATGTTGTTCGCTCCCTCATGATTCAAACGCACATTCTCAAGGCTTATTGGCACTTTGCGGTTTCGATGGCGTGCAATCTCATTAACCGTATACCCTCCTCCGTCCTCAACAACGCCACCCAATTTAGCCTTCCACACCACTATTCCCTCTCACACCTCGAATATTTGGTTCTACTTGCTTTGTTCATTTACTAGGTCCCTCCAACGATAAGTTAGATCCCCTGGCGGCCAAACATATGTTCGTTGGTTATTCCCGCACTAAAAAGGGTTTGTTTGTTATTATCCCACTACCCGCAAGATGACTGTTTTGGCGGATGTTACCTTTCTGGAAGATCAACCATTTTTCTCCACTCCAATGTCATCACTTCCACCACAATCATTACCAAGACCTATCATCCCAGTTACGTCTCCTCCAACACCTCCACTCCTCCCCTCCCCAGCTCTAGTTCTCCACAAATCCCCTTCTTTGTGTTCATACTCGTCGACCACCCAGCTCTGCCGCCCCGCTGCAGTCGGCTTCAACCTCTGGCACTCTGCGACCTATCGGCATAGCCTCTGCCTCCACAGCCCATCCTTACATCGCTTGACACCGGCGCTTCAAAACTTTGTCACCTCATTATCCTATATTTTTGTCCCTAACTCTGTGCAGAAGGATCACCAACATCCAGGCTGGCTGGCGTCTATTGACGAAGATATGACGGCCCTCTGGGCTAATAATACATGCAATCTGGTTTCTCTTCCTCCTGGACAGACTACTGTTAGATTTAAATTGGTCTTTGTCATCAAGCATGTCCCTAATAGAACGATTGATTGTCTTAAGTCCCGTCTTGTGGCTCGTGGATTTACTCAACAACAGGGTCTTCATTATGAGGAAACAGTCTCTTCAGTGGCCAAGCTAAACACGGTTCGTGTCCTCTCCATAGTTATGCATCGTCAATGGTTCCTACATCAACTGGATATCAAGAATGTTTTTCTCAATAGTGATCTACATGAAATTGTTTACATGCAGCAACCTCCAGGGTTTGAGACCACGGGAGAGTCCCTAGTTTGTCACCTTAAGAAGTCGATTCATGGTCTCAACAATCTCCTCGGGCATGGTTCGATAAGTTCAGTAAGGTTGTTCGGGAGGTTGTCTTTACTCGGAGCTTGGTGGATTTCTCTGTTCACTCGACATAGAACAACAGGAACGGTTCTTCTTTTGGTGTATGTCAATGACATCCTGATCACAAGAGATGATTCAAAAGGAATGTAATAACCCGGTTCTAAAAAATGGAATTTAATTTCATCGAATAAATCTGATGGCAATTTGGTAAAAAAACCAATTAGGTTTTCCCTCTAATAATACTGAGCACCCCCCCCCCCCTATTGCTTTTAATCGAACCAAGGTTTCCCGATTCCCATCTGAATCCAACTCCCGCTTCATATTCTTCCACAGGCTGGAAACCGCAAGCCGCGACCTTCCTTCGCCGACTCTCGCACGTCGCTGCTCCTGATTCCCCCGGCTCCTGCTTCCCCCGGCGCATACTCATGCTCTCCCTCAGGCCGGTAACTCTTCTTCCTGCTTTGGTCGATTATCTCTTCCCCTCCCTAAGTCGGCAGTGCTTTCTTCTCCAAGGGCCGGCAACAAGGACCTTTTTTCCTCCTCCAAGGGTAGCCATCAATCCCCCTATTCTTCCTCTAACAGCAAGGACAGAAGCCTCCTCCTTCTCCTCCAAGGCTCATCAGCCCTAATTTTGCCTCTTATCCTTCGTCTTGTCCGGGATTTGTGCGGGTAACTACTAGGGTTTCCTCTACTCTCCTCCTTGGGCACGAATTTGATCTCTTTGGGTAAGATCTCTTCTCTTTCCCTTTATTTCAGATTTTTTTGTCAATCATATATTGATTTTGTGCCCCAAATTTCATATATTTTGTGATCCAAGCTTGGACCCCTTTTGTTATCATCTAACTATTGTGTATTTGTGATTTTTGGCATCGTTTGCCGCGTTAATTGACGGTTCGTGAAGAATCCTCTCAGAATTAGGATTTCCCCAAGCCTAAGTGTCGTCAAGTCTTCATCTCTACGTAGTGTCTCTTCTTCCCTTACTCTTGAGGTAAATTTCTTAACCCATCTCTTGTTTGAGTCTTGCAATAAATAAATTATATGTGTTAGCGTAGTGATAATTTGTTATATCTCTTTCATCGTTCTTATGGTTTACATGAATTCACCTTTGAATGTTTTTTTGCCAAAAGAATTGAAATCTTGAATGCCTAATTTGATCAGTTAATATCTTAGGGTTTTAGGGTTTAGGGTTTAGGGTTTAGGGTTAGGATCGTGAATGATTTTTATTTGAATAGTCACTTAGATAATGGATTTCTCATTTGATGAAAAATTTGAATAATGATAAATTGTTGAGCATGAGTCACATTGTCATTATAATAAATGTACGAATTTCGGTAAGTGAATTTATGATTTGTGTTTATATCATGCTTGTATTGTATATACTTTACTTGGAAGATATTTGTGTCATAATGATAATTGATAATATTTTTTAGTTAACAAACGAATGAATGTTTCGTGATTTTATATAAAATATTTGGATCGTACGCATGTTTACTAAGAAGATAATTGTGTCTTCGAAAGGATCAATTTAAATGAATATTTGGTGTCCGGGAAAATAACGTATTGCAATCGTATCATTCGTGAATGTTTTGACCCGCAAAACATAAAGTTCACCATCTAGTTTATTTGTGTCATCGAATCTTATTCTTTATGTCTATCTGGTTATAAGTCTTGAGTAAAGTCTGTTCTTCATCGGATCTTTCACTTTCAGTGAATTTGTTTCTTCTAAAATCGCTAAAATATGAATCTTTTAACTCAATAATATCTTAAGCAATCATTGAAATATAGTGTTAAATTGATGTGACGCATTGACTCGAGTTTCCGCTCGACTGAAAACGAAAACCAACAAATGGTCATAACAAGCACAATTGCTTTGATAAGCTTTGCATTTAGACTTATATTAGAATCATGTGCATCAAATAAAAATATTTGCACACTTCATTAATTACAACTTATGATATTACATGATCAAGTATATGTTATGTTACGGAGTAAACTTAATTCAGATTATTTTTTGTATGACTCTTTCACTTGTCTGTTTTGTTAGTTTTGTTTCATGAAAACTGGTACTCATACATTTTTGTTTCGTTTATTGTTTTGTACTTTACTTTGCTCACTCTGTTTATTTCAATGTTTTGAGTTTTTTCCCTATTATTTTGGAATTGCATTAGCGTTCATGGCAGCGCTGTCAGGTCCTCAAGTCTGATTTGCATTAAGTTCTATATTCTATGTTTACAATTCATTTTTTTACTGTCAGACATTTCTTTTATGTAATAATAATGATCAGTAAATCATGGACAACTGCTAGACTATAATATATGTACTAGAATTTAACATCATTTACATGTTCATTTATCTAAAATTAAAATTGCGTGAAAATCTGTATCAAAACTTATATCATGGGTTTTATTAAAATGCGTGTGCACATGTTACAAACTAGAATATTTTAAAGCTTTTGCATAAAAACAATATGTTTCCCTCCAAATTAATTATTTTAAAACTATTTTCAGTTTTCTCTGTTTCCGTCTTAACAGGCATGGTTTTCTTCCGCTCATACATGTGGCATCACGACCCGCCCGAGGCGCACTCTGACTTTTGTTGAGACGGGTTATGACAAGGAATACAGGTGGTCAAACAGCACCTTAGTTCTGTTTTTCAAGCAAAGGATCTGGGGAACCTTCGATACTTCTTTGGCCTTGAGATCGCAAGACGTCCTTATGGCATTGTCCTATCTCAACGGAAGTACTGTCTCGACCTTTTTCAGGATGCTGGATATTCTGGATCCAAGCTGATTAATACTCCTATTGATGCAAATCACAAGTTGTGTGCATGCTTCTGATGCTAATTTTCTTCTTGA
Organism: Platanthera guangdongensis; assembly: GCA_039583875.1. Classification (NCBI taxonomy): domain Eukaryota; kingdom Viridiplantae; phylum Streptophyta; class Magnoliopsida; order Asparagales; family Orchidaceae; genus Platanthera; species Platanthera guangdongensis. The sequence continues at coordinate 162,437,194 of CM077162.1, forward strand.
AAATCCAGAATACTATCGACGTCTGGTTAGAAAATTGATTTATCTAACAGTTACAAGACCAGACATATCTTTTGTTGTTGGGGTTGTCAGCTGGTTTATGCATTCTCCTCAGGTGTCTCATCTACAGGTTGTCGAACGTATTTTGTAATACCTGAAGACAGTTCCTGGTCAAGGGCCGGTATACAAAACTTCTTCATCGTCTACTCCAACATTTGTTGCGTATTCAGATGTTGATTATGCTAGTTCCCTATATGATCGGCATTCCACCAGCGGATTTTGTACTTCGAAGGTCACCTTGTTACCTGGCGCAATAAGAAACAGTATGTGGTTACTCGATCTTTGGTCGAAGCGACGTACTGTTCGATGGCGTCTATTGTATCTGAGCTCACATGCCTAGAGAGTCTCCTAGGTGATATGAAAGTAAAACTTTCCTCATCAGCTACCTTACTCTGTGACAGTCAAGCTGCTATACACATAACTAAGAATCTCGTCTTCTATGAAAGAACAAAATACATTGAAATTGACTGTCACTTCATTCGGGAAAAAGTTCAAATGAAGAAGCTGGAATTGAAACATGTTCCGGCTACTGACCAAATTGCTGATCTTCTCACTAAGGCCCTACCAAGTGCTCTATTTTATCAATTCTTATCCAAGCTGAGTGCCTACGACTTATACGCTCCAGCTTGCGGAGGAGTGTTAGAAAAAAAACATGTAAAGCCTCATATAATGGCCAAGCATAAGCCTTCTTCCTCTTTGTATAATAGTGCCACATCTTGAAAAGGGGACTCTTCTCTCTCTTGTCTCCCTATATATATGTACTCATACTTGTATTTATATACATAAGAAGTATATAAAAAGTTTCACAGTTTTTTCCAAGTGTTTGTGCTCTTTTCTACAATTTTCATAATATTTTCATCTATTAATTAGATAATAATTATTTTATCTGATTAAGTGTAAACTAAAATTCATATGAGAAGATTAAACTACTAACAAGTGTTTAATCTACAAGCTTGAATGATGACACTTAGATAATAGAGATAATCATAATAGACGACATGTAGCCCATAACATCTCTCCCGCCGTCCAAAATGAGCTTGACATCAAGCTCAAGGGGGATCAATAATGGTGTGAGCTCCATCTGACGCCCTCCTCGTCAAAGACCTCGTCGTGCAAGTAGAAAAGATTTTTGTACTTGTGTCCGCAAGTGTACTGCTCGTCGCAATTGAAACATAATCTATGAGCACATCGTTCCAACATCTTGGCCCGAGATAAAAGACAAATTGGCAGAGCGGCCTAACCCACAGTACGGCCCTGTGGAGTGCCGATGTCGAGAAAGTGGGATTCCAGCGCCAGTTGGAGGCGATGGTCGCATAGTCGGTCCAGACTCATAGTCGTCACTAAGTCTGGAGGGGCCTCAAATTCGATATCCAGTCACAGGCGGTCGCAAAGTCCTGTAGTGAAGATGACAACCTGCATCTCTAGGGAAAGTGTGACGTGATAGAAGAAGCTGAAACTGCTTCAGGTAGTCGTCCACTGAGCCTATCTGGCATAGAGTTGTGAGAGCACTGAGGGAGTTACTGTGGATAGGGGGACCAAATCGCGGGTTGCAGAGTCGCTTGAAATTGTCCCATGTCAGACCTTGCTAATAAGTGAGGAGAGAAGTGGCCCAAAGTGAAGCTGAGTTGAGAAGATGGAAAGAGGCCAGAGGAAGTCGTTCAACCGCCGGAATTTGTTGTTGTCAAAAGAATTGCTCGCACATGGTGAGCCAGCTCAAGGGATTTGTTTTTCCATTGTAGGTGGAGAATTCCAGACGGGTATAGCGCGACAGAGTAGCAGCGTCAGGACGTAAAGGGTCGGTAGAGGTGGCATGAGGCGAATGAGCGACGGAAGCGGGACTTGACTTCTACCGGCGTGATCCATGGATGGAGTGGTAACAACGGGTGGTGTCGTTATAAGTTCATTAAGCTTTGTGGTGACAGTTGTCATGTCGTCCCGATGACATGCTTCTACTTCCTGAAGGTGCATCCATGGAGGATATAAATGAGTGGAGTCGGTTCATGGCCTCCAAGAAATTGTGGGAGTCTTCCATATGGTGAGCGGAGCGAGAGCAAGAGCGGGTGACAGGGCAATTTGATTGCGCCGAGTTGGAAGATTGGGTATGACCACAAGAGCCGTGTCTCTCCCAATAATGGAAAAAGCAAATACTCCAATTTTACTGTGTGGGACCAGCAGAGAGATAAGGTAAAGTCTTGTTGTCCACACAGATTTGCTGCTTTAGATCGGCGGGTGAGTTTAATAAGGACTGTTAAGGAAGAATCCCATACAGGACAAACCGGAGCCTCTTTACGCGAGCGACAACAAAAATTGCCATGGAGATCGAAACTGCGGACGCGCGTGGCGGTGTGAGGCTCGACAACAGGAGCTGGAGAAAACGTAGAGAAAAATGGGGGGATGAGCCCTGGGTGTAGATTCATCGACATAGGGAAATGTGTGAAGCGACGCGATGGTGTTGAAGTTGAGCAAGGGTGGCGACAATGCTGGAGGAGCTGGTTGGCATTGTTGTAGAAGACGAATGGTATCATCGGCTCGTTGCAACGATCTCGGTCGTTGGACGCGATGGAGCAGAAGAATAGTTGTCCTGAGGGTAAAAGCACAGTTGTTGGTTGGGGAGCAGGGTACAATCGTCATTGTTGGCGTCGTTGGAGAAGTGGTTGCTCAATTTCGTCCGTGATTTGAGCAGAACAACGGCGTGCGCGTGTAGGAGGAGATACAGCGGGGTGCGGGAAAGGGAACAGTGGTTGATGGTGAGAATAATGTGGAAGAGGACCGAGGGCTCTGATACCAAAGTTGTTATTGCCCAATTCAAGCGGTGGTCGGAGTAGTGGTCGAAGGTGGAGACGACGGTGGTGGAGGATACAACGAAGCCTTAACCGTGACAGCCTAAGCAAGGTTGCTTGCTAGAGGAGAGAGTCACCAATGATCTCACACAATAGACGGGGAATAGACTACTTCTTACTTGCCCATACAACCTTCCACATGTCTTTATAAGTGACAGACAAGGAGTTTTGCCCCTATAGTCAATCGTGACAGTACCTTGACTGTGATATGTTCGGGGCTCCGCCCCTATCAATTATTTAATGCAGCTTAAAATAAATAAAATATTAATCAATCAACTTTAATAAAGTTTATTGGTTTAATGACAGCTCTTTGAAAATAATGTTGATATGTCTAATGACAACCTTCCTTGAATTGACAGTTGGCATGTGTAATGATAGTATATCATAGCAGGTGTATGAGTTCTACTAAAAACCTTTTGGATTTTAATAAATTTTGTCATTAGTTTTAATTTTGAGATAGTGTAATTACTTGAATGGACATTGTATTTTAATTTTTTTGGAATAGATTATAATATAAGTCATTAAAATATAAAAATGATAGCATAATTGGCATTTTTGAATGTTTCACCAAAGCAACTTTTCCCTTTTAATATTGTAAAGTATAAGCTTTAACCATATAAAGAGACAAACAATAATGACACCTATTACCAGGCCCGGTGCTTGAGGCCCCTACATAATGATAACACCTATACAATGATGACATATAGATAATAGAGATAATCATAATAGATGATACGCAGTCCATAACAATACACTCCAGCAACCTGGAAATAATTCCAGCAATTATTGGCTGATTTCCAACCCCTCCCATCCAATTCCCTGGCATCCTATACCCATTCCCAGCAACATTATCGTTGTTCAGCAGTTGGGCCCTCATCTGAAGGTCTAAAATCAGTCTTGTATAGAGTCTTCGGCTTCTCCACAATACCCCAAATACATCTTCAGCCCTTCCCCTTCCGTATTATGTGAGTCTAAGGTTGATTTGGCATTTCTTAGTTAAATATTATGTTTATTCTCTACTTAGAAAGGATATTGGTTTGTAAGTTTTGAGTTCAGTTTTTTAGTCTTTGTAATTTCTCATTTATCAAGTTATTTGATTTTCTAGCACCCATGCATATATACAATGTCATTTGTTTCCAAATTTGTATGCTTTATTTTTTTGTGAAAAATCAAGTTCATTTTAATTTATAAATATAAATTGTTGCAAGTAAAATATCATCGGATTTGTGTGTTGGCAGTAATCATCTATTAGTTCCCCTCATTTAGGACCGACATGTGTTAAACAGTTCATTCAAAAGTTTTAAAGATAAACTTAAAAAAGGAATAGGAAATTTTTCTTTACCTGCATTGTCAGTGTTCCTGAGTTATTATCCTCTTCTCCATGGATTAGCAAAAGTGGCTTCTTGATTTTGTTGGCCAACATGAAAGGGCTCATCTCAACATATGTGTTGGTAGCCTCCCATAACGTTCTGTCTTCATTCTATATAAAAATGCCCATCAGGAAACCCCATTTCTAACCATCATGTGGAAGTTCAAAATTAAATTACGTATGCAATTCCACAAGGCAGAAGAAGAGTGAACAAGAAACTGGGCGATTAAAAAAATTCATGCCTGAAATCCGAAAGGAGTTAAGGTCCTATTGTATGCACCAGAACGTGCAATTCCGCAGCAGAATATATGGGGGGCGTGAGCAAGGAGATTCGCAGTCATGAATGCCCCATAAGAATGACCTCCAACAGCAATTTTGTTCGGGTGAGCCACCTAGTCAAATTAGCATAAATTACTTGGGAAGATTCTAATCATGTCATATACGTCTGTAACAATTCTAGGCAACATTACCCCTCTCCGTATAACTTCCTCAACTGCAGCCTCTGCACTACATACCAACTGTTCCACATACCTATTTAAAATAGGGTTAAGAATATACACTTCTTGAACTATATATATATATATAAGGAATAAATAATTGTAAGAGAAAATGTATTTTATAGAGAGAATTTGGGCGCTTTCAGTTGATACAGTTGAACCTTCTTTTTTTCTTATGAAGTTACTAATAGAAAAACCATAAATAGTAGTTTTTCAGAACAAGAACAGCCTATAACAGTGTTACAAATACCATCAACCAAAAAAACACATTATATATTGGAACATCCACATACACAGGTTTTCATATGTATGAAGATTTAAAAGTCAAACAACGATATTGGCCTCCAAACAGTAAGCATTTTGTAAATGGAATAGAATAGCTCCCTTTTATCAAATGCATGACACGTGAAAAGATGTTGAATGTGGTCATAATTAAGAAAAAATATTATGATTTGTTCAGCAAAAATAGGACTCCGCCATTGCAAAGTAAATCATACTTGAAAAGTACAAAGAAAATAAAATGATTACAACAACTTTCTAAGAACTTTCCTGAGAGAAGAAAGCAGCAGACAAAGGGTGGAGTAGATAATCAAGCACCTCTATTTTCCTAACCAATAAATTTACAATGTACCGGAAATTGGGTGAAGATAAAGAAGGTACAAAAGGCATATTGACGGCAAAAATAAATAAATAGTATTGACATTGTTAGGTAAATTGCAAAATCAAGCAAATTTCTTGAAAGTACCTCCATCCCCATTGATTTAGATGTCCACCAATGCATGGTATTTATAGAATTTAGAAAATAAAATTCATGGAGTACATGGCCTGAGTACAAAAAATATAAACAGCCAAGTACTTAGGGAATTACTGCCATAAAACTCATAAAATGTCCCGGGGTCATTTTTTTGTTGTTTTTTCAACTATGAGGAAGCACATGGTATGAGTTCACTGTGTGTCTCGGCCGTGTTCTTAATTGACTGCTTATGACCGTTGTTTCTATGGTTGCACTGTATACACAGGGCGTGGACTTGGTGAAAATCTCCAAGCTAGCTCTTTTTTCCCCTCAAAAGACTAATGCAATATTCAGAAAACTATTACAGAAGGTAATCACAATTTAATAAGAAATTATGCAAACAAAAAATACCGATCATTTGCCTCTTCATCACCCTCTCCGATGATTGGGATGGTAGGTCCGGACAATATAGCAAAGCTGCAATGAATAAATTATTTAATTATTCAAGAAAATGAATAATAAGCTTTCAATCATCAAAAGAACAAAGGAAAAAGTATCTGCTAATAATCAAAATCTCAAAATTGGGCTTTTGCAAGTTAACAAAAAAAATCATGTTCTTATATTCCTGAGGGCATAAATGTACACAAGTTCTTTTGAGGCCAGATCTTCAACAAAGATGAGATTAAGGAAAATCTGATCAAATCATTCTGAATAATTCTTTAATTGTTGATACCAATTTAACTACTACACATCTCTATCCGAAGCATACCCTTCGCAGTCCTTGGCTTCAGATTGTGCCACATTTATGGTTTACTGTTCCATGGAATTAATTTTAGTACAAAAAATCAATTTTCAATACCTCTGTTAATTAAATGAATAGGAGTATTGATTCAACAAAATCCATATTATTTCCCCACACATCATCATCATTAAAAATCTTGTCCCAATAGTTTTTGGTCGGCTTAATGTATCGTCAATCATTCAGTTGTCCAGTCTATTGGTGCCCAAGCAGCTAAACCTAGGCAACATAAATTATCTTTAACAATATTCATTCATGTTATCTTGGATCTAGCTCTTCTCCTACCTAATCTTTTGACATTAACTCAATCCACTCATTAAGTTGATGCATTTAACTGGAAATGACCGACTACAAACTGATACAGTACTAGGAAAATTCACATTATTTTGTTTGTAACTGTTAGAAGATAGTAAAACAATGTGTAAAAGCTCATTATAATTGTGGCCCATTTATAAGTCCATATGTGTCTCTTCTTGTTTTGTCCCACATTGTATTCTTTGGGATTTCTCTCTTTCTCTCTTCCTATATATATGTATTCATACTTGAAGTTTAATACAAGAAATACAGCCCACAGGTTTCATTGCTCTACTTTTGTACATGGTATCAGAGCGATATGGTCCGGCCTATTCTTTTCTAACCGTCCGGTCCTCCTGATTATCGGGCGGCTTGTTCTCCTGCTTAACTGCAATATCTTGCGGCCTCCTCACTTTCTAACCGCGGCTTCCCGCGCGGTTAAATTTTCTAGCCGCACCTCTTTCTTTCTCGTGGCTTCCACTTCTTCTCCTCTTCCCCCCCCCCTCCCTTTTATAATTTTCTCTCAGTCTGGTGGGGCCCTCTTCCTCTAACCCCGCAGTTTCTTCCCGGTAACCCGCTTCCTGTCTATCTGCCACAGTCTCTTTGTCTACCCGCCTTCTCGCCTCTCTCCTCACTTCTCGCGCGACTTCTTCTCTTACTCGCTGCGACTTCTATTATTCATTGTGGCTTCCCTAACCACTGTCTGCACCGCAGGGGAGTCTCGGGTCTATCGTCTGCGTAAAGCTATTTGTGGTCTCAAACAGTCCCCTCGAGCTTGATTTGAAAAAATTAGCAAGATTGTTCGTGATATTGGCTTTCAGCGAAGCTCGGCTGACTTCTCACTTTTTACTCGTCATCAATCAACAGGGACTGTCATTCTCTTAGTCTACATGGATGATATTTTGATAACTGGCGATGATTCACCGTGATACAACAGATCAAACAACATTTAAACTCTGTCTTCCAAACAAAAATCTGGGAAAACTTCGATATTTCTTTGGATTTGAGATTGTTCGTCGACCTGACGGTCTGGTCCTATCTCAACGGAAATATTGTCTTGACCTTCTTCAGAATCCTTGTTATTCCGGATGTAAACCCGCGGAAACACCTATGGATGTCAACCACAAGCTAACTGCTCATGGAACAGAATAAGATTCTCTGCTTAGAAATCCTGAATATTATCGGTGTCTTGTAGGAAAACAGATATACCTAACAGTTGCAAGGCCTGATATCTCTTTTGTTGTTGGATTCATTAGTCTATCTATGCATTCACCAAGAAGCTCTCATCTACAGGCTATCAAACGCATCCTCAGGTACTTGAAAGCTGCCCCGAGACGAGGGTTGGTATACAAGTCATCCTCCTCTTTATCTCTTGTCGCGTACACTGATGTTGATTATGCGGTTTCGCTTGATGATCGACGATCCACAACTAGTTTTTGTACCTACTTTGGAGAAAATCTCATCACATGGCGTAGCAAAAAGCAATCAGTTTTTGCTCGCTCTTCTGCTGAAGCCGAGTATCGTACAATGGCTGTTGTCGTTTTTGAACTTACCTGGTTGGAGAGTGATGCAGGACGGCGCGTAGGGTTTACGCGCCTGTCGGCTATTTCTAGGAAACCCTAACTGAATGCAGCGAAATATGATTTTTTTAGTTTAGAGCGGGCGCAATACTAAGAAAATTACGCAACTTGGATTTAGAAAGCACAAAATTACTTCTTTCAAAAAATGAATTTTCTTAATTAAGGTTCGAATTTAAATCCGGGGAAGGAAGTTTGCCACTTCGATCCGTTCCCCTTGTCGTAGCAAAATGGAAATCGTAAACTCCAAATACGTTTTCGTTTGGAGTTTTCGACGTAGCGTTTGCTGACCAAACTCGGACGAAAACTCAGCAATGAGTCTAATTATCCTACGAGAAAAATACAGAGGCACACACAAAGGAGAAGATAGAAACAATTACCCACGGAAAGCTGCGTCTTTCCGTATTCGAAGTCGATAGCGATCACGCGAGGACTCCTTGTCACCTTCGATCTCCGCTCTGAGGTCGTCCGCTATCGCATACGGGCACCAAGGAATTAAATCACACCCTCACCGAGGTGGTTCCACGGAATCACTCAAAGCAAGGAAGCCACAAACTAAACAAACCTATAATTCATTCACTCTCACGCACCAAAGTGGATCCACGAAATCTCAAATACTCGCGGTGGCTCCACGAAATCTCACCCAATCACACAAAATTCATTCTTCTTCAAGTTCTCATCATCTCTCTAAAACGGGAGCAAAGAACCCAAAAAAAAAGTTAATGAGGTCACAGTCACTCATCAACCATTCATCTATCTCCTTTAGCCATGACTATCCAATTACCACTTTACAGCAATAGATGAATTGCACTATTCATCATCATCTTAAAACGGCACAGGGAATCAAGAACTCAAGCAGCAGTTACAATGAACTCAACCGGGAATTGATTCACAGCATCCTTGAACTACAACTACACACGGAACAAAAATCACTCTCATTCCATCTCCTAACAAACATTCATTAACAATAACATAACTCTCCTACAGGAACACCTTCAGGAAATCAGCTAATATCCCTATCACGCCTAAATCAAACACTAGTTATCTTCCTATCTCCTATAGCACACGGACAGCAAACCAGAATTTAACTGTAACTGTTCATCTTCTTTACAGGAGTAAAAACGCAAACAACAGCAATCTTCACATTCCCTAACACCTACAGCTATCACCCCAGATCAATCGCGCCTAACTTCTAACCTCTTTCAGCTTCCAGGAATTTCACACAGAAATCCTTGATAGGGATTAACACGCACAAAACTTTCATTCGATATTTCATCAATCTTTAACATTTCAGCAACAATCAACAACCAACCAAAATACAAAATGCATCCCCTTTTATAGGGTTACAACAAAGAAGAAGAAGAAGAACGAAAACTGAAATCCCTAACCGCCTAAAGCATGGAACGTGCGGCAATGGCAGAGATTGGACAGGCTGAAGCTGAAACCGCAGGGGTTGTGGTCGTGTTCTGCGGCGCCTTGATGCCACTGTTCGTGGGCCGAAGACGCGTGGAGATGCAGACGTGGCCGGCGGTTGGAGCTCCGGAGTAAGCGGCGGCGTGAAATCCGCACTCCTGCGGTCAACAATGGCGGAGACGGGACCGCGCCTAATTGCGGAAGATGAACAGTTGCACGGGCCGGGGAATTTTGCACGCACGGGTTGCTTTAGCCTGAACCGGCTGATTATAGCCTTATATATATATATATATATATATATATATGTATATATATATAATATAGAGTAAAATAAACTCCAACGGCTACGCGCGCAGGCGTGCAACAACATGATTACGCACACAGATGTGTGACAACCCAAAATTTGCAAATAAAATGCTAAAACCAAAGTAAAATGCGATCATTCAAGAACGGTAGAGATCCGGTCGAACGCGGCATCGGGTATTTTTGGCGACCTGACCTAGGTTGGTCTCCACCAACTCTCCCCCTCTCGAAATCACTCATCTCTGGTGAGTGTTCCGAGTGGTCGTACGGAAGAGGATCAACATCCATGCCAACGAACCGAAGAGCTCTGAAAACCATCATCAGTAGTGGCCACTGTCCAATATCTGCTCGGGAACTGGAATAGAATAATCTCCTGGTGTCTCATGCTCAACCTGAAACTGTCAGTGAAAACAGAAGGAACTACAATGGAAGTGTCAGTAGCGGAATGAATGAAGGTGTGTCCTGAATGTGGGTCCTCACTCTCACTCACCAACCCAGAAGAAACAAGTGGAGGAGACGGCAATGGAAATTCTAAAGACTCATGCAGACAGTCGCGAAATAACGTCAGATAGGCTACGTTAAAAATAGGATTTGCTCCCCAAACGGAAGGCATTTCAAGTTCATACGCGTTTTGCCCAATCCGATTTACTACTCGAAAGGGTCCAGTTCTACAGTAGATAGCTTCTTTATGGTACCAGAAGGTAACCACTCCGGATTCTAGCTGAACCATAACCAAGTCATTCATTTTAAAATTAGTAGCTCTTTTATGCTTTTTTTTTAAAATTGAGTTGCATAAAATTCATAAATACTATGCACTTTTCGCTCGAAATATATTTTATGCAAATCATACAAATGCAGTGAATGAACTACTAATATGACTACCGTCACAAACTGATGGTTTCAGATACAAAAGGCAGCTCCTGAGAGAGGAACGTGATCAGGAGGCTCAGAGGGTGGATCATAAAAGAACTCATCGCGGGGGCGATGAACACTCAAGTGCAAATCAGAGATGTCAGTGATCAGATGTGTCAACATAGTGTGTGGACTGTCTCTGAAAGTGCGGGTGACATGATATAACATCAAAGAATTAGTGAGTGCACCCTCAAACTCGACTGTGCCACTAAAGACGAAAACGTTCCAAATGTGCGGGGAACCCATAAATTTGCCATCTGGGGGTTCGCCGGGACGGATATAATAAAATTCGTCGCAAATGCGACGCGTGCAAACGTAAGCTCCAATAACAGATGGAGTGCTCTCAGATAAAAGTGCGCAAAGTGTGACAACCGTACTGAATGTGCTAAGGAAGAGTGAGGCATCAGGAGGCTCACCAGGTGGGACATAGAAGAACTCATCGCAAATACGATGGTGAGCAGGTGGTGCGTCCCATAACTCATCTAGAGTGCGAGCAACCAGATGACTATGCCCAAGCACTATCGACATCAAGAGAGACAATGGAGCAGGTATCCATGTCTTACAACACGCAAGTATACTATTCAGATAAAGCTCATCCTCATAATGATGAGGTGGCTCATCTGGAGGCTCCATAGGTGGGTCGTCAAATGACTCATCAGTCGAGTGATGGTCCTCCAGAAATGAATCCTCAGAAGGGGTCATACTCTCAGAAAGGGCAGGGGTGACTACCTCGTGATCACTACTAAGCTCTCGGCTCCCGATCGTAATGTCACTCGGTGCGCCATCATGTGTGGTGATGTGAGTCGATGAGCCATCGGGTGTGGTGACATGACTCGGTGCGCCACTAGGTGAAGTGTGCAAGAAATCTACACTTAAAATAGAGCTAGTAGAGATCGAATCCTGGACAGGTTCACTAAGTGGAGCCGGCTCACATGGGGCTTGACTCCACACATCCTGTACTAGAACATCAGATAGAGTGGGTGACGTTTCCCTACTTCGGGCAGTGGAAGGCTCTTGCTGCCCCTCAATATCTATCATCATGTTCACCTTTGGAACACTAGGAGGATCGCTAGGTGTGACGTACTCGTGACGATAGTGACCTCTATAGGTAGTTCGAGGGTAATCATGATGAGTATCCCCAACATAATCATGACGTGCTCCTGGGTGTTCATAAGTCCTACGAACATGTGGTGGTGGTCGCACATATGCAGTCTCAGATTCCTCATATAAAGGAGACGTGTAGTATCGATATCGGGCGTCATACTGAATCCTATCCTCATAATAAGGTGTCGAGAGACCAATAGGATCCACTCGGGTACGAGTATAATAACGACGATGGTCATCATACGGATCATCTCTATAATGAGAACGTGTTGGTGGGGCAACACGATCTCTGCTAGTGGTATACGGTGATCGAGTATAATCATCGAAGTGTCGTAACGATCTCCGTGACTGGGCACTATGAGTGTGAGTGTAAGGTTAGTCGTGATCCTCAAATAAAGGGTTCCTCCTAAAGGTAGACCTTTCCACAAAGTGATGAGGAACATCGTAATGTTCACGGACCGAATGCTCATCTCGAATTTGAGGCGGCATTGACGCTCGAGGGGGTATTTCTAAATTACTCACCCTACCTCTAAGTTTTTCTAACCCTTCACGCATCTGACATGTACTCTCAGTTAATGCCGTCATTTGGTAGGTGAAAGGTATAAACCACTGGGGCGGTTCATCCCCTTCGTGTCCACGACTCGGGTGACCACATTCAATTTGACGCATTCTATCACTACGCCGATACATGCTAACAAAATTAAATGCAATGATGATAAAAATAATCTCTTTTTTTTTTTGAAAATTTTTTTAAAAGCTATGCGGGTTCCTATTCTACACAGGGTGGATCCCAAAACTTGGAAAAATTTCGGAACCTCCCTCTGATACCAATTTGATGCAGGACGACGCGTAGGGTTTACGCGTCTGTCGGCTATTTCTAGGAAACCCTAACCGAATGCAGCGAAATATGATTTTTTTAGTTTAGAGCGGGCGCAGTACTAAGAAAATTACGCAACTTGGATTTAGAAAGCACAAAATTACTTCTTTCAAAAAATGAATTTTCTTAATTAAGGTTCGAATTTAAATCCGGAGAAGGAAGTTTGTCACTTCGATCTGTTCCCCTTGTCGTAGCAAAACGGAAATCGTGAACTCCAAATACGTTTCCGTTTGGAGTTTTTGACGTAGCGTTTGCTGACGAAACTCGGGCGAAAACTCAGCAATGAGTCTAATTATCCTACGAGAAAAATACAAAGGCACACACAAAGGAGACGATAGAAACAATTACCCACGGAAAGCTGCGTCTTTTCGTATCCGAAGTCGATGGAGATCACGCGAGGACTCCTCGTCACCTTCGATCTCCGCTCCGAGGTCGGCCGCTATCGCATACGGGCACCAAGGAATTAAATCACACCCTCACCGAGGTGGTTCCACGGAATCACTCAAAACAAGGAAGCCACAAACTAAACAAACCTATAATTCATCCACTCTCACACACCAAAGTGGATCCACGAAATCTCAAATACTCGCGGTGGCTCCACGAAATCTCATTCAATCACACAAAATTCATTCTTCTTCAAGTTCTCATCATCTCTCTAAAACGGGAGCAAAGAACCCAAAAAAAAAAGTTAATGAGGTCACAGTCACTCATCAACCATTCATCTATCTCCTTTAGCCATGACTATCCAATTACCACTTTACAGCAATAGATGAATTGCACTATTCATCATCATCTTAAAACGGCACAGGGAATCAAGAACTCAAGCAGCAGTTACAATGAACTTAACCGGGAATTGATTCACAGCATCCTTGAACTACAACTACACACGGAACAAAAATCACTCTCATTCCATCTCCTAACAAACATTCATTAACAATAACATAACTCTCCTACAGGAACACCTTCAGGAAATCAGCTAATATCCCTATCACGCCTAAATCAAACACCAGTTATCTTCTTATCTCCTATAGCACACGGACAGCAAACCAGAATTTAACTGTAACTGTTCATCTTCTTTACAGGAGTAAAAACGCAAACAGCAGCAATCTTCACATTCCCTAACACCTACAGCTATCACCCCAGATCAATCGCGCCTAACTTCTAACCCCTTTCAGCTTCCAGGAATTTCACACAGAAATCCTTGATAGGGATTAACACGCACAAAACTTTCATTCGATATTTCATCAATCTTTAACATTTCAGCAACAATCAACAACCAACCAAAATACAAAATGCATCCCCTTTTATAGGGTTACAACAAAGAAGAAGAAGAACGAAAACTGAAATCTCTAACCGCCTAAAGCATGGAACGTGCGGCCATGGCAGAGATTGGACAGGCTGAAGCTGAAACCGCAGGGGTTGTGGTCGTGTTCTGCGGCGCCTTGATGCCACTGTTCGTGGGCCGAAGACGCGTGGAGATGCAGACGTGGCCGGCGGTTGGAGCTCCGGAGTAAGCAGCGGCGTGAAATCCGCACTCCTGCGGTCAACAATGGCGGAGACGGGACCGCGCCTAATTGCGGAAGATGAACAGTTGCACGGGCCGGGGAATTTTGCACGCACGGGTTGCTTTAGCCTGAACCGGCTGATTATAGCCTTATATATATATATATATATATATATATATATATATATATATATATATATATATATATATATATGTGTGTGTGTGTGTGTACTTTTATACATATATATGTATATATATAATATAGAGTAAAATAAACTCCAACGGCTACGCGCGCAGGCGTGCAACAACATGATTACGCACACAGATGTGTGACAACCCAAAATTTTCAAATAAAATGCTAAAACCAAAGTAAAATGCGATCATTCAAGAACGGTAGAGATCCGATCGAATGCGGCATCGGGTATTTTCGGCGACCTGACCTAGGTTGGTCTCCACCAGAGAGCCTTCTTTGTGATTTGGGTGTCAAACTCTCCTCACCAGCAACTCTGTTCTGCGGTAGTCAGGCTGCAACATGTTGCAAACAACCCTATATTCCATAAGCAAACAAAACACATTGAGGTTGATTGTCACTTTGTCCGGGAGAAGGTCCAACTGAAGAAACTTGAATTGGAACATGTTCCAGCCTCTGAGCAAGTGGCCGACATCTTTACTAAGGCTTTACGTCGGTCATTGTATCAGCAGTTCCTATCCAAGCTTGGTGCCTACGATTTGTATGCTCCAGCTTTCGGGGGAGTGTTAGAGATAGTAAAACAATGTGTAAAATCTCATTGTAATCGTGGCCCATTTATAACCCCATATGTGCATTTTCTTGTTTTGTCCCACATTGTATTCTTTGGGACTTCTCTCTTTCTCTCTTCCTAGATATATGTACTCATACTTGAAGGTTAATACAAGAAATACAGCCCACAGGTTTCATTGTTCTACTTTTCTACAGTAACAAATAACGAAACAGAGTTGTAGAAGTTCATTTTATATCCCTTTCCACACCCAAATATCCATTGTCTATAGCAGAAATTTTAGGTATGGGATCTTGTTGGTTCACCTTTTAAGCTTTATTTTTTTATGAGTTGGGTAGGATTTGTCAATCCAATCCAAAATAAGTTATGATAAGGCAGCGTTCATTAAATAAAAGGATTAGAAACTAGCTCAGAACAATATGATGGAACTTTTAGATGCAGGATATTGCAAACTGTAATATATTTAACATTAAATCTAACAAGCTTCAGCTGCAATCAATAAAATCATAATTGAAAATCATTGTTCGAATTTCATAAATAAATCTAATGGAAAATACCCTCTGGCCAGCCATAGAAGAGCTGATGTTGGACCTATGCCCGCAAATTCATTAGGAGAGCCACGAACTTGTCCAGCTGCATCTTTGCTTTTGAATTCCCCAGGGTATGACCAGAATAAGCATGGTAGAGGTCCATCTATTGATGGAGTGTAACCTGGAGGCAGATAAAGTGTAGCAGTAAGTTGAACGCCATCTTTCCTTTGATATCTGATCATCTCCTTCTGCAATTGAGCTAGTTGTGGATATGGATGGGGAAAACTTGTAATTTGAACAGCTTTTTTGTCCGGCCAACTTAGAATGAAGTACTGAGTATTTTCTGTTTTTGATTCTTTGGAAGTAAGTATCTTTAGTTGCTCAATGTTCAACTCATCGTTGTTATAATCAGACATCAAGGCGACAACTGCTTCATAAAAATTTTCCTTATCACTTTCCCAAATTCGCTCTTTATTTCCTGTGTTTCTGGCAATAGAATTCTCTTAGTTCATTGATTATTTGATTTCGTATGTTCAAAAAAACATACAAGAGTAGGAACCAACTTACATATCAAATAAATCTAGGAACGGAATATTCCCTTCTGGTGTTGCACCAACTCCATTAAGTAAAATGAGAGTTTGTCCATCTTGATTTCTTATTTTTGCAATAACATAGGTTCCTTCCTGTGTCCTTCGCATCATTGGAGACCCTGGATCGGAGTACACATCTTCTGATGATCTATCAAACAATATCCGTGCGTATAAATCCTTATGGCCTGGAGAAATTATCCAGGTTTTTGAGCGACGTGTTTTATACCAATATTCATATACCAGGGCAAGGGAGTCATCACACCATGAGATACCCCTACACAAAACAAGATGACATTTAATATGCTAAATAATAATCAAAGAAGATAAATTTGATAACAAAAAAGCACATATAAGTGGCCACTTAATATGATTAGATATTTAAGTGTTACTTTATCAGAGATAAATTTTGTGACCTAATGATATGGAGCTTCTTCTCTTCAACCTCATTCGTGAAGCACAGCAGTGCCTCCTACTATTCTGACTTTCCGTTCATGAAACACTGCAGCGGTTTTGATCATGTTCGTTGTGGGTCTTCCGTCCTTTCACATTAGAGTTGTGGGTCTTCCGTCCCTTCACATTAGAGTTGTGGGTCTTCCGTCCCTTCACATTAGAATTGTGGGTCTTCCGTCCCTTCACATTAGAGTTGTGGGTCTTCCGTCCCTTCACATTAGAGCTTCTTCCGATAGACTATCATCCAATTGTGTTTCCCATGGATCATATCGTCCAGTCAAACGTGAATTCCGATCATTCAAACGTGAAGTCAGATCATTCGTCATCTATAATACTATCCAATCAATCAATAATGTCGTATAATAGTAGTGCAGTGATTATAGTCAAATTTATGTTATATAGGATAATTTCAAGTCGTGCATTTATGTTGTATTTGTGTAATACCCGATAAGGGCAATTTAGTCATATGAGATCTTTTCCTCCATCCATGCATATGTATGAGTAGGATCCTTTGGTATTGAGATATATTAATAATATTCAATTTAGTATAAAGCGAGGTTCTGTGCACTAGCCCCTGCGGTCAAAACTGTAGCAACTCTGCTTCGCGCCGCCGACCACAGCTTTCGTGATTTTTATCGATTGAAGCAGGGATACCCCTCATCCCTCTCCAACAAGCCTCATGTAGTGCTCTCCGGGTTGGGAAATGATGTTGAGCCTGCGAATGCCAAGGCAAGTGAATGTTGCCGCCAATCTCAGGCGTTTAGATTGATCATCCCAGTCAATCCAGTTCGATCTTGTTCGCCCTTCCAGTGGATCCAGTTCAATCGATAGACGCTTCAGGTGATCTGTTCCGGTCGATTGACCTGTCCTCCATTCCAGACAGTATTCAATAACTGCAGTATGCATTCCAACAATCAAACAGGTTTCATTTCATACGAAAAAATTTCAGCTTCTGCTTTGATGTCCAATTCTGAAAGTAACATGATGCCCATGATACAATGATTATTGTTTCGACCTGAAAGTAATATGTGCCAATATGGGTGATTCTTCTGCCTATTCGTCAAGTGTCTTGGTGTCACAGATGAGTGACCGTCAGAGGATACATGGTCACACTAACTAATTGATGATCAACACTGTGCCAAATGATTGGGAAAATTACCTCGAATGGTACCATGCAGCCCAACATGGGATTCGTAGCCGCCAAATGTTTGAATAATAAATGGGACTATTGGGGAGCCGCCAGGTGTAACATCCGAAATTTTGACGCGAAAAATTATTTGATTTGTATGGGCAAGTCGCGACGAATTTTGATCGAGGCGGTGCGTTGGCAAGGTATAATGTTACTTTTCCTTCTGATAGCAACCATTAGTTCGTTAAGTGCATTAATTAGTGCGTGACGCGTTCTTTTAGTGACGCGCAGTGAGAATGAAGTTATTTTGTAAGGAAATAACCTTGGAGTGCCAATAGCATTTCTCTCCCCCTCTCTCTCATGCGGTTAATACTTAAAACCGCAAGCCAGTGTTTAATCCCGCACGACCCTATTCCTCACGGGAGAAAACCGCAAGCAGGCCCGCGACAACTCCATCTCCCGCGCGCAGCGTCGACGCCATCCGACGCCTCCCGCCGCAATCCGACATCCGATCCCTCTCCGGAAACCTTTTCCGACTCCTTCTCCCTCCTCTACAAGCGCCGGTGGACATTCATTTTCCTTCCTTGGCCGTGGAAGTGCCGGATTCAACCCTAACCGGTGGAATTTGGAATCGTTCCTTTCCGGTGAGTTTATTTCTTCCTTTTCTCCATTTACTCACGGAAATCCTTCGATTTCAGAGTTAGTCTAACCTAGGTTTTCTTCCTTGTGCCCTAATTAGGTTTTGGAGCACGGTTTCCACCGCGAAATTGGAGTTGGGCGCATTGGAAGCTTCAATCCCTCCCACGTGAAGGTAGTACGCTATGTTAGTCATTAATTTTGGACAACTCCAGCATTTTGGAATTTTTTTCAAAAGGTTAACCATAAGGGGAAAATGCGATAATTAGGACTGCCTTGAATTTGCAGGACTTTGGTGGGGTCGGGGCAACTTCCTAAAGGTCCCCAGCAGTAGGCTTTGCTTTTGGAAGAGAAAATGTCGCCGCGCCGAGTATACGAGCGTCGCAGCACCTCGGTAAGGAAATACTAATTTCTTTTAGTTAGACATATCAAATAATTATATTTTATACGCATGAGTAGATTTCGTACAAACATCATAACCATGCATAGAAAAGTGTGGCGGTAGGAAAATAATCGTGGAAACGCGTATGATAACGCCTTCTTCCATAACCGTGTTAGTAAAGTCATGAACAGTCAGTTAAGTACGAAACTTCACACGTGTACGTAAGTTTGGAGATTGTCCAATTAAGGGTGCGAAGATCCTTTCAAGTCGACTACGAGAAAGTCAAGGGTCGCTCAGTAGTACACCAGAAAAGATATCTCATGCAGAGTAGCGTCAGACCAAAAAGGTCAGTAGCACACCAGTCTTTTCGTGCTTGGTAGAGGCGCACTACCATCCTCATAGGGCATATGGTATCCTATGAGTCACAGTCTTGGGAGTTGACTCCCTTTTGAGACAGTTAGTAGATTCGAGACCGTGTCCGCGTGGCACTAGAACAATTGAGTTCGTCAGATGGTCTCGGGTCGTCAGTTTCAGATTTTGCGCGTTAGTAGCTACTCTGCCTAGAGCCTTCCCAGTAAACGTGTAGGCTAGAAGCCACTTAAAACTCAAGTACAGGCTTGACGTGAGACAGTACACTAGTTAGTGAACGTCAGGACTTGGGTAAATAAACGGAAAGTCATGAATATAGAATTATAGTGTGTTCAACAGGAAGTATAGGAAAAGCATGCATATCATATATCATAAAATGTTTTCAGTGCACGAGACTAGTTTTAAAGACATGCATGCATTCATATGTAAATCTATTTTAGTGTCACTAAGGGGAATTGTTTTTCTTTACTCTAACCCTTCATGGGCAATGTTTTTCAGGTGACCCAGGTGGGAAACTACGTCTAGGATGAGCGTCATGGTGGTGTCAGTTTGTAGTACTTTTACCATTCAGTTTACTCCATTTCAATATGTACTTGTAGTTGTGGACAGTGTATCTCATTAATATTTTATATATCTTGTATCAGACTTATTATGATAGTTCAGATTTTCAGTTATTACAATTCCATTCTTGTTTAGTGGCTCTGTGAATCCAATTATCAGGTATGTGGTTACCCTTAATTTATTTCTTTTACTTCCGCTGTAAGTCTTAAATCTGTTTAGTATAGACTTTTATTACCCGCTGCTACTAGTTTTAATATTGTTTTCTAGTTTTCTTTATATCGCTGACCCGGCCGGACGGCTGATTTCTGAAATACTGGGAAGGGGTGTTACAAATTGGTATCAGAGGCAGGTTTAGGATCTCTGGACCCTAAAAGGTTTTCACAGAGCCATAGGATTGTGTAAGAGTAAACTCTTGTTAGTATAGTATTTTAAGTTGCGTTCAAGGCTTAGTTTTCGCAAGAGTACGAAATAAAGTTACGAAGCCAGATTTTGCAGATGCTTGATAAATAATCAGATTTCTTTTATATGTTCTATTAGGCAACTCGAGTAAGTGAATCGGGTGAATCTTCACGTCAGGACCCTGTTCCTAACGCGACTATGGGAGATGCTGCCATGCCGCAGGTACCACCAGTTCCAGCAGCTACAGAGGGTACTGACATAGCGTCTCAGATTGCCAAAGCGGTCACTGTTGCCTTGATGGAGTTTCAGAGAGGACTGGCTGCAGGGTTTCCAGTTCCAGTACACGTACCAGCCCCTGTACTAGCTCCTGCCCCAGCGCCCATGGAGATGACCCTAGAGCGTTATTTGAGAAATTTTAGAGAGCTTCAACCTTCGAACTACTGTGGGGACGAGACCCCGATGGACACAGATGATTGGGTGGCAAACACCAGAGACCTGCTGGATGTTTTGGAGTGCCCAGAGAACAAGAAGGTTCCTCTGGCAATTTTCCTCCTCCGAGGTGAGGCAAAGGTCTGCTGGGACAAGTACCGGGCAGATGACCCCGCAGGTATATGGTTATGAAATTTCTTTTATTTTTAGAAGTGATATGTTCTCTTTTTAAATAATATGACCATGCTTTTGGCCAGGTCGTACGCCAGACATGTTTACGTGGGGCGAATTTTCTAGAGCCCTGACGAGTTGGTTCGTGCCTCCTTCTGCACGACGAGGTCTCCAGGAGAAGTATCTTAGGCTTTTTCAGGGGGATAGGACTGTTGCTGAGTACGAGCGAGAGCTTACCCATCTGGCTCGATATGCGGGCGTGATGCAGGGAGACCAGACTGAGAAGTGCAGCCGCTTTGTGGATGGTTTACGTGACTCGTTGAGACAGCCGCTGATGACTATGATCAATGCTGATTACAGGAGCTTAGTGGATACGGCTCGCAGGCTGGAGGCTGACCAGCAGAAGGTTCAAAAGCGAAGTAATTTCCGTGCGAAGCGACCTCAGGATTCGCATCAGTCGCAGCAGAGCAGGAATGACCAGGGGAAGAACTGGAACAAGAAGCAGAAGCCTGATGCGAGGAAGAATGGTCAATCTGGTGACAGGAGCAGGGACTACCCCCTTTGTCCCAAGTGTCAGCGTCGCCATCCAGGAGTGTTTGGCCAGCGCGGGCGTGTGTTACAAGTGTCGTCAACCTGGACACATAGCTCGTTTCTGTCAGGAAGGTGGTTCGAATCAGGTAATCAACCTTGTTGTATTTTGTACATTTATGAATTTTCTGTAGATGACAAATGTATTTTGTTCCTGCAGTCGAAGTATGAGATTGGTGGCCCTAGCAGAGCAGACAAGGGCAAAGCGTTGATGATTACTGATGGAAGACCACAGCAGGGTCGAGATTTGGTGCAGCCTAGAGCTTATGGGCTTGGTCAGCAGGAGGCTAAGGAGCAGGAGGATGTAGTGACAGGTAAGTGTTTACTTTGTCTGATAAGTTTATTTAATCCTCCGTAGTGACACTCTTTTTATTTTTGAAAATCATTCATGTAGGCATCCTTATGATTCGTAATTTACCCTCTAAGATTATGTTTGATACGGGTGTCTCGCACTCGTTTATCGCAGAATCTCTAATGCGTAAGTTGGATTTAGAAATCGTCCCAGAGGCAGTACCGCTGGAAGTCATGATGCCGAATGGATCCCTTCTGCAGACCAGAGATAGGTGCAGGGTGTCGGTGCAGTTTGGTGACACCGAGATTGTTGTGGAAGCTTTGCAGCTACCTATTGCAGGATTCGATCTGATTTTTGGAATGTACTGGCTTTCGGCAGTCAACGCCAGGATTCACTGTAGAGCGAAGCAGATACAGTTTGATGACCCCAATCAGACTTCATTCACTTTTAAGGGCTTGAAGGGAGTAGTGAAAATGATTATATCTGCAGTCCAAGCGAGAAGGTGCATCAGTAAGGGTTGTGAAACCTTCGTAGTACTGATGAATGCAGAGACTAAGGCTGACTTGACAGAGGTACCAGTGGTGCAGGAGTTCCCCGATGTTTTCCCGGAAGAGCTCCCTGGTGCCCCTCCAAATAGAAAGATTGAGTTCCCCATAGACTTGCAGCCTGGGGCTACACCGGTAGTCAAATCTCCCTATCGGATGGCTCCAAGGGAACTAGCTGAGTTGAAGAGTCAGTTGCAGGAGTTGCTTGATTTAGGTTTTATACGCCCCAGTACTTCACCATGGATTGCTCCAGTGTTTTTTGTGAAGAAGAAGGATGGTAGTCTGAGACTGTGCATAGACTACCGTGAGTTGAACAAGCTGACAGTAAAGAATAAATACCCGATTCCTAGGATTGATGATTTGTTTGACCAGTTGTTGGGATCGAACACTTTCTCCAAGTTAGATCTGAGGTCAGGCTATCACCAGTTAAAGATTCGTGACTTGGATATTCAGAAGACGGCTTTCAGCACCAGATATGGACACTTTGAGTTCGTGGACATGCCGTTCGGGCTGACCAATGCCCCTTCAGTATTTATGGACCTGATGAACAGGGTATTTCGGGAGTACTTGGATCGTTTTGTCATCGTCTTTATAGATGACATCTTGGTGTTCTCTAAGAGTGCAGAAGATCATGCAGCACACCTCAGGATTGTTTTGAGCACACTCAGGAAGAATCAGTTGTTTGCCAAGTTTTCAAAGTGTGAGTTTTGGCTTTCAGAGATTGCATTCTTAGGCCACATCATCAATCAGAAAGGGGTTAGTGTTGATCCGAAGAAGATAGAGGCCATTAAGGGTTGGCCAAGGCCGACGACAGTTTCAGAGGTTCGCAGCTTTTTGGGTCTTGCTGGCTACTACAGGAGATTCATCAGAGATTTTTCAAAGATAGCCTTACCACTGACTTCTCTCACTAGGAAGGGTAAGGGTTTGGATTGGACGGTGGAGTGTGAGTTGGCGTTTGAGGACTTGAAGGGCAGGTTGATGACCGCACCAATTTTAAGTTTACCTTCAGGGCCTGACGGGTTTCAGATCTACAGCGATGCATCAGGTCAGGGTTTGGGATGTGTTCTCATGCAGCATGGAAAGGTCGTAGCCTATGCCTCGAGACAATTAAAGGTTCATGAGAGGAACTATCCAGTGCATGACTTGGAGCCTGCGGCAGTCATACAAGCTCTGAAGATTTGGAGGCACTACCTCTATGGAGTGCGTTGTGAGATCTTCACTGATCATAAGTGCCTCAAGTATATCTTTGATCAGCGAGAGCTCAATTTGAGGCAGCGCAGATGGTTAGAGTTTCTATCAGACTACGACGTAGGCATTCAGTACCATCCAGGAAAGGCGAACGTTGTAGCTGATGCCCTTAGCCGTAGAGGTTCATGTTTCTTTCTCCTCACACAGCAGGAAGAGTTAGTGCGAGAGCCGGAGAGACTGGACATTACCGTTGTGCCACTCAGTAGTTTTGGTTCTGCAAGGTTGTGTTGGATGGAGATTACCTGCGATATCAAGGATAGAATCGGGACAGCTCTACCGTTGGATCCAAAGATGGCAGAGATTTGGAGCTCAGTGCAGTCAGGACAGAAGGAGGGATTCACTATTCAGGATAATTTATTGTTGTTTGATGGCAGGGTGTGTATCCCCGATGTTAGTCACCTTCGTGAGGATATTTTATTTGAGACACACAATTCCAGATATTCTATACATCCGGGTAGCACGAAGATGTATGCAGATCTCAAGAAGTTAGTCTGGTGGCCAGGCTTGAAGAGTGATGTTGCAGTTTATATAAGGAAGTGCGAGACGTGCAAGTTGGTTAAGGACGAGTGCCAAAGGCCTGGAGCCAAGTTGCAGTCACTTCCCATTCCTGAGTGGACATTCGAAGATATATCCATGGATTTCATTCATGGTTTGCCGAGATCGCAGAGTGGGAATGATTCCGTGTGGGTTATAGTTGATCGACTTTCTAAGGTCGCCCATTTCATTCCTCTTAGGAAGACGGATCAAGGCCCGAAGCTGGCACAGTTATATTTGGACGAGATGGTTCAGCTTCACGGTGTTCCCAGGACTATAATTTCAGACCGAGACGGCAGATTCACCTCCAGGGAGTGGCGATACGTACAGGAGCGGTTGGGTACCAGGTTACACTTCAGCACCGCTTTCCATCCCCAGACTGATGGACAGACTGAGCGCACAAATAGGACTCTGGAGGATTTGTTTCGGATGTGCATTTTGGACTTTGGAGGAAAGTGGGAGAAATATGTCACACTAGTGGAGTTCTCATACAACAACAGTTTTCAGACGAGTATTGGGATGACACCGTTCGAGGCCCTCTATGGCAGACGTTGTCGGACACCGTTATGTTGGGCTGAAAGTGAAGAGAGATCCACAATCAGGGAGTCATGGATTGATAAGACCACTGATAGGATCAAGCTTATTCAGGAGCGTATGAAGACAGCTCAGGATCGCCAGGCCAAGTATCATGATCAGAAGCACAGGTCAGTAGAGTTCAGTGTTGGAGACTATATTTATCTGAAGGTCAGACCAGTCAAAGGAGTTTCTAGAATAAAGCGGATGAAAAAGCTGAGCCCCAGATTCGTTGGTCCTTTTGAGGTGCTGGAAAGAATTGGTGAGGTTGCTTACAAATTGGTCTTACCTGAGGAAATGAGTGGTGTACATAATGTATTCCACATCTCTTATCTGAGGAGAGCAGTCAGAGATCCTAGTAAGATCATCAGTACCGAGAAAGCACCGATTGAGACAGATCTTAGTATTGGGGTTAGACCAGTCAGAATAGTGGATTCAAGGATACAGAAGCTCAGAAATAGAGAGATTCGCATGGTCAAAGTCCTTTGGATGAACTGTAGCCGTCCAGAGTATACTTGGGAGCGAGAGGATGAGCTTAAGAGCAATGCAGACTATTCTTTTCTCTTTGATTCAGGTATGATTACAATTTTCGAGGACGAAAATTTTTGTTACGAGGGGAGATTTGTAACATCCGAAATTTTGACGCGAAAAATTATTTGATTTGTAGGGGCAAGTCGCGATGAATTTTGATCGAGGCGGCGCGTTGGCAAGGTATAATGTTACTTTTCCTTCTGATAGCAACCATTAGTTCGTTAAGTGCATTAATTAGTGCGTGACGCGTTCTTTTAGTGGCGCGCAGTGAGAATGAAGTTATTTTGTAAGGAAATAACCTTGGAGTGCCAATAGCATTTCTCTCCCCCTCTCTCTCATGCGTTTAATACTTAAAACCGCAAGCCAGTGTTTAATCCCGCACGACCCTATTCCTCACGGGAGAAAACCGCAAGCAGGCCCGCGACAACTCCGTCTCCCGCGCGCAGCGTCGACGCCAGCCGACGCCTCCCGCCGCAATCCGACGTCCGATCCCTCTCCGGAAACCTTTTCCGACTCCTTCTCCCTCCTCTACAAGCGCTGGTGGACATTCCTTTTCCTTCCTTGGCCGTGGAAGTGCCGGATTCAACCCTAACCGGTGGAATTTGGAATCGTTCCTTTCCGGTGAGTTTATTTCTTCTTTTTCTCCATTTACTCACGGAAATCCTTCGATTTCAGAGTCAGTCTAACCTAGGTTTTCTTCCTTGTGCCCTAATTAGGTTTTGGAGCACGGTTTCCACCGCGAAATTGGAGTTGGGCGCATTGGAAGCTTCAATCCCTCCCACGTGAAGGTAGTACGCTATGTTAGCCATTAATTTTGGACAACTCCAGCATTTTGGAATTTTTTTCAAAAGGTTAACCCTAAGGGGAAAATGCGATAATTAGGACTGCCTTGAATTTGCAGGACTTTGGTGGGGTCAGGGCAACTTTCTAAAGGTCCCCAGCAGTAGGGTTTGCTTTTGGAAAAGAAAATGTCGTCGCGCCGAGTATACGAGCGTCGCAGCACCTCGGTAAGGAAATACTAATTTCTTTTAGTTAGACATATCAAATAATTATATTTTATACGCATGAGTAGGTTTCGTACAAACATCATAACCATGCATAGAAAAGTGTGGCGGTAGGAAAACAATCGTGGAAACGCGTATGATAACGCCTTCTTCCATAACCGCGTTAGTAAAGTCATGAACAGTCAGTTAAGTACGAAACTTCACACGTGTACGTAAGTTTGGAGATTGTCCAATTAAGGGTGCAAACATCCTTTCAAGTCGAGTACGAGAAAGTCAAGGGTCGCTCAGTAGTACACCAGAAAAGATATCCCATGCAGAGTAGCGTCAGGCCAAAAAGGTCAGTAGCACACCAGTTTTTTCGTGCTTGGTAGAGGCGCACTACCATCCTCATAGGGCATATGGTATCCTATGAGTCACAGTCTTGGGATTTGACTCCCCTTTGAGACAGTTAGTAGATTCGAGACCATGTCCGCGTGGCACTAGAACAATTGAGTTCGTCAAATGGTCTCGGGTCGTCAGTTTCAGATTTTGCGCGTTAGGAGCTACTCTGCCTAGAGCCTTCCCAGTAAACGTGTAGGCTAGAAGCCACTTAGAACTCAAGTACAGCCTTGACGTGAGATAGTACACTAGTTAGTGAACATCAGGACTTGGGTAAATAAACGGAAAGTCATGAATATAGAATTATAGTGTGTTCAACAGGAAG
Source organism: Platanthera guangdongensis (assembly GCA_039583875.1). Lineage (NCBI taxonomy): Eukaryota > Viridiplantae > Streptophyta > Magnoliopsida > Asparagales > Orchidaceae > Platanthera > Platanthera guangdongensis. The sequence goes on from CM077162.1 coordinate 162,463,895, forward strand.
TATAGGAAAAGCATGCATATCATATATCATAAAATGTTTTCAGTGCACGAGACTAGTTTTAAAGACATGCATGCATCCATATGTAAATCTATTTTAGTGTCACTAAGGGGAATTGTTTTTCTTTACTGTGACTCTTCGTGGGCAATGTTTTTCAGGTGACTCAGGTGGGAAACTACGTCTAGGATGAGCGTCATGGTGGTGTCAGTTTGTAGTACTTTTACCATTCAGTTTACTCCATTTCAGCATGTACTTGTAGTTGTGGACAGTGTATCTCATTAATATTTTTTATATCTTGTATCAGACTTATTATGATAGTTCAGATTTTCAGTTATTACAATTCCATTCTTGTTTAGTGGCTCTGTGAATCCAATTATCAGGTATGTGGTTACCCTTAGTTTATTTCTTTTACTTCCGCTGTAAGTCTTAAATCTGTTTAGTATAGACTTTTATTACCTGCTGCTACTAGTTTTAATATTGTTTCCTAGTTTTCTTTATATCGCTGACCCGGCCGGACGGCTGATTTCTGAAATACTGGGAAGGGGTGTTACACCATGACTGATCAATCCTGGAAGGATTGGTCATATAGAATTCCCTAGTTGTCTCTTGTCTCCTTCATTATATGTCCTTGAAGGTGTAACTGAGTTATATGCTTATAGACTCAACTTATGAGATATGGACTCAAGCTCGTGAAAATTACTAACTGATTGGCAGCTCCATCCAGAGTAGCTTACTCGTCTGATTTTGGAACTGCGGTAGGGATCCATGAATCTCCTCATATTTTGAGCACTTCAACCCTACATGTACAACCGATGTGGATCAGTTGCAGAAAAAAGAAAAACACTACCGTGTTCACGTTTTTTGATGGGTCTATGATGAGTCTGAATTATATAGGGTTTTCGGACTCATCTGAGTTAGATTTCATGCATGTGCACTAAATTATTGATAGTTTATTGCTCATAATTGGATTAAAGGGATTATATACACACAGTGCACTATTTAGTCTTGTCGGGGTGTGCGATTGCGCATTCTGTTGATGGGGGTAAGCACATGGTGCTCCTCATGCATATTTCTTCTTGTATTGTCTGGATTTATCTGTATTTGCTGGAGGTGTACTCCATTTTGTTTTGATTGTGTGCAGTTGGGTTGTTCCTTGTGTTTGGAATTGTTATCTGGGGCAATCGCACGATCTTGCATTTTTGTTGACGCGCGATCATTGTGGTCGTGTGATTGCCACAGATCGTTTTGGCTTAACAGCCGTCGTACGTTTTTCTTAACGTGTGATTGGATTCAATCGTGCGCGAAGGAAAACGCACGGCTTGCCTGGGATTCGTTGAAATGCCTCTTCTGCCTGACCCCGTGCGTTTTTGGTCGCGCACGATCATTTTGCTCGTGCATGAACAAAATCGCACGATCTCCCTGTAGCTTCAGGTTGGGATGTCTGCGCAACTATAATCGCACAATCCAAACGCACGATCGTGCGTTTGGTCGTGTTGTAGAAGGGGCGAACACGCAACTAACAAACGGACAGAAATTTGAATAATTGAAATTTTATTATCCAAAAAAGATATCATTTACAAAGGTATGACCTCACTTTTATAGAATGGAGAAGATATGAGAGAGTACAAACAAACAATGTGGGACTAAATATGTACAGGGCTGAGCGGCTAGAAATTAAAGAGACCGCACAGGCCGCGCGGTTAGACAGATGGGTTAACCGCTCGGCAACTCCAGGCTTCTGAGTGAGACCGCCAGACCGCTCGGACTACAAACAGCAACAGTCTGAATATGAACCTGATGGGAAGGAACCGCTAGACCGCGCAGTCAACAAACCGCTAGACAAGACCGCAAGGCCGCCCGGTCTAATACTTCAACACTCCCCCTCAAGCTGGAGCATAGATATCAATCATGCCCAGCTTGTCACAAATGTGGAAGAAGGAAGTAGAGACCGGTTTTGTGAAGATATCCGTCAATTCTTTGTCAGAGGTGACAAACGGAGTACAAATCTGTTTCTTCAAAATCTCCTCCCGAATGAAGTGGCAGTCAACCTCTATATGCTTTGTTCTTTCATGGAAGACCGGATTTTTGGATATGTATATAGCAGTCTTGTTGTCACAGAACATAGGAAGAGGATAGTCATAGACTTCTCTGAGGTCAAGCATGAGACCCCGCAACCACTTTAACTCACACGTGGTTGACGTCATACTCCGGTATTCGGCTTCTGCACTGGATCTGGAGACAACCGTCTGTTTCTTGCTCTTCCAAGTCACAAGATTTCCTCCAACAAAAGTACAAAAACCTGATGTGAATTTACGATCGCTTTTATCATCCGCATAGCTTGAATCTGAGTAGGCTTCAACCCTCAGATGATCATTCTTCTGAAAGATTAGCCCTTTGTCCGGTGCTGCTTTGGCATACTCTAAAATCTTCAAGGCAGACTGAAGATGGCACTCCCTGGGAGCTTGCATAAACTGACTGACCTTGCCTACTGCATAGGAGATGTCGGGTCTGGTCACTGTGAGATAGATGAGTTTGCCCACCAAACGTGTGTACCTTGTGACATCAGATAGAAGAGGCGAGTCATCCGTCCATGTTTTGTCTTCTCCAATAGTCATGGGAAACCGGGCCGGTTTGGCACCTGTCAATCCTGCCTCTTGTAGAAGATCAAGGGCATACTTCCGTTGGGAAATAACCAACGAGTCAAGCTTCCGAGAGATTTTTATACACAAAAAGTATTTTGGGGAGCCCATATCCTTCGTGACCAGGTGTTGGCGGAGGTGTTTCTTCGTCAAGGCCACCCCAGCTTGGTCATCGCCAGTAAGAAAAATATCATTCACATACACTGCCAAAACCACCAGTCCCGAGTCCGTTTTGCGAATAAATAAGGAGTGATCTGCCGAACTCCTTGCAAAGCCGATGCTAGCCACAATGTCACTGAATTTGTCGAACCATGCCCGAGGGCTCTGCTTTAGGCCATAAATGGCCTTCTTCAACCGGTATACTCGTGGTGTCTCCCCCTGAGCAACATACCCAGGAGGTTGCTCCATGTAGATGTCCTCCTGAAGATCTCCATAGAGAAAGGCATTCTTGACATCAAGTTGGGAAATGGCCCAATCCCGATTAACAGCCACAGAGAGAAGAACCCGGATGGTGCTGAGGCGAGCAACCGGAGAGAAAGTATCAAAGTAATCAATGTCGTAAGTCTGAGTGAAGCCTTTGGCCACCAGCCGGGTCTTGTAGCGATCCACAGTGCCGTCAGGGCGAAATTTCACAACAAAGACCCAGCGACAGCCAACCACATCAGTACCCACTGGTGGAGGAATAAGGGTCCAGGTACCCCTTTCAATAAGAGTAGTCATCTCTTCATCCATGGCAGATTTCCAATGAGGAATAGCAAGAGCCTCCTGGTAGGTGCGGGGAGTAGTAGCAGCGGAGATATCCAAGGCAAAACACCTGCGAGAAGGAGAAAGCCGATCATAGGAAACAACTGCCGCAAGCGGGTGTTGAGTACACGTCCGCACCCCTTTGCGAAGAGCAATGGGAAGATCCAGCTCAACGGGTACCTCAGCGACCGGAGCATACGTGGCGGAGAAGGCTGGCCCGGGACTAGAGAGAGACGACTGCGGAGAAGAGGGAGGAGGGGTAGGGGGTGAGACAGACAAAGAAGGAGACGGAGGAGGAGATGAGGGAGGAGTGGAGACGTCGATAGGTGTGAAAGGAACGGAGAGAGGTGATGGAGAAGCAGAGACATCAGGAGTAAGAGAGGAGTCAAGAGAGAAGTAGGAAGCATTCTCGAAGAATGTCACATCCGCGGAGACAAAATGTTTGCGCAGAACGGGGTCAAAACAGCAATAGCCTTTTTGAGTGGTAGAGTACCTCAAAAAGACACACTTGGTGGAACGGGGGGAAAGCTTGTCGCGGGTAGCGGATGGAGCGTGAACAAAAGTCGTACACCCAAAGACACGGAGAGGGAGAGGAAAAGGTTTCTTGCGGGGGTATAGAACGGAGAAGGGGGTCTGGCCGTGGAGAACCGTGGAGGGAAGACGATTGATGAGATAGCAGGCGAGGAGCACAGCGTAGCCCCAGTAAGAGCGGGGTACTTGCATCTGCGTCATGAGAGTGCGAGCGACATCAAGGAGGTGACGGTTTTTACACTCCGCCACCTCATTCTGCTGGGAGGTGTAAACACATGTGGTTTGATGAAGAAGATCATGTTGCCGAAAGAAAGAGGAGAACTCATGACTAAGATATTGCTTAGCATTATCAGAGCGTAAAACTTTAATAGAAATACCAAATTGAGTCTTAATCATAAAATAAAAGGATTGCCAGATAGAAAAGAATTCAGAGCGATCTTTTAATAGATACACCCAGGTACATCTAGAAAAATCATCTATAAAGGTTACAAAGTAGGAACTACCCCGACCAACGGTGAGGGTAGGAGCAGGACCCCAGACATCAGAATGAATGAGATCAAACGGGCGAGAGGAGCCACGGCCTTGCTTCGGCGGGAAGGAGTAGCGATGATGTTTGTCAAGCTGACACGCATCACAGTTGAACGGAGAACTGGTCGGAGGTAAGTGTGGCAGAAGCTGTCGAACAATCCGAGGAGGATGTCCAAGGCGAAGATGCCATTGAAGCAGATCTGTACAGGAGGAGGAGTAGGCGGACAGAGCGGAAACGTTGTCGAGGAAGTAGAGGCCGCCGCTCTCAGTCCCAGTAGCAATCGTCCGCTGGTTCCTCGGGTCCTGAAAAGAACAAGAAGTGAGAGTGAATAAGACGGAGCGCTGAAGTTGCTGGCATAAAGTAGTAACAGATAATAAATTGCACGGGAACTTCGGGACATAGAGAGTGTCCTCCAAGCGAAGCGACGGAGTGACTTGAACCAGGCCCGTCCCAAGAACCGGGGACGGTGAACCATCCGCCACACGAACTGGGGGGAGCCGGTCATGCGTTTCAAGGAGAGAGAAGCAATGAGGGTTGTCAGTCATATGATTTGTAGCACCCGAGTCAATCAGTCATTTACCTTGGGTAACGACGTGGGCACTACCTGAAGTCGTGGCCACAGAGGCAGACGGCCGAGAGGAGGCGGAGGTCGAGGAAGGAGCATCACCGGAAGGGCAAAGATGAGGATGTTTCTGCCAGCAGCGGTCAACAGAATGGCCGGTACGACCACAGTGAGAGCAGAGGAACCTGGACGAACTACGCCCGCCTGAGTGGCTGCGGCCACTAGGGCCCCCCCGCTGAGTCTGGTGAGCATAAGAGTCCTGGGAAGGGGGGGAGGTCAACAGAGGTCGCTGGAGCAGCGAAGTAACAGCGGCAATGCGAGCCGCGGTGACATCCAAAGTAGGAGATTCCGTCTCACCCAAGATCTACTAGCGGATCATATCATAGGAATCAGGAAGACGGAGAAGATAACAAACAACCAGGAGTTCCTGGAAGTGTTTGTGCTGATCGGTCAAGTCCGCGGAGAAGGGGCGATTCTGGAGGATCTCTGCGCCAAGAGCCTGAACCTGCTGATAAGCCGCAGCAGGAGACATGGAAGGGCGGGCGAAGAGGTCCGCATAAAGCGTATAAATGCGGGACGTCTGGCCCCCCTTCGAATAGAGAGCAGCTAGGTGAAGTCAGGCGGCCTTGACCGTCTCATCATGGCGAATGACGGGAAGGCACTCATCAGAGAGGCTGTTGGCCAGCCAAGTGCGGACAAGGGCATCACTCGCATCCCAGTCATCAAATTCAGGAGAGTTAAGAGGAGGAGGGTCATCGGTGAGGTGATGACGCTTGCGCTGAGAGCGAAGAAGAAAGGTGAAAGAAAAGCTCCAATCGGGATAGTTGGAGCCAACAAGCTTAGAAAGCGTGCCAAGATTGTCCGAAGGAATAGGAGGAGGAGCTGCAGGAGTGGTGGAGGTAGAGATAACGGGGGTGGAGAGACCGGAAGTGGTCATAGAGAAGGCAGGAAACCGCGCGAGAAGAAGAGAAGCCGCGGGGAGAGAAAAAAGGAGAGCAAGCCGCACGACCTAAGGAGGAGGCCGGGACACGAGAAAGAAACCGCAGCGAACAAGGACGAAACTGCAGCGGGCTAAAGAGAAGAAGCTGCAGCGGCACGGTGGCAGAACACCAGTGGCCAGGAAGCAGACCAAGGCACAGGGTAAGAGGTCGCGCGAACTGAAAAATCCGAGCGAACAGAAGAAAAGAGAAAGCAAAGGACCCAGGAGAACAGGTCGAGAACAGACCGAAGAAAGGCGCGCGAACAGGGAGACGCCGCGTGAACAGCACAGTGGTCAGAAGAGAAAACAAGCCGCGAGAACAGGATGCGGAAAGAAGAAACAAGCCGCACGTGTAGAGAGAGCTTAGTCAGGTGAAAAGGACCGAGTCCTCTGATACCATGTAGAAGGGGCGAACACGCAGCTAACAAACGGACAGAAATTTGAATAATTGAAATTTTATTATCCAAAAAAGATATTATTTACAAAGGTATGACCTACCTTTTATAGAATGGAGGAGATATGAGAGAGTACAAACAAACAATGTGGGACTAAACATGTACAGGGCTGAGCGGCTAGAAATTAAAGAGACCGCACAGGTCGCGCGGTTAGACAGATGGGTTAACCGCTCGGCAACTCCAGCAGGATAAGAACATGCCGCAATAGGAGATCGATAGACCGCCTGGTCTCCAGGCTTCTGAGTGAGACCGCCAGACCGCTCGGACTACAAATAGCAACAATCTGAATATGAACCTGCTGGGAAGGAACCACTAGACCGCGCAGTCAACAAACCGCCAGACAAGACCGCAAGGCCGCCCGGTCTAATACTTCAACACGTGCGTCTCTTAAAATCTAACGTTTAGTATTTAAGACACAGGATTTTGCCCTAGTTAGAAGCCCTTGGTTCCCAGAGCATCGTAGATGCCCGAATCCGCCGTTTTTCGCCCTACCTTGCCGCTCACCTTGAGGAGGAACTCCGGTCGTCGTTTGGTGCAAATCTATTGCTAGGGATTCCTCTCCGGACTTCGTCATTGTCTCCAACCATTCAAGCCTTGTTTCAAGCGATTTCTCTACATCTCTGAAGTTCTCTGGTGTAAACGTGACCGGCGGTGATTCGCGAAGAAGACGGGTCATTGGAAGGCGGTGACAGCCCTTCTCTACCCCGGACGACAGTCAAAGTCCGAGCGCAGACTAGGTGTGACAAACCTCGATTCCGGCCGAGAACCAAGACGAGTCTTCGTATGTTGGTTGTATTCTCTCCTCCTTCTTTGTGGTAGATTATTTGATATTGTTAGGATGTTTGGAATGACGTTTAATAACCTTAAATGCATTTTCATGTTTCTTACTATGTCTATATAGTAATTATGTGTGGTTGTTAATTTTGTGGTGCGCCACCATCCACCGTGTGTTCGATTCTTTTGTGTTTGTGTCGTCCTAGCGATTGTTGGGAGCGTGCGTAGCGAAGAGGTGACTACGATCCTCACTCGATCCACCATCTGAATCATTACCAAATTGGGTAATCCACCCAAGCAAAGCGGTGAAAGCGACCCGCGTAGATAAATTAGGTTTTATAATTTTAGTAAAGCAAATCAAAAAACCCCCATTGCTTTGTTTGCGCACTTACAAACGCTTTTCCGAACAATTGAATCGCGCACCTTAATTGCACTCCTCTGAGATCGATACTTGGGGATTGACTCTCATTTTATATTACTTGTGCGACCAGTACACTTGCCGTATCTGTGCATCAGTCTAAACATGGAGTCAGATGCAATTCAGACTCACATCCTCCAATAATAACCTCTCACTTCTTTTCGAGAGGCATTCAGTATGATACAGGGAGAAGAAGATCATCAAAAACCTCTCAACATGAGTATACCAAATGAACGGTCTATCTTGGCAGCATCTACACTTTTATCACCACATGTGGTTACCATGGACGCAGAGGCCATTTTAGGGAGGCATGCTTCAAAATACATCCTCATCTTGCTCCTGCTGACCGTGGTGGTAGAGGCGGTCGTGCCCCAAATCAAGGGGGTTCTCTCCCGGTGGGATCAAGGCCTCCTGATGCTGCTTTTTTCATGGAGGTTTATGACGATCCTCCTTCGTATGTTTCTCTTTTGGGCCCTCTACAAGCTCCCTCCTCTGGAATCTTTAACAGCAGATGAATTTGAAGCTCTCAATCAGCTACTCCACTCTCAGACTAATAGAACTTCTAGCGTCTCTACCTCCTTTGCCACAGCTGTTATAACAGTGTGCATGTTATTATCACCACACCGTCTAATTGGATCATCGACTCAAAGACTATAGATCATATGATGGGGTCTTCCACAAGTTTTGTTTCCTACACTCCATTTGCCTGGTAAGGACAAGGTCATCTATGTCAATGGCACCTTATCCACCATTGCTAGGAAAGGCTACATCTCATGCTCTTCATCCATTTTCCTCTCCTTTATTCTTTATGTTCCCTTTTCCCCTCGTAATTTACTTTTTATCATTAATATTAGTAAATCTCTTAATTTGTCGACAACATTCTTTCCTGACTCTTGTGTTTTTCAGGAAATTGGTACGAGGTGGAACATTAGTAGTGATAGGAGCAGTGTTGGCTTGTACTTCCTGGACGAACAACTACCATCTCAAGCCCAACCCATTTCGGTTGCACTGATATAGTTGGGGATGTTCAAAGATGGCATCGATCTCTCAGACATCCTTTCCTATTCTATCTTCAAAAACAATTTTCCTCGTTTATGCCTTTTATTAAAGCTTATCTTGTGATGTGTGGGAGTTGTCTAAACATGTTATACATGACGTTTCACGTCTATCTTCTCCCAGTTCTAGTCTTTTTGATGTAGTACATTATGATTGTTTGGTGATGATCCCCTTTTTTATCCTTGTCTGTTTATAAATGATTTGTTACTTTTATCTATTACTATTTTCATACAACATGGATTTATCTTCTAAAGAAGAAAGTGAAGTTTTTTCCTTTTTTCAAGTTTTTCATCGAATGGTGATGACCAGTTCAAGGGCATTATCCATATCCTTTGTAGTGATAATGGTGGAGAGTACAATGATCGTGGTTTAATTAGTTCTTATCTAGCTAATCATGGTATTTTACATCAAATCATTTGTATCGACACCTCCACTCAAAACAGTTGTTGAACACAAAAAACAGACACCTCCTTGAGATTGCTCGTTGCCTTCTCACCACTATGTATCTTCCCAAACCTTATTGGGAAGATGTTGTTTGGACCGCTGCTCATCTCATCAATCGACTCCAATCCACTTGGACTATACTACACCTATCGTCTCTCCACCAAATATTTTGTCCATACATCCCATTTGTCACCCCGAATATTTAGGTGTGTTTGTTTTGTTCACGTTCATCCGTCTCATAGGGACAATCTTGATCATCGGGCACAACATTGTGTGTTCATTAATTATTCCTCCACCACGAAGGGGTATCAGTGTTACCCCACCCCGCACTCCCCCCCCCCACCCTCACCCCCCATAAACATGTATTTTTGTACCACGGAAGTTACCTTCCGCGGGGACAAATATTACTTTATGGAACCAACTCATTCCATTCGTTAGGGGGATATGGATGACAATGACAATGATATTTCTGCTCCTCTTCCTTTTGTCCCTCTCACTCATAGTCTACCTTCCATCCAAGAAAAAGTAAATACCCAAGTTACTCCTTGATCTTTGTGTCTCCACTTTCAATTGTTTATCATTTCATACAAACGGGTATACAAGCGACTGCAGTTCCACCCATACTAGTGCCCTCCTCATACTCGAATTTTTGAGATGATCATCATCTTCCTCTTGCTTTGTTGAAAGGTAAAGCGTTCTGTACTGACACTATATCTCCAACTATGTTTCTTATCATCGTACTACACATCTGTATCAGTCATTTATTATAATATTATCCTGGATTACTATTCCCAAGTTGTGGCAAGAAGCCTCATGTATCCCTAAATAGGCACATGCATTGGTGAAGGAAATGTCTTCCCTTGATAAGAATCACACATAGGAAATTTCTCCTCTTCCCCCGGGGAAGAAATTGATTGGTTTGAGGAAGGTGTTCTCTTAACAAAGGAGAGATTCTAGCCCTGGGGCCATTCTTGGAGTCCATATCATGGTGAAGGTAAGACTACTATTAATCAAAATCAGGATAGCAAGGTAGAATGTTACAAGGTAAGGTTGTTGGCTTAAGGATATACCCAGATTCAAGGAGTGAACTACCAGGAGACCTTTGCTTCGGTAGCTAGATGGACTCCATACATGTTCACTTATCATGTGCCACATGTCTAAGATGCGATCTTCAATAACTTGACGTGAAGAATGTCTTCCTCCACATTGAAATGGATGAAGAGGTATACATGAAATTCCCTCCTAGGCAAGATTGTCAGGATCGCGATCCGGATCGTAGGATCGCATGATCCTACGATCCGGAAAATGATATTCTGAAATTGAAACATGTTCCGGCTACTGACCAAGTTGTTGATCTTCTCACTAAGGTCCTACCAAATGCTCTATTTTTTCAGTTCTTATCCAAGCTGGGTGCCTACGACTTGTACACTCCAGCTTGCGGAGGAGTGTTGGAAAAAGAACATATAAAGACCAATATAATGGCCCATCATAGGCCTTCTCCCTCTGTGTAATAGTCTCACATCTTCAAAAATGGACTCTTATCTCTCTTCTCTCCCTATATATATGTACTCATACTTGTATTTAAGTACAGAAGAAGTATATACAAAGTTTCAGAGTTTTTCTCAAGTGTTTGTGCCCTTTTCTACAGATATTAAACTCATGAATGACTCATTGATTAAAAACTCTACAAATTCCACTACTATTAAATAATCATGTGAATAAATTAAACAATTTTAAAATTAAAATATTTAATTCTATAACTTTTAATAATATTATAAAATGGGTAATTGGTATATTTAAATATATTTTTTTAAGCTTACCCTAATTATCAATTAGTCTTATTTAACTGACCTTTTCATTCGAGTTCTTATTGGTTGATCACAGCAATAAGTCAACTAGGGTGTGTGAGCGTGATACTTAACATAAGTGCACTGATAACATGCGCGAAAAGAAGCATGCACAAAAATAAAAGAAGCAAACGCAAAAACATGTGCGATACAAATACAAATAAAAATGCGGAAAATAACATAAGGAAATACAAATGCGACTCATGTTCATCAATTTTATCCTCATTCCCCACACGAATATAAATACGAGTGAGACTCATTCCCCACATGTTAATCAAATCATTTTGATGTTTCGACATGGTATCAGAACCGCCTTAGGGCGAACCCTCGCCTCCCTCTCCCCCGCGCTCGATCTGCAACTTGCCACCGCTAGCCTTGTCAATTTGATTCATCTCTAGCAGTCGTCCAGCCGCAAGCCTCGCGCCACGCCTCCGTCTTGACTATAGCAGTTCCTGACTCTCGCAGGCGTTCCCTTCTCGCGCGCATTCCGCACGTTCCGCGCATTCCGCTCGTTTTTCTTCGACGTTGTTGGTCAATCCTTCTACATACGCCGGCGATGCAATTTTAGACAAATTTTTGGCGTCGTTACCTCTTCCTTTTGAGGGGTAGATTCTTCGTGAATATTGGCTATTCTATGTTCCAATGAGCAAACCATATTGGTGTCTTTCTTTCTTTTTTCTTCCCTTTAATTCCCTGATTTATATTCTTGGATCACTATGACGGGGAACAATGAATCTCCGACTATCATTTCCAAAGTCGGGGATTCTTCCTCCACCCAGATTCCTGGTGCGTCGATCTGGCCAAGTCATGATCAGAATAAACCACAAATTACCATTATATGCCTGGATGGCTCTAGTGCTCTAATGCCTTCTCATGGGCTTGATCTAGTACTCTTGCCCTGAAGAGCGGGTCATTGTTAGTTATGCTCGGGGTACTACACTGGAGCCTACACAGACTTCCCTGGATTAGTTGTAAGGGTAGTCTGAGAATTCTTTGGTCATTTTCTGGCTTACGAACTCCATAGTATAATTTATAGCCCGAAATTATCTGTTCTTGTATACTGCAACAGATATTTGGAAGAGGGTTAAGGCCACTTACTCATGTCGAGGGAATGCAGCCCAAATATTCCAACTGCGACGGAAGATCTTTCTCCTAAGATATGGTGATTGTCCTTCTTCGATCTACCACTTGAAATTCACTCAGCTGTATCGGGAATATGCTCACTTTGACTCGCTCACTCTTGTGTCTCTGGAGGATGAAACTCTTGTTTGATCCCTGAAAGAACAAAACATGGTCTTTCAATTTTTACATGAACTAGATCGGGACTTTGATTTGTTCAGATCTTTGAGTGCTCCCCTACTCCATCTCTTCCATAAGTGTATAGTCTCGTCCAACAGGAATTTGATCAGCGATAGACTTGGATACTTGGCTCCATTTCTGAGGGATCTGCCTTATTTGCTCAGTTTGGTTCTAGTAGTGGGCTCCACGTGACTCCATATTGTAGCCCAGAGACAAAGATCATATGATTTATGACTGTTGCGGGAAGTCTCGTCACTCACAGGACACGTGTTTTCGGCTTCATAGCTTTCCTCAGCTGCGAGGCAATTTTGCACCGAGAGGTGGTCGCGGCGATGGCCGCTCTCAGGGTCGATCATCTCAGTCTAGGTCTACTTATGTTCCTAATGTCACAGAAGAGTCTTTTCCCAATACTGGCCACGACACTACGAGTCTTCCAGTGGCTATATTTGCTGATGAAATTTGGGATTGTCATCAATTGATGCAGGGACAGTCTACAAAGCTTTCTAACTCATCGTCCTCCTAAGCTTATCAGTGATTACTAGGTGCTCAAGATGTGTACACTCGTCCATCTACTCACTGAATCATTGATTCTAGAGCGACAAATGAAATGACTGGCTCCTCTATAGGTTTTGTATCCTAACTTCCCTGGTCAGGTCAAGATAAGGTGAGTATTGTGGATTGATCCTTCTCCCATATTGCTAGGAAAGGATCCATCCCTTACTCCTCGCTAACCCTTTCTTTTATTCTCATGTCCCTGAGTTTACTCGCAACCTTCTCTCAATTAGTCGCTTAACTAATTCTATGACCTGCTCTGTGATTTTTCCCCACCTCTTGTGTTTTGGGACCTAAATTTTTTGAATATGATTGTCACTGGTAGATTGTGCGATGGGCTCTACGTGTTTAACTATTCCAGCCTTGTTTCACCACTGTGGGCTCTTCATGTTAATCATTTTTCTATTTTGGATTTCTAGCACTATCGGGCATCCTTTTATTCCTTCTATGAAACTACTAATCCCTATTATGTTTCCTTTGTTATTAGTCAATTTTCATTGTGATGTATGTGGACAAGGCAAACACCATCGCACTTTTTAATCATGCTTCTTCTCCTAGCTCTATATCTTTTGTTGTTATTCATATTGATGTTTGGGATTATTGTCATGTGGCTTCAATTTTTGGGTGTTTCTGGTTTATTACTTTCGTTGATTATTTTGCACGCACTACCTAGGTATACTTAATGAAAGCTAAAAATGAAGTGTTTCTGTTATTTCAACAATTTCAAAAAATAAGAGCCACTTAATTCAATACTGTTATGCCCCCGGACGATCTACGTTTCCGTGGATTCAAATACGCGCGAAGACCGAAGGAGACCGGGAATGAAAGCCGAGCTGAACCATCCGGTTCAGCCCGAACCCAACAATAAAGCAGAATGGGGGCTGAACCACATTGGGTTCAGCCCCAATGGGGCCGGCCGGCCCTAGGGGTTGGGTGGGAGCATAAATACCCAACCCCTCCTCCTTGGTGGTTAAGCAAGAATATTCCAGGTATCCTCTCTTCTTCCTTTCCTAAACCCTAATCTTCTAGTCTTCTTCCTACTTCCTCTTTCTCCCCTAGTTAGGTCATAACATTTGGTATCAGAGCATCTTTCCTGCGACAATGGTGACACGCACGGAGGCGGAGATGGCGCGTTTAGCCACCATCGAAGAGAACTACGTCGCCTTGGCGGATTCCGTGGCCGGGATCGAAGAACAAGTTAAAACCTCCACGAAAAATCTAAAAGAACGCATGGAAGGACGCTTGGATGAGTTGAAGGCGCTGTTAACGCAAACCCTAAGGGGGGAAATGGCGGAATCGGGAGAATCATCGCACGCGGCACCGTCTTCCGCCGGAGGCACCACGGGAGGGCCGGGAATGATGCCCTACAGCGGCCCCAACCCGGAACCAGGCTGGACAGCCGGCCACGGAGGGCCGTCGGCACAGCCGAGCCCTACAGGGCCGACGGCGCCGATCCCGCGCAGCCCAGGCGCGGGCGCTCCTGCCGCCAGACCATGGGTCGGATCGGGACCAAACCTCCACCAGCAGGTCACCGGGGGGTGGATCGGCCCGGGAGGGGTGGCCGCCGGCGGTGGAGTCGCCGGGGTGGCTGCCGGCCGCCCTTTTGGACCTCAGGAGCCTATTTGGAGGCCGCCGCTGCACATGGGAGGGTCGAATGGCGCGGGAAATGGGATCCTCCCCAGACCACCGGTACTAGGGACTCCAGCGAGGATGGGGCAAGGCGAACAATGGCGGGGATATCCTCCCAGACACGTTTTTGACGACGAGGAGGTCCCTCTTATGGGAGGGGGATACGGAGGGGAACATTATCACGACTACTATGGTAGGCCGAATCCAGTGGCCGAACAACTCAGGCCAGCAGGGCTAGAGCCAGGATATGGCAGGAATGGAGGAGCGAACCAGCGGGCTGTTATGCAACCAAAACGTACGAGGATGAACTTTCCGACATTTCGGGGTAGTGACGCGCTGGAATGGGTACAAAAGGCCGAGTTGTTCTTCACATACCAAGAGATCCCCAATGAGCAATGGGTGCAGTTGGCGTCATTTCACTTGGAGGGCGACGCATACCAGTGGGCACAATGGTTCGTGCGAAGCTATGGGTACGCGCCGTGGGCGCACTTTATAGAGGGATTCACAGCCCGTTTCGGCCCCTTGGAATACGAGGACGTGGAGGCCACCTTGCAGAAACTCCGACAGAAGGGGACCGTGACGGAATATCGCACGGAGTTCGAGCGGCTGGCAAATCGGGTAAATTGGGGGGAAAAGACCCTCCTCAGTTGTTTCATTTCGGGGCTGAAGGACCACCTGACAGATGAGGTCCATGCCTACATGTCGTACAGTCTGAGCCACGCCATCAGTCTAGCCAGGATACAGGAGGAGCGGTGCAACCGCCAGCGAAATCGAGGGGGAGCACGCACTCCCGCAGCACCAGCAGCACCTGTAACGGGGCGGTGTGAGCAGCCGCAGGCCGGACGGCCGACAGTGACACGCCTGACGTGGCCTGAGCTGCAGGCCAGGAAGGACAAGGGGCTATGTTTCAATTGCGACGAACAGTACACACCAGGACACCGGTGCCAAAAGGTGCAAGTATTCATGCTGAGGGAGGACGATGACGAGGAAGAGCTCCCTACCTGTGATGAGGTGGATGGTTTGGACTTGGCGGAGTTTGGGGTGTCCATCCAGGCAATGGAAGGATGTTCAGCCCCACTTACGTTACGGATTGCTGGGAAGTTGGGGCACGAGCGGGTGACTATTTTGATAGACAGCGGGAGTACACATAATTTTATCACCCCCGCAGCGGCACAGAAGGCGGGACATGCAGTCGACAAGGGGGCTTCTTTCCAGGTTATGGTGGCAGATGGCAGCAAGTTGAGGTGCGAAGGGGTCCTGAAGGGGGTGGAGCTGCGACTACAGGGCTATGTGTGCCGGACGGATGTATACCTGCTCCCGATTCGGGGGTCGGACATGGTGTTGGGCGTGCAGTGGCTCCGCCAGCTCAAGCGGGTAACCACGGATTGGGAGAAGATGACGTTGGAGTTCTCGCACCTGGGGACAGAGCATTGCCTACAGGGGATACAGACGTCTCCGCTCAAGGAGATATCACTCACGAGCCTGCAAAGGATGGAGGAAGAGGGTAGTATGATGGCCCTGTTGTGGGGGATAGAGGCTCTTGGGCCAACAACGGAACCAGCGCAACTGCAGGATCTATTGGTTCAGTTTGACGACATCTTTCAGGCACCACATTCTTTACCGCTCGCACGGTTCAGAGACCATCAGATTCAGCTGAAGGCCGGAGCAGACTCGACGAATATTCGTCCATACCGGTACCCCCACATTCAGAAGACGGAGATAGAACGCAGCGTACGTGAGATGATGGCCTCCGGCATCATCCGACCCAGCACCAGCGCATTCTCTTCTCCAATCATCTTGGTCAAGAAGAAGGATGGCTCCTGGAGGTTTTGTGTCGATTACAGGGGACTGAATCACTCGACCATTAAAGACAAGTTTCCCATTCCGATGATCGAGGAGCTGTTGGACGAACTGCATGGGGCAAGCCTCTTCACCAAGCTGGATCTCTGATCCGGCTACCATCAGATACGCATGCGGGACGAAGACATCCACAAGACGGCGTTTCGTACTCACGACGGTCATTATGAGTTTCTGGTGATGTCGTTCAGTTTGGCCAACGCCCCATCTACCTTCCAAGCCGTCATGAACGAGATTTTCCGACCACTGCTTCGTCGGTATGTGCTAGTTTTCTTTGATGATATTTTGATCTATAGCAGGAGCTTGGAGGAGCATCGGGAGCACGTTCGGCATGTGTTCCACATTTTGCGGGAGCACCAACTGTATGCCAAGCGATCCAAATGCTCTTTTGGACAGGCGGAGGTCGAGTACTTGGGACATTTGGTCTCCGCTCAAGGGGTCCGGGCCGACCCGCGGAAGATTGAAAGCATGGTGACTTGGCCGCTACCCACGACGATCCGAGCCTTACGAGGCTTTCTTGGGCTGACCGGCTACTATCGCCGGTTCGGGAAGGACTACGGGAAGATCGCACGGCCACTCACCCAGTTGCTGGAGAAGGATTCCTTCTGATGGCATGCGGAGGCCGAGAAAGCATTCAATGGCCTCAAAAGGGCCATGACCACCACCCCCGTGCTAGCACTTCCGGATTTCTCCAAGGATTTTGTGGTGGAGACGGACGCATCTGGCGTCGGCATCGGCGCGGTCCTCATGCAGGAGGGCCGGCCACTTGCTTATTTCAGTAAAGCTCTCGCTCCCAGGACCTTGGGGCTCTCTACGTACGAGAAGAAGATGCTCGCCATACTTCACGCGGTCGCTCTATGGCGACCCTATCTTCTGGGGCGGCACTTCCAGGTCCGTACAGACCACCAGAGTCTGAAGCATTTCCTGGAGCAACGGTTGGCATCCCCGCTACAGCAGAAGTGGCTGACGAAGCTTCTGGGGTATGATTATGAGATTGTCTACAAGAAGGGCAAGGAGAATATGGCGGCCGATGCGTTATCTCGGATACCATAAAGCTCCCTTACTAACATCTCGGGGCCGGTGATTGCCTCCTTAGACGACATACAGGCAGAGGTTCTCCAGGACCCAGTTCTCCGCGACATTGTTGAAGCACTGCAGCAGGGTCGAGGCACAGCGGCTGGTTATCACTTACTGGGTGTTGAAACCGGAATCCGGCCTCTTGTGGAGTTCGACCCTTGGAGAAGGGGTGGTCTCGCGCCTACTTTGCTCCTGCAAGAAAAACGACGAAAGAGACAAGAAAGAACAGACCCAAGGACTCGGCAGGGAGGTCCCTCCACAAACCCGGAAGATCTCTGAGCGCTTCCCCTCCTTAGCCAGAAGCCGAGCTAAGGTACCCTCAGAGAGCACTTGAAAGTGAGAGTCGGGAAGCACTGAAAGCGTCCCCTCTGAGGTACCCCTTGGGTCTTATTTATAGATTTTCAGAACCTGAACTGTCAATAACCAAAAGAACTGACCTGGAAATACCAAAAGGCCCTCGGTTGGGTCTGCCAATAGCCAAACTCCGCTGTCCCGAGCAGCTCTGCGCAGTCCGACCTGGTCTGCCAACAGCCAAACTCCGCTGTTCTGAGTAGCTATTCGCACCCATGGGGAGTCAGCTCGCCTCCAATTCCCCCCGCGAGAGGCGGGCGCGACCTGGCTCTGGTGGCTCGCCTATCCCCATGGGGCGAGCGCGAGCCGGACCGTCGTGACCTGCCTGTCTTCTGCCGGGGCGGATCGGCGGCCAGGTCGCGAGTGGGGGCTGGCCGGCGGCGACTGCGACCCCGGTCGGCTCGCTCGCCTCGCCGGGCTCTTCGCGCGACCTGCTCGCTCTCCTCGCTGACTCGCCCGCCTGAAATGCGCGAGAGCGGGCCAGGCCTTCTGCCGTTCATCTGTCTTGTCGTTCGGGTGCGGGTCGCGGGACTTGGTCTGCTCGACCTCCCTGGCGGGACCCGCTCGCCGGACACGGGGTTGTACACAATCCCCACTCTTTTTGAGCTTGAATCAAGCTCGGAAAGAATCATCCAACCCGCGTGTTCGGCGAGCATTGTGCTGAGCTGACAGGGAATCTTCTGGTGGGGCCCCCTTGTTTGGCTATAAATATACCGCTGAGCCCTTGGGAGGAGGCTCCCCACATTCCCCATTTTCTTGAACCGACTTCAGTTTCTCGATGCGGTCAGCGAAGAGGTGCGAGCTCGCCTGGCGGCAGCGGGCCTGAAGACTCAGGAGGAGGCCCTCGAGGCCGCTCCTTGGCTCGCACGCGGGTCCCCCGGCCCTCTCTTTAGGCCGGCGAAGGGAAAGATTGTTAGGCGATCTCTGGCGGGTGACTGTCCGGGCTCCAGCTCGGCGGGTGTCGAGGTCGTCCCTGGGGTACGTGGCCTTCCGTGGATTACCGTTATATCTCTGATTTTTTGCTTTGCAGGTAATTCCTTGTGAGGTGGGGAACCAGGGAGAGGATCGTCCCCCCCTCCCTCGTCGCCTGAGAGGGTCGCTAGTTCCCCAGGTCTGGACCGCCCACCTCCGGAAACCCCCCGTCCGCCGGCTTCCCACGGAATGGGAAAATCTCTTGAGACCCTCGAGGGAGGAACCTTTCAGGGTCGGCCGGGCTCTTCTCGCCCATCCGTCGGTGCGGGCGACGTGCCAACCCCTGGTGAGCTGGTATTTACCGTTGGCTTTGTCTCTCGCTCGCTCCTTCTGACTCGCCCCGTTTGCAGGCTATAACAGGGCCTCCCCCGAAACCGAGATGAGCGAGCGGTATTCGCCTCCGCCCGACGTGGACAGTGTTTCTGACTACCTGGGCGACCCGACCGATGCGGTGGGGATGAAGAGGCAGGTGACGCGGCTGTTCCAAAAACACACACTGCTGCTGCAGGAGATCGTGAAGAGGGTCGATGAAGACAAGGCCGAGACTGAGGCCCGGCTCGCGGCCTTGGAGGGCCCTCGGCGCGCAGCGGAAGACGACGATGTGACTTCGCCGGGCGTGCATATAACGCGAGCCGAGGGGCATCTTAGGAGCGCCACAGAGCAGATCGGCCTGGCTGAGCGGGAGCTAGTGGCGGTTCGCGATTACCACGATCCTCGCGTGCCGCCGCGATCGGGAACGAAGCGGCGGCATAGGTGGAAGTGGGTCGAGTACTGACCCAGCCCTTTTTTCCCGCTCGCGGGACATCGCGGGGTTTTTACTGCTATCGCAAAGTTATCTTGTATTTGTGACGATTCGCAACTCTCCTTGCCCGCCTGGGGCCTAATCTTTTATTGCTGAGATGTATCGAACTTATCAAGCTGTTGCTTTTGCTTTCTGCAGGGCGGGACAGGGGAGGCATTCATTCTGCCTGACCTGCTGATCGGGGCGGGGGCGAGCCGAGGAGCTCGCCAGCCGGGTGTCTCCTGGCTCGCGCGGGGTCCTGGATGGATGCGGGCCGAGAGTCGCCCGCGCCCGCTTCGCGCGGGCTCGGCCGGGCGAGAACCACGCCTGACCGGCCTCGGCGGCACGGCCCGCGCGTCGTGAAGTCGAAACGTCGGCCTGATTTTTGCTATCTGCACCCCCTCTTTCGGCGGGAAATTTCCCGCTCTTTCTCTTTCCCTATAAATAGGCCCTGCAGGCCCTTATTTCCCCACCGATTCCAAACCCTCTCGCTTCCTGCTCCCCGCGAAGTACTGCTTGTACTCGCCTTCTGGATCTGTCTCGCACGTTCGGCGGCGATCTGATGGGAATGGGCGGAGGCGGCGGCGACGTGGACGGACGGAGTAAGTGCGCTTGGACTTTCTCAGAGCACGATTTTCCTCACGCTGTCATCTCCGAGCGTGAGTACCTGGATGCTCTTAGCGACCACGTGCCGCCGAGTTTTTCTGCGAGACGGCCCGGGGATGGGGAAAAGATCAACGACTTATCCAGGGATGAGCTCGCCATCCCGCTAGCTCACTTTGAGGTGGGCCTGCGACTTCCCCTGTGGCCCGAGGTGCGCCAGGTGCTGAAGTATTTCGGGGTCGTCCTAGGCCAGATGACCCCGAACTCCATCGCCGTCATGGTGGGGTTCGCCTGCTTCCTGCGAGAGGAGCGAGTGGAGTTCAGCCTCGCCGTGTTCCGGAAGCTGTTCTCCTTCCGGGCGAATCGAGACGGGACGGCCTACTTCTCCAGCGCCCACCTCAAGGTGCGGGAGACAGTTAATAAGAGTCACAATTGGCTCAAGAAATTCCAGTTCGTCAAAGGGGACTTCGGCAACGTCCCCTTCTCGCCGGTGCAACTTAGCGAGGCGAGCTACCGGCCGCCCAGCTTAGGCGGCCACGAAGCAGACTTGTGCGCGTTCTTTGCTGGGAAGAATTTTGAGGTCGCGTTCCTGCGCCGCCATCTTGACGACCTCGTTGCTGTCCCGCCGGGGGGAGGTTTGCCACTCGCCGCGGTTATGCCTTATTCCCCTCTCTTCCTTTATCTCACCCCTTCTTCCTGACAGGCGAGCGCGACATCCCTCTTCACCCCCCTTACGAGAGCGCTCGGATTCCCTCCGGGGTTCTCGCCCGTGCTCAGGCTGCGGATGCCGCTCAGCGCGATATCCCATCGGTCCCGGCCAAGAAGCGGCCGGGTGGCGGACAGCCCGCCCCTCCGCCGAAGGTGGCGAAGACCGCGGATCAACAACCCACCGCGAGCCAAAGGAAGGGCAAGGCCCCTGCGGTCCTACCGGCTGAGGGCCCCTCGCCCCCGCTGGTTGCTTCGACCAGCGACTCCCCGGTCAGGGCGGCGGGCACCTCCGCGCCGCCGGGCGGGTCTCAAGTTGCTGTGGAGCCGGTGCAGAGAGGGCATCGTAACTTTGGCTACGGCGAGAGGTACCTGGACGAGCTCGGCGTCCCGCTCCTGTCGTGGGATAAGGAGTCGAACCGCGCGATGATCTCGACCCTGCTGCCGAGCTGGATGGAGCAGGATACCATCGGCGGGGAGGCGTATAACTTCTCCTTTGGCCTGTACTCGCGAGAAGACACCGCCATCTACGACAAAGAGGAGACACGAGTATTGGTTCATGAGAGCGCGCGGGCCCAGCTGCGCGGCCTGGAGCTGGCTCACATGGTGGGGAGGCGTTGCACTCAGCTGGAGCGGAACGCCACCTCCCTGAAGAAACTGGCGGACGAGAGGGAGGTAGCCCAGAAGCTCGCTCAGGAGGACGCGAACCTTCAGAGGAGGCGGGCCGATGCGGCAGAGGAGACCCTCGCGCAGTACCTGGGCGGGGTGGTACGTACTCGCCCTGAACTACCGCCCCTTCTCGCGAATGCAGCTCACTATTCTTTTCCTTCCTTTCTCTAGGATGCGGCGACGGCGAGCCGGATGGGTGTCGAGATCGCCACGCTCGGTCAGGACAAAGCGGCGTTGGAGGCGCGGGTTCGCGAGCTGGAGGCCGCCGCCGCTGTCCCTCCTCCAGACAGCAGGGCTTGTCCGCTCGAGCACCACTCCGACTACGACTTGGAAGTTCTGATGCAAAAGAACGCCGCCAGCGCCGCGAAGTACACGATGCAAATGCTGCGACGCGCGGATCTCCTTACGAGCGAGGCGGCGGAACTCTCGGCGGAAGACGTGGTGCCGGCGCTATTTCTCCCCGTACCGGACCCTGGGGACAAAGCCTTCCAGCCCATTTAGGACTCCTCGCCCCGGATCTCGCGTCTCCCCTGACTTTTGACATTTATTTTTTGATGTATATTATCATGTATGTTTACTCGCTTTGAGATGTACGCGCGGGCTGCGCCTATACTTTGTGTTTTTTCAGCTATTGTTGCTTTTATAAATGTTCTCTCGCTCGTCTTATTTACACATTTGTTGTTGCCGCGCGACGCGTCCTGCCCTTGCGGCCCGGCCCTGATGAGGCGACCGCTCGCCCGCCGAGCGGGGCGAGCCGGCTCACGCCTCGGCCGTATTGCCTGATTTCTTGCGGACTCTCGCCTAGGTTCTCGCCTCCACTCGGCCGCCTTTCCTGGGGCTGGGGGGGCTATGTTAGACCCCTCCCCTTTTTGATTAACTTTTGTGATTCCGACCTGCTGTTAACATCGTTTAAGTAGTTCCCGGCCTCGCCGGCTAGGTGGGAGTCCGGCGGCATGATTTGTCCTGGGCCGCAAGTTATTGCTATTGAGTGACTTCCGGCCCTGCCAGCTAGGTGGGAGCCTGGCAGCGGGATCTTCTCGGGGTCCAAACTCATTCCATCGAGTGACTTCCGGCCCTGCCAGCTAGGTGGGAGCCTGGCAGCGGGATCTTCTCGAGGCTAGGGATGACACCGAGTGACTTCCGGCCCTGCCAGCTAGGTGAGAGCCTGGCAGCGGGATCTCCTCGGGGTCCAAACTCATTCCATCGAGTGACTTCCGGCCCTGCCAGCTAGGTGGGAGCCTGGCAGCGGGATCTTCTCGAGGCTAGGGATGACACCGAGTGACTTCCGGCCCTGCCAGGTAGGTGAGAGCCTGGCAGCGGGATCTCCTCGGGGTCCAAACTCATTCCATCGAGTGACTTCCGGCCCTGCCAGCTAGGTGGGAGCCTGGCAGCGGGATCTTCTCGAGGCTAGGGATGACACCGAGTGACTTCCGGCCCTGCCAGCTAGGTGAGAGCCTGGCAGCGGGATCTTCTCGGGGTCCAAACTCATTCCATCGAGTGACTTCCGGCCCTGCCAGCTAGGTGGGAGCCTAGCAGCGGGATCTTCTCGAGGCTAGGGATGACACCGAGTGACTTCCGGCCCTGCCAGCTAGGTGAGAGTCTGGCAGCGGGATCTTCTCGGGGTCCGAACTCATTCCATCGAATGACTTCCGGCCCTGCCAGCTAGATGGGAGCCTGGCAACGGGATCTTCTCGAGGCTAGGGATGACACCGAGTGACTTCCGGCCCTGCCAGCTAGGTGAGAGTCTGGCAGCGGGATCTTCTCTGGATCCAAACTCATTCCAATTCTCTGTGCAAGCTGGATATGGCAATCCTGGGGGGGGGGGGAGAAAAAGGGCTTCATTATAACAAATCGTGTTGCTTACAGGTGCTTAGGGAAAAAACCTTTTCAGGTCGTCTCCACTCCAGGTGAGACTCAGGGTCTCGCCCTCTACATTTTGGAGCCGATAGCCCCCTGACTTCAAAGCTTCCTTCACAATGAATGGCCCCTCCCAGCTGGGGTTGAGCTTTCCTACGGACGCTGACCTCCCTGCCGCGTCCACCTTCTTCAGCACCAGGTCCCCTTCTGCGAACTGCTTGACCCTGACATGCTTGTCAAAGTATTTTGCCATCCTCCTCTTGACCTCCTCCTGTCGGATGGCCGAAAGGTCCCTCAACTCTTCCACCATGTCAAGGGAGAGTCTCAGCTCCTCTTCGTTCTCGGCTTGCCATTCCTCTCGGCCCTCTCTGGCCGTCCCGACCCGCGGCGTTTGGACTTCAAATTCTATGGGGAGCACCGCCTCGCACCCATGGGAGAGCTTGAAGGGGGTCTCCCCCGTGGCTGTGTTAGGGGTGGTTCTAAGGGCCCAAAGAGCGGCGGGGAGCTGCTCCACACAGCTCCCCCTCAAATTTTCCACCTTCTTCTTGAGGAGATTGACGATGATCTTGTTCGCGGCCTCCACCTGCTCGTTGCTCCTGGGGTGATGGACCGAGGCGAACCTGAGGTCGATTCCAAGCTGCTCGCAAAAGCTGGTGAACTCGGCGCTGGCGAACTGGGGTCCGTTATCGGTGACGATGGCATGGGGCATCCCATGGCGACAGATGATCTCCCCCCAGACAAAGTTCTTGATCACTTGGGAGGTCACCTTAGCCAACGCCTTCACCTCCATCCACTTTGAGAAGTAGTCGATCATCACTAGGAGGAACCTTCGCTGGCCGCTGGCCTAGGGGAACGGTCCAACCAAATCCATTCCCCAGATTGCAAAGGGCCAAGGGGCCGTGATACTCTTGAGTTGTTGGGCCGGCTGTAGCTGGAGGGGGGCAAATAGCTGGCACTTATGACATCTCCTTGCGAACTCTGCGGCGTCTCGGCCCAGGGTGGGCCAGAAATACCCTTGCCTGACTATCCTCCCCTCCAAGGTCCGACTCCCGAAATGACTCCCGCACTCCCCGGAGTGGACTTCTTCTAAGATCCTCTGCGCCTCACCCTCGGACACGCAACGAGCCAGCATCCCGGAGAGGGTCTTCCTGTATAGCTGCCCGTCTTTAAGGAGGTAGTAAGCGGACTTGTGCCTCAGCTTCTTCCTGTCTACCCCCTCCGGATACTCTCCCGTGGAGAGGAAAACTACTACTGGATCCATCCACGAAGGCTGCTGATCGATCTCCAAGAGCTCCCCTTCTCCGATGGAGGGGCGGAACAGGTCGGTGATGGTCCCCCCCATCCGGGGGCCATGCTTCGCTAGTTGGTCGGCCTGTTCATTCTCTCCCCTTGGCACGTGTCGGATGGAGAAGGTCTGGAAGGTCCCTATGACCCCCTTCACTTTGGCCAAGTATAACTTCAAAGCGGGCTCCCTTGCTTCGAACTCCCCGTTGATCTGGGAAGCCACCACCATGGAATCGGTTAGGACCTCCACATCCAGCACCCCCAACTCCCTGGCCAGGCGCAGCCCCGCTATCACTGCTTCGTACTCGGCCTGGTTGTTGGTAATGGGAAAATGCACCACCACCGTCTGCTCAATCTGAGTCCCTTGAGGGCTTTCCAGAACCACTCCTATTCCGAGAGAATGCCTTCCTGAGGCTCCATCCACCCTCACCTTCCAAGGAGTCGGGCGGGTGAGCTCCTCCTCCGCTACTTCTACCACGTAGTCGGCCAGGAAGTCGGTCATCGCCTGAGCTTTGATCGAGAGCCGCGGAACGAAGGAGACATCGAACTCGCTTAGCTCCACCGACCACTTGGCCAGCCGGCCTGAATGCTCCACCCCCTCGAAGATGTTGCGGAGAGGATGGTCGGTCACCACTCGGATCGAGTGTGCCTGGAAGTAAGGTCGTAGCCTCCGAGCCGAGATGATTAGTGCGAATGCAAGCTTCTCCAGGATCGGATACCGGAGCTCGGCCTTCCTCAGGACCCGGCTGACATAATAAATGGGGAGCTGCCTCTTCCCCTCTTCACGTACTAAGACGGAGCTCAAGGCCTCTGCCCCGACCCCGAGATATAAGAACAAATCCTCACCCTCCTTCGGCCCCTGGAGCAGCGGAGCCTGTGTCAACTGCGCCTTGCGGGCCTGGAACGCCTCCTCGCATTCCTTGGTCCATTCAAACCTCTGGCCTCCCCTCAGCGTTTTGAAGAAGGGGGAGCACTTCTCCCCTGCCCGAGAAAGGAAGCGACTCAGTCCTGCTAGCTTCCCTGTCAACCGTTGGACCTCCTTTGCATTCCGCGGGGACCCTAGCTCCAAGATGGCCTTGACCTTGTCTGGATTCGGCTCGACCCCCGCGGGGGTGAGGAGATGCCCCAAGAACTTCCCCCGGCTAGCCCCAAAAACACACTTAAGGGGATTCAGCCGCATTTTGTATCTGCGCAGGGTGGCGAACGTCTCCTCCAGGTCCCGGAGGTGGGAGTCCACGTCCCGGCTCTTGATCATGAGGTCGTCCACGTACACCTCCAAGTTCCTCCCCCTCTGTTCCTTGAAGACCCTATCCATCATTTTTTGGTAGGTGGCCCCAGCGTTCTTCAGCCCGAACGGCATCATCTTGTAGCAGTAGCAGTCGTCCCCGGTGATGAACGAGACATCCTTGATGTCCGGGGGATGCATCCTGATCTGATGGTAACCTGAAAAGGCATCTAAAAAACTCATTACAGAAAAGCCGACGGCGGAATCAACCAGCGCGTCGATCCGAGGCAAAGGGTAACAGTCCTTAGGACAAGCTTTATTAAGAAGGGAAAAATCGATACACAACCGCCAGCGGCCGTCTCCTTTTTTGACCATCACCACGTTTGAGACCCAGCCGGGGTACTGAATTTCGGACACGAAGCCAGCTTTGAGAAGCTTCGCCACCTCCTCCCTGATGGGTTCCGCCAGCTTGTCCGCCGTGGATCTCTTTTTCTGCTGAACGGGGCGTGTCCCCGGGTCCAAGTTGAGGCGGTGGCAGGTCACATCCGCGTCAACCCCCGGCATCTCCGCGGCGTTCCAGGAGAAGATGTCCACGCTCTTCTGGATGCACTCCAGCATCCTGCCCTGATCCTCCGGGGTCAGCCCTCCGCTGACGCGAACCTTCTCCATCCTTCCTCCCCGGGTGAGCACCTCCAGCTCCACCACTTCTTCTGCCGCCTCCAGCCTGGATCGCTCCCCCCATCCTTCGGCGTCCCCTTCCTCCGGAACGGGGACCTCTACCTCCATCTCCCCTCCCACGGCCCTTACTTCGGCCACTTCCTCCAAATCTCCTCCTTCCGCCTTCTCTGCGCAGTCCTTCACTCCCATCTCCACCCCTCCGGCTTCCTGCTCGACCTTCTCCATCCTCCGCCCCATCTCCTCGGCTCCTTCCTGCCAAGAGATGGTGTTCACCGCGGTGACGTAGCACTCCCGCGCCACCTTTGGGTCTCCCCTAACCCTGACCTGCACCCCCTCAGCGTTGAACTTCAGGCACTGATGGAAAGATGAGGGGACGCAGCGGAAGGCGCTGATCAGGGGCCTCCCGAAGATTGCGCTGTAGCTGCTGGGGGCGTCCACAATGACGAACTTGCAGTTTCGGGACTGCCCCCCCAGGGTGACATGGAGGCCAACTCCTCCCTCTACTTCCTTCCTCTCTCCCGAGAACCCGAACAAGGGCCCGTCCGAGGCCAACACCCTTTTAGCCTCCACCTGCATCGCGTCAAACGCCTTTTTGAAGACGACGTTCACGGAGCTCCCATTGTCCACGAGGATCCGAGAGACAGTGAAATTCTCGATGGCGGCCTTGATGACCAGCGCATCACAGAACGGATCCTCGTGGTCTGGCATATCACTTCTGGAGAAGGTGATCCTCTCCTCTGGCGGCGTGGTTTGGGACGTAGAGGCGACGCTCCGCCGGTACATGGTGTGGAGGCTTGCCTTGCGGGAAGCCTCGATTCCCACTCCCCCGTGGATCACCCCAATCCCTCCTCGGGTCCCGACATCAACCCGGTCCTCGCAACGATCCTCCTCTGCCCGAGGCAGGACCTCATCGATCCTCACTTCTTTCCGCGCTTCCTCCTGCTGCTGCTGCCGCCCCCTATTCCCTCTCATTTCCAGGAATTCCGGGCACGTGGCTGTTGCGTGCCCCTCTTCTTGATGGAAGTCGCAATAGGGCAGCTCCACCCTGAACTCCCTTCTCCTCCTTCTCATGATCCCCCTCCTGGCTCCCAGAGCTATGGCCATGGCCTCCTCCTGATCGGGGAGCCGAGGCCTCTGACCCTGCCTCCAGCCCGGTGGGTGGAACTGGTCCTGCCTCCCCTGATAGTGACCCCTTCCGAAGTACCCCCTCTGTGGTCCCTGCCCCTGCCACTCTGGTCTCCAGCCCAGCCTACGGTCGGGCTCCTGACGCCCCCACCCCGGCTGCTGTCCTTGGAGCTGCCTCTGCTCCCTCTGCCTGGGCTCCCCCCTTCTCTTCTCCTGCGCTCTTCCTCCCTTCGACTCCTTCTCTTCCTCGGTGGCCCATCTGGCTAGCTTTCTTGCGAACTCCGGATTCGACGCCTCCCCGTCGACCTCTCTCGCCGCCCTCTCCATCAGCTCCTCGTAGGAGAGGGGGGAACTCTCTTCAGCTCCATGCGGAAGAAACCCTGCTGCAGGCCCAGGGTGAAGGCCATCATCAGACTGTGGCCCGGCATCTCCTGGACCTGGGTAACCTCCTCCTGAAACCGATCCACATAGCTCCCCAACGTCTCGTTTACCCCCTGATTTATGTGGAACAGGGACTCAGACTCCTTCTTCCTCTTCTTTGAGGTAGTGAACCTCAACATGAACCCTCGGCGCAAGTCCTCGAAGCAATAGATGGAACTAGCCGGCAGCTGGTGGAACCACTCTCTTGCCTTCTCTCGGAGGGTGATGGCGAAGAGACGGCACTTGAATCCGTCCGACATCTGACGGATGGAGACCACGTCTTCGAACCATTGGACGTGCTGTACCGGATCTCCCTTCCCGGTGTAGTAGGACATCTCGGGCTCCCTGAACCCGTCTGGTACTGGTGCGGAGGAGACCAGCTCGCTGAAAGGACTGCACCCCCCCACTGGGCGAGCCGGCGAGTCCCGCGAGCCCAATTCGCCGAACCGGCCTCGGCTTGCCGAACCGGGGAAGAGCTCGCGCCCCGAGAGCTCGCTCCCCCGGCCTTCCTCAGCCACTTCCTTCCCGGCTCGCCTCCCAGGTGCGTCTTCGCCTAAAGAAGGGGCGGCCGCGATCTGGGCTGCCGAAGTCGAGCACTCGGCCCGCGCGCCGAGCGCGAACTTAACGAGGTTCAGCACCTCGTTCCTGAAATCCTCCAACATCCCCACCGTTGCGAGAGGCGGGGGGCGGCGAGTCCTGTCTGTCAGATCCTTGACCTCCCGTCATTGAGCTCGCCGAAGCTTTTCTGCACTGACCACTCTCCACGCTCACCGCACCAAAGTGTTGAAACCGGAATCCGGCCTCTTGTGGAGTTCGACCCTTGGGGAAGGGGTGGTCTCGCGCCTACTTTGCTCCTGCAAGAAAAACGACGAAAGAGACAAGAAAGAACAGACCCAAGGGCTCGGCAGGGAGGTCCCTCCACAAACCCGGAAGATCTCTGAGCGCTTCCCCTCCTTAGCCAGAAGCCGAGCTAAGGTGCCCTCAGAGAGCACTTGAAAGTGAGAGTCAGGAAGCACTGAAAGCGTCCCCTCTGAGTTACCCCTTGGGTCTTATTTATAGATTTTCAGAACCTGAACTGCCAATAACCAAAAGAACTGACCTGGAAATACCAAAAGGCCCTCGGTTGGGTCTGCCAATAGCCAAACTCCGCTGTCCCGAGCAGCTATGCGCAGTCCGACCTGGTCTGCCAACAGCCAAACTCCGCTGTTCTGAGTAGCTATTCGCACCCATGGGGAGTCAGCTCGCCTCCAATTCCCCCCGCGGGAGGCGGGCGCGACCTGGCTCTGGTGGCTCGCCTATCCCCCTGGGCGAGCGCGAGCCGGACCGTCGCGACCTGCCTGTCTTCTGCCGGGGCGGATCGGCGGCCAGGTCGCGAGTGGGGGCTGGCCGGCGGCGACTGCGACCCCGGTCGGCTCGCTCGCCTCGTCGGGCTCTTCGCGCGACCTGCTCGCTCGCCTCGCTGACTCGCCCGCCTGAAATGCGCGAGAGCGGGCCAGGCCTTCTGCCGTTCATCTGTCTTGCCGTTCGGGTGCGGGTCGCGGGACTTGGTCTGCTCGACCTCCCTGTCGGGACCCGCTCGCCGGACACGGGGCTGTACACTGGGCACGCGACTCTACTACCAGGGTCGGCTCGTTCTACCGGCCACGTCCCCTTGGCGTACTACTATGATTCGGGAGTATCACGCTTCACCGACCGGTGGTCATGCTGGCATCCATCGAACCTTACAGCGGGTCAAGGCCAACGTCTTTTGGAAGGGGCTGCAGCGGGACGTTCAGCAGTTCGTGCGGGAATGCGATGTCTGCCAGCGGCAAAATATGAGACGATCTCCCCAGCGGGCCTTCTTACTCCGCTAGAAATCCCACACCAGATCTGGGACACCGTCTCCATGGACTTCATCAAGGGCCTTCCCAAATCACAGGGCAAGTCAGTCATTCTCGTCGTTGTCGATAAATTGTCCAAGTACGGCCACTTCCTTGCTTTGAGCCACCCATATTCCGGCGAAACAGTAGCTGACCTCTTCGCCAAAGAGATAGTTCGACTCCACGGGCTTCCTCGGGCCATCATCTCTGATAGGCACCCTGTTTTTGTCAGCCATTTTTGGACGGAGCTTTTTCGGCTTCAGGGTACCACACTACGCATGAGCACGGTCAATCACCCCCAAACCGACGGGCAGACGGAGGTACTCAACAGAGGAGTCGAGACATACTTACGGTGCTTTGTCATGGATGAACCCCGCGCGTGGACCAGGTGGCTACATTGGGCCGAGTATTGCTACAACACCTCTTATCACACGGCCAGCCGGCTCACTCCGTTCGCGGCGGTGTACGGGCGGCCGCCACCCACGTTGTCCTCCTATGAACCGGCGGGCACTGCCCTCCCGGCGGTCGATCGAGCTCTCCAAGATCGGGATCGGACCTTGGCTCTTCTCCGCGACAATTTACGTGCGGCCCAAGACCGCATGAAGGTTCAAGCCGACAAGCACCGTACGGAACGGGAATTTGCGGTCGGTGATGAGGTGTTTCTCAAGCTCCAGCCCTATCGTCAGCTCTCAGTCGCCCGTCGGGCCAATCAGAAACTGGCCCCAGGTTACTACGGGCCGTACAGAGTCATTCGGCGGGTAGGACCCGTCGCCTATACTTTGGCGCTACCGGAGGAGTCATTCACCCTACTTTTCATGTCTCCGTCCTCAAGAAGAAGTTGGGGAACACTGTTTCCGTCACTCCTACCTTACCTGAGGCTACCAGCAGCGGCGAATTGCGGCCCTTACCTGAAGAAGTTCTCATGACCAAATGGAAGAAACACGGCACGGAGTACCGGCCAATGATCCTCGTCAAATGGAAGCAGATGCCCATGACGCACAATTCGTGGGTGGACCTCTTGGAGATCCGGGAGCGCTATCCTGATTTTCACCTTGAGGACAAGGTGCTTCTTGATGGGGAGGGGAATGTTATGCCCCCGGACGATCTACGTTTCTGTGGATTCAAATACGCGCGAAGACCGAAGGAGACCGGGAATGAAAACCGGGCTGAACCATCCGGTTCAGCCCGAACCCAACAATAAAGCAGAATGGGGGCTGAACCACATTGGGTTCAGCCCCAATGGGGCCGGCCGGCCCTAGGGGTTGGGTGGGAGCATAAATACCCAACCCCTCCTCCTTGGTGGTTAAGCAAGAATACTCCAGGTATCCTCTCTTCTTCCTCCCCTAAACCCTAATCTTTTAGTCTTCTTCCTACTTCCTCTTTCTCCCCTAGTTAGGTCATAACAAATACCACCATTAGCATTCTTCGCACTTACAACGGTCGTGAGTACATTAATTCACAGTTTAACAAACATCACAGGGAACTTAGTATTATTCACCATCACCAAACAACTTGTGTATACTCTCCCGCTCAAAATGTTGTAGCATAACGTATAAATCATCATCTTTTGGAGGTTGCCCGGCCTCTTATTTCATACGCATCTTTTAAAATACTATTGGGGTAATGTTGTTCTCACAACAGCTTACCTCATCAACAGGATACCTACACGAGTTCTCGGGAATAAAATGTCTCTCCACACCATTAAAGTTCCTCCCACTAACCTCCATCTCGGGTCTTTAGATGTGTGTACTTCGTTCACATGCATCAAAATACTAAATTTCACGCATGCACCCCCCAAATGTGCCTTCATCGGGTATTCCTTAAACCAAAAGGGTTACAAATATTTTGACATTGTAACCAAGGAGGTGTTTGTGACCATGGATGACATCTTTCGTGAATCTGAGAGTATGGGACCTCACTTCAAGAGAGGTCCTCTCTTGTATTGGAAGTGAGCTCCCCATCTCTTCTAGAGGAGCCCTCATCTACACCTCTACCCATTCCTCCTCTATACCATCCTTCATCTACCACCCATGTTGCTACCACACTTGTTCTTGTTTCCCCTAATATCCAGAAGAAGTCACATGCTCCCTCTTTGCAGGTTTGCTCTCGAAGGAAAATTAGTATAAGCATGCAAGCCTCTCTCAGGATAACTGCGCCGACATTTGATTTTTCTTCAGAATCTATTGCACTATGAAAATATTCTACCCAACACTCATTGTCTCAGTTTGTATTTTATGCTTCTCTTACTACTTCACATAGAACCATTGTTTTCTTTTTGTCCTCTATTTCAATCCCATCATCCTGCCAGGAAGCCCTTAGTCACCGCAAGTGCGAAGAAGCCATGCTCGAGGAAATGCATGCTCTTGAAAAAAATAGTACATGATATCTTGTGCATCTTCCCCAGGGGAAGACTATTTCTAGATGTAAGTGGGTGTATGTTGTCAAACAAAACAACCAGCGAATTATCGAGAGAGATATAAGGCAAAGTTGATCATCATAGGATACACACAGACTACTGGAATCGATTATCAGGAGACGTTTGCTCCTGTAGCAAAGATGAACTCCATAAGAGTTCTCCTATTATGTGTTCTCTGCATAGGATGGAATCTCAGATAGCTAGAATTGAAGAATACATTCCTCCCTGTAGACCTTCAAAGAAAAAGTGTATATATATCTATTGAAGGATCTGAAGAGAATGTTTGCAAGCTATAAACTATTTTATACGGCCTTAAGCAATCACCTAGAACTTGGTATGGGAGATTTCACAAGGCCATGAGAATGTTTGGATATATTCAGAGTGATGCAGGTCATACTTCGTTCATCAAGCACGGGGAAGGAAAATTGATAGCACTTATAGTTTATGTGGACAACATTGTTATAACAGGAGATGATCTGGAAGAGGTTCATATTCTAAAAACAGGATTGCTAGAGAATTTGAGATAAAGAATTTAGGAAACCTTAAGTAATTTTTGAGCATTGAAGTTGCCAGATCAAGAGATGGGATTTTAATCTCGCAGAGGAAGTGTATTATTGATTTACTTGAGACATCAGGAATGAGTGAATGTAGATCTGCTGACACTCCTATCGAAACAAACCATCAATTAGAGAGAATGAAGAAGAACTTGTTCAGGACATTCTTAATTTTTAAAGATTAGTAAGAACGCTAATTTACTTGTCACATACATGCCCAGATATCGTGTATGCAGTTTGAGTGCTCAGTCAGTACATGCATGAAAGAAATTGTACCTAATCACCTAGAGGGGGGGTGAATAGGTGACTTAATCTTTTTAACACTTTTTAGGCAGATTGCAGTTTATATCACAGATTTATAACTAATTCTACACAGCAGCCAATCAGCAATCACAGCAATCAATCAAGCACACAGTGAACACACAAATTTATAGTGGTTCCCCAAGGTTTGGGTACATCCACTTTCCCCCTTCGTCTATCTAGTAGTGTACTAGATTCGGCCAAACTCCTCCACTATCTCAGATCCTCAGATCTTACACTCAGAACCCCAAAACAGGTTCCTACAGCTCAGGCCCAAGGCCCTACAACTCAGTCTTCTTCAAAGACCTACACTCAGCTTCTTCACAAAGCCTACACTCAGCCACAACAGGCCTACACTCAGAGAATTAGATCTCCTACACTCAGGCACTCAGCCTTTATAATTGCAGACTTACAACTCAGATCACTATGGATCCTACAAGAAAATAAGAATACAAAGTGTATATACCTACAACTCTGAATAGAGAGATGAGTTAATAGGTTCTTAATGAGTTTTTGAAAGAACTCTGCTGAGAACAATCACATTTGGCTTTTCTTCAAAGCTTCTTGAATGTAGAACACAATAGGATTGATTCTCTGCAGCTGATCTTCAATCACTGCAACTTAAGATTCAGAACTAGGTCTGAACGCTTCTTCACAGCCTGGTTCCAACGGCTGTCTTCTTGGATGGAGCTCTCTTTCTCCAACTTCTTAGATCTTTACTTGATTCTTCAATGAATAGCTCGATCTCCTTTTCTTTTTCAATTACTTGATCATCTGTTTCTGTAGACAGTATAAACCTATTTATAGGCCTTCTTCATGATGACCGGCTGATCCGGTTCCTAACTGATTACTGACAACTCTGACAGGTGCAGTAGACCGGCTGGAATGGCAGCTGTCAAGTCATCCAGTCAGTTCTTGAAATAATTGTAACTGTCTGAAAGTGTCGAGACAATCTGTCTTTAAGTGTCGACACTTATAGACTAAGTGTCGACACAAGTTAACTAAGTCTCGACACTAGCCTTCAAGGTGTCGACACAACTCCTTGTGTTGTAGAATTCACTTCTCGACACAGCTTCTTCAATATGTGTCGACACTGATATTGAGTGTCGACACAACTCTTTGTTCTTCAGTATTTTGTTGAATTCTTGTAAATGTCGACACAACTCCTTTGTGTCGACACATCTTCATGTGTTGAACTTGTTCAGTGTCGACACATCTCCTTGGTGTCGACACATGTCTTCTGTGTTGATACTTGCTGAGTGTCGACACTGCTCCTTGTGTTGACACATTCTTCTTCTGTTGAGACTTTGACTGAGTGTCGATACATCTCCTTAGTGTCGACACTTGTACTTAGAATATTTTGTTGAACTTTGCTGAGTGTCGACACAGCATCCTAGTGTCGACACTTTCTTCATGTATTGAGTCTTCTGCTGTGTTTCGACACATTCTTCATTGTGTCGACACTTTTTTCAAGTGTTGAATCTTCTGCTGAGTGTCGACACAGTCTTCATTATGTCGACACTTATACTTAGACTCTGCTGACTTTTGCTGAGTGTCGACACAGCCTCCAAGTGTCGATACTTTCTGATGTAGACACAGTTCCTCTGGGTGTCGACACTTCTGCTAAGTGCCGACACTGCTTCACTGGACTTTTCTTCATTGAGTGTCGACACTGCTTCACTGGACTTTTCTTCATTGAGTGTCGACACAACATGTATGTGTCGACACTTTCTGTCTGGTGTCGACTCTGCATCCCTGGTGTCGACACAAATACTCCAAGTGTCGGCACTGCTTGCCTGGGTGTCGACACAAGTCTTCTTAAGTGTCGACACTTTGCTCCGGGGTGTCGACACAAGTCTTCTTAAGTGTCGACACTTTGCTCCTGGGTGTCGACACATGGACTTAGAATCTTTTCATCTTTCCCTGCAAATACTTAACCTGCACAAGGCAACTCAAAATACATCAAATACATTTTGATGTATATCATTGAGTAGGGTGAGGCTTCTTCAAATCAGGTAAATTTAATCCAATGTACCCAACAATGCACACATTAAAGGCTCGCCATTTTGAGGTTGTCCACCATATTCTCAGATACCTCAAGTATTCTACTAGGAGCAGTATCTTACTCTTCCTGAATGTTGAGCAAAATATTAAGTCTACACCACCGCAAATTGGGCTGGATCAGTTGATTTTTGACGGCCCATCCTAGGATATTGCACTTTAGTTTGTGGGAATTTGGTTACATGGAGGAGCAAAAAAATAATATGTGATGGCTAGATCAAGTGTTGAAGTTGAATTCAGAGCCATGGCACATGGAACATGTGAAGGATTGAAAATTCAAACTATTAAGAGAGATCTGGGCTTTAAGAACATTGATCCACTCAGACCATATTGTGATAGCAAGACGGCCATTAGCATGTCTCATAACCCTATTCAACACGATCGTACTAAACACATTGAGATTAACACACTTCATTAAAGAAAACATAATGAGAGGAACCGTATGTACTCTGTTCGTTCCATTTGAACAACAACTAGCAAACATCATCACAAAAGGATTGAGTATGAGTGCTTTTGGAAAGATCATTACCAAGCTGGGCATGGTCAACATTAATCCTCGGGTAGTTTACAAATAGTATAATTCGTGAATAATTCGGGATTCTATTTGTGAAGATTCGATTGAAATTTGTATTTTTCGTATTTGAATCCAGATTCGAATCTGAATTCGGGTTCGAATAGTTTTCGAAACCAAATAATTTTATTCCTATTCGAAGGATCACGTAAATAAAATTAATATATGTAAATAAATATTAAATATAATCATATTGAATATTATATAAAATTAAATATTATAAATTTTGCATCCATGTTTGAATGATAATTCGAATCTGAATTTGAACCCAAATTTGAATCCAACATTTCATGACAAATCCGAATCCGACAACAAATATTCGAACGAATCCTAATCTGAATCTCTGCATTCTATGTCAAATTTGAATTTGATTGAAGATCTATTCGATATGATTCAATTCATAAACATCACTAATTACAGCCCAACTTTGAGTGTTAGCATGTATTAGTTGATTTTTGTTATTTTTTGTATTTCTCTTATGTTATTTATTTTTCCTCATTCCCCTCACTCATTCATATGCGTACAAGTGATTCTCTTTGTAAATATACTGAAATCATTTCGACGTTTCAACACTTCTCATTTTCATAGAAGCCACCCAGATTTTGATGTCTAACATTTAATCTCATGTTATTTATTGTAAATCAATGATGACTTGGATCATAAAAGAAGGTTCAAGGTATCAAAAAAATGGAGGAACCTTAGTACTTCTAAATAGATATAGGAATTCCTTTAGTCAAATTGGAAAATGAAGACTTCTGGAAAGGTGATCTCTTTCTAGAGGTATTAGACTGTATTTTATTGCTTTGGAATACTCTTTTCTATTTTATTATTATTCGCTAAAATATTCTTATTGATTTGTTGGTGATTACGGATGCAATCTGGTTTTCTACACGGGCATAGTTGTTAATTGAGTGTACGATTGTCCATGGTCCTCAATTTTTAAGAGTTGTTTATGTTGGAGTGCTGGTCCCCAATTGGTCCACGGTGACATGTGGGACACACAATGAATTGATTATCTCTAGTATGGCCCGTCTGTGTGGTATTCAACCCCACATTGCCTACCTGTGAGCTCCTACATGAACTTATGAGCCCATGGTCCTTCCTCCCTTAAGTTCGAAGTTCTGGGATGGAAATTGTATGTTACAATTGTTTCTAATGAATAAAAATAAAATTACCAGCCAGGTATTTTTTTGGCATTTCACCCATGTGCTTGGACCCTTCCCCAGATCCTCGGTTCACCGTGATGCTTTGTGCATTGTGCTCCCTTTTTTATCTAAGGTAACGAAAAATTGTAAAATGTAAAAAATTGTGAACTGCAAAGGTTTTTATACTTGTTGCATGATTTAGTGAATCTCATTGTAGATCCCTATCAATAAAGCCTAGACCTAAGGAAGTCTTGCAACAATAAGGAGTTGCTTGACTTGTTCCATATGAAATGTACTGCAAAATAAATGTATAAACAGCAACATGTAATCATACAAGGTTTCAATTTCGGATACACATATGCTTCGCGCACGCATGCTTATCCTCACTACGCAGAGACCTTGACGAGTGTTAATGTTTGGGCCCTTCGTTGGAAAGAGTTGCTTGACTTGTTCCATATGAAATGTACTGCAAAATAAATGTATAAACAGCAACATGTAATCATACAAGGAATCAATTTTGGATACATATATGCTTCGCGCACGCACGCTTAGACGGTGATCCTCACTACGCAGAGACCTTTAGGGATTATCTTATATTTCATAATTTATTATGTATTTGTCTTCTATGATTTTTGTCCTGTAGTGTGGGGCTTCATCTATATAAGAATCCCTAGGGTTAGAGTCTCGGTATCTTTGAGTCTTGAATAATTGTCTCTTGGAGAGTGGAATGTCAAGGAAGACCCAGCCTCTGAATGCTTACCAGGAGTTGTCTCCTGATTGTATCTTTACTTTCGTTTAATGCAATGTCAGTTATCTGTTCTTGATCTTGATACGACTACGACGTATCAATTGGTCCGACCTGCCACAACAGAGGGGACCCACATGGAACCGGGGGCAGGTTACCCATCGGCCCAGTGGGTGTCGTACCATGCCCTGCAGGGTGGCACACTCCAACCCATCTCGCTACCTATTCTCAGTAGCATGGGTTGTTGTGGCGGGGGCTCGAACCCGCAACACCTTAATGAGAAGCCCCCGCCACAACAACCCGCGCTACTACTGAGAACAGGTAGCGAGATGGGTTGGGGTGTGCAACTATGTACTTTATGAAATGGTTATGTGATGCAACTATGTACTTTATATGAATCTACTTAAGCAAATAAAGTGTGTCGATTGTCCACATGTAGCATGATTGTCAAGTGCAGAACATAGAAGGTTCAAAATTCAGTAACCTAACAAGATCATGAAAAATCATTTGTCAGATTATTGCATATCTCAAGATATGGTCAGGACCTGAAAATGTGCATATATTTTTAACCATAATTATAAGTACATTTCCACAATATCTATGAAGCATATTAACTCAAAACAAAAACCCTGCAAATAATGAGAATACATAGCATACCCATAGCGAAGATCGAGTTTATGCAAGATTTCAGGTTCTTCTCCCTTGTTAAACTCCGCTGACTCTACATAAACAATGTCACGTGGTGAAATTTCCACCTTCGCATCCCCTCCATCTTGTGTCTCCACCCTAGAAGATTATGCAATTTTTAATGAGGCAAGAAGAAAAATTAAAACAAGGAAATCTAGAGAGTTTAATTCTGAAAGTTCAAAACCCAATTCTCAGCCAAAAGAGGAGGGAAAGAAGAGTACAATAACGGCAAGCATGAAGCAATCACGACTTCCGTGAAGCACCATAAGATAAACCTTTACACTTTCCAGTTACATATATTGCTCGGATAATATTAAATACTTCATGACATAGCAATAAATATCTGCGTAATTTATTTTGGAACCATCGATTGCTCACTACAAGTGCACCAATGATATATTTATCAAGTTCTAAATTAAGGTAACAACCAATCTTTTTCAGAGTCACATGCAGCAAGCAAGTTTAAACTCTACTAGTTTCCACGAAATAAACTGGAAAAGATCAATTTAGGAAGCAGAATGTCCCTAAAAGATCATTTCAGCAAGAACAAGACTTTGGGGAAAGTAGATACATGTAAGACATGAAAATAAACTATGATTAATTTTATCCAGTCTTGTGTGTCCACACATCCACCTAGACATTCTTATCTCTGCAACTCCCATTTTTTGCTCATGTTCACAATTCATTGCCCAACATTTATAACCATAGAGCATCGCTGCTCTAATTGCAATACAGTAAAACTTGTCTTTAAATTTTAATGGTACTTTACGATCGCATAAGATTCCTGAAGTGTCTCTCCACTGCAACCAACCTGCTTGGATTCTATGGATCACGTCTTTATCAACACCTTCATCTTTTTGAATGATCGATCCAATATATTGGAGTTTTGAGTATTTCATATTAATCGGATCATTTAAGAGTGTTTTAGTTTAGTCTCACATCGTGTATGTGAGTTTGTGTCCATGTAATTTCTTGTTTAAAGCTCCTATGTGGATGAATGAATCATCACTTCTATTTAAATTTTTCCTCTTTCAACATGGTATCAGAGGCAAAAAAACTCTCTACCGTGTGACGCACTAATCTCGTAGCCGCCACTTGATCCCGCTTCTCTATTCCGCGCCCGCTCTCGGCGAGTTATTCAGCCAGGGGACCCGTTGTGCCATTTCTCTCTCGCTCCCGTCGACGAAAACGGCCTTTGATTTCGTCAAAGGGTGCGGCATTCGGCCCTTACGTGTTTCTATTCTACGGCGGAAGTAACATCTGGTCTCCACGCACGACATGCCATCGTCAAGGACTACGTGCGTTGATTCTTCTCACAGCGACTTCGTCGATCCCTTCAGCGGCTGGTGCTATCGTCGGCGCCTCCACCTGGGGCTAGTTCTTCTCCGCTGGATGGCTTCTTGCATGCTACTGTTTGGTTGCGCCTCTCCCCGGAAGGCTTCTTCCTGCGGCTTCTATGTCTCTTCATCCCGCAGCTTCTTGCGGCGACCAGATCTGGTTGGCATCAACGATGATGGTTTCCTTTGTTACTGTGTTTCCAGTGGCTTGCTGCTATGGAGAATGGCTTCCCGTATTGCCTCCCTCTTGGTTGATGCTTCTCTTTCTTCTCGGACCTCTTCTTGCTGCTGCTGATGGAATCTTTTGCTGATCCCGCAGGTGTTGTGTATCCTGGTGCTTGTTCCTCTTGTCAATTATGGGATGGAGTTTGTTTTTTTTAGTAGTTTTATTTGTGTGTCAGGTTTATGTCTTCTGTTTGAGTCTTCATGTCTATATGCGCATGTGTTCCACGTGAAAGGGAAGTGCTTGGGACAAAGGCGACTAGGATGATCTTTCCCGACTTTCGTCTTCCTTCCACACGGCCTCTAGGTGTAATGTCGTTTATTGTTATGTGTCTCCCCATGATTTCGTTCATTTGCTCGTGTGTCAGGACACTACTGATGTTGATTGTTTTAATCTCAGTAGGTTATGTCGCGTGGGACCGTGTCATGCGGGACTGTGTCGTGTGGGGCCGCCCTTTGTGCGGACTATCCCCAACGGATTATCCCCGACCGATTATCCTCGATTGTCCGGTTGATGATTTGCTCCACATCTTTCATTCTCTTTCACATGTTGTGTGTGCAGGTGATGTTGGTTGATCGGTTTCCAGCAAGTCCATGTCGTGTGTGGGTCCTACGTCGCGTGTGGGTCCTACGTCGTGTGTGGTTATGTCCCCGGCTTAGTTCCCCGGTGGCTTGTCTGATGTTTTGTCCAGCATCGCCTACCTCAATTACCGTTATTTGATGTGTCCAAACTGAAGGATCCCCCTTCAGCTTGAGCGGAAGTATTGGAGTTATGAGTATTTCATATTAATTGGGTCATTTAAGTTTGTTCTAGTTTAGTCTCAAATGGTGTATGTGAGTTTGTGTGTCCATGTAATTTCCTATTTAAAGCCCCTATTTGCATGAATGAATTATCACTTCTATTTCAATTGCCCTTGAATGTGTTGTGGTAGTACAAAAAATATTATGCCTCAACCATTCATCCTCCATGGAGAGTTTAGGGAGTGACGAGGGTATGTTGCAAGACACAGACTAAGTGCTCTGCGTGTTGTCCTTCTACTTCTACTTCATCTACGATGATCGTATTTGGTTTGGAATCCATAAGGAAAACTCCATACTCGGGCTCCTGATCTTCCTCGGACTCAATCACTGCTACAAACTACCTACGGGGGCACTCTGAGGATTTATGTCCTGTCCCCCAAGCATTTAAAACTGAAAGGTTCTCAGGTTGGCTCGGGAACCCATAACCTATTTTCCCATAGTAAAGGTAGGGGCAGAGTAGGGGCACTAGTGGACCCTGGAGGGAGACTCTGCATTAGTGTTTTGGGTGTGTCCAAGGGAGAGTTCGTGTTAGGAAGTCTATCAGAAATCCTAGGGTCAAAAGCTTTTTTTTGCAGTGATGCTTCTACACGACGGACCCTAATGGAGATCTCCAGGTCTCAAAAATCATAAAGCTCTAGCTGCTCACGAATGGTATAGCGTAGACCGTTTAGATAGCGAGACACAGTCATATCGTCCTTCTCTCGGATGTCGAACCTAGACTGGAAGATAATAAACTTGTTGGTGTAGTCGTCCACCGAGAGTTTATTTTTACGTGGGTTGTGAAACTTGTGATATAGATTTTGGAGATAATCTGGGGAAACATATAGCTTCCGCAACTGGGTTTAAAATTATTGACGGATGTTCTCAACCCGTTCATAACTTGTGTAACATCACCTATTTGGGCAGTGAGTCTTTCAACTAGTTGCACGTGGTTGCCCATGCGTTGGTTTAAGTCCTCAACGCTCGCCTAGATTTTGTCTACTGGACTCACCATATTTTTAATAGGAAAACTATTATATATATATATATAATAAAGACTAGATTTTCAATTTTTTAAGAAAAATGAGTTTTTTTTAAATAACCTAAAGAATATCAGTTTTAGAAAATACTTCGTTTTAAAATTTTCAAATTGGCGGATTCACGATGGGAGTGAATCCAACCTGCTCTGATACCAAATTGATGTAAACTAGATTTTGGAAATTGCTTTGTAATAAATTAGGAACTACAAATACGTTAGACACGCTACGTCCCAAGAGAGTGGGCTTCATGATAGAAAAATCTAGGCGAGTTTGATTGTTAATTCTTTTAGCTAGAGCCAAAACGGGTTGGTTTTCTCCCACGAGAATCCTTTTAGAATCGCTGAAAAGGAAATTCAACTCCCAAGTACTGAAAAATAAGACAGTAACACAAAATGATATGGTTGCTTGTGTTGTCAACTTGAAAAACAATTGCATAAATATAGGACTAATTGAAAGAGAGCGGGGAGTTATACCCGTGAATATTTTGGATCCGGAAATGGGTGGTGGAAAAGGTGAAGAGCTCCAACAAAGGAAACGGACTGGGTTTTGGCGGATTCAGATAGGCAGAAAGAGGTGTCATGGGTCGTCGGCTTAGGATAGATGCGAGGGGTGCTCAAAAAGGGAGAACCGTGACTGGTAAGGGGTCGGCTAGGAGAGTAAAGGTGTGGTGAGGGGCTCGAGAGATGGGAGCTAGGCAGAGAAGCTTGAAGGTCGAATGACGGGGACGTGGAAGGCTTACAGGAACGGGATAACAAAGAAGAAGGGGGGTCGAGGAAGGAGAGGGGAGACGAGGATGAGTAGGCTGGATGTCGGGAAACAGAGAACAACCGCCATCGACAGCACCGGAGAATCGGGAAATGTCCGCTTGAGGTCGTCCGAGCCCAACGTGGTTTCGTCGGGGACGAACAGGAGGGCAGAGGAGCTCAGCGGGTCCCTCAACCTAGTTTGTCGCTGGTACGACGAGTGAGATGAGGTTCGAGGGATGGAGGGACTGGAGTTGTCGAGAAATAGATGGTTTCTGTTTCCTGGTTTTTTTCCAGTTTGTTGAAAGTGGCAGCCACCCTTTGATTTAAAAAGGATTTAGGGGAATAAAAGCTCATTAAGGGGGAGTTAGGGAAATGAGGAGTTCTGTTGTTTTGGGAATTAAAGAGGAAATGAAGAGGGTGAAACTCCTAATTAAATTAATTCTGAATTAATAGTTTACGTTTTCAAAAAAAAATTAATTAAATATTTTATGCAATTAAATGTGTACAAGCCATACCATACCTATTACGATATTGGACCTCTTTATTCAAAAACATGTTGGTCGGTCAAGCCATTATGGTTCAAAACGAATGTAACAACGTACAAGTAAATGAAAATGACAGAACAATTTAAATAACAAAAATGAAAATACAAAGATAGCATGATCAGGGTGTGACATCATCGGATGCATTAAATTGGAAACACACACACAAGTCATAGATACGCGATGATCTGGTAGTTGTCTAGTACGCAAATGTGTTCCCGAAGAGATTCCCGAAGCTCTGCCACAACATGAGATCGATTTTTGTATTAAATTAATGTCGAGTGTGAAACTCATGTCTCGTTCTCCGTATAGGATGGATCCAAGGGAGATGGCAAAG
Organism: Platanthera guangdongensis; assembly: GCA_039583875.1. NCBI lineage: Eukaryota > Viridiplantae > Streptophyta > Magnoliopsida > Asparagales > Orchidaceae > Platanthera > Platanthera guangdongensis. The sequence goes on from CM077162.1 coordinate 162,507,296, forward strand.
CTAAAAATTCAATTAAAAGAGTTGTTAGAGTAAGGTTATATTCACCCAAGTTCTTCACCTGAAGAAACATTGGTCTTATTCCTAAAGATGAAAGACGGTAGTTTGTGTCTATGTATACAGAGAATTGAATGAGCTGACGGTGAAGAACAAGTATTCAATTCCCTGAATCGACGTCTTCGATCAAGTGGTTGGTTACAAGGTGTACTCAAAGTTGATTCTGAAATCCGAGTACTACCAATTGAGGATACAGGAAGGAGATATTCCAAAGATGACGTTTAGCGCACTCTACGGGCATTTGAGTTCATGGTGATGTGGTTTGATATTATCAATGCATCTTCGGTATTCATGGACTTGATGAATTGTATATCCCGAAAATGCCTAGATCATTTTATTATTGTCTTCATCGACAATATTCAAATGTATTCTCAGTTAGAGGAAGAGCATGTCGGACATTTGCATATGGTGTTAAATATAATGAAGAAACATCAACTTTATGCAAAGTGCTCCAAATGTGAGTTTTGGTTATTTTCGCTGAAATTCTTTGGTCATATCGTGAGTAGAGAGAGTATAGCAGTGGATCGGTCAAATTTTGCAGCGATTTGAGGGCCCAAAATGAAAAAAGTCGTGGAAGTCATGTTCGAATACAACACTGAGCTTGGGTGTTTCCATTTGAAATGGTATGAGCAATCTACATAGAATAGAAAGATGTCATCGATAAGGAAACAAAAACTACCACTAAAGAAAAATTCTACAAAGATTGTCCTTGTCGGAGGAGAATATTCTAGTAGTTAAGGAGAAGAGACAGCAATCTATCTGAGTGAGCCTAAATCTTATTGAGGGCTGAGACCAGTGGAAGGTTAATTCATACGGGAGATGACAGAGGCAGAGGCGTGTGAGCGACGAGTAACTACAGAGGAGTTGACAGACAGACATCGAATGGCATGAATGATTACAGCGAGCGAACAAGTGCATCGAACAACTATTGAGCAAGATTGACGAGTGGCCCAGACGGTCATCAAGAGGGTCTAGCGGCCGCAAATCTAAACTAGTCGGCTAGGGCAGGAACGTTATTGCACTTTGATACCATGTTGAAGAAAGAAATATATTCCATGATCTAATTAAAGAAAGCGCCTTTCTATATACAAATAGAGGGTACAAAGCATTGGATCACTCCAATGTGGAGTTAATACAAAAAGGAAGTAAATAAACACATAAGAATAACTACTTTTAAAGTTAATATCAAGATCATTCACACTAATAATAATGAAGAGTATCTCTCAAATTAGTTTGAGGTGCACTCCAATTGTCATGTACTTACAAACCACAGCAAAATGGTATTGTTGAATAGAAAAATGGTCATCTCACGGGGACCACTCATTCTCTCCTTGTTGGCAATCACTTAGTACAATCCTAATGCCATTAGTTGTTATATCATCAATGGGTTTCCATCACGGGATCCATGTAGTATTCTTACGAAACCAGAGAATGGGAGATCCTCTGTTGACGATCGCCAATCAGACTCTCAGTCGACGATCACCGATCGCCAATTGCAAGTGCATGTTAGAATACAAACTGCTTACTTGCAATCGGCGACCGGTAATCGTCGACCGAAAGACAGATCAATGATCGTCGACCAAGAGAGAGCCGATCAACGATCGTCAACCGCTAGAGCCGATCAGTGATCGTTGACCGAGTCAGGGCCAGTCATTGAGCGACTTGAATACAGAAATCTAACGGGTCTCGAGAGATAAAATGAACTCGATTGAAACCGTAGATCTAAAAGGGATTTAATCTGATGGTTGGGGGCATTACATGAAACTCACTTACATCAAATTAGTGAAAGACAACTTTATTATCCTACTCTCTGAAAACTGAGAACGAGAGTGAGAGACAGTGGGTGAAAACCTAGGATGGGTGATCTTGTTGTTACAGTTGAGTGGGAGCGTCAAACAGCAATTTATTTCTAGATTCGTGGAGAACTCCAAGTGTTGATCACTCCTTACCTGCTAATGACACCGAAGAGAGCTCCAAAGGTAACGACTCTTCTCGCCGGTCTTAGGACCGATGATGTTTCCAATTTTTTGCATAGGAAGTTCTCTCTTACAAATTAGTGAAGGGCATGACTTCTTTTGTTTGTTAGAACCTCATGGCTGGGATTGCGACCTCGACCAGAATGCATTAGAAATATGACATGCGAGTTGGATTATGAATGGTGTGTGAAGCCTACACGTGGTTGTAGTCCCGGATCGATGATTATGATATGACGATGCATATAGGCATAACTAGATTGCGTACCGGAGAATAATTCTGAAGTGCGCGGTGTGGTGTAACCATTAGCAAGAGTAGAGAATATCGCAGTGTGAGTAGAACGTGGTGACGTTTGTTAACCGTGAAGATCCTGTTTATGGCTAATGATGATTGGATTTGATTGTATTATGTGTATGTTGAATGGGCACTTATTTACAATTGTGTTGATGGAGATGATCTCTACTTGCTCGGCGTTCGGCGGTGAGGTGTACCTAGACTTCCCGCTAAGAGATGAGATGATGTGATTCCTCCCCATTGCTCGATATTCAGTGGCAAGGTGATACTCTCACCGACAAGTTTGACGGCTTTATTCCTACCTATCATTCAGAATTCGATGGTGAGATGGTGGTCCTACCAAGAGGTATGATGGATTTATGCATACCTATCGCTCGGAATTCAATGGAGAGATAATGCTCCCACCAAGTGGTGTTGGCTTTATGCTCAATCATCATTCAATATTCAATGGCGACATAATGCTCCTACCAAGAGGTATGGGATTAATTCCTTCCTATCGTAATGAAACAAGGTCAAGATGTTCCTAGGTATCCCTTGGCGTTTTGGATGCATTGATATGGAACATGTGATGATGTGATAAGAGGTAGTGTGACTCTTTCGGTGAACCCAACCAACATGCATTCCTAGGTCCAGACAATTTACTTGCATAAACCTACAAGATTGATTGTGATTGAGCATTCACCAAGTTTAGTATATAATAGTTGTTTTCCTTCTTTCGATATGCATATTGCATGTTGCTTGTGCGTACTTGCAGTTACGCGACTTGTGGTCAACTCATAGTTGACTCTCGTTTTCCTCTTACTTGTGTTTGGTGAAGGTAGCATAACTCACGGCGGTGTTTAGTGGACTAAGACCAAAGCTGCAATAAAAAGGAGAGAGGAATGAAATGAGATTGTTCATAATCTCAGTCTATTGTCGACCAAGTGATATAGTTATATGTATTGTTTTTTGTCTTTTGATTTTCATGCATGATATGATGTAAGGTTATACGGCAAAACAATTTTGTATTCCTAAATGTAATATATGAGCATTCATAGTTTATGACATTTAAAATGCTTTCGGCAGTACTGCTTTATGAGTTGCATGTTATTTTACCTCTTTATAGCATTTGCTTGTTTATGTGATATGTTGTGGGGGTCGGGTCGGACTCATACTATATTACGTGAACGGGTGGAGTGTTACAATTTGGTATTAGAGCATCACGGAAACGATCCTCAGTTGTTTGGCTCGAGGAAAAACTTTTTTAAGAAGTTGTGTGCACATGTAGTGTGTAAACCTAAAAAACTACTAACTTTAATATGAATGCCCATTTAGTAATAAATATGTTTACTATTTTAGGAACCTGAGCGTTCCATGATTGTTGTTATGATGTGGATTTCGTTACTAAATCGTGTGTTTCATGTGTATAGGTGGCTAGGAGCAGTGTGGGACCATCCCAACCCTATGACGTTAATGAAAGCAGTATGTCTGCATCTACTACAGCAAGCTTTGTCTGTGGAGATTTTCAGGATGATGGATGAGGCACAAATAGACAAAATAAATGCTCAATCAGAGAGGCTTACACCCAATGTTGCACCTCCTCCTGATGTGGCACCGACACTAGTAGTTGTGTTGGTGCCTAATCGAAGAGCATGTAGCCATCAGCTAAAATATTTTCTGAGCTTTAACCCTCGATAATTTATTGAATTAGAAACTCCGACCTATGCTGAGGAGTGGTTGGCTAGAGTAAAAAGAATCCTAATAGTTATAGAAATTTAGGATGGGTATAGGGTTACTTTAGCCACCTTCCTACTGAATGAGGAGGCAGGGTTTGGTGGGATGATGTGGAGCATAGTTTTGATGGGTCGCGGCTTGCTCAAATCTCCATGGATGACTTCTCTGAGTCTTTCAATAGAAGATACATACCTGCCACGGTATGCTTAGCACTACTGGGATAGTTTCTGAGACTAGTTCAGAGAGACTTGAAGGTCAATGAGTACTTGCATGATTTCACTAGATTGAGCTGTTATGTGGGGACATTGCTTGAAGATGAGGAGATGAAAAATTCACAAGTTCAATAAAGGTCTTCGTGATGATCTAGGTTAAGGCTTGTGGGATCTAGATCTTTTGGGTTTCACACACTTTTAGAGACCGCGAGGTCATTAAAAATGGACTTGGAAAAGGTCCAACGGAGGAATGGCTATAATGCGAAGGCATCAGAGTCAAAGATGCCTCATCTTCAAGGTAAATTTGAGGGTAATAAACAAAAGAGAAAGCTACGGAAGGCATAGGCAGCTCCTCCCACTATGTCGGGAACAACCGTTGGGTGATGTCACTTAGTCTGTTATACTTGCGGGAAGGTGGGGCACATGGCACGAGTAAGTCAAGACATCTCTCTGAGGATAGAGAGTCAAGCAGTAGATGTTACTTAGGTAGTGGGTCTGAGCTATGCGGAGAAAGGAAGGCAGTGAAGGAGAGACGAATACTTCTATTGGAATCCTTTCACAGTTTTGAAATCATTAGAATAAGGCAATGCTAAATATTTCAAATATTGAATTCCTGTTAATTAGAATGTCATTTCAGGTATATTCGTTCTTTAAAAAGACGGCATTCCTTTCTTAACTCTGTAAAAACTAAATCTAAATTCTCTGATTATAGCCTTCACCAATATTAAGAAAGATATTTTGATCAACACATCTTAGTTGACGCACATCTCAATGTTTATACACTTGTTTACTCCTGTAATCATCAGAATACAAACTGATTACTCTGACTGATAAGAAGTCGACATAAGTAGAGAACGGGCTCAAGATACGTCGAATAGAACTTGATGTATGTTCTTAGAACTTGGCATTTTCTCCAAGTGTTTATCTGAGCCTCTGCTTCTTATGGCTCAAATACAAATAAACTCATTTGTCTTTCTATACAAACACTAAGCATACATACATCACTTAATATAATTTGCTATAAATTAAATGGTATTTTCCTACACCGATCATACTATTTTTACACCTATTGGAATTGGTGGACATATTAAGTGGTCTATATTGATGATATTATTACGACGGGTGATATGATCAGATATCTATCCCTCAAGTAAGAAAAATAATTGGGAGTCAGCTTTCGGATTAAAGATCTGGATGAGTTGTGCTATATATAAGGTTTACAGGTCTCTAGATCATCAATAGGGATTTGGTGATTCAACACAAGTATTTCTTGAACTCTTTTTGATGTGGGTTAGGGACTCCCAACGATTATGTCTACGATCTTTCCTCCAACACTCTCATCAACCAAATACTCCATACCGCAACCAACTACTTATCTTCCTAAAGATAAACCTCCAAAATGCTCAACATCACATGACGACTCACACAGACCAACGCCACGCGGATCGGGACTTTGATGAGACCAATTTGCTTTTGTCGACCTCCAACCATACCAACAATAATTCCACTAGTCCTATTTTAGATAGATTGTGCTACTATGGTCCTTTTAAAGTTATTTCATGCATCAACATCGTCCCCTAGAAAGTTTGGCCTCCATATGGCTCCCATATCCATTTAGTGTTCCATGTTTTCGGAAAACTATACCTTCATCTTATTTCCCAACATCCTCAGTCGGACCTCTTCCCCTGGAAAGCTTCTCCTCAATGGCATGTGTTATTAAACGCATTTAAATTAGTCCCACATTATGTACCGCTACGGTTATGTTACTCCATTTTGTTATAAATAAAGGGTGAGACCTCAATATGAGGTACTCAGTTTTTCTCCCAAATCTCGTAACATGGTATCAGAGGAATAGAAACTAGGTTTTCTTTTCTCTGTCGCTCGATCCCGCACGCCCCGCTCGCTCCGGCTCGACATCGCACGCCGCTCCCGCACGCCGCTCCGCTCGACCTCTTCTGCTCGTCTCACGGCCACGACGGCGGCATGCCTCCGGTGAGGTGATGTCAGTCGTCTACCCTGGATGCGCCGAGACTGCCTGTCGCCGCTGCTGCCTCCCGTAGCCCCTACCAGCGCCGCCTCCTGCGGCCTCTACTGTCGCTGATTTGGATGCGCCGAGACTGCTTGCCGCCGCTGCTACCTCCCGTAGCCCCTACCAGCGCCGCCTCTTGCGGCCTCTACTGTCGCTGATTGGGATCCGGCGCCTTCGAGTTTTTGCTTGATCTCTTTCGGCTGCTCCTACTCCTTTGTTCTTGGCCATGGATTCATCTGTAACAAGTATTGCTCCACCGCCGGTTCCCTCTGGGGATTCCCCTAACCCCTTTCCTCCAAACGCGCGGATTGCAACCACGATGCGTACCTCCTCCAATTTTCAGTTATGGAAGAAGGGGGTTACTATGTCTCTTGCAGGCATCTGTCGTACACACCATCTTACTCGTCTCCAAACCCATGCAGTGGGGAGTACCGAACATGACGACTGGTATAGTGATGACTGTCGCATCTTTGCTCTTCTCTTGAGTTCTATGGATCCCTCCATCCAACAAATGTGCAAGAACTGCGACAGCACCAAAGAACTATGGGACACTCTTCACATGATGTTCTCTCAGGCGAACAACCTCTCTCGTCTTGGTAAACTCTTCCCCAAGATTGTTGAACTACGCCAAGGTGCGGGTCCTGTTACCGAGTACTTTGCCGAATGGAAGGTTCTCGCCGATGAGATCTTGTATCTTTGGGAGATTCCCTCTACCAGGGAAGGACATCAGGCTCAACGTGAACACCTTGTGATCCTATGGCTATTGAATGGATTGGATCCTCACTTCTCCACAACGAAGATTGAAATGCTTGTCAGTCCTACTACATTTCAGACTGCTAGTGTGTACCATCGGCTTACTAAGGCGGGCACTATAGGTACCTCGTCATCTGCTCTACATACGTCCTCCGGCGAGTCGATGGCTCTTGCCTCACGAGGAGGAGGTAGGGGAGCTAGTCGGGGGGGCCGCTCTGGCCGTGGTCGTGACTCGGACACGAGACATTGTGCCCATTGCGGGCGTCGGGGACATACAAAGGATACATGTTGTCTGATTCATGGGAAGACAGAATGGGCCTCCAAACCACCTCCACCTCGGTCGGCGCACCTGGCTGACTCTACTATTGTACCTTTGGGATCGCGCACTGTTGAAATATCCGAAGATGAGTATCGGCTCCTGCAGGCTCTACACGTTGACTCACCGACTCCTAGTGCGGCTGTGGCTCAAACCATTCAACCTGTTTGTACCTCACAACGGCCGGTCCAGTGGCTTGTTGATTCTGGCACTTCTGATCACCTGACTAGTTCCTCAGGTATCTTACACTCATACAAACCTCATAGTGGAGCCTCGATTACTGTTGCAGATGGCTCCACTGCAACTATTGTTGGGTTTGGTAGCTGCAATGTGACACCTGACATGTCACTCTCCTCAGTGGCGTTTGTCCCTCAATCTGCCTACAATCACTTGTCTATTAGTAAGCTTACAACTGATTTGAATTGTATTGCTATATTCACCTCTTCTGGTTGCATTTTTCAGAAACAGTTGACGAGTCGTATTATTGGTAGAGGGAAGCTGCGTGGTGGTGTCTATGTCCTGGATGAAGTCTCCCACCTTGCTTGCTCTGCGGCCTCCACCGAACTCCTGGATCTTCATTATCGTCATGGTCATCCGTCTATACAGGTCATGCGTCGTCTGTCTCCTGAGCTTGAGAAAGTTTCTCATCTCAATTGTGAGTCTTGTTTGTTTGATAAACTCCACAGAATTAGCTATAGTCCTCGTCTTGATGTTCGTGCTTCTGCACCTTTTGATTTACTTCATTCAGATATTTGGGGACCGTGTCATGTTCCTACGTTGTTAGGGCACAAGTATTATGTCACTTTCATTGATGATTTTTCTCGTACAACTTGGATGTATCTAATGAAAAATCGTTCTGAGCTACCTTCTATTTTTCAGCATTTATGAAATGAAATATTTACTCAATTTTTTGTTTGTATTAAGAGTCTCTATACTGATAATGTCCGGGAATGCCTGTCTCGCTCCATGTCTTTCTTTCTTTCTGACAAAGGCATCATCCACCAAACTAGTTGCCCGGCTACCCCTCAACAGAATGGTGTTGCCGACGTAAAAATCGGCATCTCCTTGAAGTCACCCGGGCAATCCTTCACCACAGACACATACCCAACCACTTTTGGGGTGATGTCGTACTCACTGCCGCCTATCTTATTAATCATCTTCCCACTCACATCCTTTAGGGGGAGAAACCCTACCTCACTTTTTATCCTGACCATCGCGGTCACCCCCTTCCCTTGAAGGTCTTTGGGTGTGTTTGCTATGTTCGGGACACTCGTCCCTTTGTCTCCAAACTTGATTCTCGTGCCCTGAAATGCATCTTCCTCGGCTACTCTCGAAACACTAAAGGATATCGGTGTTACTCTCCTGATATCCGATGATACATTCTTTCCTCTGATGTCGTCTTCTGGGAGACCGACTCGTATCCCTTTCCTAGATCCTCTCATCCTGATCCCTCTCTCGATACTCTCTTGGTCCTTAGGCACGACCCTACTATCATTTCACTGACTGATCTGTTCTCCCCTCTGTGGGGGCAGGTTTACTCTCGTCGCTCTTCTGATAGTACAGTGGTGCCACCACCTCAGCCTACATCGGTTCCCGATGATACGACGATTGTTCCTCCGGAAGACCCTGCTACTGTCCCTACTACTATCACGCCAGCCAGTCCAGAGGTTCCTATTGAACTCTGAAAAGGAGTTCGGGCGTGTCGGGAGCAGCCACTCTATGTTAGCTCGTACTAAGGCTTGTCTGCCTCTCATATAGCGCTGCACTTGACTCTCGATCGATATCTTCTACCCTCTACCGTGGCGGAGGCTAAGGCTCATCCTGGTTGGGTGGCAGTCATGCATGATGAATTGAACGCTCTCCAACAGAATCATACATGAGATCTGGTTCCCATACCTTCGGGCAAGAAGGCAATTGGATGCAAATGGATCTACTCTGTCAAGGTGCATGCGGACGGTTCTCTGGACTGCCTGAAAGCCCGATTGGTTGTCAAAGGTTATGCTCAGACTTATGGCGTGGACTATGATGAAACATTCGCTCCTGTTGCGAAAATGTCATCTCTTTGCATCCTACTCTCTCTCTCCTCCTTCCACCAGTGGACATTACAGTAGTTGGATATCAAGAATGCTTTTCTCCATGGGCTCCTGGATGAAGAAGTGTATATGGAGCAACCACCTGGGTTCGTTGCTGAGGGGGAGCGTACCAAGGTGTGTCGTCTCCTCACCTCCCTATATGGATTGAAGCAATCCCCTCGGGCTTGGTTTGCTCGGTTCCGAGCCGTTGTTACCCAGTTCGGGCTTACCAAGAGTACTAAAGACTCGTCTCTCTTCTATCAGAACTCCCCGACTGGTACTATTCTGCTACTGGTATATGTTTATGATATTGTTATCACAGGCAGCAACTCTGAAGGGATATAAAATCTCAAAGCATTCTTACACTCTAATTTCCAAACAAAAGATCTGGTCACATTGCGGTATTTCCTTGAGATTGAGGTGACTCAAGATGACCACTCTCTCTTTATTTGCCAACGCAAATATGCTCTCGATCTTCTATCTGACCTTGGGATGACTAACTGTGGCTATATGGATTCCCCACTGGAAACAGGAGAAAAGAGTCTTCATGCCTAAAGCAAACTGTTTGATTCACCAGAGAAGTACCGTCGAATAGTTGGAAAATTAAACTACCTTACAATGACTCATCCAGACATTGCTTGCGCGGTAAGTAAGGTCAGTCAGTTCATGGCGGCCCCAACTATGTCTCAGTGGGATTCTGTTCTTCGAATTGTCAGATATGTAAAGAAGGATCCTGGTTTGGGAATTGCATACAAGATTCGAGGTCATTCCAATCTAGAGGCATACAGTGATTCTGACTGGGCAGGATGCTTAGCCACTCGAAAGTCAACCACGGGATTCACTGTCTTTATGGGTTGTAACCACATCTCCTAGAAAAGCAAGAAACAAACCACAGTTGTCAGATCTAGTGCAGAGGCAGAATATCGTGTTATGTCCCACACTGTTGCTGAGATCATGTGGGTGAGGCAGATTCTTTGTGAAATTGGGTATCCCGTTCAAGATCTCACTCTTCTATGGTGTGACAATCAAGCTGCAATAAAGATAACCACTAATCTCGTGTTTCATGAGCGCACGAAGCACATAGAGGTCGACTGCCACTTTGTTATAGAGAAGTATGAAGAAAGCCTTATTTCTCTAAAGCATGTGAAGAACGGTGACCAAGTTGCAGACATTCTTACGAAAGGGGTTACGGGGACTAGAATGAAATATATATGTAACAAGTTTGGTCTGGGAAGTTCCCACAATCCAACTTGAGGGGGAGTGTTATTAGACGCGTTTACATTAGTCCCACATTATGTACCGCTACGGTTATGTTACTCTATTTGGTTATAAATAAAGGGTGAGATCTCAATATGAGGTACTCAGTTTTTCTCCCAAATCTCGTAACAGCATGCAATGCAACTCCAACCTTGAGTAGAAGGTTGGGCTTGATGGAACAAGGGATGATGTGACCACTTCCTGCTATTCTTTAACAATCCATGCGCCTTCCATGCCCAGCTTAAATCATATAATGAGATCATATTGTTGACATCATATTGTTAAATACATGTTATTAACTTCTCCCTACCGACATCATTGACAAGTAATTCTCCAAACTCTTGTCTTCTTTTGTGGTTTTCAATAATCATTTACAACTCATAATGGTTTGGATAAGGATAATAATGATGATGAATGCATGAAGATGTAGAAGTGAATAAGAAACATCAGCAGTACAAAATCACCAAACCTAAAATGAAGTGTGATGCAAATAATACAGTTTTAAATAAAACTATCAAAACCAAAAAAGCAACAAAAAAATGAAAAGTAGAAATAGAAACATCACCAACAGGGAACTAATGTTTATGATATTGTCAGGTCAAGTAGCATCATATGCTATAGATTGTTTTTTCTGTGTGTTTGTGTAAACATTAAATTTCTGTAATTCATGAAATTTCTGCTTTGGAAAAAAAGGATTCAGGAATTACCAATAAAATGTTGAAGGCTTGTCTGGCCTCCAATTAATGGATCGTTTTCCCCTGCGCACGCTGTTAGAAGCAATTGGGATATCTTCAGAAAGAGGTAAGTCGCATATTTCTTTTATGAACTTCCCATCAGCTGTCCATAAATCCACTTTCTTGGGAAACCTTCCACAGGGTACAACGTATGAATATGGACGGTGGAAAGAAGTAACTAATAAATACTTGTCATCAGGTGATGGGTCAATTGATGTGTAAACTGCAGGAGACCCGATGGGTTTCATTGTCCCATCTAAGGAGGCCAATACCAGCTGTGTGGTGGCATAGTAATCAAATAAATCTTTGTCATATTCATCTTTGAGTAGATCTTGAAAACTTCTAACTTGAGCAATGTTTTGCTTCTCATTTGACTGAATTTTTGGGCTAGAAGGAATCAAGGGCTTCTTCGGGGGTGATCCACGAGAAAGAGGAATAGTGCAAACCAATAATGTTGAATCATCAACCCAAACAAAGCTACATGGTCATCACTATAGATGTTAGTAGATTGAGGAGAATGTTGTGTGCAGAATGAGAACATAAGTTGAAACTCACTTGTCAAATATTGCATTTAAATATATATCATCTGACTGAAAAAGTGGCCTAGCAGCTCCCAAATCAGTATCTGCAACCCAAACTTTTAACTTGCTGGAGTTGTTGTCTTCCTAGTTAAATATAAGGGCATATGAATAAGTTTAAAACATATTATCAGAAGAAGATTAAGTCAAATGATCATTTAGTCACCTCATCCAAACGAATGCTGAAGGCCAAATGACGTCCATCTCTAGACCTGGTACAAGAGAAAGTTACAAATTAATTGCGGCAAAAGCTTGTAGAAATCATTAGTCGGATCATCAATATCACCAACTAAATTTACAAAATGATTGCAAAACCAACAAAAACAAGCATATTTTTTCTTTAGTTTGCATAACAGTCTGCTTACACCAATTATTTTCATAAATGTTTCAAAAAACTTTAGCCAAAAGAATTACTAAATCTGTTATAAATATAAAGGCTTTACAAGGCCTTGTACAAACTTGAATTGACCACAAAGGCATTGAAAATGACGGCTCATGCCGATGGTCAGATATGATCACTTAGTAATGGTTAGAAATATAACAGTTATAGATGGGCATTGGACGCATTCAACAATAGAGAAGGATGGAAATATCGATTACTAATGAAACACATACTCAAAGTCCCCATAATCAACAACATAACCATTCACACTCAGCCAAAGGATAACTGGAAATGCATTACTATAAATACTACAGAGAACAAAGTTGCCACTTTTGATCAAATTATCAAATAATTTTACCAATTACATTTCTACTTGGAAAATTAGCTATGATCGAGAATAGTAGTAACAGTAGCTACATTACTTCCAAGGCTATCGATTGTTCCCAACGCTCTGTACATGGGAGTATCTCAATGCAGACAATTTGGATTGAGATTCTGATGGCGACGATGCTGATGTGGCCGTGGATCTACGACATCGAGAGTTCGTGGATTGGGACGGTCGTTGCCGCAAGCTCGAAGATGAGAGTCTACCACGATGTTTCTTTGCCAACGCCACCACCGCTACATGTTTTGCCCGACGTCCGCCGCCACCAATAAATAAAATATATAATTATAAATTACATAATTATAACTATATATTTTATCAATTTTTATTTTAAGCAATCTATTTTAAAAGTACTTTATTTCATGCATTTTATTTAGTTAGTGAATTATTTAATTTCATGTATTGTATTTTCATTTCATGTATTATGATGGGTGCATATAACCATCATAATTTCTTTTTGAATTTTGAATTTTGAATGGATGATGATTGAGTGGTGTAGGCTATATATGGCCATGGTTATGAAGGAATAATTAGAGAATGAAAGAAAGAAATCCTAAGAATTCAAATTTTGAATTTTCCCTCTCCTTTCTCCTTCCTCTTTGAGAAATTCTCCCCCTTTCTCTTCTCTCTTGGCCGCCGGCCTTCTATCTCTTCGACTCATAGTGGCTCGGCCACCTTCCCCCTCCCCTCCTCCTCCTCCTCCCTCTCCAAGGGTTTGTCAAAAGGAGAAAAACGGCGAGCGTCTTCATCGTCCGGTTCGGATCCGAGGATTTCTGCGTGGAAATAGAGAATATGTCACCGTCAACGTGTTTTCCTCCACTCATCTCTGTGGAAGGTTTTCTTGGGATTTGGGTAACGATTCCTACACCTCTTTGTGTGATTTCTTCTAACTTATTTTGTGAGGTTTTGGTGGAATTAGAAGGTTAGTTTTTAGTCCGGATTTATATTGAAATTAGCGCTTAATAAAATCTGAATTTTTAAGCATATATTTCCCGAATATTTTTCATATAACTTGGAGCGGGTAGATCTCGTGAACACTTAAAGAAATCAGGTTCATCACCTTTGATTTCCCCTTGTGCTCAAGTGATTTGGTAAACCCTCATTTTAATTAATTTGGGATTGAAATTAGGACTTCATTTTAATCACTAATTTAGCCTGGAACTTTCTTTATTGGAATTGTGAATTGCTTGCGCATAATCTAATTTGAATAGCTAACTGTCCGGATCGTGTGGGTCCTTTTCGCTTGAGCGAACATTGGCCTATAGCCCTTGTTCAATCTATAAAAGGGGTTGCGTCCCTTTACATTGATGGTTGTGGAATTTTTGCCTCTTAATGTTTGAGTATTTTACAGTACTAAGTAGAGAAACCGCGCACTAGATATTTTATTAAATTGTCGAACAGAAGAACGCGTAGTTTAATCTGTCGAAACCTTGGGCCTACATCAATTTGGTATCAAAGCGAGATTGTGCTAATTTCTTAATTAGTACTATCCTAGGAAAAATTTCTTTAGCACGCCGACACGCACTTGCCCATTTCATTGCACAACATATAAATCAATTTTTAAATTTGGTCTGCCAATAGCGGCCTGTATTTTTATTTTTTTAGCAAAACAATATCAAAAAAATATTTTAATAATCTCTCATTTATTGTCATTAAGAAAATCACAAAAAAATATTTTCTTGCCTTAGTTATTAAGCGGGAACAAATACATCTGTTGCATTTTATAGAGGGTCAGGTTCATTATTCATTGCACGTGCACCAGTTACGGGTGAGTTTTCTCTCTGGTTCTCATTATTATGGCTTATGATGTTTATGCTTCCCGTTTAGATTACTGGTATGTTAATCTCATGGATAAACACACCCCAGCCTTGCCTTCATACCATGGGAATACCAACCGTCCCCACGCTCATCCTCCCACTAGAATTGAGGCACCTACTTATGACGGTTTGGGGTATCCCCAAAATTTTAGAGACTGGCTTAAGGGAATAGAAAATTATTTTAATTGTCACTTATGGGACGACCACCAAAAGGTTAACATAGCCCGAGATCGATTAGTAGGTCAAGCCCGCGTGTTTTGGCTAAACGAAGAGCGTCGTGTTGGTAGTTATAAACATGCTTGGCCGGCAATGCGTAGTCTACTCTCGGATCAATTTGATCCCGCCTACCTCCGCACTACTAACACCAAGCTTGTGAGTGAGTATCGTTATGGCGCTAGTCCCACACCTGCCTATAGGAATGATTATATACCTAATGCTAGATCATTTGTCCCCAAAGGTCGGCCTGCTCTTAGTGTACCTACTACCACCTTTAGGGAAACCATTCTTACTAGATCTTATGTCTTGGACTCAAAAGATGTTACTCCTAGAATTTTGACTTCTTTATCCTCGACGCCTAAGCCTCCTGATGTAGTGACTGATAGCCATGAGGATGCTGATGTAGATGTGGTATCTCTTGATCTTGAGGATGACCAACTAGGTGAGTGTATTTCATCATGTACGCTAGTGACCGACGATTCTACTGAGTCTGAAATTGAGATTGGATACCCTAGTGATTTGGAAGACGATGTATGGGATGATTACGTTCCGATCTGTGAGAGTATTACGTTGCATATTATGTGCCCTACTAGCGTTGTGTCTGTTCACCCTAGTATTGAGTGCCCTCTCCATGATACGATCCCCATCGTGTTAGATCCTATGATCGCACCCACTGAGATTATATCTGAGTTATCTGAGGAGTCTGAGAGTGAGGATGTCCCAAGTGTTATTTTGGATGAGTTACCATCTAAGGGATGGGTATTTTTGGACGATTCAGTGGTTGTACACCCGGATGAGAGTTCTTTGATATCGTCACCGTTGGGTGAAATTTTTACTGATTCGGATTTTATCCCGGGTTTGATTTTACCGACCCTTCCCACTATTTATTTGCCTGTCTTAGATGACTTTTTAGGACATGGAACCGGTATCCCTAGTCTGAGTTGTTGTGTCACGCACACTTTATTAGCTCCTACTTTGACGTTGACTCAGTGTGTAGATATTACTATGTTGCGCGCACTAGTATTTGGACTATTCACCGCACCTCATAGTCATGACTACGTGTCACTTTTGGCAGCTCCTTTTTCTGCGTGTCCTTCTACGGTTCTGTCGCCTACTACAAATGACTCTATTTCTTTGGCAACTGTGCCTCTGGATGTGGTGTCCCTTATACATACTTATATACCACACCCGATCGCATGCATTTACCCGCCTCCATTTGATGACCCTCATTTCCCCACGTTAGCGACTATAGTTGGGTCTCTTGAGTTGTTTCGCTCGCATACCTTTGCACATTCAGGGGCATCCAACTATATTGGTTATGATGCACGGTTCTCCTTGGCATATATTCATGCCAAGCGTGAAAATATTAAAATTGAAATTAAGACTGCGGTGTCGGAGCCCATAAAAATTATCTCTGATTACAAGGTTGTCGTGTCACCTGACTTACCCCCCTTATCCTCTACTCTTGAGTTAAGTCATGTAGCACATGGATTCTCTCCTCATGTATCTAGGTCATTAGTGATTCATTTTAAGTTTTATCGCATGCACTTCTACTCCTTTTTGAGACTGTCTGATGCTAGATATAGTGATTTGGGTTTAGTCTGGTCAGTCCCCGAGCGGATGCCTTCTGGCTCCGTTAATAAATTAATATGTAGGAACGCCGACCCATCCGTGATTATGAACAACGTCGGATTTTATGCTTTTACTTTAGATTTTTATATAGCACATGGTGTTTCACTTTATTTCAAGTTTCCGGACTTTTTACTGTACGTCTCTGTTCCACATGAGCGCCTTTATCCATCGTCTCTTCCTACCACTAAATATTCTCTTGGGATGGGGAGTGTTAGTACTGTCGTGTCTATTTTCCATGTTGACTCCTTGGTTCTTGAACCGGTCGGTAAGATTCTTGTTTATTTTCTTTTGCTTGACACCCTTTCAAGTTTTCTCGAAAGTCTTGTTGTTTGTGTGCCAGACAGGTTCTCAGTGCTATGGGATGTTCATGCTACGAAGACACGGATTGCGGGGCCATATTTGCCCCATGTTGCTGCTGCTTTAGACGGTTCCCCCCTCACGGGCCACTCATCGGTGATGAGTAATTTTGAGCGGGGGAGGATTGATGGCGACGATGCTGATGTGGCCGTGGATCTACGACATCGAGAGTTCGTGGATTGGGACGGTCGTTGCCGCAAGCTCGAAGATGAGAGTCTACCATGATGTTTCTTTGCCAACGCCACCACCGCTACATGTTTTGCTCGACGTCCGCCGCCACCAATAAATAAAATATATAATTATAAATTACATAATTATAACTATATATTTTATCAATTTTTATTTTAAGCAATCTATTTTAAAAGTACTTTATTTCATGCATTTTATTTAGTTAGTGAATTATTTAATTTCATGTATTGTATTTTCATTTCATGTATTATGATGGGTGCATATAACCATCATAATTTCTTTTTGAATTTTGAATTTTGAATGGATGATGATTGAGTGGTGTAGGCTATATATGGCCATGGTTATGAAGGAATAATTAGAGAATGAAAGAAAGAAATCCTAAGAATTCAAATTTTGAATTTTCCCCCTCCTTTCTCCTTCCTCTTTGAGAAATTCTCCCCCTTTCTCTTCTCTCTTGGCCGCCGGCCTTCTATCTCTTCGACTCTTAGTGGCTCGGCCACCTTCCCCCTCCCCTCCTCCTCCTCCTCCCTCTCCAAGGGTTTGTCAAAAGGAGAAAAACGGCGAGCGTCTTCATCGTCCGGTGCGGATCCGAGGATTTCTGCGTGGAAATAGAGAATATACCACCGTCAACGTGTTTTCCTCCACTCATCTCTGTGGAAGGTTTTCTTGGGATTTGGGTAACGATTCCTACACCTCTTTGTGTGATTTCTTCTAACTTATTTTGTGAGGTTTTGGTGGAATTAGAAGGCTAGTTTTTAGTCCGGATTTATATTGAAATTAGCGCTTAATAAAATCTGAATTTTTAAGCATATATTTCCCGAATATTTTTCATATAACTTGGAGCGGGTAGATCTCGTGAACACTTAAAGAAATCAGGTTCATCACCTTTGATTTCCCCTTGTGCTCAAGTGATTTGGTAAACCCTCATTTTAATTAATTTGGGATTGAAATTAGGACTTCATTTTAATCACTAATTTAGCCTGGAACTTTCTTTATTGGAATTGTGAATTGCTTGCGCATAATCTAATTTGAATAGCTAACTGTCCGGATCGTGTGGGTCCTTTTCGCTTGAGCGAACATTGGCCTATAGCCCTTGTTCAATCTATAAAAGGGGTTACGTCCCTTTGCATTGATGGTTGTGGAATTTTTGCCTCTTAATGTTTGAGTATTTTACAGTACTAAGTAGAGAAACCGCGCACTAGATATTTTATTAAATTGTCGAACAGAAGAACGCGTAGTTTAATCTGTCGAAACCTTGGGCCTACATCAGATTCCACCTCACCGATTGTCATCTTCAATATCAGATTGCAAATGATTCTTCAATTGTGTTACATTTTGGATAGCTATCAGTTATATTTGTATCGGTATTAATGGACAAATTTAACAGAAATTTGATTGATTCTAATAAAATTGTATATACTTTTAGTTTTTGTTATTGTCTGTGATACAAGTTCATTATCTCTTTCATCAATGTTAATTGTGCATCCTGAGTCTTTAAATAGCTAACAATCATATTCTTCGTGTAAATAATCGTTTAGAGAACGATTGTTCCCTCACCATAGTAGTTGATTAGCACCCAAAATTGTGGCCCACAGGCTCCAACTGTGCTCGTTACCAGGCCTGCTCGTGCAATTAATTTGAAAATTAAGAAAAATTTCTTGCAACATTATTTTAAAGATAAAAAATGAAGAATAAAAAAACTTAAGAAAGAAAATAAAAAACACCCCCCACCTCACCTTGTCCCATGTTCTCTCCCATAGGCCCTAACTATTTGAGTTGATTAAAGAGATCTAGGAAGACTATTCCTCCCCCACCCTGTCTCTCACACTTCCCCCTCTATCTCATGCAAAGATCGCATGGCTCAAATGCTTTTGATGGTCTTATATGAGGACCATGAACTCTTTTAAAGAACTTAATTTAATGTAGTTTAGATATATAAGAATTTTAGGATTTGAGCTTAGGGTTTTAGAATTTATAGTTATATATATAGTAATTCTTACAATTTAATAGGAAGACCTTGTAGCAATGTGTTAAGGGCCTTCGTTTGAGACCTTGTTCGTGGGGGAAGGAGGGGAAATTCCCGTAGAGGATCGGCATTGACCTTTCCTCTCGAATCTATATCGTCGGGGGAGGAGCGACAAAGGAGACAGGTGGGGAGGAGCAGTCGGCCGGCGGTGTCGAGCAACGGATTCGGGCGGAAGGAGCGATGCGAGCAATGTCTGTGTGCGGGAGTTGTAAAGCGGCTAGGGCGTCGGGTAGTTTCCGTGAGGTAGAGAGAGGAGAATTAGAGAGAGAGATTTGATTAATGATTTGATACCTCCAAACCATGCACGTCCCAACCTCATAACCAATTGGAGACCAACCCAAACCCAATGTTCCAAATGAAAATACAAATGTCGAAA
The DNA here is from genome assembly GCA_039583875.1 of Platanthera guangdongensis. NCBI lineage: Eukaryota > Viridiplantae > Streptophyta > Magnoliopsida > Asparagales > Orchidaceae > Platanthera > Platanthera guangdongensis. Next base: position 162,526,662 of record CM077162.1, read on the forward strand.
TTAAAGATACAATGAGGTAAATCATAAAAGATGTCTAAATGGTGTACGCCGAGGTGCGGCCCTTGTACATGATCTCTCGATGTGGGTATGTAACATTCGTAACAGCTCCACCCGCATCATCATCAACCTTGTCCTCAAGCTTGTCTTGGAGTTGTGGGGGAAAGTGGATCAAGGGTTCGGGAGGTGGTTCCCCCGCGAATGGATTCAGCTACAAGACATGGAACACGTCCTAATCCGGGCATCGGGCGAGAGTTAAAGACGTTACGCAACCTCTCTGATGCACTCTGAAATCACGAACAGCCCATAGAACTTGGGCCCCAGCTTGTTGTAAGAACTTTGAGCTATGGTCGTCTGACGATAAGTGCGGCATTTAAGCCACATCCAATCCCCCAGGGCGAAGAATAGCTTGTGGTGTCCCCGATTGTAGGCGGTCTCCAAGAGGGCCTGAGTCTGAAGAAGTCTCCCACGGGCTAAAACGAGGATGGGATCACGAGTAGACAGTAGAGAAGTAGAGAATGCTTAATTGTCATTGAAAGAGAGCTCCCCACACATATATGAAGGGAGAAAAAAGTACAAAGCACAAAACTACCCTTATGGGTAAAATACAATAGACGTGGAATAAGACGACTTGATTTCAACTCTCCCCCTCAAGTCGAACAATAGATATCCGTCATTTCGAGATTATGAGTGTCATCAGTGAAGACATCGGAACCTAAACTCTTGGTGAAGATGTCAGCCAACTGATCTCTGGAGCGAACGAAGGGTGTGACTAAGTTTCCTTTTTCAAGATGATCTTTGATGAAATGGCGATCCACCTCAACGTGCTTAGTCCTGTCATGCTGAACTGGATTGTGTGCTATGATGATGGCAGCTTTGTTATCGCAGTACAGGGATATGGGAGCTTCCTCCTGGACAACGGATAGTGCAAGTGCGTGTCGGCGTTCTAAGAAAAGAGGGAGGGTGACAATTAGGAAATTGACACAAACCTCCGTCTGATACCAAATTGATGTAGGCTACGTCTCCTGACGAACCGCAATGGACAAATGACACTGAATTGTTCTCACACGTTCCAATTCTACGCTCGCACAATTTAAACGCAGCACACCCGATTCACAAAAATATCAATCTAATGCTAACGCACGGGTTCGCTACACCCTTAGAGATCAAATAGAGGCGATGAACCAATATTCTCTCAAGCGAAATGGATCGACCCGATCCGTTCGAGCGTGTGTTGTACCAAAAGAGATCCACCGAAAATAAGCGATTCGGAATGTGGTAGATCTCTCCCAACAAAAAGAAAACGAGGTCCGTCAATCCTGGTGAATATAAATAGATCAAAAGAAAATAACAAAGTCGTTCGGATCAAAACCACGACGAATTCAAAGTTCGTAGGCAACGCCAAAGAAAACCACCACAAGAATTAATCTAGGAGAGAAACGCTCAAAAGGTAGAAATTTCGTTACCCCAATCGGAATGGATGATTCCGATTAAAAAAAATGGTTCGCTCTTCTACGACTCCGTCAGAGTCACGCCGAATGGAGAGAAACTCGTCTGCCTTCCTTGCTTCACGCCGGAGATGGTTCCACGAAACCATGGAGGGCCTTGCACCTTGGCCGAAATCCACCAAGATTGAGCTCCTTGGTTGGCTGAAATCTTCAAGGGGAAGATGATGGGTTGGCTGAATCCCAGAGGGAGATCCAAGGCTAGGCTGAATTCCTTCAAGGGGGAGAAGTCACCTTTGCTTGTTGCAAATCGTTTGGAGAGGAGAGGGAGAGTTAAGGTGGAGAATAGAGGAAGGAAGAGGGGGGAAGAAGGTGGCTAAACCACAAGGGAAGGGGGAAGGAGGCCGGCGGCCAAAGAGGGAAGCAAGAGAGGAGGGGGGGGGGGGAATTTCAATTTGAAATTTTAGGTTTCAATTTTTCATTCATCAATACATAATTCCTCCATCACATGGCCTTTTATATGCTACACCACTCAATCTCCATCATTCATGAAATTGAAATACAAAAGATGGTTATAAGCACCCATCATAACATGAAATAAAAATACAAATAGGATAATGCATAAAAATAAAATGCATGAAAATAAAATACTTAAAATAAAAATGCTTAAAAAATAATAATACTTAAAAATATATAATTATAAATATTTAATTTATAATCATATATTTTTATATGAGGGTAACGGCGACGGCGGACAGCGTGCAAAACATGTAGCGGCGTTGGCATTGAATGTCGCGGTAGCATCCCATCTTCAAGCTTGCGGCAACGATCATCCCAATCAACAAACTCTCTATGTTGGGGATCAAAGGCCGCCTCGGCAACGTCATCATGAACCAGTGGCGGGACAGCATCGTCATTAGCGCCCGAGGGACATTGCCCGCCTTGACCGTGCTCAGGCGCCGCTAGGTGCGCCCGGTGCGTCTGGCACTTCGGGCTTGCCTAGGCGCGCGCCTTAATAACTTAGCACAAGACGGGAGCCTGAATACCAAGACATGGTCAAACGGTCGAAATCCCATGTGAGGGGTCCGGGGGTGCCAAGCCAGCGGACACCAATAACAACTTTGAAGCCTCAAGGATCCACCACGAATAAGTCTACCTGTGAAGTCCACCATAAGGTCCACCTTCTGACATACTCTGGGGCATGTCATCTGTCGGTCATTGACCAAGGAGACCTTAACGTGGTTGCGAGGGAAAAATGGAAGGCCTAAACGAAGAGCTGTGTCGTGGTGAATGAAATTGTGGGTGCTACCAGAGTCCATGAAAACTAGTAGTTGAGTCCCACTAATGAACACAAACATCTGGATCATTTGGCCCTCTAAGGGTCCCGTAATAGCATGAAGGGACAGATGCGGTATTCCTGGTTCGTCTCTGTCATCCGCATCATCGTTGGAAGAATCATCTACTTCAAGCCAAAATAAGCGTTTTCATTGATAACCCGGCGTGAAAGTCTCATCACAATTGAAGCACAAGCCTTTTCCGCGGCTGGCGGTAATTTTGGGGCGGGGCGGGGCGGGCGACGGCAAAAAGTAGGCTTGGGCGGCTCTTCCCCGATTGGAGCCTTGTAAGTCGAACCGACGGGAGGACGGGCTGCCTGATAGTCACGGCGTCACATGGGAGGATGATCTAAGAGCAGTTGTCGTTCACAAGCACGGGCTAGGCCCATATCCACAGTGAGATCATGCGGCGTCTGGAATTCTACATCCCAACGCAACCGCACATAAAGACGGGCGGTGAAGAGGGGAACTTGTTGCTCCGGTAAAACGAAAGTCGCCCTTGATAAAAAAATCTGGAATTATTTCAAATAGGTGTCGATGGAGCCTGCTTGTTTGAGGGCCACTAGGTCTCCCAGCAGGTTTCCTGATAGAGCAAGACCAAACTGCAAGGTGCAGACCGCATTGAAATTCACCTACGAGGAATTGGGGCGTTCCTGCATAAGTTGGATGAACCACAATTGCGTCGGGCCAAGTAGTTGGAAAGAGGTGATGTCGACATGTTCGTCATTCGGCGTGCATTGATTGGCGAAGAAAATGTTACAACGGATAAGCCAAGGAAGAGGATCTTCGCGACCTTTGTATATCGGAAAATTCATCTAGACGGAAAGGGAGAAGGCGGGGTAGTCCGCGCGAGGAGCGGCGGAGTCCACCCGGCTTGTCAAGGGGCAATCGTCCATGTTCATAGGCGGAGGAGATGGTGCACCCTATAGGGCATCCAAGCGGGCGTTGACGGCCTCCATTTTGGAGTTCAGAGTTGTGAGCATGGTTTGGAAGAGTTCCATCACCCGGGACAAGGACAGGTGGAAGACTTCCGTCGGGTTTAGAGAGAGATAAGAAGTGGGGAAAGAGATGAGAGAGGAAATTAGGAATTAATTCTTGCATACAAACCAAGGGCCCAACCGACCGATCAAGTAGGTTCACAAAGCTGCCCCCCCCCCACATCAAGGCTTGCAACATATGGGCAAATACGGAATTAAAATGTACCATCAAAATAACACAACGCATAATTAGATAGAAGATAATAGAACACGTAGTCACGCCACCGCTGCATGTAGACAACATTGGTACGTGCGGCCCAAGTGCGGGTTGGACTCATACCGCATCATAACATATTGCTATAAAAATTCACAATCCAACTTTTTATTGGTATCATAAACTTCCTTTAAATACAAATTTTATTTACCAAGCTTGTTTTTGTTTTAATTCACCCAAAACATGTTCTACCACAAAAGCTTCCATGGTATAAGGCATAACCAGATATGATAACTTTGTTCCCCTCATCAAATCCACAATTTAGAATCATCTTCAACACCCATATCCCAAGTGTTTGTAGTCGGATTTATGAAATCTTCATCATCATCGGTTTATATTGACTAGTGTTTAATGTCAACTGTAATTGAAGCCAAGTATTTCTTGCCCACACCTTTATTTTTGAAACTGCTCTTCATTATAGATGAATAAGCCATAACTCCTCATTAATAAACCTATGTCGAAGCTTACTACAAGCAAACTGTTTCTGGAAGTACCTTGTAAATTAACAAACTAATGAAGTTTGATCTCATTATCCAACAGAGAAGACAATATAAAACAAACAAGTCTCCAAGAAACCCCGAGAATGCAGAAAGTGAACTAAATTAACAAAAATAGGAAGAAAGGTGAACACGAAGAAAATACATTTAATTTGACACTACATTAAAACCTAAATTTGAGTGTACCAGCTAACAAAATTGATTTTTGAGCCATCGGGAAATCCATGCACCTCCTTCTCTGGGCCAAGTGTGTCATCATCCAATAAAGAATGGATCCCTATACCTGTGTAGAAAGACCTAAAGCAAACTCTAATGTCAGGTATTTCCCATGAAAACAAGTACATATTAAACAAAAAGCACAATTTAACAGATCTCAATGGCGTACATTCTACTCCGGGCATTAGAGTTTCCATCAATCCTTATACCAGCAAGCTTTTCTTCTGGTCTTGCAAGCTCTGACAGGGGTGGCAAGGATCTGCGCTTCAGAAAAAGTATCTTATCTCTATGAGGGGAAAATGACAATACAGGAAGAGGAGGCGCATCCACAATGTCTCTTATCTCCTTCGGAGGAATTTGATATCCAAATGAAAAATCTGAACCAATTAAGAAAATAAACAATGGTTGCAAAAGGCCTGTCAAAACCAAGCCAGGATCTCAACAGTAAATGGAAATCAGCCAACGAAGAAGAACAAAGAGTAATCAAAAGTCAGAAAATAAAGCAGATCTTCTTATCTTTCGGAAGAACTAGTAAGCCGATAGGAAAACGCCAGGTAAGTAAATAAATCATCGCAACATAAACAGAAAAGCATTCTCCACACACAGATGACGGAACCAGTATCAAAGGCTAATTTTCAGATAGGTGAAATTCAAGGATGATTGATTATACCTTCATCTCCGCTCTCCACCTGAGAATTGTCGAAAGGGGACGAAGAGGGTAAGGTTGTTCCACTGAGATCGCTGGAGCTGTTTTCAGAAGAGGCGGAAGCGATTGAGGTCAGGTGGATGAGTCTAGAGGTAGAGCCGGCAGGAACGGACGACATTAGCGCAGCCCGGCGGAGGCGGAGGATCGCCGGGATGGGGAACTTTGGAGAGGAGAGTCTCAATGGAGTAAGAGAGAGGAGAGAGAAGCAGTGGTAGAGTTGGGGAAAGGACGTCATTATAGAAAAGCACGGGATCTACTGGTTGTTTAGTATGATGACAGATGTTCATCATTGTGGAAATATCTGGACAAATTTACACTCCGAAATAAACTTAAAGTATAACCATAGTACTGTTTTCATAATTCTTCTCTGTCAAGTTCATTTTACTAATTTGAATATCTTGATAGGATTTGTCGGTAATTAAGGATTTTAAAATCATAATAAGACTTAACAAATTTTCACTATAGTCTTGTTTTGATAATCTTTCCCACTCTAATCATCTTTCCCACTTTCAGAAATTTTGAGCCTATAGTTGAGTCTCACGCCGCTTTGAGGCTTTTTTTACATGTTTGAAAGCCTATAAAAAAACATATTGCATTAATAGCTAACCACACAATGTAAGTTTGCATATCTTTACGTGAGGATTTGCTATCTACAGCTTGTAGATAAGTAATTTAATATTTATATTCTTTAATCATTTTTCGATTTAATAGCAAAAATTAATTAGTCTTTAATAAATGTTTTTTTTAATAAGTTAAATGTTTAGTATATTTTTTATGATTTAATAACAAAAATTTATTTAATAAGATGTGATTTAACTAGCTATTAATAAATGTTTATTTCCTTTTTTAATTCACTGATTTCGAGGTATTATAATCATGTCTGATGGTGTTGAATTCGAAATTGATGAGTGCGAAATGTATCAGCAATAAGGATTAGATATTGAAATAAATGAACTGGATGATAACAAGGATGATGAAAATATTTCCTTTTTTAATAAGTGATGACTCGCTTGATAACGAGGATGATGAAAATATTTCTAAAACTCAAGATAGAGTTAAAAAAAATCTTTGGACGATCAATTTTGGTCGATCGTAGTTGGGTTGATCGTGTAATTATTGATAATTCATTCACTCAATTTGCTAGAACAATAAAAGATGGAACAGTTGAAGATTTTGATGGAGAACATTCACAAGAAAATCAAATCATGGACTTTCTAATACCTCATGATTTACAAGTTGTAACGTTCAAAACTAAGGGCTATTGTTTTCAAAAAACACGGAGGTGCTTGGTTGATTTCAAAAATTTCTGACTCGCATATATGTACAAATGCGAGCATACAAAATGATCACAGACAATGCACTGCACGGTTTAGTTTAATTTGAGAATGTTTATGAGAATGCTTATTTTGAGAATGTTTATGGAATATAATTTATTTCGTTTTTGGGGAATGCTTATTAAAACATTCGCTTTTAATTGTTGTGAAATGTTTGATTTAAGCCTTACTAAATTTTTCAGAAGCCTTGAACACCCGACAACTTCTAATCTTGCCAACAAAATATGTGAAAGGGGGCTAGAGTGAGAAAAGTTATCAAAACATGGCTATAGTGATACATCAGGTTTATTTTGAGGCTTTTATGGAAATTTGTTAAGTCGGATTAAAATTTTCAAGCATTAAATTTAGTAAAAGGGGGCTAGACTGGGAAGGATTATGAAAACAGGGTTATAGTTATACTTTAGGTTTATATCGAGGCTAGAATGAAAATTTCTCCTATCTGGGCAAAAGTCTGATCATAATCATTCCACTCTTCCTATTTATAACCTTTGGCTACCATTATAGCTGTATTCTTTATTACAATATCATTTTCATCAAGTTTATTTCTGAAAATCCGCTTCACTGCAATGATATTGTGTCCAATGGAGTCGCTTGCTTTACACAGCAGAGAGAAAATTAAAATTAAAATTAAAATTAAAATAAATAAGTTTAACTTATGATTTATTTAATATGCTGAAATAAATCAAAAATTTACAAGTATTAGTGAGAAGAGATTATCCAATTTTCTCTATAACATAATAAATCCAATAACCCTCCCTTTTCACAAAGGGAGACAAGATAGTATTTAGTTTATAAAGTCTTGAAAGTTTTGCATCACTTTATTGAAACCTTTCAATAAAATATACAATAAGCTAAGATATAAAGGTATGTTTGTTTGCTCATATTTGGAACTGGAATTGAAATACATCCAAACTCCTTGGGAGAAATGCAAGAAATCTCGTGCTCATTTGCGAACCAGCGCTCTTCCTCATTCTGGCACGTTTGTCTAGTTCTTCCACTCCGGCATTCGTCAAGGTGCTCCTATTCGGCAATCACAGCTCCTCATCTGAAAAGCTATCCTGCTCGTCTCCCACAGGGAAGCTCTCTTGCTCAAATTTTACTGAGAATGTCAGTGGCCGACCTAATCTATCCAGGTTTCATTGTTTCTTCCACCTCTCCGGCAACCACAGCTTGGATCTTCTTCCTCCAACGTCCACAGGGCCTTCTTCTTCCTCTTCGTCCTACTTCCATCCTTTGGTTAGGAATAAAATTTCTTTTTGCGTACAAAAAGATTGATGATACCATGTTTATGATATTGTAATTCTTGTGATAGCATTTGGTTATTGCAATGGATGGTTTGGAATTTTTTTTATTATACATATGTAGATGTGTGTGTTTGTGTATGTGTATGTATAGTTGTATATGACTGTTGATGAGTACCCCCTAAATTTATAGGAAATTTGGGCTGCAAACAGTTTAAAGTCTCATCTCCCCCACTACCTTTAGTGGGAAAAGTGGAGTTCAGTAGGGTTAACTAAAGTCAACCAACAAACTCCAGGTTTAAACCGTCCACCAACGTCGACGCCTCACGCAACCATGTGATGCACAATCGAACCATCCCAACCCGGCGGCCGACACCTCCGCCCGGTCCCCGGTCGTGCGACCGACCGGCCGCTCACGACTTAACGCATGACCATGCACGATGAAAGTAAGGGTTAGATCTGATATATTGTAGAGGGGGTGAATAGAGTATCTTGAAACTTTAAAGCATATTTGTTGTAAATAAAAAAACAGTCCTAAGATAAAGTGATCTACCATAGGCACTGCAAATATAAACTAATATCACAGACATAACAACGTAACTAGCACAGCCACAACAAGAACAAAAGAAAAAGATGGTAACCAGACAACACAAGAATTTTATAGTAGTTCCCCTAAACTTGGGTACATCCACTCTTCTACCACCCTGGTAGGAATCCACCCAGATTTTTGATCAGGTGACTGCCACCAATGAGCTTTTGATCAGGTGCTCAAAAACCAATCTCAAATCTTTTGGTCAGGTGACTTGCAATCAGGAATAACTTTTAAAGGGAGTTAAAGAACCCTTTTTACAATAGGGGTGAGAGAGTGATGATGTCTTCTCTTTCTCAAATACAACTGAGAAGACTTTAGTGGATCTTTTGATGTTAATAAAGCTCCCGCTGAGATATTGATCTGTTCAAGAAGGTTGGAGCTTTGCTTCAGGGTGAGTATGTCTTCAATGTTTCAGCCTTGACCAGAAGGTATCCTGGAACTTCTTGACTGATAGAGTATTTGTTGTCCTCTGAAGAATCCTGTAATGAAGAAAGAAGAAGACTCTTGATTTTTGATTGATGTTCTTCTTCTTCTTCTGTATCTGGTATTATTTCTCTGGACTAACACTTTTCTTATTTTCTGTTCTATTGCCCTGTATTTCTTGTTCTTTGTGTTCACTATATTCTGTATGTTGTCTGTGTGTTGTATTGAGAATGAAGAAGAAAAAATCCTTTTATATTTCTTATGACAACTTCCTTCTGAATTTTTGAATTCCTTCAGCATTGATTGCTAACGGCCTGGAGAATGTCGGCATTAAGTGATTTCCCCAACTGTCCCATTGAAAAACGGCAAGTAAGAATCTTGATGAAGACCATAATCAATGTTTGCTTCTAACGGTAATATTCAGAGAATATTAAGCATTGATTACTCAGGAATTAATGCAATGAAATAAGGACAGAGGGAGGGAAATTTCCAAGTCTGGAACTGCGCAGAAATCGTTGAGCAGAGAACAGAATTCGTCGACCTGGGTCCTGAGTTCGTCGAGATGAGAAGTTATGTTCGTCGACCAGATAATCTTTATTCGTCGAGCTGAGATCCAAGATCGTCGAACTAAGAACAGAAAACTGCTTTCTCCAGAGCCTTGCCAATTCTGTGTATCAAGATTGTCGAGCTGAGATTTTAACTTCGTCGACTGGAGTTCAGTGAAATGTTTCTTTGACTTAAGAATGTAGAAGTAAAGTGTCCAGAAATCGTCGACCTGAGAATTAAGTTCGTTGAGCTCAACTCAGAGAATTATCTCTGAGTTCGTCGAGCTGAGCACGTCTTTCGTCGAGCTGAGTTCGACGAATGTCGAACTCATTTCCTGAGTATTTGAAATTTCTCTAAGTCCTGAGTCTTCTACAGTCTGTTGATGGCGGGTTCATGTAGTGTTGACTCTAAGGACATGGCCTAGACTCTAGACACAAACATGACCCTGACTATACATGTTGGGTCAAACATCCTAGTTTAGTGAACCTAGCCCAAATCCAACTAGGGATCCAACACACGACCATGCATGTAACGCCCCGAATTTTTTGATTGTGTACGCATGATGGGCGTTACGTTGGCTTTGGCCGTTGTTCGAGCATGGTTTTTCCCGCGGGCTTGCGAGTGGCTGTTTTGGTTGCCGAGTTGCACGATTCCCCAGCAAACCGGAGTCCAAATTGGGGACTCGGTGAGGCCTCTTAGGGAATGCTTGCACTTTTTCGCGCCCGGGTAATGTTGGTTAAAAATAAGTTGCTGGTTCAGGAAACAAAAAAGGGTAAAAAGTTCTTAAGGCAAAACTGGTCTAGGACGTCACAGAAACATTTTTCAAAACAGGGAAAAATTGTCGTTTTGTGCGAGACACGCCCCCTGACACGGGCGTGACCCAGGCCGTGACCTGGGCGTGACCTCCTTGACTCGACGAATTTTTCTTGCGTCGAGTTGAGCTCGACGAATGGGGTACACGCCCCGTGACACGGGCGTGTCACGGGCCGTGTCCCGCTTTGTCGAGTGTCGAGTGTCGAGTGTCGAGTGTCGGGTGTCGAGAGAGGGTACACGGCCTGTGACACGGGCGTGTCACAGGGCGTGTTCAGCTTGTCGAGTGTCGAGTGTCGCGTGTCGAGTGTCGAGTGTCGAGTATCGAGTGTCGGGTGTCGAGAGAGGGTACACGGCCTGTGACACGGGCGTGTCCAGCTGTGTCGAGTGTCGACACTTTGTGTCGACGAGGTGTCGAGACACGGGCTACACGCCCTAGGTCACGGGCATGACCGACCCGTCACGAGCGTGTACCCGGCCGTGTACTGTGTGGATAAACTTGGAATTGCCGACTTTCTGCGCCGCTTAAGGTACACGCCCTGTGTCACGGGCGTGACACAGGGCGTGACCAGCCCGAAAATCGACTTTTTCCAGTTTTTTTGTGCCGTTCATTTCCTTGATTCTGCATCGGACGGCCCAGCTCTGTTCTGGAAGAAATAAGGCCGAAACAGAGTTTCTCCTCCTCATTTCATCTTCTCTTCATCTTCTTCCTCATTCTAAACAAGGAACCCAAGGGAGTAAGAGCTAAAGCAAGGCAAGGAAAGAGAGGAACAGCCGTCGCGACATCATTTCGGTTCAGGCAAGCGGTGTTCTTCACCCTTGTCAATCTTGTTTTCTTGTTCTTTGATTAATTGCTCTTTCAATTTCCCTATGCTTATTTTGTTCTTCTTGATTCAATTGCCTAGTTTGTTCTTCTTGATTCCAATTATGCTCATTTTATGTAAGTATCAATCATCTTGCTTCTGATCAAATTTCCCTATGCTGAATGACTTTGATCTTCCATGTTTAGTTTTGTTAGTTATCAAGTCTATGCTAGGTTACTTCATGTAGTTCCCTTGTTCATGTGATTCATGTAGCTCTCGTGATTTATGTTCATGTAGCTATTCTAATTTATGTGCTTCATTCTTATTCATATCAAAACGCATGTGATTCTTGTTCCAAACATGTGATTTATGTAAGCAAACTCTATCATGTGATGAAATTCATCAAACTCTACGTTGGCAATTTGTCGTCATGTGTGAGGATGAAGGAAAGAAACGTGTTTAGCTTGGGTTATGGGGCGTTTTGCGAGGCGAATTGTGAACGATGGCAGGAGCGTTTGTGTGAGAATTCTGCAAGGGGTTGTGTGGTTTCATCCTGTGGCCACCAGGTTTTGTCTTTGTGGTTAGAGAGACCACTTTGGCCCCGATTTGGGCTGGTTTTGTTTGGTGCGTTTCACTTTAGGGCCGCCACCGAAAGACCCTTGCGGAATTGAACTTAACCGCTGCTTATGTTTCACTAGTTTGGTGGTTTCTTGTTCTAAAGATGATGAATTTGGCATGTGTATGGCCTTTTTGCTCCTGCGGGCTAGCAGGACTTGATGAAACTTGTACGCACTTGGTGTGTTTGGCACTTTGGAATGACAGTGTTTACTACTTGTACGCACTTGTTTTATGCACTCTGTTTACTTCTATGAAACATTGCTACGGGGTCGGTAAACCCCTTCTTTATCGATTATGAGATTCATGCTCTTTTTTTGTGTAGCTTTGATGATTGCTGAGGTGTTCTTTCTTGAATGCCTCAGGTGCAGGTTGTAGCCGGTTGAGCGGCTAGGGCATGGAGAGAGTTTCTTGGGAGCTAGCCGAGCTTACTGAACGAGGTAGTTCTTTTCTTTGTGTACAGACATACATGTGCCCCAATGAGTTCGTGTCAGCTTGTTGGCGCCCATTGGTGGTTTTCTTTACTTATGCTATATGAATACTGGACTGCTAATGTGACTCCTTTAGATGGAATGATGTCTCCTTGCTTTTGGGAAGGATTTATGGTAGGTTGCATTAGATATTTTGAAGCTAAACAAAACCTATTATTGTATATCATGCATACATGATTTGATTAACTAAGACGTATTTTCCAAATAACGTAAACGAGCACTTTCTTTTATGAATATAAATCTAGGCTGCATATAGGAGCTCATCATAAGTAAACTAACCTATTTTCCGCCGCGTACAAATACAGTTTTGATACCTAATGCCGAGGGATACGGCCATTAAATCCAAAGGTTTTCTTGCATGTAACTGTGGAATTTCAACTCATAAAGTCAGCGTCAATAATTGCCTGAACGTGTGCAGTTATCCCTTGCACGACGTGGCATCATAACCCGTAGTTCCTCTTACTCTGATACGAGGTACTCGTTGAGGAAATGCGGGTTGTGACAATGCATGTGGACCCTTAGCTGCACGGTCGCACACGATCATGCGTGTGGCCGCATTGCCGTACACAACCCCTACAAGGTCGCACAGCCGCACTCAACCATTGCATAGCGGCAAGGCCGTGCGGCTCCTTGGCCGCGTAGCTTCACGGTTGCACATGTCCATGCGCATCCACAGGACCGCGAGCAACCGATGAGCTGCCACACAGTTACAATCGTGATATAGATCTCCGACTTTGAACTAATTTTAGGCATGAACTAGTTGGAGAAGTATGGTTCGCAGACTAACTATGCGATAAGGGAGGTCACTTTACGAACTTCAACTAATATAAACATAATCTTTTGAGGTATATATTTTGTAACATCTCCTGACCCTGCTCGCACATGTATTCTCATTTCCATCGAGAAGACGCACTAGGAGGTTGTTCGGGATGCAGCCTAAGCACCCCTAAGCCTTTCTATGCCTATTTCTTGTCCACGGTGCAATGTTGAGGCCGGGTCTCGAACCCGCAATCCCCTTGATAAGGCGTAAGAAATAGGCACGGAGAGGCTTTGGGGTGCTTGGGCTGTAGACCAAACGACAGCCTGGCGCGTCTCCTCAATGGAAATGATAGTCACGAGCGAGCAGGGGTCGGGGACATTACGTATTCAGCCTCTTGGGTTTTGTTAACTTTTGTCCAATCTACTATGGATTTTTTCAATGGAGAAGAGGTCTATATGATCTTCTTTAGGCTAGAAGAGAACCATTTAGATGTACTAAAAGTGATAGTAGTTGTTGAAATTTTTGAAGTGAAAAGTGGCGGTCTGACCGGCAGACCGCACGGTTAGATGGTGGCAGTCTATGCGAACTATCCGCGCGGACTGCGCGGACAGGTGTGGCGACTAGCTAGTTTAGCTAGTATTCAGCAATCAGTTCCAAGGATGTAATCAGGCGGATAAGATGTTTATCCACAAGTATTGCAGACTCATTTGGAGTTTGCCAAGACCGGTATGTTGAGGACTCTTCTGGAGCTCACGAGATCGGCATGGTCTTGTTCTCTGGAGTGGTTGGTGATCGCGGGGGTTCACCGATTAGTGTGGACTAGAGTTTGAGACAGTCTGGTGCGTCTCCTCGATGAAAATGAGAGTACACGAGCGAGCAGAGTCTGGGATATTACACATTCAGCCTCTTGGGTTTTGTTAACCTTTGTCCAATCTGCTAAGGATTTTTCCAATGGAGAAGAGGTTTATATGATCATCTTTAGGATAGAGGAGAATCATTTAGACATACTAAAAGTGATAGCAGTTGTTGAAATTTTTGAAGTGAAAATTGGCGGTCTGACCAGTAAACCGCGCGGTTAGATGGTGGAGGGCCATGAAGACTATCCACGTTGACTGCGCGGATACGTGTGGTGACTAGCCAGTTCAGCTATTATTCAACAGTCAGTTCTAAGGATGTAATCAGGTGGATAGGATGTTTACCTGCGAGAGCTGCAGACTCATTTGGAGTTTGCCATGCCCGACATAATGCAGACTCTTCTAGAGCTGGCGAGATCAGCATGGTCTTGTTATCTAGAGCGGTTGGTGATCGTGGGGTTCGCAAGTTAGTATAGACTGGTGTTTGAGTCCGCCAGTTAGTGCAAACTGGTGTTTGAGTCCGCCGGTTTGTGCGGATTGGCTCTTATATCCGCTGGTGTTGTGTTCGCACCAGGGATTGACTGGAGGTGTGGACTTGGTCTGAGTTTCTACCTAGTCTTTTTGTGCTCGGTCCGGGTGTTCACACGGGTAGAGCGTACTGCTTTTCTATCCGCCGAGTTCGTCAGCTTGTCAGCTTAGTGCTCTAGTTGTGGGCTCGGAGTGTGCAGACTGGAGCAGTGTCTGCAGGATGTGGGGACTGGTGTTGTATCCGCAGTATCTCCAGGTGTGGCGGACAGGTCCTAGTTCTGGCCTCGGTGTTTAAGGAGGATATGCTTTTTGTCCGTCCTTGTCGAGGTGAACTTGGCAGATAGGTTTTGTGTCTGTACTGTGCGGATACAGTTGTGCTAGTTGCGAGATGGGTGGTGTTCCTATCGGCTAGGGCGGTGACCACACTCATCTTTGCGCCTATAAATAGGATCCCCTATCATATCATAATTGATCAAACAAGTGAACGGAAAGTGAGATCGGGTTGATTATTGCGGACATGTTTTTATATCTACGTGGTTTGAGAAGTTAACTGATTTTGTTGTTGTAGATTGTGCGACTGGCGCTGAGAAGCCAGAGACTTGGTTCTGACTTGCGTCAGGGATCAGGGCGGATAGTTACGGATACAATCTGCGGTTAGCAGTAGGTCGCGGCTTGCAACCAAGCGGTTTTCTCATTGACAATCTTTCCTAGTTCAAAAAGGTTGTTCGCTTCTAGCGGTCTGTCTGTTCAGTTCGGTAGCAGTTGTTCGTGGTTTATTTGGCGGCTAGGCGATCTCGCGATTAGGCGGTTTGCAGATTGCGGACAGAGTTCTTCAACTTGGAATAATGAGGTATCTGCATGGCTAGGTTACAGTCTGACAACCTGACAGTTTCAGCAGACACCTTAGTGTAGTTCGACAGAGTTGGCGGTTACTATTTCTGTCTGCCTGGATAGCTTTTTGCCTTGTATGTTTTTGCTTCCATCGGTTACATCGGCGAATCATGTCTCGCCATGATGTCTCGCAGTGTAAAGAAGATTATTAGTACAAGATTTCCTTGTTATTTCATTTGCATCTAGTTTATTTGACTTGGTTTGGGTTAAGTGTTCCTGCGACCTGGTTCCCGTTTTCCGCATTTCACAAATTTTTACAGTAGTTCAATACATTATACACGTGTTTTCATAGAAGTTGTCGTGGTTGCCATCGTACATGAAGATGATTTTCATATAAATGTCTTACTATGAGCACAATCCATCTCTAATACTCCCTATAGGATGTCACCTAAGGAGTTTACGACATTGCAAAGTTTATTGAAAGATTTTGTGTAAGATAGATTCATTCTCCATGGTTCATCTCCGTTTTGAGTTCTTGTCCTTTTTCTCAAAAAGGACTAGTTTCTCCATCTTTATATTTATTATTGAGAAATCAAACAACTAATGGTGCAGAATAATTATCTAATTCACCACAATGATGAGCTATTCATTTAGCTTCAAGGAGCTCGACTGCATTTCCCCTAAGTTGGACCTCAAGTTAGGATGCATGATGCACTTTGATCTCAAGAAAACAATGTGATAGGTTTGTGTACTTTTGGGAAGGCACACTTATCATTTATAATATATTAATAAGATGATATCAATGTTATATTTTCATGGCACTCCATTAACTACCCTACTTTGCTCCTCTTTTATTACCTTATTAAATAGTTAATTGATTGAAATATAATAATAATAATGATTCAAAAGTTAATAAATCATAATGTATTGAAGTTTATTTGGAGGATCAATATAGAGTGGACCATGCAAAATAAAAATAAGTTAAGTTATAACAATTGAAATTCTTTCTAAATTTAGTGAAGAATGATATTCTAGACTGTGAGGGTTTTACACTTTTCCGAGCTTTTGATCCAGATGAACAAAGACTAACTTTAAGTTACATGCGTGATAACTCAACTCGCTGCATAAACATTACAAAAAATTTCTTTGATGCTCTTTAAACCATAACTCTTGGATTTTCAATCCAAGTAGGACATTGATTTTCATTCCAAGATGGCAGACTTATGTCGATCTCAATTTAGATTTGCATGCAAATCTCTTTATCTACGCATGATTTATTCATAAAAACACACTAATATTTGAAGAATTATGAGACTCCATCTTCATTTAGCTCGGCATTTTCGTCGGCGTTTGGAGCAAATGCCGCCCAAACAGTGGGTAAACAAATGACGTCGGGCGGTGTTTGCTGTGTCTCCTCCCGCAAAAGGGAGGAAAATCCCCTTGAAACCTCTGTTTCGATCACCCCCCCCCCCCAGTCCCAAAGCCACATCTCCACCCGCCATCGTCACGCCAAAGGAGACCTCAGATTTTGAAAACAATACCTGCAGAATACCGATTCATAACATCAATCACATGGATAAATTACAGAAAGATTATAACACTACAATGATATAAAAAAGGCACTCCAAATCATTCTCATAATCAAACCATCAATTTACAATATATGGACTACATTGACATAATCAAATGAGAAAATATATAGAGAAGAAGAGAAGTCTAGATGGATAAAGATAAAGATTGGCATATTCCCTCTTAAAATTTCTATTCCTCGGCCTCCTCCCTATATTGTTGATCTAGGCCTTATGATGACTCTAAATGATGAAATCCTATATGGGAAATTGACTTATTTTAGTAACACGATCTCAAATATATAGTTTCGGCAAAAATTTTCCGACAGGTCAGACAACACTAGCATGTCATTGGGGAGTGTAGACCTAAAAGTCATGTCATTTTGTCAAAAATAACTATGAATAATTGTCCACTTGTAAGAACCCCTTTTGGTAATAGTGCATGATCACAGAAATTCTTATGCCCAGAGCTTCTGCCAAGCGGTAATGTTAGCAAATAGGATAACTCCTACTTTATGACATCTACTTTGTGAGGTGAGACATCATTACATCACAGTAATACCAACCTATAAAAAAATTACATAAGGGAATGATGAAGTCCTAATTCACATTTATACACATAATAACATAAAGTCCATGATTATAGCGGAAAACTAGAGCTAAGACATGCGGTAGACAAGAACTAGGGCTAAAACATACCCTTAATCAAGAACAAGATACAGATACAAGTGCTAACATCTCTCCGCTCGTCTACCATGAGTGAGATTGGTGATGTAACTACTATGATCTCCATCAACGTATCAAGGTTGTCTTAATGGGGTTGGTATTGCGGGCCTTACTGCTATGAGGCTCCTAAAGGGAGGTTGTAATAAATCGTTAGTCAATTTGACTAAGTGGATTCCCTTATATTCCCCAAATGCATCTTAAAGCACCGGGTGGTGGGAAGGGTAAAAGTGAAAAACAGTCATATAATTAAGTCGAGTGTTGAAAAAGAAAGTGTTGTGTTATGAATAAGTAACAAGAGATGATAAATAAATAACTCAACTTATAACAATGCTCATACAAACTATAAGTTAAGGGTCTTAGTTTGGTATAATGATAAAACTATAATGTAAGAATAGAGTAACTCAACATATAAGTATGCTCATACACATAAGAATAGAGTAACGTGACATGAGCTAGAAATATGATACAGTACAAAGAGTAACTCAACATATAAGTATGCTCATACAAACTTATAAGACAAGAGACTTGATTTATTGAAAGATAATGGTTGTTAATCGCTTAGAGGGGGGGGGGGGGTGAATAAGTGATTTACTTATTTTAGGCTTTCTTAGTGTTTTCTTTGGTTAAACACAATAGAATAGTAATTTAGCATAAACACAACACATTCACAACACAGGATACCAAGATATATATTGGTTCCCCAATTATGAGTACATCTGCTTTCCCTCTTCACCTATCTGACAGAGTGCTAGCTTAGGCCAACTCCTCCAAATATTCTCAGATCCAATGATCTTATAACTCATGAACAACAGTCCCTTACCTCAGACCTTCAACACAAGGTCCTACAACTCAGATCTTTTGACGCAAGATCCTACACTTAGTTCAAACACATCCCTACCTCAATCTCTACCACTAGATATCTACAATTATATCCTTTTCACAGATCATACAACTCAAATTCTCAAAGAAATCCTATATAAAACTTAGATCCTACAAGGATCCTATAGTTACAAAGGAGTTATAAAGAGTGTGAATCAAACAATAAAACTTGAGTCTTCAATAGAAGCATTGTGTTGGCTTATTATTCCTTGAACAGTTCTTGAGTATTTCTACTTGAAATGAACGGGGATAGATCAATGATACTTTTCCTAGATAGAATGGTCCTCTGAAATTATGTTGATCAGTTCAACCTTTGAAGAAAAATCTCTCTAGAGTATGTAGTGGCTGAAGAACTTGAAAAACTTTTTGGAGCTTGACCACTACAAAAAACTTCCACAGAAAACTTGGAAGAGTATGTGCGTTTAAATCTATGTGTCTGCCAAATTTCCAAGTCTTATTTTATAGAGCACATGATCGACAGAAGGCAAGATGCTTGAAAAGAAAAGCTCCAATGGCTAGAGAATCTGTCTAAGGAAAATTCTGAAAATGGAAAGAATATAACATTAATGGGCATAAACCTCTTCCTCAAGTAACATCTTGATTATGGATGCAGAAAGTGGAATTCGAATTAATTCAAATATATTATGCCATCTACAGCTTAATAACATGAGAGAGCCATTAGACCATGCTTTAGGTTGGTAAAAAACTTCTAAGTAAAACTTCACTTGATGTAGTCAACAAAATCCTTTAGCTCTTGTAGATATAGCAGGCATGATGTACTTTAAGAACCTAACTGAAAGCATCCAACACTTAAGCATTTAGCTCAGCAGAAATCCTTATGTCACGGTGTAGTCGATCCAGTTGATAAAATATATAATCTTCCAAATGATGCAGTCGACAAATTGCTTATCTTTGCAATCGATGCGGTCAATAAATGACTTAGCTTCTACTCAATACAATCAACTTTTCCCTTAGTCATTTAGTCGATGCAGTCGATAAATGACTTAGCTTCTAGTCGTTGCAATCGACTTTTTTCTTAGTCATTCAATTGATGCAGTAGACAAAATACTTAGCTTCTAGCCTATGCAATCGACATTTTCTAGTCGATGCAGTCAATATTTGACTTATACTGATTTGAGCTTCTGTCTCTAATTTCTTGTCACCTCTCTGTTTCTTCTTATGGTAATGATATGTTTAATATATGATTAGATCATAGATCAACGAGAGTTTTGCACCTTGAGAGATTATAAGGACAAAACCCTATTTGGGTGACCATAAGCATACTGCTACATTAGCCAAGCACTTCTGTTAATCTGTCACAACACTAACAACCACATTAAAAACAATATGTTTATTGTTATCTTGAGACATTCTTCAAATCAGGAATCTTATGGATAATATTCCCAACAATCCTCCCTTATTTGAATAAGTCAGAACCTCATATGACAAGAAGCATAAAAACATAAAATAATAATTAAACAAAAATGCACAGGGGATAAATTACTTCAGATTATATATAATTGAACAAAAATATTAGAGTTTAACATTTAAGATAAATAACATGTAAATCCCAAAACAAATACAGTTCAACCCCCTAGTTTTTCAGGACTTAAAATAGCTCTCCTGCAACATTTATCTTCTACCTCTGGAAGTAACTCAGTAGTTTGGGAATATATCTAGTAGGAGGAGGTCCATTTAGGCGATACCTTCTGTAAATCCTTCTCTATGTGTCTTGCTTTTCATGTTTATCTCATTATGTTGAATTTTAGTACCACGAAGTGTTGATGTCATGCTTTCCAAAATTTTCCCATGGTATAAGATGTTACTTTTGGATATAGGGATCCATTCTTCATAACTAGGCATATTCTGGATTTCAATCCTCCTCCTATATCTAGCCAAAATAAACTCTTCTTGGCTCTGAACAACCTTCCTTTTCCTAGATGAAGATGCCTCCCCATAATCAGCTAGAAAAGAATACTCATAATCTTCCCATGCTTCTTTATAGTGTCCTGGAAGATTGTAGTTATAATCAATAACTGGGTCAGTTGGTGAAATGTCTGGCTATGGAGAGTACTGCACTGGTTCTAGATTTAGAGTTGCTCTGGTGGCATTGGAGATACAAATAGCCTGCTAAGCAAATTGTTGAGTATAGTCCTCTCACCCCTTTTTGATTTCTTCAAATGTGTGCTTGCAGATGGCTTCTTGAAAATAAGTTATCTTTTGTTCCAACATATTTACTCCTAAGACTATGACTGTAATGCTCTGCCCATCACAAAAAATATAACAGAAGGTCCGACCGGGGCCCCATGCCATATTCCACGAACAGACGAGAGCGGTACAAAATTGCAATAACAAACATCATTGTATCCCGACGCAACCGCACTTCTAGCAGAAGCAAAGGAGTACCAATAGCCCACAAGACTGAATATCCACAATATAAGAAAAAACTTTTGAATGATAGTTTACACAAATATTCAGTCTTAAGGCCTTACATGATTATACACATGAAAACGAGTGGTTTGCATACATCGGCACGCAGACTGACCACACATGAAAGCAGTAAACAAGCACTTCGACTTTCGAGGGCCAGCATAGCAAAAAAGGCTTCAGCTCGCTACTTCCCGGTCGGAACGCCAGTACCTGCACAAGTCAAACCCACAAAGATGTGGCAAAACAAAGAAACAATCAATATTAGCTGCTACAATTGTAATGACCCCATCCCATTCCCAAGGCGGTGGTACTCCTTCCTTACAAGCAAGTAGTATAATATTTTATATAATTGCACAACCATCACAGATATAGGCACGCACGACCACACATCCAGTGCACTCAGGGCACATTGTTGGTGTACTGAAATTCAAGTCCCACCTCCATCCTAAGTGTTAATCACTTAGACGGTCATTGAGTTTTTTTTGTCAAGGCTACCTTGCCTTACGAACTCTCCCAAGATCAGAAGGTGCACCGAGGAGTGACCTCATCACCTACTAGCATGGGACACATTTGGACTAGCTTTACCCGTACTCAAATTGTCGACATCACACTAGCACAACGCGGGAACGGCTTCACCTCGGCCCGTTATCACAAACATAACAAATGTTATCTAATATGGTCGGCACTCAAGGCCACCAATCTAGGCACTGCATGCCTCACAACTTAACATGCCACTCATCTTGTCCCCAGGACCTGGGCTTGTAATCAAAAATCAACTCATTGGGAGCTATCATGATGTATGCCTACACGTTGACACTGAAAAATCTATGGATTAACCACGATCGCTTCTCTACGATTCGAATTCGACACTCGCACAAAATTACATGCAGCGTACGCACCAAGCAATTATATCACTTTTATGCTAACGTACGGGTAGCCAAACTGTTTAGTATCAAATAGAGGTGATAGGCCAATATCCTTTCCGGCTAAAAGGACCCACCCGGTCCATTCGAGCGAAGGTTGTACCAAAAGAGATCTACCGAAAGTACGATTCGGAAAACGGTAGATCTCTCCCAACAAAAAGTTACGAGGTTCTCCAAACCTTTGGAAAAATAATTCAATCAAGATAAACACAAAACCAATCGAGGAAACCACGATTAAATAACGATTGAAAATTCAACGCCAAGAATTTCCACCACAAGAATATCTAGCAAGGAATCACACGAAAGTAGAAATTTTCGTTACCCAAATCGGAATGGATGATTTCGATTATCTAACTTGGACCACTCTTCAATCGGCTCCGCCAGAGTCACGCCGGATGGAGAGGAAGTTCGTCCGCCTTTGTCGCTTCACGCCTTGGTCATGATCCGTGCAAAGAGATTAAGAAAAAATGGTTTGGGCTAGTAGGGTGGAGGGATGACCAAAACTTGACTTGGAGGTGGTCAGATTTTTGGGCTTTGGGAGGTGGTCGGTTTTTGGATGGTGGTGGAGAGAGAATCGTGAGGGAACGGTTGGAGAGAGGAAAGGTGGCAGCAAAGGTTGAGGGAGAGAGGAGGCTTGGAGTTGGCGGCTTGGAAGGAAGAGTTTAGGGTTGGCCGAGAGGGAAGAGGAAGGAGGAGGGTGGAGGTGTGGTTGGAGGCTAGGAAGGAGGAGGCTAGGGTTGGACAAACTTTAGAAGAGAGAGGGAGGAGGAGAAAATTCTTTAGGAGGAGTTAGCGTTTTCAAATTCTCATTCAACTTGTCCAAATAAAAACATTACATGCCTATATATAGGCTTAATCATACTTTGGCTACATGCAGCCCAACATTAAAAATATAAACTCTAATATTTTTAAACCATAATCAAATAATCAAATGCTCCAAACAAATAACACAATAAATTCAAATAATATTAAAATTATTCAACTAAATAGTATTATGTGGTCTTGCGCCGCGGGCGGCGGCTGTAGCGATGCTCCACACGATCACTATGGTGACACAAGTCATTTGTTGGAGATGGAGAAGGATCTTCCGCGAGCAAGCTTTCATCATCTTCAACATGTTGGGGGCCGTCGTCTCCATCAATCCTCACACACTCGAAAGTACTCATCACCGATGAGTGGTCCCGAAGGTACCGCCATAGAAAAGCATCATCTAAGAGAGCCACCTCCGATTCTGGAAGCCAATAGTCATCGTAGGCCGGACGATCACACCAACAAATCATGTAGTTATGAACATCACCACTGGAGAGGAAAGCACTTCATCCTTGATGATCCTGTCTGGCAAAAAGTTTGTCCTGGAAAACCTGGGAAAAGCATTATGCAATAAAGGAGGAAATTTTCTTCATCAACAACCGACGTACCTCCATTGGAGACCGATGGAGAGAGTGATCCAGACACAAGCTCACCCCCCAACCCATTAGAAAATGTAGTGGAGCTAAACGAACAATTAGATAATTCAAGTGGCGGAGAAACATATGGCGTTAAATCAGAAACATTAAAAATAGGGGAAATACCCAATCAGTGGTTAACTCCAAAAGATATGCGTTTTCTCCTAATTTCTTTAAGATCTGAAAAGGTCCAGCTCGCCAATTTGCCAACTTTTTTATAGTGCCCGAAGGCATCCGTTCAGGGACGAGACGCACCAAAACTAAATCGCCAACCTTAAAGTGAGATTCTATTTTATGTACGTTAGCATGAACTTGATAAGATGCATATTGTGTGGTTAGCGTTTCATTTATGTGCTTATACAAATTATGAATATGGGAGGCAAAATCCTGCGCAAATTGACTTGACTTATAAGATGGCGGTAACAGAATCAAGTCAAGTGGAACTGATGCTTTATATCCGTGCACGATCTCATTCGGAGACAAACCAGTGGACCAATTTTTGGAATTATTATACGCTAACTGAGCATGAGGAAGGATAAGGTCCCATATACCCTTGTGGTCTCCCACAAGGCAACGTAGCAAACTACGTAAACTTTTGTTTACCACTTCTTTTTGCCCATCCGTCTGAGGATGGTAGGCCGAAGAAACCAAAAGTTTGGTGCCCATAATCCTTCCCAAGGTTTTCCAAAAATAATTAGTAAATTTCACATCTCTATCTGTCACTATCGATTTTGGAACGCCCCGATGTCCAACTACTTCCTTAAAATATAATTTTGCAACATGTGACGTATCGTTGGTTTTATTACATGCAATAAAATAAGCCAGTTTGGAAAATCGATCTACTACTACCAGAATAGAATCATGACGTCTAAACATGACAGGCATGCCTTGAATAAAATCCATACTAACGTCTTCCCAGGGAATGGAAGGAATCAGAAGAGGGGTATAAAGTCACGCATTTGTTTTGTTACCCTTAGCTAATTGGCACGCTCGACAACTTCCCACGATTTTATTAACTATTGATTTAAGACCTAGCCAATAAAACTTGTCTTCTACTAATGCGATGGTATTGTCACAGCCAAAGTGTCCACCTAACCCACTGCTATGCAATTCCCAAACGATGAAATGACGTAGGGAAGAACGTGAAATACATAGCTTCGAATGATTGAATAAATAACTGTCACGAATATAAAAGGTCGAAATGGTCGTGGGCGAGTTGTCCTGAGTGGATAAATAGATTTCCTTGAAATCCGGACAATGGACATACTCATCCTTAATTCTATCAAACCCAATCACCTTAACTTCTAGCGTAGATAATATTAACGATACATGACTAAGGGCGTCGGCTACACGGTTGAGAGTTCCCTTAAGGTATTTTATTATAAATGTGTACTCCTGAAGATAGGAGACCCATTTAGCATGTCTTGGACTAACTTTAGTTTGGGAGTTAATAAATCTCAAAGCCTCATGATCAGATAAAATAACAAATTCCTTAGGAAGTAAGTAATGCCGCCAATGTTGGAGGCACCTAACGACCGCGCAAAACTCTCGATCATAATTAGAATAATTCAATTTTGGCCCCGCGAGTTTCTCACTGAAGTATCCAATAGGATGCCCTTCCTGACTCAATACACCACCAATACCAACTCCGGACGCATCACATGATAACTCAAAGACCTTATTAAAATCCGGTAATCGCAAAAGGGGAGCTTCCGACATGCATGATTTAATTACTTGAAACGCTTTAGCGGCCGATTTCGTCCATGTAAAATCATCCTTTTTCACGCACTCTGTAATGGGGGCCACGATACTGCTAAAATCTCTAATAAATCGGCGATAAAACGTAGCTAGACCGTGAAAACTCCGAACATCCCGAATATTGGCGGGCTCCAGCCAATCCTTAATGGCTTGGACCTTCTTAGGGTCTACATGTATGCCCTTCAAACTCACAATATCACCAAGGAACTCTACAGAAGACACATGAAAAGTACATTTTTTTAATATTAATGAATAATATCTCTGACCTCAACGTGGTAAGGATAATCTTCAAATGTGACTTATGATCGATCGTAGAAGTACTAAAAACAAGAATATCATCAAAGTACACTACTATGAATTTTCCTATATAAGGTTAGAAGTCGTGAGTCATCATCTTAGAAAACGTGCTCGGGGCATTGGAAAGCCCAAATGACATAACTAACCACTCGTAGAGCCCTTCCTTAGATTTAAAGGCAGTCTTCCATTCATCACCTTCCCTAATTCAGATCTGATTGTAGCCACTCCTAAGATCCAATTTCGAGAAAATCGTGGCACTAGATAACATGTACAACAAATCGTCCAAGCGAGGGATGAGAAATCGATATTTAATAGTAATTTTATTTATGACTCTACTATCCACACACATCCTCCGAGAGTCGTCTTTCTTGGGGGCAAGTAAGGCGGGTACGACACACAGACTCTTGCTATGACGGATGACCCATTTTGTAATAAATCTAAAATTTAGGCGTGTAACTCTGAGTGTACGGAAGGGTTTAACCGATAGTGAGGAAGGTTGGGTAATGAGGAACCCATGATGAAATCTATGGCATGCTGGATGTCCTGCATGGGGGGTAACTCGGACGGTAGCTCGTCCAGATACACATCCTTAAACTCTTCTAAGAGTTTCCTCAACGCCGGTGGTAAACTCTCAAATGACGACACATCTTTCTTAATTTGCAAACAAACTAACACATACATGACACCATCCATAAAGGTACTACACGCAAGTTCCTTCTTACCTATCAGACTTAACGCTTTCTTTTCGACCAGGACAATCATATCCTTAGAGGGGATCAAAGGATCTTTAGGCAGAGTGGGTTTTAAAATTATTGTCTTGTCATTAAATTTAAGCTCATAAGTGTTAGCTCGACCAAAGTGGGTAACATCATGATCATAAAGCCATGGACGACCTAATAAAACATGACAAGCATCCATATGAATGATGTCACACTAAATATTTTCAGAATAAGCTTTGATGGTAAGGGGTACGAAACAACGCTTTGACACTGGGAGGGATGACTTATCTACCCATGCCACCTTATAAGGTTGAGGGTGCGGCTCAGTAACTAAAGACATTCGGGTCACCACAGTTTTAGAAATGACATTTATACAGCTACCACTATCGATGATCAACCTACACCATTTCTCTCCACTCTTAAAATTCAATGAAAAAATATTCATCCTATTCCAGTCATCTAATGCTCATGAAGTCGCCAGAATACACCTCATGTCCATCATATGGGATTCATCCTCCATATCGCTAGGCACTCCTTCCGACTCGGTATCCTCTCCTGCCTCATAAATCAAGTCGTCTGACTCACATATGGAATCTAATAGGGCTAAGGGCTTGAGCTTAGTAGGACACTTACTAGCATAGTGACCTTGAATCCTGCAAGCGAAACAGGTGGCATTCGTTTTGTTGACCCTTCCTACAGGGACTCTCTCACTCGTTGGGTTTCTACTATTCTTGGCAGTCACAACTATGGAGCTCGAGTCGGTGGACCGGAACTTTCCCTTATCCTTATAGGTGGAAGTGGGAGGTGGTCCTAAGATGGACGTTCCCTTCTGAAACGAGCGATATTTATTTTTATGTACGTCGTGCTTCTCAATATCTAATGCAGCGTTAAAAGTGATGTGTAGGTCGGTGTGACCATAACGCAGTAAGTTTCCCTGGATGTCGGGGTTTAACCCCTTACGAAACCTAGAGAGGGTGACTTCGGGCATCTCTTTCACGCCACATCTAACCATCATGTCCTTAAGTAGACTCATATACTCAGAAACCGACCGATTCCCCTTGCTTAAGAGTAGCCAAATCATCAAACATCTATGTTCGATGGTACGTGGGGACGTAATGCTCCGTCAGCAAGGCCTTCATGTCTGTCCAAACAATTGGTAACTCGCCATTCTCGACTCTCAGTCGTTGCTCCTCATTCAGCCAAAATATCTTAGCCATACCCAAAAATTTCATTCTCGCCACTCGCACCTTATCCGCGTCATTCAGATTGTACCACTCGAAGTAGCACTCTATCTCCATAACTCAGTCTTGGAAAACTTGGGGTTCTCCCAATCCATCGTATGATGGGGGTTTGACCCGGACGGCCCTAGTAATATCAAACTCGTACGATGCTCGCGGAACTTGTTCATTATTATTGTTTAGGTTAGGGTGAATAGTTCCTTCCGCGCGTTGGTTTGCGGGTTGATTACGGGGAGCCGCGATACTTATTCTCAGCTCGTGAAGTGTCTCCCTAATAGCCGTCAGTTGTTTAGTGAATCCTGGCAGAGTTCCTCAAGTGCTGTGAGACCATGACCCTCATCCCATTCGTCCTCCATATTGGAAGAAGACAGGGAATACTCCATACCTAATCGAGTGCGCATGCAACTAAATAGTAGTCTGGTCTAAAGAAAAAGACAATGAAAGAATTGTTTCCGCTTACTATCTAGGGAAAAAAATATATTTTTTATTTTCTTAATGACAATAAATTAAAGACTATTAAAAAAAATTTTGTGACTTTTTTGCAGAAAAAATAAGAATTTTAGGTCGCTATTGGCAGACCAGGGAAATTTTTTTTATATATAATTTTGACATAACGACATGCAATACAAAAGTGCGTGTCGACGTGTACGGCAAGAGGGGGATGGTTCCAATTGAGAAATTGACGTGAACCTCCCTTTGATACCAAATTGATGTAGGCATACACGTTGACACATGAAAATCTACGGATTAACCACGATCGCTTCTCTACGATTCGAATTCGACACTAGCACAAAATTCCACGTAGCGCACACACCAAGCAATTATATCACTTTTATGCTAACGTACGGGTAGCCAAACCGTTTAGTATTGAATAGAGGTGATAGACCAATATCCTTTCCGGCTAAAAGGACACACCCGGTCTGTTCGAGAGAAGGTTGTCCCAAAAGAGATCTACCAAATGTACGATTCAGAAAACGGTAGATCTCTCCCAACAAAATGTTACGAGTTTCGCCAAACCTTTCGAAAAATAATTCAATCAAGATAAACACAGATCCAATCGAGGAAACCACGATTAAATAACGATTCAAAATTCAACGCCAAAAATTTTCACCATAAGAATATCTAGGAAGGAATCACACGAGAGTAGAAATTTTTGTTACCCAAACGGAATGGATGATTCTGATTATCTAACTTGGACCGCTCTCCAATCGGCTCCGCCGGATGGAGAGGAAGTTCGTCCGCCTTTGTTGCTTCACGCCTTGGTCGGGATCCGTGTAAAGAGATTACGAGAATGGTTTGGGCTAGTAGGGTGGAGGGATCGCCGAAACTTGACTTGGTCGTGGTCGGAATTTTGGGCTTTGGGAGGTGGTGGATTTTTGGATGGTGGCGGAGAGAGAACCGTGAGGGAAGCGTTGTAGAGAGGAAAGGTGGTGGCAAAGGTTGAGGGAGAGAGGAGGCTTGGAGTTGGCGGCTTGGAAGGAAGAGGCTAGGGTTGGCTGAGAGGGAAGAGGAAGGAGGAGGGTGGAGGTGTGGTTGGCGGCTAGGAAGGAGGAGGCTAGGGTTGGCCGAAATTTAGAAGAGAGGGAGGAGGAGAAAATTCTTTAGGAGGAGTTAGGATTTTCAAATTCTCATTTAACTTGTCCAAATGAGAACATTACATGCCTATATATAGGCTTACATCATACTTTGGCTACATGCAGCCCAACATTAAAAATATAAACTCTAATGTTTTAAAACCATAATGAAATAATCAAATGCTCCAAACAAATAACACAATAAATTCAAATAATGTTAAAATTATTCAACTAAATAATATTATGTGGTCTTGCGCCGCGGGCGGAGGTTGTAGCGACGCAGCCGACGCTCCACACAATCACCATGGCGACACAAGTCTTTTGTTGGAGACGGAGAAGGATCTTCCGAGAGCAAGCCTTCATCATCTTCAACATGTTGGGGGCAGTCATCTCCATCATATCACAAGTGGTAGCCACTATATTCGCGCGATATTGACAGAACCAAAAATTTGTCTCAAGTTCGGATTCATGCCCAGAACATTCATCTACACACTGGTCTCTGCTAGCAGCACCATTGCCAGCGATATCGCTATCACGGGTGATAACAACATACCATCGTTTCCGTTGCAAACTACGGTGTTTCCTGGAGACACCATACAGTACTTCTGCAATAACCTACAGTATCCCAAAAACTTCAAAATCTATTTATTTTCCATAGAGTCTTCTCCGGCACACAATTCTGTAATGTCCCATTTTGAACTAGACCCGTCGTGCGTGTTTTGTGTCACCTTGGGTGGCTTAGGCCCGATATGAAAGTTTGGGAGAGAGAGCCCAAGGTCACGGTGGTGGTTGGTAGGTCCAGATGGTCAAGTAAACTCGACAAATCATCAAGTGGACTAGACGAATCGTCGAGTGATCTCGATGAATAATCGAGCGAACGGAATGAATAAAGTAATTGAGTGGACCCGACGAACCGTTGAGTGTTCCTCGATGAATCGTTGAGTGAACTCGACGAACGTCGAGTGAACTCGACAAATGGGATGGTCGGGTGAACTCGACAAACCGTCGAGTGTCACTCGACGAAGGGTCGAGTAAACATGATGAATGGTCGAGTAAACACGACGAATGGTCGAGTGAACTCAACGGGTGGAACGGTCGAGTGACCTCGACGAATCGTCGAGTGATCTCGACAAATGAACTTGATGTCGAATTCAGGTGCGATGTCTTATTATTTGTGGCCGGGGAAGAAGTATGGGCCGATCTAGAACCGGAAAGTCTTCAGGGACTCGTGTGAGCGTCGCATTAATTGCTCTTGTCACCTCCAAAATCTTATTTTATGTTATAATCATGTTTGGTCAAATAGGGGGGTGACACATGGTATGGGTGGTCATTCCAAAAGCCTGGGAAGTTGTCAGCCCTACTTCTCTCACCTCAAGACCATTGACCTTGAGTTTATTTTCATTATCCGAGAGCGTCGTTTCCTACGGAATCTACCTTTCTCCGTGGAAGAATGAAGCTTGGAGCAGGTGACCAGAAACAGAATGCCACCACTGTTATGTCACCAAGGAGAAGAACTCGATCCACGTTCGCAAACCAGGTGATCTTCTTACTCTCTCCCTTAGTGCTAGATCTTTAGATCGAAAATTGGGAGAGACATCAGGCTCAAAAGAGCTTGATTTTGGTGAGTTAATTGAGTTTTCTAGGAAGAGACCATGCTAGAACTTCCGTTCTAGGGCATCGATCACCACAAAAATATCTTCGATCATTTCCTCTCTTCATTACAAAGATGGCAAACTTGATTTTGTGAAGAACAGTGGTCTAAAGAGGGAGAAAGTGAGGAGATAAGTTGAACGCATCTTGTGCTTGGTTGGAGGAAGAAGATGAATAGATGACGTACATATTGTCTTTAAGATTCGTGCAAAAACTCTACTTTATCAATAGACAGAAAATCTGTTTTGTACGCGTGACGGACTTCAAGCCTAATTTTAGGCATGATACGTCAGATTCAGGTCTTGGGCTCAATATGAAAGTTGTAGCCCATGGAAAGATATTTCCAACGAGTAGTTGCACATTTTCTGGGGAGCTCTGTAGCTCTCTAAAAGTTAGTTCGAAATTACTATCTTGAAATTAATTAACTTATAAGTGCAGGACAGATTCTGTCCAGGTTTGCGCAGCCATATTCAAACCAGATTTTAGGCATGATAGACTTAGATCTGGACCTGTGACTTCACATAAAATTTTAGTCCTTCAAAATACCTTTTCAGAATGTGGTTAAACTTAATTTTTGGTGGTCTGTAACTCCGGGAAACCTAGTTTCTGTAAACCGTGTCATAAATGTACAGATTTTGATGTTTCATGAATTTCTCTAAAATTGTTTATCGGAAGCTTTGGAAAATTAGTAGATAAATGCTTGATGACAATGCAGACACCCCTATCATGATTATTCGAATGAGCTTGAATTTTGTGTAAATGCTCAAAATGCTAATCATGGCATGTGGTAAAACATTTTCAGGGGATTTGGGTTGATATAACCACTTAATTAATCACTGGTTTGGTGACTTGTGGGTAATTGCATGATATGTTGTATCCTAGATTGTATTATGCATGGACGCAGTTGGAGGTCCTTGGTAGCTTCTCGGCTCGTTGGTACATGAGGATTGAATGGTGTGCATGTCGTTACACAGTTGTTGAATGATCCTGGTTTGAGGAATACTTGTGGCAGGTCTACGGTCTTACCGATTGTCACATCGATGAAAGTTGGCAGTGTTGGGAATATTGCCCTCAATGTTCACTAGATTTGATTTGAAGAGCCATCACCATCAATACTAAGAGCATAGTTGTATTTGATGTTGTTTAAGCTCATTATGTGTAGGATGTTCCTTGGAATAAGTTTAGACATGTTGTCTAAGGGGTTGTGGTAGGTGGTCATAAGTGTAACACCCCAAATCCCAGGATGGGAAAAAGTTGGGTGACACGGCCTGGGACACGGGCATGTCCCAGGGCATGTCCTTCTTAGGTGAGCAGTCGACGCGTGGTCAACAAAATTCGGTTGACGATTATCGAGTGTAGTGTACACGGCCTAGGATACGGGTGTGTCACAGGCCGTGTCATCGAGGTCGACAAACTCAACTCAACGAAGTTGAGCTGGGGCATGTCTAGTGCCGTGTATGGGTACACGGCCTGGGACACGGGCATGTCATAGGCCGTGTGACATTCGGGTTGATTTCGATATTGTGCAGCCTCAAGAACATGGCCACAGACACGGGCGTGTTTGAAGGCGCATCAGGTGACACGGCACATGACATAGCCGTGTCACACGAAGGTGTCACTAGATTGGATAAGTCGGTTGAGCACCGCTTAGGGAACACGACCCGTGATACGGGCGTGTCACCGACCGTGTTAGGCAAAAAATATGATTTTGAGGGAAATCGTGGTCGTCCATTCCTTCAGCTGGGATCCAAGGGCTAAGCTGCCTCCCTGTGTCCTTAAGGCCGGGAAATGAGTTGTAAAAACTCATTTTATTCTTGGCCTTCTCTTTCTACAATCCTAGAGAGAGAAAGAGAGAGGAAGAAGGAGGAGGAGGAAGGGGCTGATCACTGGTAGTGCTGCGGTTTTCCGACGAGAGATCCGAGGCCAGCATTGCGGAGGAAAAGCTGTTGCGGTTCTTCCTAGCCAGTTAGGAGCTCATGGCACCGAAGCGGTCTTCAAGGGTAACAAACTTTCTTCCTAGCCATGTGAAGGCTTCCTTTTTGGCATATGCATATGATTCCCCCACCAGAGGGTGGTTTGTTTTGGGAGTCTTTGGGTGGATTCATGGAATCCCCAGTTGATTGGCATATAGATCCGAAAAATGGAGTACGGAATAGGCATGCTGTGTGAAGCCCATCTGGATAGGTTGGTCTGGATTGGTGATGTTGTATATACAACGGATAAGACTCCGTGATAAACGTGTAGTTTAGGAGTCGACGGGTTGGACCTGTGAAGGAAGTAGCAGGAAGTACTGGAGTGGTAGTCCAGGAAAATACCCGTATAATGCTTGTACTGCTTGTGCTGTTGGGTTCTACCTATGAAGGAAGTAACAAGAAGTACTGGACTGGAAGTCCAGGAAAAGACCTTTATAATGCTTAAAGTTCATAGGTGGTACCTGTGGAATG
Source organism: Platanthera guangdongensis (assembly GCA_039583875.1). NCBI lineage: Eukaryota > Viridiplantae > Streptophyta > Magnoliopsida > Asparagales > Orchidaceae > Platanthera > Platanthera guangdongensis. The sequence goes on from CM077162.1 coordinate 162,559,587, forward strand.
GAGTAACAGGAATTACTGGCGTGGTAGCCAGGAAAGACCCCTGACATTGGTGATATTTGTGGTGTCATACCTGTGAAGAGAGTAGCAGGAAGTACTGGTGTGCCCAGGAAAGACCCGCTGATGTGTGATATAAAATGGGTGTAATGGTAAGTACTGGTGTGCCCAGGAAAACACCCAGGCTTTAATGAAAAACAGGATTGGTGAAACCGACCCGTGCCTTTTCTTTAGCCGCGAGTACGCTGTGCTCAGTGATGGCAAGGCGAGTTGAGCAACGGGGGGTGGATGTTCCGACCTGCGTTATGTCCATCCGACATGAGACCTGAAAGTGCGGTATGTTGTAGCGCATAGCGAGAGTCTTAGGCCTACGTGCCATAACACAATGGGGGGCTACAGGCCAATCCCGGTGTCCTAAGACTAGAACTCCGGCTGCACGCCATGAAGTAAATGCTCAAGTGATTTGCTGTTGGGTTGCGACCCAGATACAGTGGTGGGCAACTAGTTCGCCGGTACACCAAGAATGTGCCCTGAGTGCACGGATCGTCGGGCCGCGTGGCCGACGATTGTGATGGTATGTATGTGCATGAGAGCACATTGTATGAAATATATACATGCTTGTAAAATGCTATTCCTGGAGGGAGGAATACTGCTACCCCAAAAAAGGGGTAGAGTCGTTATAATTTGGTCAGCTGAATGCTGACCGTTGCCTCTGTTTGCCACCGTTGGGTGGACTGTCCCTGTGCAGGTGCTGGAAAGCCAAGCAGGACGCAAAAAGGTTAATGCCCATGCTGCTTTTGATGCTGCTGCCGCTGCTAGCCCTTGAAGGCTAAATGGCATGCAAATGTTGTGTTTCTTTTGATGTGGCCGGCCTGCGTGCCAATGTTTGAGACCACTGTTCTGAAAGCCCTGTAAGACTATAAGGCCAACCGTTTGTATTTGTAAGACATTCTTATGCTATATAAAATGTGGAGCTTTTATATGTTGGACATTCAGGTGTGGCGTTCAATTGTTAGTGTTAGGCTTCCGCTAGAATGCAATGTGTTAGGGTGCGCTGCGCTACTCTGGTATCACTCTGTAACTTCGCCGCCTGTTTTGTGGTATATGCTGTGGGGCCCCGACCGGACCTTCTAGTATATACTATGTGAACAGATGGGGTTGTTACATTTTTGGTATCAGCTATCTTGGTATTTCCTCTCAAAGTCGTGGTCGACTTCTTTTGTGGGGTGGCGAGCACGTGTTTGTGCAACCCAAGTTAACACGAATGAACTCCTGAATGCCCATTATAGGAATGCAAATACATGTGTTTGGGGAACCTGTGTGTTCCTAGTATTGCTTTTGGCAATATGTTTGTTGCTTACTTGTGTAATTTTACGACTGTAGGCGACGAGTGCGACTGCGTGGCAGCAGGAACCCCAACACTCGATGGGAAGCATGACATCAAATGTGGTACCAACATCTCCACCATTGATAGAGACGACTCGACTGATTGCTGATGTGGTTTTTGCAATGCTCAAGGCTTACAATGAGGGACAAGTTCAACCCTCTGATCCGATAATGCATCCTATGCCGGTTAGTGAAATTGAGCAGACAGCATGGGGAAGCGCATCAGCTTCGTCGGTGAACATGTGTTTGAGCCAAGGAGAGGACACAGTTGAGGACTATTTTCATGCATTTGTTGCAATGAGACAACAACTTGAGTTTGTGTTTGAAACCGAGGGGATGAAGATCAATCGGTTTTACGACGGGCTACGTCAGGAACTCCATTTCTTGTTGATGGTTCCTAAGCTATTGGGATTCCAACCACTGGTGGAGTCAGCTAGACTATTGGAGATGGACTTGACAAGAGCCCAACAGATGCCTGGGACCAGAAAAGTGAGAACTCCAAAGGTTGGAAAGTCTGTTCACCGCAAGAGGCAGGGACTCGAGACTTGTACTTGCTATGCTTGTGGCCAGGTACGACACATTGCTCGTGACTGTTGGGATGGTGTTCAGCAACCAAAGAAGTAATACAAGTGCTATTCGTGTGGTAAAGCAGGACATAAAGCCCGAGATTGCCGCGTTGGCTCTTAGCGGGCAATAAATGAGAAGGAAATGTCGACGTGATGATGTACAAAAATAATTGGGTTGCTCATGTATGGTGGAATTATATGTATAGTAAGCCGTTTTGCATGGCAGTTCTAAGATGATGTTTATGCTAAATGAGTACAATACATGTATGTGTGGGATCAACGTGTTTGCACGTTGCTCCTTTATTACATGATAGTTGATGCTTTATTATATGGGGACAATTTTGCCCATCCTTATCAGGAGCGGTCGACGTTTGGTTGAGCAGAAGATAGGAGCGTCTTATGTGGAGATGGGAAAAGTAGTGGTGGAGTCCTCTGCGTCCCAGGAACAATCCTAAGTGTTACAAGTGGGCGATAACCGTATTGATTGCTTTTTTTTGCATCTTGTGTATGTAGTTTGTGTGTGTTGTGCGCACCACATGCCTTGCGATGATTCAGAACACGTTGACGCAAGCACTGTTTGATACGGGTGATTCGAATTTTTTTTTGTCTAAAGATTTCCCAGTGCAACTTGGGTAGACAGAGCATCACGGTGGTGTTTCCGAATGTGGTATGGTGCTTTCTGTTAAGGCTTGCGATGTGGCGGTGCAATTAGGAAGTTGGGATGTCTGTTTGACTGCATCTGTATTGTCGGTATCAGAATGTGCAGGTGTGTTTCCCAAGGATCTCCCTGGGCTACCACCCCAGTGAGAGATTGACTTCTCGATCAAGTTGGTACTAGGTGTGAAACCTGTGGCCCGCTCGCCATATCGCATCGCGCCAAAGAAGATGGCGGAGTGGAAAGTCCAATAGCAAGAGTTGCTGGAGCAGGGTTATATAGGCCCAATCATGTCACCTTGGAGCGCCCCTGTGCTTTTTGTGAAAAAGAAAGACTGGAGTTTGCGGTTTTGTATTGATTATCGCAAACTTAATAGGCTGACAGAGAAGAACAAATATTCGATTCCACAAATTGATGAGTTGTTCGATCAGCTGGTGGGATCGACCATCTGTTCCAAGTTGGACTTGAAATCGGGTAATTACCAGTTGAGAATTCAGGAAGGTGACATTCTCAAAACCGCATTTGGAACACGTTACAGGCACTACGAGTTCACGGTGATGCCATTTGGGCTGTGCAATGCGCCCTCGGTGTTCATGGACTTTATGCACCGAACGTTTCGAGAGTACCTGGACCTATTCGTGATAGTATTCATTGATGATATTTTGGTCTACTCTCGGTCTGAAGCTGATCATGAGAAGCACTTGTGGTTGGTGTTGAATTCGTTGAGGCAGAATACGCTCTATGCCAAGTTCTCAAATTGCAAGTTTTGGCTATCGTCGGTGGCTTTTCTGGGCCATGTGGTGAGTGGAGCGTGCATAGCAGTGGATCCGTCGAAGATAAAGGCCATACAGGAGTGGCCGGTGTTCGCTTCAGTGGCTGAAGTTAGGAGCTTCCTGGGACTGGCAGGCTACTATAGAAGATTTGTTGCAAACTTCTCGCGGGTTGCTTTGTCGCTAACCACACTGACGAGAAAAGATCAGAAGTTCGTTTGGACGCTAGCGTGAGCGCGAGCTTTTGAAGAGCTGAAAGTTTGGTTGACCACGATACCTGTGTTGTCATCGCCATGTGGTACCGATGGATTTGTGATCTATAGTGATGCCTCAGGGAGCGGCTTAGGATGCGTGCTTTTGCAAAATGGAAAGGTAATTGCTTATGGCTCACGAAGGTGCACGAGTGAAACTATCCCGTCCATGACTTGGAGTTGGCGGTGGTGATCTTTGCACTAAAGCTATGGTGACATTATCTTTATGTGAAGGTGGAGATCTATATAGATCACAAGAGCCTAAAGTACCTGTTGGAGCAGAAGGACCTGAGCATGCGATAACGAAGGTGGTTGGAGTTCCTAGGGGACTACACCTTTGAGATTTACTATACTCCCGGGAAGGGAAACGTAGTCGTGGATGCCTTGCGCCAGAGAGCTCCTACAAAAGTGGGTTGGCTGCAAAGGCAGGATGAATGTCTCATCCAGGAGTTCAAAGTGTTCGCAATTTCTTGTGTTTACAAGAATTCCACCGCCAATGCATATCTTACATGGACGGAGGTGCAATGTGACGTTGCGGACCGGATTCGACGAGCAACGGGGCTGGATGAAGATCTCCTACGCTATGCTAAAGATGGGCCAGAAGGCAAGTTCTCCTGGGATGACGGTCTTTTGCGGAAAGAGGGCCGTTTGTGCGTCCCAAATTTGGGTAAATTGAGGGAAGAGCTGATGTATGAAGCGCAGTATACGAAATACTCAATTCACCCTAGGAGCACGAAGATGTTCAGAGATATGAAAAAGTTGTTCTGCTGGCCAGGGCTAAAGAATGATGTTACTCATTATCTGGCCAAATGCCAAACCTGTGCTACGGTGAAGGCGGAATGCCAGAAGCCAGACGGTTATTTGAAGTCGTTGCCGATTCCAGAGTGGAAGTTTGATGATATTTCCATGGATTTCGTGCACAGATTGTCGAGATCTCAGTAAGGAAACGGCTCAATCTGGGTGATTGTCGACCGACTAATGAAAGTGGCACATTTCCTCCCGAACAAGCGGGATGATTCAGTAGAGTTTGACAAAGTTGTATGTGGACCAGACTATGCGGCTACACGGTGTTCCTCGGAGCATCGTAAGTGATCAAGATGGGATGTTCATGTCAAATGATTGGAGGCTAGTTCAACAGCTGTTGGGCACGAAGTTGACATTCAGTACGGCCTTTCATTCCCAGATGGATGGCCAAACTGAAAGAACCAACAGAACAATGGAAGATATGCTCCGAATGTGCGCCCTGGACTTTGGCAAGAGATGGGAAGATCATCTCTATCTGTTGGAGTTTGCCTATAACAACTACCAAGCGAGCAATGACATGTCACCGTTTGAAGCTCTGTATGGTTGGAAGTGTCGTACTCTTTTAGCTTGGTTAGAAGCAGGCGAAGCCAGAGTGTATAGGCGTAATGAAGTCGATGAAGCAAATTCAATAATACGTACTATTCGGGAACGACTACTGATAGCTCAAGATCGACAAGCGAAATACTACAATGCCAAGCACCAGAACGTGGAGTTCGCGGTAGGCGATTGGGTATACTTGAAGATCAAACACTTCAAAGGCGTATCCAGGATTCGACGTTTGAAAAAGTTGAGTCCACACTACCTGGGTCCGTTTGATGTGGTCGAATGAATTAGGGAAGCTGCATATCAGCTAGCTCTTTCGGCAGACTTGAGTGGATTGCATGCTGTGTTTCACATCTCGGTGCTTCGGAAAGTCGTGAAGGATCCATCTCAGGTGATCGAGTCTAATCGTGTGACGATGGAGTATGGGCTAACAAAAAAGGTTAGGGCTATTCGGATCAAGGATCGAGCCAAGAAACAGTTGCGGAACAAGGCAATCAGGATGGTTAAAATCCGGTGGGACAATTGCGGCCGTGAAGAACTCACATGGGAACGAGAGCAGACCATGCGAGCTGAATTTTCCGAGCTCTTTGTGTAACTGTAAGGCAATGCGTGTTACGTTGTATTGCATACTCGTGGAATAAAATCCTTCCGGTTGAGTTCCTTACTTTGTGCAAATTTTGGGGACGAAATTTTTCTAAAGAGGGGAGGGTTGTAACACACCAAATCCCCGGATGGGAAAAAGTTGGGTGACACGGCCTGGGACACGGGCGTGTCCCAGGGCATGTCCTTCTTGGGTGAGCAGTCGACGCGTGGTCGATAAAATTCGGTCGACGATTGTCGAGTGTAGTGTACACGACCTGGGACATGGGCGTGTCACAGGCCGTATCATCGTGATCGATAAACTCAACTCGACGAAGTGGAACTGGGGCATGTCTAGTGCCGTATATGGGCACACGGCCTGGGACACAGGCGTGTCATAGACCGTGTGACTCTCGGGTTGATTTCGATATTGTGCAGCCTGAAGAACACGACCACAGACACGGGCGTGTCTGAAGGCACGCCAGGTGACACGGCCCATGACACGACCGTGTCACTAGATTAGATAAGTCGGTTGAGCATCGCTTAGGGAACACGGCCCGTGACACGGGCGTGTCACCGGCCGTGTCAGGCAAAAAAATATGATTTTGAGGGAAATCATGGCCGTCCATTCCTTCAGCTGGGATCCAAGGGCCGAGCTGCCTCCCTGTATCCTTAAGGCTGAGAAATGAGTTGAAAAAACTCATTTTATTCTTGTCCTTCTCTTTCTACAATCCTAGAGAGAGAAAGAGAGAGGAAGAAGGAGGAGGAGGAAGGGGGCTGATCACTGGTGGTGCTGCGGTTTTCCAATGAGAGATCCGAGGTCAGCGTTGTGGAGGAAAAGCTGTTGCAGTTCTTCCTAGCCAGTTAGGAGCTCGTGGCACCGAAGCGGTCTTCAAGGGTAACGACCTTTCTTCCTAGCCATGTGAAGGCTTCCTTTTTGGCATATGCATATGATTCCCCCACTAGAGGGTGGTTTGTTATGAGTCTTTGGGTGGATTCATGGAATCCCCAATTGATTGGCATATAGATCCGAAAATGGAGTACGGAATATGCATGTTGTGTGAAGCCCATCTGGACAGGTTGGTCTGGATTGGTGATGTTGCATACCCACCGGAGAAGACTCCATGATAAACATGTAGTTTAGGAGTCGACGGGTTGGACCTGTGAAGGAAGTAGCAGGAAGTACTGGAGTGGTAGTCCAGGAAAATACCCATATAATGCTTGTGCTGCTTGTACTTTTGGGTTCTACCTGTGAAGGAAGTAGTAAGAAGTACTGGATTGTAAGTCCAGGAAAAGCCCTTTGTAATGCTTAATGTTCATAGGTGGTACCTGTGAAATGGAGTAACAGGAAGTACTGGCATGGTAGCCAGGAAAGACCCCTGACATTGGTGATATTTGTCCTGTCATACCTGTGAAGAGAGTAGCAGGAAGTACTGGTGTGCCCAGGAAAGACCCGCTGATGTGTGATACAAAATGGGTGTAATGGTAAGTACTGGTGTGCCCAAGAAAACACCCAGGCTTTAATGCCAAACAGGATTGGTGAAATCGACCCACGCCTTTTCTTTTGCCGCGATTACACTGTGCTCGGTGATGGCAAGACGAGTTGAGCAACGGGGGGGGGGGGGGGGATGATCCGACCTGCGTTATGTCCGTCCGACGTGAGACCTAAAAGTGTGGTCAGTTGGAGCGCATAGCGAGAGTCTTAGGCCTACACTCCCTGACACAAATGGGGGGCTACGGGCCAATCTCGGTGTCTTAAGACTAGAACTCCGGCTGCACTCCATGGAGTAAATGCTCATGTGATTTGTCGTTGGGTTGCGACCCGGATACGGTGGTGGGCAACTGGTTCTCTAGTACACCAAGAAAGTGCCCTGAGTGCACGGATCGTCGGGCCGCGTGGCTGACGACTGTGATGGTATGTATGTGCGTGAGAGCACATTGTATGAAATATATACATGCTTGAAAAATGCTATGCCTGCAGGGAAGAATACCGCTTCCTCGGAAAATGGGTAGGGTCATTATAATTTGGTTAGCTGAATGCTGACAATTGCCTCTGTTTGCCACCGTCAGGTGGACTGTCCCTGTGCAGGTGCTGGAAAACCAAGCGGGACTCAAAAAGGTTGATGTCCATGCTGCTTTTGCTACTGCTGCCGCTGCTAGACCTTGAAGGCTAAATGACATGCAAATGTTGTGTTTCTTTTGATGTGGCCGGCCTGCGCGCCAATGTTTGAGACCACTGTTCTGAAATCCCTGTAAGGCCATAAGGCCAACCGTTTGTATTTGTAAGACATTCCTATGCTATATAAAATGTGGAGCTTTTATATGTTGGACATTCAGGTGTGGCGTTCAAGTGTTAGTGTTATGCTTCTGCTAGAATGCAATGTGTTAGGGTGCACTGCGCTACTCTGGTATCACTCCGGAACTTCACCGCCTGTTTTGTGGTATATGCTGTGGGGACCTGGCCGGACCTTCTAGTATATACTATGTGAACAGATGGGGTTGTTACTATAAGTTAGAAACGTGGAGAGACAGAAATCTGTCTAAGTCCACAGGCAATGAGTGAAGATAGTTCACTCAACGCTAGATGCCAAGGAAGGATGCTGGAATAACTAAAAATTGTCTAAGTCCACAGACGTCGAGTGAAGCCAGTTCACTCAATGCCAGATTCCAAAAAGTGTTGAGTAAATGATGGACAGTCAAATCCCAGCAGTTTGCAAGACAGAAATGCGACTAAGTCCATAGGCATTGAGTGAAGACAGTTCACTCAACGCCATATATCAAAATGCATCGAGTACAGCATATCATGTCAAAGCCTCATCATTAGCAAGCTGAAAAATCAACTAAGTCCAGAATCATTGAGTGAGAACATCTCACTCAACGTCTGATGAAAGAAGCGTTGAGTCAAGCTTAAGCAGTTGAAGATTCTATCAAGAATTCTGGCTAAGTACAGAATCGTTGAGTGAGGACAACTCACTCAATGCTAAAGAAGAAGGCGTCGACAAAGCAATGATTAGTCAAAGCCTAAAGAGAGATAGATAGGAAAATCTATCTAAGTTCAAATGCATTGAGTAAGGACTGCTCACTCAACGCAAGCTCATCAAGAAAATTGGCTAAGTACAAAAGCGTTGAGTGAAGGCAGTTCACTCAACGCCTCATCAACAGGAAGGCAGGCAAAGGCAGAAGCGTTGAGTGATGAAGGCTCACTCAATGCATTCATAAGGAAAGTTGCGGCCAAGTACATAAGCATTGAGTGAAGCCAATTCACTCAACGCCTCAACAAAAAATCAAACAGTCAATGAAATGGCTAAGTCTAGAAGCATTGAGTGATGAAAGCTCACTCAACGCTTAAATAGTAGAGGTATTGTCCAAGGACAAAAACATTGAGTGAAGGCTACTCACTCAACACACTCAACTCCTGGCAGTGCAGAAGAAATTAGATAAGTCCAGATTCGTTAAGTGAAGTCAGTTCACTCAACGCACTTAACACACTCAATGTGTAACACCCCCTATCCGTCGCATATCATATAGCAGTAGGTCCGGCCGGGGCCCGACGCCATATACCATAGACAGACCGGGTGGTTACTCATTGTGTTGGATCCCTAGTTTTATTTGGGCTAGGTTCACTAACTTAGGATGATGTGACCCAACATTTATAGCCAGGGTCATAATTGTGTCCTAGAGTCTAGGCCAAGTCCTCAGTAGCAACATCACATGGACAAGCCATCATCAGACTACCGGAAACTCAAGACATAGAGGTTTTCTAGAGATTCAGAGATTTCTCAAGAAACTAAGTAAAATGAGTTCGACATTTGTCGAACTCAGGTTGACGATAGTCATTCTCAGCTCGACAATCTTAGAGATATTTTCTCTGAGCTGAGCTCGACGAACTTCAATCACAGGCCGACAATCCTTGGACTCCACCTTCAGCATTTTAAGTCCAGACTGTTCTCTAGACTCAGGTCGACGAACCTAGTTCTCAGGTCGACGAACTTCATTCTTTGCTCGACGATTGCTGGACTTCCACTTCAACTCTATTGCCAGAGGTTTATCAATTTTTCTCTAAGTCCAGAATCATTTTCAGCTCGACGAATTCAAGGTTCTCCAGACTTAGCTCGACGAACATTATTCTTTGGTCGACGAATCTTTGGACTATTACAGTATTCTGTCGAGACTATGTTCTCTAGTCTCAGGTCGACGAACTCAGTTTTCTGCCCGACGAATTCTGGAACCAGAAGACTTATGTCGACACTCAGAGTATATGTTGACATCAACTAAGTTGACACTAGAAGAGTTTGTGTCAACATCCAGATCATCAGTCGACATTGTGGAAAGGCTATGTCGACATCACACAGAAGACTTAGGTCGACACACATGAGTAATTGTGTCGACACAGAATATTTGACAACTCCAGAATAATTGCTGAACTCCAGTCGACGAACACATTTACCAGCTCAACGAATAGGCAAAGATCAAAAGAGACAGTAGTTCAGCTTCCAGCTCGAGGATCGTGGAACTCAGCTCGACGAACAGAAGTCGTCTGGTCGACAAATACAACATCTCAGCTCGATGAACTGTGGACTCAGCTCGACGAATTCTGCCAACTGTTCGACGATTCCAGACTTGGTTATTTCCGGCCTTCTATCCCCACTCTAATGCGATAATTCCTGAGTAATTAATGCTCTAACATTCTCTGAATGTATCCGTTAGAGGGAGCATTAATTATGGTCTTCTCCAGGATTATTGCTTGCCATTTTTCCACGGGACAGTTGGGGAAATAAATCAATGCCGATTATTCTCAAGGCTGTCAGCATTAATTACAGAGGCATTCAAATTTTTGAAAGATAGAGAAGAAGAGAACAATGTCGACACAAATATACAGACTGATATAGAGAATCAAGATCATTGAGAAAGCTTCACCCAGAGCATAACTTACTGAGAAGCACACAGAGACACAGTGAAAAATATTCTGTCTTGAAAAATCTGCTGTCAACAAGAAACATTTTCTGATACACAGAAGCTCTTGACCAGAAGCTCATCAGCACTTGAAGAAGAAGAACAACAATACCTATATCAAGAGTCTTCTTTCTTCAAGTACTCCAGAACACTTCAAAAGGACAACTTCAGTTCAATTTGTCAAAGAATTTTCTGAAGATTATAGCTGGTCAAGGATTCAGTTTGAAGACCTATCACCCTGAAGCTTAGCTCCTATTTTCCCCTGATCCATTCTACATCTCAGTGGGAGCCATAAGCTATAATCAAATCCACTAGTATTCTCAGTTGTATATTGAGAAAGATAAGACAAAATCATCTCTCACCCCCACTGTATAAAGGGTTGTCATCTCCCTTCAAAAGTGATTCCTTGGTTGCAAGTCTCCTGATCAAAAGACTTGGGTTGGTTTTTGAGCACATGATCAAAAGCTCATTGGTGTCAGGCACCTGATCAAAAATCTTAGTGGATTCCTACCAAGGGTGGTAGAAGAGTGGATGTACCCTGGTTGGGGAACCACTATAAAATTCTTGTGTTGTCTGGTTGCCTCATTTTCTTGTGTTCTTGCTGTGCTTGTACTTTAGGTTTATTGTTTGCTAGTCTATTAATTTTTGCACTTTTAATTTACAGCAAAAGCTGTAATAGCTATTAATAATATTTAAGAATACTCTATTCACCCCCCCTTTAGAGTATTTCAGATCTAACTCTCATTTTCAATTGGTATCAGAGGAGGTTCCTTTGGTTATGAAAGTGCAGCTAGATCTGATATACTCTAGAGGGGGGGGGGGGGGTGAATAGAGTATATGGTGCTTGAAAACTTTTTACAACAATTGTTGTAATGTGAGTGAGCAGGGAAGTAATTATAAATCTAATTACAGAACTAAACTAATCAAAAGCTAATCACAGAACAATCACAACTAGAAACCAAAATAAAGGCAAGCAAAACCAGATGACACAAGGAAATATAGTGGTTCCCCTAAATTTGGGTACATCCACTCTTCTACCACCCTAGGTAGGAATCCACTGCAGGATGAGTTGATCAGGTGTCCTGGGCACCAATGAGCTTTTGATAAGATGCTCAAAAACCAAATCAGAGTTTTTTGATCAGATGTCTTGCCACCAATGAGCTTTTGACAAGGTGCTCAAAAACCAAACTCAAACTTTTGAAGGGAGTTTGAGAAACCCTTTACAGAGATGGGGGTGAGAGAATGATGGAAGTCTTCTCTTTCTCAAACAGCTGAGAAGACTATGTGGATTGATGGTGTCAAAGCTCCCCCTGAGTCCTTGAGATCTTCAGGAAAAGAAGCTTTGCTGTAGGGTGATAGGCCTTCAAAAGTTGATCTCCAGCAAAAGATGATTTCAACAACAGCTGAAATGTTAGGTGTCTGGAGTCTTGAAATATGTTGGCCTTGAACACTTGAGACAAGAGAGATCTGAGGATTTCAGGAAGTTTGATCTCCTTGGATGTGTGTTCTTGAGAATTCTTTGAGACAGAGAATATTTTTTGTGTACTTGTTTTTCTTGTCTGTGTGTGTGTGAGAGATTCAAAAATTCTTATCTTTTATTCTCTGGTACTGAATAGAAAAGTATCCTCTGTCAAGAATAGCCGTTGGTCTGCATTAATTGCATCCTTAATTGCAAAATGTCTTCTGGAGGAAAGTCCATAGAAATATTCCTTGAAAATCCCTTGAAACTTGGTCCAGAAATAAATGAAAACGGCTAGAAAATCTTCTGAATTAATTGCAGAATAACTCCTTAACTGATCTGAATTTGAATCGTGAAAAATCCTTGAAGTTATCTGAAAACGTCGAACTGAGCTCTGCTATCGTCGAACTGAGCTCAGCGATCTGGATTTATACTGCAACAAAATATCATCGATCTGAGCTCAAAGATCGTCGAACTGAGCTCAGAGATAGAAATCCAAAGCTGAGTCAAGATCGTCGAACTGAGCTCACCGATCGTCGAATGGAGTTCGACGATATGAAGAAGTTGAGCTCAGCGATCGTCGAATGGAGTTCGACGATCTGTCGAAGTTGAGCTAGACGATCGTCGATCAGAGTTCGACGAATCGTCGTGCTGAGCTCGACGATATGACTTAGTCTCAAACTGAAAAAGTTTTGGTCTTGAGGTCAGCTTCTAAACTTAGACTTCTAACTCTTAGACTCAATTCTAATTGACCTTTAGGACTATACAGGAGGTCAAACATTTGTTTCCTAGAGACATAGTGATCCTGACCCAAATTAGTAATAGGGTGTTCCAACAATCTCCCCCTATTTGGGTTAGGATTACTATTTACAGAGTTTGGAAAAACTTAAATAACATACAAGCAGCAAAACAGAAAAGCAACAAGCTAGACATTGCAGAACCACAGATATATATATATATCATCCCAGATAATAATTGGAGTGATTGTCACCTTACATTGTCATTTCCTTTCCTTGCCCTTAACAAGTTTGATTTCTCTGTTGGGATTGAGGGCTTCCTTCTTTGATCTAGTATCATCTGCTGCACCTAAAGTGGTTTGCTGTTTGGGCCTGGGAACTACAGCTTCAGGATGCAGTTCCATGTACCTGTCAGAATCAAAAAAACTGCTTGATGCATATTTTTCCAACTCTTTCTTTCTTTATTCAGACATTGTAGAGATGTTAGATGAGTCTCTTCCTTGCTCTTTAGCTTTCTTGATCCGATCCAGTGCAGCAAGTTCTTTCATCCTTGCAGTCCAAGTAGCTGGATTATTCTCAGGGTCCTCAAAAGGTACTGGTGGCTCATATCTGTTAGAAGGATTGTCCTGAGGAGGCCTGGATGAAACAGTTTCCTTTAATTTATAGGAAAAAGGACCAGAGGTGGTGTCAGATGAAATTTGTCCTTCCCTGGAGTATAGGTGTTGCCTTGAGTATCCTTTAGAGTAAACTTGGACTTCTCTTTGATTGCCTCTGTATCCTCCTCTCCTGGATTGAGAACCCCTGGATTGACTTCCCCTATGGTAGCATCTAGCATGTGGCTGATAGGGGGTTTGGCTTCTAGCAGGGGGTTGAGCAGCAGAACTTCCATCTGCACCTGCATCAAGAGGAGGTGGTGGAGGAGGATGAGAATATTGGAATTGTGAAGAACCCTTTTCATATTTCCTTTTCTTTTTCATTGCTTTGAGTTGATTCTTAGAGTACTGCATCCAGTGCTCAGTGATAGGGCAATCATGAAGAATGTAGTATGGTATGTCATTGTTATCCTTGACCTTGGCAGGAGGTACTCTCTTCATGGCTTTGCTCCTTGCCTTTCTTTTCCTGGCAATGGTAGCAGAAGAATCATCAGAGTCTGTTCTGTACTCATCACTTTCAGAACTCTGATCATCATACAGGGCATCAATTTTCTTCATCAAATCTTTCTTGAGCTGTATAGAAGAAGATGAGGCAGCAGAGGGTGTAGCAGCAGAAGTTGAAGCAGTAACGGTAGTGACAACAGCAGATACAGAAGTTGTTGCAACAGATAGTGAAGGTGTGGCAGTTGAAATAGAAACAGTAACAACAACAGCAGATACTACAGGTTCTGGAGAAGTGACAACAGCAGCAACAACAGTTTCACTAACAACAACATCAACAGTAGAGATATCATTAGAAAATGCAGAAGGCTCAAACTCAGGTGCCTCTGTCATAAGGATCTCCTTATAAATTGGGTCATCAGCAGTATCAGCAATATTATCAACATAATTTTCAGCAGCAGGAGGGGCAGCAACATCAGAAACAACAGCAATGCTTTCAGCAGAAGTGGCAGCAGCATACACTGAGTAGACAAATGAGGTGATGATGCTGGGGTCATAGCAGGAGAATGACACAAGGGCCTTGGACAGATCCTCTGGGGGCTGGATAGCAATTGTCTCTGGCAGACATCTGAAATATGTAGAATCAAATTCTGAGAGCAAAGACCTGAGGTCTATTGCAAAGACTGCAGCAGGAGGAACTGGATCTTGAGACACAGCAGCAGGAGCAGCAGTAACAGGAACTGAAGAAACATCAATAGCAGCAGCAGCAGACAGACTCACTTCATAGGGCATCTCCCCCTGCCTAGATTCAGACAAGGCTGGATCAAGGCATACTGCTGAAGGGGCTGCCTGAGGGAATAGAGAGGAGAGCCTGGCAGAAAGGGCTGCCACTGACAGAAGTAATGGAGCCAAGGAGGTCTCCAAAAGAAGAGATAGCCTGAGGGCTAGCAATTCATACAGCCTGTCAGCAAGGGCTGGAATGTCTACTTGCTCAGTAGTGACTGGAGCAGACGTAGAGGATGGAGGTGTAGCTGTTGGTGAGGGTAGTGGAGAGCTGGTGAATGGGGGAAGAGATGGCTGAGGTGTGGGTAAGGTGGATATGGAGGACAGTGGGATGGAGATAGATGGGGTGAAGCTGGGTTGGTCAATGATCTCTTGTAGAAGATCTTGATAAGATGTTGAGGATGAGGGTAGCTCAGGAGGAGAGGATGGTGAATCATCCATGAAGGAATCATCAATGAGTGTGAAGGAGGGAATGGAGGGTGATGAAGTGGCAATGTCTGTTGGAGGGTAGGTGAATAATGGATGGAATTGGTCCTCTGTGGTTGGAAGAGTGGGGATTGGAGATGGTGTGGATGTTGGAGAGGGGCTGGAGATGATGATGGTGGATGGAGTTTGAGTGGTAGATGGTATGGGAAGAGATGGAATTAGAGGAGGAGGAGGAGAAACATCAACAGGCAGGTCATCTGCAGGGGCAGAGACCTGTGGGGAAGTGACTCTGAGAGTCCTTGTGCCTGAAGGAGTGCTTGCGGAGGGCCTGCTGGGCTTGATGATTTGTCTGTCCCATTTACCAAACAGGGCACAAGATAGTCTCTTGGATGCATTGATGTGGATTCCAGAAGAGACCAGCAATGCAGGGCACCTATTCTGCAGAAACACCCCTAGAATTCTTCCAAAGTTTACAAAACTTTTATTGATCTTCTTCTTAATGAGGTCAAAGAATACCTCTCCCCAATTCAGATTCTTCCTGTCTACTTGTAACGCCCAAAAACTCAAAGGGAGCAAAGGGGGGGGGGGGACGTTTTGGGCCAGTTTGGGTTCTGGCTGCAGGCACACGGCCTAGGACACGGGCGTGTCCCAGGGCGTGTCAAGCCTGTGTCGACACTAAGGAGGGAAGTCGACACTTTGGTCTCGACATTGTGTCGATACTGGGCACACGGCCTGCGACACGGGCGTGTCGCAGGGCGTGTCGACCCGTGTCGACACTTAGCCGTGAAGTCGACACTGTGCTTTGACGAAGTGTCGAGACATGGCACACGGCCTGCGACACGGGCGTGTCGCAGGGCGTGTCGACCCATGTCGACACTTAGCCGCGAAGTCGACACTTTGGTCTCGACACTGTGTCGAGACAAGGTACACGGCCTAGGACACGGGCGTGTCCAAGGCCATGTCAGTAGGTCGACGATCTTCGCTCGACGAAGTGTCGAGTGTCGAGACCGTGTACACGGCCTGGGGTCCAGGCATGTTGAGGTGACACGGGTAGGGACACAGACGTGTCCTAGAACCCGTGCAGTGCTCGGGTTGTTTTCGGGGGAAAACGATGGGGCTACACGGCCGGCCACACGGCTGTGTCAGGTGGAACACGGGCGTGTCAGCTCGAACACGGGCGTGTTCGATACCCGTGTGAGGTTCCAGGTGATTCAATTTTGACGGCGAATGAGGCACACGGCCCTGGACACGGGCGTGTGCCAAGCCGTGTTCGGTCCAGATTGGGCATTTCAGTCCCGAATCAAAGCCGTTCGTTTCCTTATTTTGAGATCCAACGGGTGGGGGTTGTTCCTGAAGGGATATACCCGGGATTGGACTTAGAAAACCCTCACTTTTCATAACTTGTTATCTTTCTAAAAGTTTAGAGAGAGGGGAGAGCTAAGGAAGGAAGGAGAAGCTAGATCCCGCCATTGGAGGAGCTTCGGAGCTCCAAATCGCGAGCCGACTCCGGATCCACGGAGGCAAAGCTAGTGCGGTGCTTTTCATCCGATTACTTTTCAATGGCGCCAAAGAGGAACGCTAGGGTAACGATCCTCATCTTGAGCATGAGTAGCTCTCTTTCTTTGCATAGGAAGCCCGCTCTCGCGAGTTTGCGGAGAGTTGGAGGCGTTCCTTCGGGTAGATATGTGAAGTACCCGTTGTTTAGAGTCTGTAAGCGAGAACGGACATAGGCATGATGTGTGAAGCCTACCCGGACATGTTGGTTTGGATCGGTGATGTTGCATTGCATAATGCCGGAGAAGACTCCACACTATGGATTGTTTTTCGGGTTTTCTACGCGGTAGATTGCAGCAGGGAGCCTTGGGGACTAACCCAAAGGTGCACCCGAAAAATTGGGCGGATACGAGATCTTGCCAACTTGGTGGCCTGAGAGCCAACTTGAACATAACCGGGTTATGTGAATTGTGATGGAAGTGGGACTCGGTGGAAGTTTGACCCGCGCAAATGGCTTAAATTGTCGTTGCGATGTGAGCACGGGTTATATGGAACCGTACCCGTTCTATGTCGTTCGGTTAAAGAGACCTAAAGGCACGTGACACTTACCGTTGGCATAGATTAGGGTCTTCGGCGGTCAATGGCTTAAATTGTCGTGACCCAGGCCAAGAAGACAAATTGCTCATAGGTTTGGCCGTCTAAGTGGCGGTGGTGAGTCCGGAATGTCTATGGCTTTAATTGACGTGACATCGACCGGTTCACCAAGAATGTGCCCTGAGAGCACGGGGCGTGTGGCCGTGCGAGCCAACGTCTGTGATGAAATGGCTATATATATTTATTGCTCGCTTATGCAAATGAAATGCAGGGAAGGAGCATCGCCGCCCCGAGTTAGGGGCGAGATCGTTATAATTTGGTCAGCATTGCTGACCGTTGCCTTGTTTTGCCACCGTGCGGTGGTTTGTTGCTTGCAGGTGCAGCTGGACCAAGCGGTCAATAGCGGGCTAAAGCCCTTTTTGCGAAGCCGGCCCTCGAAGGCCCAAATGGAAGTGTTTACTGTTTTATTCATGTATGACCGGCCTGCGTGCCGTGGTTTGTAAAATATGTAATATCAAGTGAAACATTTTGTAAAGCCTTAAGGCTTATTTTGGGTATTTTGTATAACATTCCTAATTTGTATTAGTGGACATTCGTGCTTGTATGCTGGGTTCTTTGTCACAACTTTTATAAACTTCTTCCGCTAGAATGCTCTGTGTAGGACGTTGAGATTGGTTGGATGGTTTCCATAAGTAACCACCCAGTCTGTCTGTGGTATATGGCGTCGGGCCCCGGCCGGACCTACTGCTATATGCTATGCGACGGATAGTGGGTGTTACAATTTGGTATCAGACTACTGGTTTTGGTCGGGCTTACACTGAATTCGTGGGTGAATTCTTTTTAAGGGGTGGTGAGCACATTGTGTGCATCATCGTTATAATGGTAAAAGAACCCATGAATGTCCACTTAGGAATGAAAATACTCGTGTTTGGGGAACCTGCGTGTTCCTATAATTGCTGTTTGCAATTTATTTGGTCGCTTAACGGTGTTTTGTACCACTATAGGTGACCAGAAGTTGTGTTGGGCCGTCAGAACGCCGAGTTTCTGAGGCTAGTAGTGCACTGGATGTTGCTCCTGCAACACCTCTGTCGGCTGAGAATATTCGATTGGTGGCTGAAGCGGTGTTGGCCGTGATAAATGCGCAGCCTGCAAGGCAAGCGCAGCAGCCCGCCCCTGTGATGGAGCAAGAACCTCTGCAAGAGGCTGAGCCGAGGAGAGTGGAGCAAGTGGTTGTGGAACCGGTAGTGCCAAGGAGGGCAACTGAGAGGCAGCTTAAGCATGTAATGAGCTTTAACCCTCCGTTATTCTCGGGGTTGGGAACCCCATCTCAGGCTGAAGACTGGCTCTCCAGGGTGAAGAGAGTCATGACAGCGACGAAGACGGAGGAGTGGCAAATGACCACCATCGCTACGTTCCTTCTGGACGGTGAAGCGAGGATGTGGTGGGAAGGATTGGAGCTGCATCATTTGAGGGGTAGACAACTGATAGACGTTACGATGGAAGAGTTCTCGGGATTGTTCTTAGCAAGATACCTCTCTTCTACTCAGAGGATTTCGATGGAGAATGAATTTCTGAAGTTGGTTCAGGGTGAGAAGAGCGTGGATGAATATCTCCATGAGTTCACTCGTTTGAGTCGTTATGCTAGCTCCACCATCATGGATGAGGAGCGCAAGACTAATCGCTTTTATGAAGGCTTGAGGGATGAGTTGAGACTACTGCTTTCGGGGCCGATGACGCAGGGTTTCTTAACCTTGGTCAATACTGCCCGGTCCTTGGAGAAGGACATGAAAAATGTACAAGCAAAGAAAAGCTTGGGTGAGAAGAAATCTGAATTCAAAGTGCCGACTACTTCAAAGTCCGGCTATCGGAGGGCTTTCAAGAAGCATAGGACTTCGGGTCCAGCTCCTTCTGGTGCTTCTGGGGCGACTATGAGTCGGACCCCGGGCGCGTGTTTTACATGCGGAAAGACGGGGCATTTTGCCCGTGATTGTTGGAGCGGACGTCCTAAGAACGAGAGAATGCCGGGAGCTACTTATGAAGAGAAGGGAAAGGCGGTGGAGTCGACCGCATCCCACTATACTCCGGCCCAACCAAGGGTGTACAATCTTGGCCAACAGGAGGCCATCAAACAAGCTGATGTGGTGACATGTACGGTTTAATATATAACAAGTCAATTTCTTTAAATACTTATTATGCACATGTTACCTTACCACTGCTTGTTTAGGATTTGTATTGATTTGTGAAAATCTGGCACGAGCACTCTTCGATATGGGAGTGTCACACTCCTTCTTGTCCGAAGGATTTATATCACGCATCGGAGTCCCTTCTTCGATGGCAAAGGATAATTTGGAAGTGTTATTGCCCAATGGGTATTCGATGCGAGCGGATAGGATCTGCAATGTTAAGATTCGTATTGGGGAGCAGGAGTTTGACCTGCGGGCGTCTTTACTTCCGTTTATGGAGTTAGACGTCATTTTTGGCATGGACTGGCTCTCGGAGCAGCAAGCCCATATAGATTGCGGTAGCAAGGAAGTCAAGCTGGGAGCAAGTCGCGAGACGACTTTTACGGGCTTAAAGGGGTCGAGCAAGACGTTGATGTCTACTCTTCAGGTTGTGAAGGCGGTTCGTGCCGGAGTAGAACTGTTCTTTACACTAGTGGAGGTTGCAAAGCTGAAGCCCGCGTTGGATTGTATTTCACTGGTATCGGAATAACCTGATGTGTTCCCCGCAGATCTTCCTGGAGCCCCGCCTCAGTGGGAGATAGATTTTACGATCGAGCTAGTGCCAGGTGCAAAGCCTGTGTCACGATCTCCGTATCGTCTAGCGCCTAAGGAAATGGCGGAGCTGAAAGTTCAACTGCAAGAGTTGTTGGAGCAAGGCTATGTGCGCCCGAGTTCTTCGCCTTGGAGCGCACCGGTCCTCTTTGTTAAGAAGAAGGACGGAAGCTTGAGGCTATGTATTGATTATCGGGAGCTCAACAAGCTGACGGAGAAGAACAAGTACCCGATCCCTCGGATTGATGATCTCTTTGATCAGTTAGTCGGGTCGACGGTGTACTCGAAGTTGGATCTCAAGGCTGGGTACTATCAGCTGCGAATAAGGGAGAGTGATATCCCGAAGACAGCGTTTAGTACGAGATACGGGCATTATGAGTTTACGGTCATGCCGTTTGGGCTGACAAATGCGCCGTCAGTGTTCATGGATTTGATGAACAGGACTTTCAGGGAGTACTTGGACCATTTCGTGATCGTCTTCATCGACGATATTTTGGTGTACTCGCAAAGTGAGGAAGATCACTTCAAGCATCTTCATTTGGTGTTGGAGACGCTAAGGAGAAATCAGTTGTATGCCAAGTTCTCGAAGTGCGAGTTTTGGCTATCCTCAGTGGCGTTCCTCGGGCATATAGTGAGTGGAGAGGGTATTGCTGTGGATCCGGCGAAGATTGTTGCGATACGGGAGTGGCCTGAGCTTGCTACTGTAGCGGAAGTCCGGAGTTTTCTGGGGCTTGCCGGCTATTATAGGCACTTCGTAGAGAACTTCTCGCGGATAGCGTTATCTCTCACTACTTTGACGAGGAAGGAGCATAAGTTCGTCAGGACGTCGGAGTGCGCACGAGCTTTTGAGGAGTTGAAGTGTCGGTTGACCACAGCACCTGTGCTGAGTTCGCCATGTAGAACCGAAGGCTATGAGATTTATAGTGATGCTTCGGGCAGCGGTTTGGGTTGCGTGCTACTGCAACACGGAAGTGTAATAGCTTATGGCTCGAGACAGCTAAAAGTGCATGAGAGGAATTATCCGGTCCATGACTTGGAGTTAGCGGCCGTGATTTTTGCCTTGAAGCTGTGGAGACACTATTTGTACGGTGTGAAGATTGATATCTACACCGATCACAAGAGTCTGAAGTATCTTATTGATCAGAAGGATCTGAATATGCGGCAGCGTAGATGGATGGAGTTCCTGGGGGACTATACATTCAAGATCCACTATGTTCCTGACAAAGGAAATGCGGTTGCGGACGCGCTGAGTCGCCGAGCCCCAGCTCAAGCCCATTGGCTATCGGTGTATGATGAGCGGTTGGTGCGAGAGTTGGAGGCGTTGGAGATTGTTTGTGTGGACAGACAATCAAGTACTGAAGCAGTTTTGAATTGGACTGAAGTCCAATATGACCTGGCTGATCGTATTCGGCAGGCTTTGGATATGGATGCTCATATGAAGCAGTTCATGGTAGAGGCTCTGGATGGGTCAAATTCCCAATTCGTCGTGGAGGACGGATTACTTTGGAAAGACGGTCGTCTGTGCGTCCCAAGTGTGGGTAATTTACGGGTGGAGTTGTTGTACGAGGCACACCATACCAAGTACTCGATTCACCCGGGGAGCACGAAGATGTAACGTGATGTAAAGAAACTGTTTTGGTGGCCGGGTTTAAAGAAGGATGTGGCGCTATACGTAGCAAAGTGCCAAACTTGCGCCTTGGTAAAGGCGGAGTGCCAAAAGCCGGGAGGATTTCTTAAGTCCTTGCCTATTCCGGAGTAGAAATTTGACGACATCTCTATGGACTTTGTGCACAGTTTTCCAAGGTCGCAAAAGGGGAACGACGCCATTTGGGTGGTTGTTGATCGATTAATGAAGGTGTCACATTTTATTTCGCATAGGAAGGATGATCCGGTGGAGAAGCTGGCAAAGATTTATGTGGATAACATAGTACGGCTTCATGGTGTGCCCCGCAGCATCGTGAGTGACCGAGATGGGCGGTTCACGTCCAATGATTAGAGGCTTGTGCATCAA
The DNA here is from genome assembly GCA_039583875.1 of Platanthera guangdongensis. Lineage (NCBI taxonomy): Eukaryota > Viridiplantae > Streptophyta > Magnoliopsida > Asparagales > Orchidaceae > Platanthera > Platanthera guangdongensis. Next base: position 162,581,460 of record CM077162.1, read on the forward strand.
ATGTTGGGAACAAAGCTGAAATTCAGCACAGCCTTCCATCCACAAACGAATGGGCAGACCGAGAGGATAGAACCATGGAAGACATGCTTCGCATGTGTGTCTTGGATTTTGGAAAGCAATGGGAAGACCACCTTTATTTGGTGGAGTTCGCATACAACAATAGCTACCAAGCGAGTATTCAAATGGCTCCCTTCGAGGCCCTATATAGTATAAAATATCGCACGCCGTTGTCTTGGTTAGAAACGGGTGAGTCAAAGTTGTATAAACGATCGAAAGTGGAGGATGCTACTTCTTTGGTGAGAACCATTCGGGAGAGGTTGCTTATCGCTCAGGACCGGCAAGCAAAGTACTATAATGCCAAGCACCGGAACGTGGAGTTCGCGGTGGGCGATTATGTATACTTAAAGATCAAGCCGTTCAAGGGTGTCTCGCGGGTGCGGCGATTTAAAAAGCTAAGCCCGAGGTACCTTGGACCGTTTGAGGTTTTGGAGCGAGTTGGTGGAGCGGCATATCGGTTGAAGCTTTCAGTGGAGCTTAGTGGTTTACATGATGTATTCCATATTTCGGTGCTTCGGAAGGCGGTGCAAGAGCCTACGCAAGTGATCACGGTTGATCAAGTGCCGGTGGATAGTGGGCTAATGACAAAGGTTAAGCCCGTGCGGATTGAGGACTCGGAGGTCAAGCGGCTACGCAATAAAGAGATCAGGATGGTCAAGGTCCAGTGGGACAATTGCGGTCGTGAGGAGCTCTCTTGGGAGCGAGAGCAGACTATGCTTGACGAGTATCCGGAGTTGTTCCGCTCAGGTACAAATTTTGGTTTTGTACATGTCTTTCCTTTATGTAATTTCGTGGACAAAATTCTTTTAAGAGGGGTAGAGTTGTAACGCCCCGAAACTCAAAGGGAGCAAAGAGGGGACGTTTTGGGCCAGTTTAGGTTCTGGCTGCAGGCACACGGCCTAGGACACGGGCGTGTCCCAGGGCGTGTCAAGCATGTGTCGACACTAAGGCGGGAAGTCGACACTTTGGTCTCGACATTGTGTCGAGACTGGGCACATGGCCTGCAACACGGGCGTGTCGCAGGGCGTGTCGACCCGTGTCGACACTTAGTCGCGAAGTCGACACTGTGCTTTGACGAAGTGTCGAGACATGGCACACGGACTGCGACACGGGCGTGTCGTAGGGCGTGTCAACCCGTGTCGACACTTAGCCGCGAAGTCGACACTTTGGTCTCGACACTGTGTCGAGACAAGGCATATGGCCTTGGACACGGGCGTGTCCAAGGCTGTGTCAGTAGGTCGACGATCTTCGCTCGACGAAGTGTCGAGTGTCGAGACCATGTACACGGCCTGGGGTCCAGGCGTGTTGAGGTGACACGGGTAGGGACACGGGCGTGTCCTAGAACCCGTGCAGTGCTCGGGTTGTTTTCGGGGGAAAACGATGGGGGTACAGGGCCGGCCACACGGCCGTGTCAGGTGGAACACGGGCGTGTCAGCTCGAACACGGGCGTGTCAGCTCGAACACGGGCGTGTTTGATACCCGTGTGAGGTTCCAGGTGATTCAATTTTGACGGCGAATGAGGCACACGGCCCTGGACACGGGCGTGTGCCAGGCCGTGTTCGGTCCAGATTGGGCATTTCAGTCCCGAATCAAAGCCGTTCGTTTCCTTATTTTGAGATCCAACGGCTGGGGGTTGTTCTTGAAGGGATATACCCGGGATTGGACTTAGAAAACCCTCACTTTTCATAACTTGTTAACTTTCTAAAAGTTTAGAGAGAGGGGAGAGCTAAGGAAGGAAGGAGAAGCTAGATCCCGCCATTGGAGGAGCTTCGGAGCTCCAAATCGCGAGCCGACTCCGGATCCACGGAGGCAAAGCTAGTGCGGTGCTTTTCATCCGATTACTTTTCAATGGCGCCAAAGAGGAACGCTAGGGTAACGATCCTCATCTTGAGCATGAGTAGCTCTCTTTCTTTGCATAGGAAGCCCGCTCTCACGAGTTTGCGGAGAGTTGGAGGCGTTCCTTCGGGTAGATATGTGAAGTCCCCGTTGTTTAGAGTCCGTAAGCGAGAACGGACATAGGCATGATGTGTGAAGCCTACCCGGACATGTTGGTCTGGATCGGTGATGTTGCATTGTATAATGCCGGAGAAGACTCCGCGCTATGGATTGTTTTTCGGGTTTTCTACGCGGTAGATTGCAGCATGGAGCCTTGGGGACTAACCCAAAGGTGCACCCGGAAAACTGGGCGGATACGAGATCTTGCCAACTTGGTGGCCTGAGAGCCAACTTGAACTTAACCGGGTTATGTGAATTGTGATGGAAGTGGGACTCGGTGGAAGTTTGACCCGCGCAAATGGCTTAAATTATCGTTGCGATGTGAGCACGGGTTAGATGGAACCGTACCCGTTCTATATCGTTCGGTTAAAGAGACCTAAAGGCACGTGGCACTTAGCGTTGACATAGATTAGGGTCTTCGGCGGTCAATGGCTTAAATTGTCGTGACCCAGGCCAAGAAGACAAATTGCTCATAGGTTTGGCCGTCTAAGTGGCGGTGGTGAGTCCGGAATGTCTATGGCTTTAATTGACGTGACATCGACCGGTTCACCAAGAATGTGCCCTGAGAGCACGGGGCGTGTGGCCGTGCAAGCCAATGTCTATGATGAAATGGCTATATATATTTCTTGCTCGCTTATGCCAATGAAATGCAGGGAAGGAGCATCGCCGCCCCGAGTTGGGGGCGGGATCATTATAATTTGGTCAGCATTGCTGACCGTTGCCTTGTTTTGCCACCGTGCGGTGGTTTGTTGCTTGCAGGTGCAGCTGGACCAAGCGGTCAATAGCGGGCTAAAGCCCTTTTTGCGAAGCCGGCCCTCGAAGGCCCAAATGGAAGTGTTTACTGTTTTATTCATGTATGACCGGCCTGCGTGCCGTGGTTTGTAAAACATGTAATATCAAGTGAAACATTTTGTAAAGCCTTAAGGCTTATTTTGGGTATTTTGTATAACATTCCTAATTTGTATTAGTGGACATTCATGCTTGTATGCTGGGTTCTTTGTCACAACTTTTATAAACTGCTTCCGCTAGAATGCTCTGTGTAGGACGTTGAGATTGGTTGGATGGTTTCCATAAGTAACCACCCGGTCTGTTTGTGGTATATGGCGTCGGGCCCCGGCCGGACCTACTGCTATATGCTATGCGACGGATAGGGGGTGTTACACTACTAGGGCTCCCATTAGGCAGAGCTGATACCTAGAGATTGTATCATGAGCAGAGTGCTTAGTCAGTAGGACTTTCCCAACTACATCAGCCAGGAATCTGTATTCCACAGAAAGATTCTTTTTCAATAGCTTGCTAGGCTTAGCCTCAGAATGACCCATTCTGGCAAGCATGTCAGCAAATTCTTCTCCAGACAAATCAGCAGTATCTCCACCAGTTCTCAACTCAAAAACCTCTGTTAAAATTGCTGGGGTCAAAGGGACCTGAGTGCCAGATATTGATCCAACAATGTTGTTGTTGTCCTGATTGTGGGCAGTGTAGACCCATTCCTTAATCTCATCAGAAGCAAGCTTAATCCTTGTGGTCATGATTGCAGTAAGGTTCTGCTCTCTGAATAACCCCAAGATATCCTGAAAAACCTGGTCGGTTATGCTGAAGGATTCCATATCGATGTCGAAGCCAACATCAAATTTCATGGCGGCGAGAACAGCAACAGACACAGCCATAGGTACCTGCAAAGATTCAACAAATAAAACGACCAAGTGCAGAATTGTTTGGAGGGAAAGAAAATGCTTGCAGAGAAATCAAAAGCGCAAAGGAGAACGACGACGAAAAATGAATTTTATATTAGGGTTCGACGCATAAATGGAAGGATCGTTGAACTCAGTTCGACGATCGAGGCTTCTAAAGGAATCTGAAGAGTCTTCAACATCGTCGATCTCCGTTCGACGATATTGGAGAGCGTCGAGCTCTGTTCGACGATCATTCAGAGAACAAAATCGTCGAGCGCCGTTCGACGATCGTTGACCGGAAGAGATAGTTCATACTATCTGAGAAACGCTAAACTCAGGTCGACGATTTCAGAAATCGTCGATCTCCGTTCGACGATCTGAGGGAAAATCATCGAGCGCAGTTCAGAGATCAGAAAAACTCTAGATACTAAGAAAAATCAAGATGTTTGCCTAGTCTTGGTCAATTTTTAAGCTTTCAAAATCTTGGATATTATTTAAGACTTCCTCCATCTAACATTCCTAACTGATTTAGGAAGAAGGTGTGTTTCCTTTCGTCCAAGGGCTTGGTGAAAATATCTCCCCTTTGTAAATCAGTTGGGATATATTGTAGTTCAATTTTATTCTTTTCAACATTATCCCTTAAGAAATGATGCCTAATCTCTATGTGTTTTGTCGTACTATGGAGGACTGGATTTTGAGCTATAGAAATAGCACTGATGTTATCACAAAAGATTTTAGACTTCTCTAAGTTGTAGCCATAGTCTAGGAGTTGGTTTTGAATCCACAAGATTTGTGAACAACAACTGCCTGCAGCCATATATTCAGCTTCAGCAGTTGAAGTTGACACAGAAGTTTGTTTCTTACAAAACCAGGAGACAAGTCTGTCACCAAGGAACTGACAAGTTCCACTGGTGCTTTTCCTATCAATTCTGCATCCAGCATAGTCAGCATCAGAAAATCCAGTTAAATCAAATGCTGAATCTTTTGGATACCAGAGACCTAGATTTGGACAACTTTTAACATACCTGAGAATCCTCTTTACTAATGTTAGGTGTGACTCTCTAGGGCTTACTTGGAACCTAGCACATATACATGTAGCAAACATTATATCTGGTCTACTAGCTGTAAGGTACAGTAAAGAGCCAATCATTGCTCTATATGTTGTCTGATCAACATGTTTCCCATGTTCATCAGCATCCAATACAACATTAGTAGGCATAGGTGTTTGCATACAAGATACTTCAGACATGCCAAATTTCTTAACCAATTCATTTGCATACTTGGTTTGAGAAATGAAGATACCTTCAGCATGCTGTTTGACTTGCAATCCTAGGAAGAAGGATAGCTCACCCATGCTACTTATCTCAAATTTAGAATGCATTAGGTTAGAGAACCTTTTGCACAATTTTGAGTCAGTAGAACCAAAAATAATATCATCTACATAAATCTGCACTAGTAGGGGTATGGGACTTATGAGTTCTAATGAAAAGAGTTTGGTCTACTCTACCCCTTATAAATCCATTTTCCAAAAGAAAGCATGCTAGGGTCTCATACCATACTCTAGGAGCTTGCTTGAGACCATATAATGCTTTGTTCAATCTAAAGACATAATCAGGATAAGTTGGAGAGATAAAACCTGGAGGTTGTCTGACATATACTTCCTCTTTGATGTCTCCATTTAGGAATGCACTTTTGACATCCATCTGAAATACCTTGAAGCCTTTATGTGCTGCATAAGCTAAAAATATTCTGATGGCTTCCAATCTTGCAACTGGTGCAAAAGTCTGGTCGTAGTCTATTCCTTCTTCTTGAGAATATTCCTGAGCAACTAGCCTTGCCTTGTTCCTTACAATTACTCCTTGATCATCCAGTTTGTTTCTGAATACCCACTTTGTTCCAACAATGGAGTGATCCTTAGGCTTTGGCACTAGTTCCCACACTTTGTTCCTTTCAAATTGATGCAACTCTTCTTGCATTGCAATGATCCAGTGTGGATCTTGCTCTGCATCTTGAATGGACTGAGGTTCAATTTGAGATAGCAAGTAGGTGTGCAACAGGTTTTGGTTGACCTGATTTCTGGTTTGCACACCAGCTGAGATGTCTCCAATTATTTGGGAAATCAGATGGTCTCTTGATGTTACTAAATCAACAGGGGGTGTTCATTGTTCACCAACCTGTGTTGTTGTTTCCTCTTATGGTACAACAACTGGCTCTTCAAGTTGTTCTTCAATATGTTGAGCACTTTCTTCATCTTCACTGCTTTCATCCCTTTGGGTAACCTGTAACTTGTTCAAGTCTTCAACAAGAGAATGTTCCTGCAAAGGTTCTATGGTAGAAGGGATCTTCTCCTTGAAAGACATGCTAGATTCATCAAATGATATATGAACAGATTCCTCAATTTTTAGAGATGATTTATTATAAACCCTATAAGCCTTGCTGATCATAGAGTATCCCAGAAACACTCCTTCATCAGCTTTAGCTTGAAATTTTGCTAAGTTTTTCTTGTCATTATTATGTATGTAGCAAATACAACCAAAAACTCTAAAATAATCAACTTTAGGTTTCTTCCCTTTGAGTAATTCATAGGGAGTCTTTCCCTTTAGTTTATGTATCAAACTTCTATTCAGCATATAGTTGGAGGTGTTTACTGCCTCTGCCCAAAAGGATAGACGAAGATGAGCATCTGACAATAATGTAGTGGCAGATTCAATAAGGGTTCTATTTTTCCTTTCAGCTACCCCATTTTGTTGAGGAGTTCTAGGAGCTGAGAAAGTATGCCTGATCCCTTCACTCTGACAGAACTCTTGCATAAAAAGAGAATCAAACTCTGTCCCATGATCACTTCTGATCAGGGCAATGTGAGTATTGAAATCAATCTGTATACATTTGAGAAACTCTGTCAGACACTTAAAGTTATCAGACTTCTTCCTTAGAAAGAACACCCAAGTGAATCTAGAGAAGTCATCTACAACTACTAAAGTATAAGATTTCCCTCCTAGGCTTTGTACTGTGATGGGTCTAAAAAGATCCATGTGTAACAGATACAATATCCTAGGTGAATCACTCTTATTAAGTGACTTAAAGCTGTCTTTATTTTGCTTGCCTAATTGACAAGCCCTGTAGAGTCCTTCCTTCTTGTAGGGGCCAGAAGGTAGTCCTCTAACAAGGTTGTCCTTGGATAGTCTAGCAATAGTTCTAAGGTTTAGGTGTCTGTACAACCTCGGGCTCGTAAAGAGCCCTCAAGAAGCAAATAGGTCAACAAGATGGGCAGATGGGGCCAGGGGGGCCCACTCGCAAGAGGCGAGGCGATGGACTCTCCAATGGGCAAAATACCCCCATCCAGAGGCGAGAGGGCCTCCAGGAGCGAGAGGACCTCCTGGGGCGAGAGAATCTCCATCAGCAAGGAGGTCTCGCAGTATAGGGCGAGAGGCGCCGGCGAGACGGGCGGTGGGTCCCTCTCGCCGGCAGGTGCCTTTCCACTCGCCAGGGAGAGAAGAGGTCTTTTTATATCATATATTATATTTCCCTGCCAAACAGAGGTTTTTACTCTTCTACCCCGGGTGCTTTTACCCTCTTGCCCTTAGTGTACTGTATATAGCTCCTCAGAACAGCGGAGTTTGGCTATTGGCAGACCCAGCCAAGGGTACCCTGGTAATTTCAGACCGGTGCAGTTTTGTTATTGGTAGTTCAGATTCTGAAATCTATAAATAAGCCCATAGGGGTTCTTTAGAAGAGACTTTTTTTTAGACTCGGAGGAGGATTCATTGGTACAGTCTTCTGAGGAACTCCAAGCCCAGCTTTTGGCTTTGGAGGGGAAGCTCTCTGTGACCTTCCGGGTAAGCGGTGGGACCTCCCTACTGCGGCTTTGGGCCAGTTTTCTAATCCTACACGACCAGTCGGAGGTCGGAGCTTGGGCCAAGTAGGAGTCGGCTACGCACCTATTTTTGTGAACATTCGTCGAAGTCGAATTTTGGCTTCAAAAGTTCTGGTGCGGTGAGCGTGGAGGTAGCCGGTTCAAGAAAGGTTTGAGTTTGGTCCTATGGCAGGAGGTGAAGGAGAAGGATCTGGTTCTGGAGGTTCCCCCTCCTAGGTAGAAGAGGCGACGAGGAAAATGCTGGAGGACTTCAGGCGAGAGGTCATGCAAATCATAAGCTTGGCCTTCTCGGCAAGGAGCGAGTGGGCGACGCCTCAGGTCCCGATCGAGGTGGTCCCGCTCTTAGGCGAGAACGCCCCTGGTCAGCGCCCGAGGAAGGAGGTCCACGCGGAGGCTGGCGAGAGGGACGTAGCGGCGCGAGAGCTCTTCCCAGGCCAGCGTCCCGGGAAGGAGATCCCTGCGGAAGATGTCGAGAAGGAGGCAGCTGTGCGAGAGCTCTTCCCTGGGCACGGTCTCGCAGATCGGGCCAGCCAGCCGAGGCCTCGAGACGTGCCCTCTCGGCAAGCAGTCGATGAGAGCCCGTTCAGTGAACTTGTCATCTCGGCTCCGGTGCCGGAGGGGTTTCGGGAGCCCGACATGTCCTACTACTCAGGGAATGATGATCCTGTACAGCATGTACAATGGTTTGAAGATGTGGTTTCGATCAGACAGATGACGGATGCGTTTAAGTGTCGACTGTTCGCCATCACCTTGAAGGAGAAGGCGCGAGATTAGTTCCACCAGTTACCAGCAAGATCGATTTATTGTTTCGAGGATCTGCGGAGGGGTTTCTTATTGAGGTTTTCAAAATCGAAGAAGCGTAAGAAGGAGGCGGAGTGCTTGTTCTCGGTAAGGCAGAGCCAGGATGAAACGTTGGGACACTACGTAGATCGGTTTCAGGAGGAGATCCTCTAGGTCCAGGAGGTCCCTGGGTATACACTGATGCTTGCATTCACCCTGGGACTGAGGCCGGGCTTCTTTAGCATGAAGTTGAAAAGGGTGCCCCCCTCTCTTTTGAGGAGCTTATGGAGAGGACGGCAAAGGAGACGGATTTCGAGAGGGCCAATCCGGCGTTTGCAAGGAGGTTAGCCAGGTTGGCGGAGGATGACGCAAAGGAACCAGGAGCAGGAAAGCAAAAGGAGCAGAGGGAGCAGAGAGAAGAGAGAAGGAGGGAGGAACCCCGAGGCTAGGGGCACCAAGGACAGAATCACCGTGGGGCTCGAGAACCGAACAACCGAATAGGTTGGAGGCCTCATGAGGGTCGCCCCCAGGAGTTAGGAGGAGGCTTCCAGGGAAGGGATAACTTCCGAGAGCCATGGAGGTTCGATCAACCAGCATGGAGACAGGGAGTGAGGGATCGCTTTTAGCATCAGCAGGTTGCAATGGGGATCGGTCGAGGAAGAGGAGCTCGAGGAGGAGGAAGAAGAGGAAGAGGAGAAGGGAGAAGGGCTGGGGTGGCGTTGCTCTTTTGTGACTTCCATCAGGAGGGAGGTCACGCAACGGCCACGTGCCCAGAGTTCTTGGAGATGAGAGAGGCCAGAGGATTGAGGAGGCAGGATCCACCGGTAAGGATCGTGGAAGTGCATCAAGGGGAGGCGGAAGACAGGTGCGAGGACCGGGTGGATGTAGGAACCAGGGGAGGAATCGGGGCCATCCATGGGGGGATTGGGATCGAGGCCACCCGGAAGGGGAGCCTCCAGACCATGTTCCAAAAGGGGGTAGCCTCGACCTCCCAAACCCCGCCCCCGCTAGAAAAAATTACCTTCTCTTCAGAGGATATGCCAGAGTACGAGGACCCTTTCTGCGACGCCTTGGTGATCCAAACAACGGTGGAAAACTTTACGGTCTCCAAGATCCTAGTAGATAATGGGAGCTCCGTAAATGTGATTTTTAAGAGGGCTTTCGATGAGATGCAGGTGGAAACCAAGAGGGTTTTGGCCTCAGATGGACCGTTGTTCGGATTCTCCGGGGAGAGAAAAGAAGTAGAAGGGGGAGTAGGGCTGCACGTGAGGTTGGGGGGCGTATCACGGAACTGCCGGTTCGTGATTGTAGACGCCCCGAGCAGCTATAGTGCCATCTTTGGGCGTCCCCTCATCAGCTCCTTTCGCTGCGTCCCCTCCTCTTTCCATCAATGTCTCAAGTTTAACAATGGAGGGGTGCAGGTCAGGGTCAGGGGGGATCCAAAAGTGGCAAGGCAGTGCTATGTCACAGCGGTTAACACCATATCTTGGATGGCAGAGGCGGAGGAGTTGGAGAAGGAGATGGAGGCGCAAGAAGAAGCTATCAGGGAAGAAGAGGTGAGCCCAGAGGAAACGGGAGGAGGAACCAAAAAGGAAGGCAGGGGAGAGGAGACCGAGAAGCAAAAAGGAGGAGGTGCGCAGGAGGCTCAGGGGGGTGTTAAGGTCGAGCAGCAACAGGAGAGCCCGAAGGGGGCAATGGAGATTGAGGAGGAGCAGAGGGGAGGAGATGCGCAGGAAGTCCGGAGGAGCGGGGAGTTGGAGCCACGGGAAAGAATGCAGGAGAAAGTGGGAGAAGAAGGGGCTGAGGAGGAAGCCCGAAGGGACATGGAAATTGAGCAGCAGCAGGACGAGGTGATATAAGTTGAGGGAGCAGGAGGGGAGGAAGAGCTGGAGCAGGAAGAAGAAGTAGGGGACGGCTGGGAGCAGTCACGGTTAGAGGTGGCCGAGGAAGTGGTGGAGATGGAGGTCCGCACCAGCCAGGGGCAGGTACGAAGGGTACGGATCAGTGGGGGCTTGAGTCCCGAAGACCAGGAGCGGATGCGGGCCTGCATTCAGAGCAATATCGACGTCTTCGCTTGGAGCGCGGCGGACATGCCGGGCATTGATGCGGACGTGGCCTGCCACCGCCTAAATCTGGACCCTCGGACGCGCCCCATACGCCAGAAGATGCGAGCCATCGCCACTAAGCTGGAGGAGCCCATTCGCGAGGAGGTCAAGAAGCTCCTGGAGGCGGGCTTCATCTCAGAGATCCAGTACCCAGGATGGATCTCCAATGTTGTAATGGTGAAGAAGGGGGGAAGAAAATGGAGGATGTGTATTGACTTTTCGTTATTAAATAAATCATACCCCAAGGATTGCTACCCCCTGCCTCGAATCGACGCACTGGTTTATTCAGCCGTTGGTTTTTCTGTTATGAGTTTTCTGGATGCTTTTTCAGGTTACCATCAGATCCGGATGCACCCTCCTGACGTCAAGGACGTCTCCTTCATCACAAGGGAAGGGTGCTTTAGTTATAACATGATGCCCTTTGGGTTAAAAAATGCGGGAGCAACATACCAACGGATGATGAATCGAGTTTTCCAGGGCCAGAGGGGCCGGAACCTAGAAGTCTACGTTAATGATCTCATGGTAAAGAGCAAGGGGGTGAACTCGCATCTCCAGGATCTGGAGGAGACGTTCGCCACCTTGAGGAAGTTCAAAATGAGGTTGAACCCCTTAAAATGTGTTTTCAGGGCCAGTCGTGGGAAGTTCCTTGGGCACCTTCTGACCCCGGCGGGGGTAGAACCTAATCCTGATAAAGTAAAAGCCATTCTGGAGCTAGAATCACCGCGAAACGCTAAGGAGGTGCAGCGCTTGACAGGAAAGCTGGCCGACCTTAGCAGATTCCTCTCTAGGTCAGGAGAGAAGTGCTCACCTTTCTTTAAAGTGCTTCAAGGGAATCATAGATTTGAATGGACAGCGGAGTGCGAAGAAGCTTTTCAAAAGCTGAAGGAACAACTCTCCCTGGCTCCTCTGCTTCAGAGCCCAAAAGAGGGGGAAGATTTGACCCTGTACCTAGGAGTGGGAGCAGAGGCGGTGAGCTCCGTCCTAGTCAGAGAAGAGGGAAAGAAGCAGCTGCCCATTTATTATGTTAGCAGGATCCTGAGAAAGGCGGAGCTTCGTTACCCTATCCTAGAAAAACTAGCATACGCCTTGGTTGTTTCAGCCAGGAAGCTCCGACCATATTTCCAAGCACATTCGATTAGGGTGGTGACAGACCATCCTCTCCAAAAGATTTTTGAAGGGGTAGAGCACTCGGGTAGGCTGGCCAAGTGGTCTATCGAGTTAAGTGAATTCAACATTTCCTTCGTGCCAAGGCTCTCCATTAAGGCACAGGTGGTGGCCGACTTCTTGGCAGACTACGTCGCGGAGGGCGGGGCCGAGGAGTCGCGGCCACCGGAAGCATGGAAGATAATGGTCGACGGGGCCTCGGGAAAGCACTCCCTTGGGGCAGGGGTGGTACTAACAAATCCTCAGGGGGTAACCATAAAACAAGCTGTCGCCTTGCATTTCCCCACAACCAACAACCAAGCAGAGTACGAGGCAGTGATAGCCGGCCTTCGCTTGGCTAAGGAGCTCGAGATCAAGGACGTTGAGGTTTTCACGGACTCATTGGTGGTGGCGTCTCAGATACGTGGAGAGTTCGAGGTGCGGGAGCCCACCCTTGTGAAATATTTGTCCAAGGTCAGGACGATCATTGGGGGGTTCCGGACGTTCTCCATCCAACACGTCCCCAGAGAAGAGAACACTGCTGCTGATCGATTGGCTAAGTTCGGACCTTGGGAAGGGGGTGCCCTGACTGATTTATTCCATCCAGCAATCGAAGAGGGGGAGCTAATGGAGGTGGATCGGCGGCCCTCGTGGGTAGATCCTTTTATTACCTTCTTTCTGGCAGGAACCCTCCCTGAGGGGGTCAAGGAGGCAAGAAACTTCCGCCATAAGGCGGCCCATTATCTCATGCATGAAGGAGGACTACACTGAAGGATGATTTCAGGTCTCCTAGCTCGATGCGTAACGGAGGAAGAGACTAGGCACATTCTAGAGGAGGTGCACTCCGGGGAATGTGGTAGTCATTCCGGAGGGAGGACATTGGAGGCAAGGGTGGTCAGACAAGGGTACTTCTGGCCCACCCTGAGGAAGGACGCGACGGAGTTTGCGAGGAAATGCCGGAAGTGCCAGCTCTACGCCCCCCTCCAGCTCTTGCCGGCTCAAAGGCTCCGAAGCATCACAGCACCATGGCCTTTCGCCATTTGGGGAATGGATCTAGTTGGGCCTTTTCCTCCAGCTAGTGGACAAAGAAGATTCCTCCTGGTTATGATAGATTACTTCTCCAAGTGGCTGGAGGTTAAGGCGCTAGCAAAGGTGACCTCCCAAGTCAATCAGGAACTTCGTCTGGGGGGAGATCATCTGCAGGCATGGGCTTCCTCAGGCCATCGTCACGGATAACGGCCCCCAGTTTGCTAGCGAAGAGTTCATCAGCTTCTGCACTCAGCTGGGCATCGACCTCAGGTTTGCCTCCGTCCACCACCCCAGGAGCAACGGTTAGGTGGAGGCGGCAAACAAGATTATCGTTAACTTGCTAAAGAAGAAGGTAGAGAATCTGAGAGGGAATTGGGTGGAGCAGCTCCCCTCGGTCCTATGGGCTCTGAGAACAACCCCGAACACGGCCACTGGTGAGACCCCTTTCAAGCTTTTCCATGGTTGTGAGGCGGTACTACCGGTGGAGTTCGAGGTCCGATCCCCACGAGTTGCGGCTGCAGGTGATGGAGACGAGGCATGGAGGATGGAAAATGAGGAAGGCCTGCGCCTCTCACTAGACCTGGCAGAGGAGTTGCGAGATGTAGCAGCCATCAGACAGGAAGAAATCAAGCGATGAATGGCAAAGCACTTCGACAAGCATATCAGGATAAAATAATTCGCGGAAGGAGACCTAGTACTAAAAAAGGTTGATGCGGCAGGGAGGTCCGCCCCGGTGGGAAAGCTCAATCCAAATTGGGAGGGACCTTATATTGTAGAGAGAGTGTTGAAAGCGGGGGGTTACTACCTCCAAGATGTGGAGGGTAGGACCTTGAACCATTCCTGGAGTGGGGATGACTTAAAACGCTTCTACCCATGAGGGGGGAGAGCAGAAGATATGTACTCAAAGCATAATTAATATAATGTACTTCTCAAATTATTTCTCGTTCATTATTTCTCGTGAAGTCCTAATGACAGGAAGAGGTATCTTCATCGGCACCCCGAGCTCGGCTCGGCCCCAGGTAGACCCGCTGCGTAGGCTCTCATCTAGCTGGCAGGTCCGAAGGCTCGCCTGTGGGGGATAGGTTTTAGTTTGAGATCTTCATCGGCACCTAGAGCTCGGCTCGGCCCCAGGTAGACCCGCTGCGCAGGCTCCCATCTAGCTGGCAGGTCCGAAGGCTCGCCTGTAGGGGATAGGTTTTGGTTTGAGAACTTCATCGGCACCCCGAGCTCAGCTCGGCCCCAGGTAGACCTGCTGCGCAGGCTCTCATCTAGCTGGCAGGTCCGAAGGCTCGCCTGTGGGGGATATGTTTTGGTTTGAGATCTTCATTGACACCCTGAGCTCGGCTCGGCCCCAGGTAGACCCGCTGCGCAGGCTCCCATCTAGCTGGCAGGTCCGAAGGCTTGCCTGCGGGGGATAGGTTTTGGTTTGAGATCTTCATCGGCACCCCGAGCTTGGCTCGGCCCCAGGTAGACCCGCTGCGCATGCTCTCATCTAGCTGGCAAGTCCGAAGGCTCGCCTGTGGGGGATAGGTTTTGGTTTGAGAACTTCATTGGCACCCCGAGCTCAGCTCGGCCCCAGGTAGAACCGCTGCGCAGGCTCTCATCTAGCTGGCAGGTCCGAAGGCTCGCCTGTGGGGGATAGGTTTTGGTTTGAGATCTTCATCGGTACCCCGAGCTCAGCTCGACCCCAGATAGACCCGCTGCGCAGGCTCCCATCTAGCTGGCAGGTCCGAAGGCTCGCCTGCGGGGGATAGGTTTTGGTTTGAGATCTTCATCGGCACCCCGAGCTCGGCTCGGCCCCAGGTAGACCCGCTGCGTAGGCTCTCATCTAGCTGGCAGGTCCGAAGGATCGCCTGTGGGGGATAGGTTTTGGTTTGAGATCTTCATCGGCACCCCGAGCTCGGCTCGGCCCCAGGTAGACCCGCTGTGCAGGCTCTCATCTAGCTGGCAGGTCCGAAGGCTCGCCTGTGGGGGATAGGTTTTGGTTTGAGATCTTCATCGGTACCCCGAGCTCGGCTCGGCCCCAGGTAGACCCGCTGCGCAGGCTCCCATCTAGCTGGGAGGTCCGAAGGCTCGCCTGTGGGGGATAGGTTTTGGTTTGAGAACTTCATCGGCACCCCGAGCTCGGCTCGGCCCCAGGTAGACCCGCTGCGCAGGCTCTCATCTAGCTGGCAGGTCCGAAGGCTCACATGTGGGGGATAGGTTTTGGTTTGAGATCTTCATCGGCACCCCGAGCTCGGCTCGGCCACAGGTAGACCCGCTGCGCAGGCTCTCATCTAGCTGGCAGGTCCGAAGGCTCGCCTGTGGGGGATAGGTTTTGGTTTGAGAACTTCATCGGCACCCCGAGCTCGGCTCGGCCCCAGGTAGACCCGCTGCGCTGGCTCTCATCTAGCTGGCAGGTCCGAAGGATCGCCTGCGGGGGATATGTTTTGGTTTGAGATCTTCATCGGCACCCCGAGCTCGGCTCGGCCCCAGGTAGACCCGCTGCGCAGGCTCTCATCTAGCTGGCAGGTCCGAAGGCTCGCCTGTGGGGGATAGGTTTTGGTTTGAGATCTTCATCGGCACCCCGAGCTCGGCTCGGCCCCAGGTAGACCCGCTGCGCAGGCTCCCATCTAGCTGGTAGGTCCGAAGGCTCGCCTGTGGGGGATAGGTTTTGGTTTGAGAACTTCATCGGCACCCCGAGCTCGGCTCGGCCCCAGGTAGACCCGCTGCGCAGGCTCTCATCTAGCTGGCAGGTCCGAAGGCTCGCCTGTGGGGGATAGGTTTTGGTTTGAGATCTTCATCGGCACCCCGAGCTCGGCTCGGCCCCAGGTAGACCCGCTGCGCAGGCTCTCATCTAGCTGGCAGGTCCGAAGGCTCGCCTGTGGGGGATAGGTTTTGGTTTGAGATCTTCATCGGCACCCCGAGCTCGGCTCGGCCCCAGGTAGACCCGCTGCACAGGCTCTCATCTAGCTGGCAGGTCCGAAGGCTCGCCTGTGGGGGATAGGTTTTGGTTTGAGATCTTCATCGGCACCCCGAGCTCGGCTCGGCCCCAGGTAGACCCGCTGCGTAGACTCCCACCTAGCTGGCAGGTCCGAAGGCTCGCCTGCAGGGGATAGGGTTGGGTCAGGCAATCTCCATCAGCATCAAACCGACAGGACAGAGAATTCACTTTGGCGGAATAGAGTGAAAAGTCCCCTTAAAGCGACATTACACCTTAGTATCTCAACTTAGTCCTAAAGTACAAAAATAAACTAAGGGAGAAAGGGTGTGGAATAGGGCAGGAGGCAGTACTCGCAGCGGATGGCTGCTGAGGATCGTCTCGCCGGTAGCGAAAGGGCACTAGCGAGGCAAGGCTTTGCGCCAACTCGCGGTCGTTAAGCGCGTCGAGAAGTCGTCTCGCGTAGAACATAAAACAAAAAATATATATATACAGAAAGGTTACGCGGTGAGACGAAGTGGTAGCACCGTCCCGCAGGAAAGAACAAACCAGAGATTAACTTCGCAAAATAGAAAATAAAAATAGAGAACAAAAATGAGCACTCGCTCGTCACTCGGCAGATGCCACAAAAATATGGTTTAAAAGTTTTTACAACGTCAAAAAGAGGAGAGAGTGATTCTAAATCATGGAGGCGGCGCATCAGTCCTCCTCGCCAGATGAAGAATCATCGCTCTCCTCGCTATAGAGCTCGGGGACAAAGTCGCGCGCAGTCACCGTCTCGGATTCGTCCTTCACGACCCCCAGGTCTTTCATCGTTTGCGGCACCAGCTCTGCCGCACGAACGCCGGCGTCTCGGCATTGTTCCTCGACTTCTTCATAAGAATAATGTGGCGGAGGCGTCTGGAAGGGCTCGCGGCGAGATGACGACGCAACATCAGCCTGAAGCCGCGCGTTCTCAGCTGTCAACACCTGGACCTCCTCCTCCAAAGCCGCCACACGTGAACGCAGTTGTTCCGCCGTCTCGGCATCCTGCGGGATGACCTAGCAGTTAGCCAAGAATGATGGGAAAGGAAAGAGACCCAAGAGAAAAGAAAGTCATGACTTACCATGCCGCCTTGGGCCTTCGCGAGGAGGGACTCGGCATCTGATAACCTTCTCGCTAGACCAGTGGATTTCTCCCGCTCCGCCTCCAGATTTTCCTCGCTGGCCTTCCACTTTGAATTAATATAAATGAGGCGGCGAGAGGAATGGTGCGAGAACTCCAAGGCCCGCATTTGGTGATGGCAAGTTTTCAGCACAAGGTCCTTGGTGGACTCGCTTTCAGGCGAAGTGGCTTCAAGGCCGCCATAGAGGCCGTACCCTATGGCAAAGGCGTGGCTGGAAGGGACCTCTTGCTCCTTCCATGATGGAAGGAGGGTGGAGATAGACACGCGGTTGGCGTCCCGCCCCCACAACAGAACCGGGTCGCCGACGGCATCATGAACCACGGGACCCAGATTGTAATTCATGTGGGAGGAGGGAGCGGGACGGCCAGAGGAGTCGCCTTCACGGGAAGAGGTGGCAGCCGTCTGTTCAAGAGCAGCAGCTCGCGGGTTGGAAGCAGTGGCTGGCAGGTTGGAGGCAGCAGCAGGTTGATCAGGGAGTACCGTCTCGCGGGTAGGCGAAACGGCCTGGTGATTAGGCGAAAGGGGCGACAGAGTCTCCCCTATAGAGATAGGGCTCCCTTGGGGAGCTTTCTTCCTCTCCTTAGAAATAACTACTGCCTTCTTCATTTTCTTTTTGGGAGGGCTGGACCGAGTGGGAATCGTGTCGTCTCCGGGCCGCTATGGCGGGATGACCGCCAGAGACTCTCTCGCCGCCTCTGCCGCTGCATTGGCGAGATCAAGACCTTTGGCAGGGTGAATATTGCTCTTGTAAGGAGGGGACGCTGGAATAATTCGCTCACCTAAAAGCGAGCAGGGGTTAGGAAGAAGCGAGACGGCAAATAGCGAGAAGGGAGAAACGAAAGGATAAGAATACCTTCGCCCGGGAGCACTGGAAGAATCGAGTCAAGACCTCGCCGCAAGAAGTTGACCTCGAAATTCTTGCCGACTAAGTACTCGCACAGCAGCTTTTCTGGACCGCTAACTTGGGGGGTGTCGTAGAAGCTCTCTGGCGGAGAGACCGACGCGAGAGGGATGCCGCCAAAGTCAGCACGGTCTCCCCGGATGAAGACGAATCGGGTGAGCCAGTGATGGTTCTTGTTTGGCATCTCGCATACCTTGAGCCCTTGTCCAGTAAAATACGAGACGGCATCGGCATTGGCGTGGTAGATGAAAAGCTTGCAGAAGGCCGTCAAGCTGAACTCGATGCGCTCCCGGCGCATATAGCAGGCGAGCGCGATCAACACCGAGATGGCGTTAGGGTTGAACTGTGCCGGGACGACGCCAAAGTACTTGAAGGTCTGCTTCACCTCAGGCCAAAGGGGCAATCGCAACCCCGCCTCGAAATGCGAGACGGGGAAGGCGAGTTCCCCCGGGTAATAAGTGTTGATGCACTCGTCGACCTTGGGGGGGGGGGGACTCGACCCCTTCTCCCAGGTACTCGCGAGCAAACTTATCATGATCTTCTCGAGGGAGCCGGCCGAGCGGGAAGTCATGGTCAGTGAATCTCTTCCCGCAGCGACTACGCCCCTCACCCTCCTCCACCTTCTTCTTACCCATCTTCTTTGGCGAAATGGTCTTCGGCGAGACGAAGGAAGAAATAGGCGAGAGATCTAAGAGAGGAAGGCGAGAAGGGGCCGGCGAGACGGAAAGGTCAAAAAGCCAAGAACTCGGGTAACAGCAGAAGCGGAAAGTGCGGTATCTAATCCCGGACTAGGCATATTTATAACCGATACATAGCCAATGATTAAAAGGGCGGGAAAACATGGGGGGAGAGGAAGAGCCGATGTCCCTTTTCTCTCTCCTAAACCTCGATCGGCGCGACCCATCACAATCAGGAAAATATATATATATAAATATATAGCATAAATTAAAAGGAGAGGCAAAAAAAGGAATGAAAAATTAAGCAATAAAATATATATGTCCAGAAATCGTCCCGCGTTGACCAAGCTCTCTGCATACTTTGGCGAGACTACCAATATTACAACTTTTGCGAGAAGAAGAAAAAGAAGAATAGCGAGACGGACATTCTTCAGTACGGGTGCCATTCCCAGCGGCCACCGCGAGCTCCCCCGCGAGGAGGTCTACTTCGCGAGTGGAAGGATCGGATGGATTGAAGACCACAGCGCACGAGACAGAGCTGCATATCGGTCTCATTGATGATGGCCTCGGGGTCGGTGCCATCGACATCTAGCTCGGCATTAGCTCCAGAAGATAGACGAGCGCACTCGCCCTCCAGCGACTCGATGCGCTTATCCGCGGCCTGCTTGTCCAGAGTCAAGGAGTGGATGAGGCGCGTGTGCTTCCGGAAAAGCTCGGCCATCCTCCGCTTCATCTCCACTGGGTTTGAAGGGTCACCCAGATAGTCTTCAATCCCGTCTGCAGGAGGAGGCGAGACGGAGAGTCGCTTTGGCTGCTCCTCAATAGGAGAGTTGGCCTGAGAATCTGCGCAAGGGGTGCAGAGGCAAAGTGGAAGAGGCACTCGCAGAAGGGAGTGAGAGTAGCGAAGGGGATTCAAAAGGGCGAGGGAAGGTCCCTTACCAGGATGGCGAGAGGTATCGGCGGCCGGGGAGGGGTCGTCCCTCCTCTCGCTGGGAGTAGTTGGGGGAGTAGATGAGGGCTGCGAATCGAACTCCTCGCAGCGGGCAGCAGAACCATCTCGCGGACTCTTCGGGGGCTGCGGAACCACAAGAACCCCCTGAAAAAGCATTAGTCAGCAAGAGAGAGCACCCAGTCGCGGAGATAATAGTGGTAGAGGCAAGTACCCACCTCTTTTTCCATGGAGGGCGCATGGGGAGTGGGGATGGTTTCCAAAGCGATGCGAGACAAATCTCCTGCGATAGGTGATGGGCCCCCAGCCTTCGTCTTTTTCAGGCGAGACGACGGGGCGAGAGGGCGAACCAGGGAAGAGGTAAAAGAAGCCACGTTGGCCTTATGTTGCTCTCGTACCAGTGCGAGACATTCACGAAAAAATTGACTGTGCGTCATTCTAAGAGACTCAAGAATAGGGAAGAAGAAGAATATGCAGAGCGGGGCGCCAGGTGTGCGGAGCAGGAGTCATATATTTATAGGCCCCGGTGGAGGCCTCAGAAGATTCCTCATAAATACGTTTTTAATGCGCCTCAAATAACGAGCCTCGGTTGAACATTCTTTTTGAGCTTAGAATAATCTCAAAAAGAGCGGGGATTGTGTACAACCTCGGGCTCATAAAGAGCCCTCAAGAAGCAAATAGGTCAACAAGATGGGCAGATGGGGCCAGGGGGCCCACTCGCAAGAGGCGAGGCGATGGACTCTCCAATGGGCAAAATACCCCCATCTAGAGGCGAGAGGGCCTCCAGGAGCGAGAGGACCTCCTGGGGCGAGAGAATCTCCATCAGCAAGGAGGTCTCGCAGTACAGGGCAAGAGGCGCCGGCGAGACGGGCGGTGGGTCCCTCTCGCCGGCAGATGCCTTTCCACTCGCCAGGGCTAGAAGAGGTCTTTTTATATCATATATTATATTTCCCTGCCAAACAGAGGTTTTTACTCTTCTACCCCGGGTGCTTTTACCCTCTTGCCCTTAGTGGACTGCATATAGCTCCTCAGAACAGCGGAGTTTGGCTGTTGGCAGACCCAGCCAAGGGTACCCTGGTAATTTCAGACCGGTGCAGTTTTGTTTTTGGCAGTTCAAATTCTGAAATCTATAAATAAGCCCATAGGGGTTCTTCAGAAGAGACTTTTTTTTAGACTCGGAGGAGGATTCATTGGTACGGTCTTCTGAGGAACTCCAAACCCAGCTTTTGGCTTTGGAGGGGAAGCTCTCTGTGACCTTCCGGGTAAGCGGTGGGACCTCCATACTGCGGCTTTGGGCCAGTTTTCTAATCCTTCATGACCGGTCGGAGGTCGGAGCTTGGGCCAAGTAGGAGTCGGCTACGCCCCTATTTTGTGAACATTCGTTGAAGTCGAATTTTGGCTCCAACAGTGTCCTAGTCTCTTATGCCATAAAATATTTGGTCTACAAACAGAATTAAACAGGCAAATATCTACATCAGTTGAAAGAAAATCTACTAGATAGATGTTACCTTTCCTTTTACCTGTCAACACAGTTGTGTTGTCCTCTAACTTGATTTTGCATAAGGCTTTGCTGAAGGTCACCTGGTAGCCTTCATCACACATCTGACTGATGCTTATTAAGTTGTGCTTCAGTCCTTCCACATAAGCTACCTTCTTGAAAGTTACTGATCCAATCTAGACTCCACCATATCCTTTAGTCTGTCCAAAGTTTGAATCACCAAAGATAACTTTGGGTCCAAGCTTGGCTCTAAAGGATGTGAGGTTGTCCTTGTTCCCTGTCATGTGTTTAGAGCACCCACTATCCAAGTACCATTGCTGGTTAGATGTTGGATAGGTCTTCACCTGCACATGAAATAATTCATTTGTTTTTGACCCAGTTTACCTTGGGCCTAGGTTGATAACCTTTAAATTATGAAATAAAATACATCCCAGGTTGACACTTATATCCTTCAGGATGATATCTCCTTGGAGGTATAATCCATTCAGTATAAGGGTTAAAGGTTTGGGATGAAGGACCCTTAGGATTGAATTTTGATTTGCCCTTGAAAGATTTTCCAGAGCTCTGACCTCTGTTCGATGATCGTGGAGCTGCGTTCGACGATCTTGGGTCAGATCGTCGAGCTCCGTTCGACGGTCGACTATGGCTGAGTTCAGGAACTTGAGATCGTCGACCTGAGTTCGACGATTTTGCCTGAGATCGTCGATCTGCGTTCGGCGATCGTCGATCTCCGTTTGACGATTTCTGCTGGGACTTGGTTTTCTTTGGCAGATCAGAATTTTTCCTAGCTACCTCTACAACTCCTTTTCCTTTATCAGAAATGAATTTGATTGGAGTTGTTAGAACTATGGGTTGGCTGGATGAAGCACCCAAGCCCAGTGTACTATTAAATCTAGAGTTCACTGTGCTTGTGATGTCCATCAGCTTGATGCTTCTCCCATTAAGGGATTCTTCAAGCTTCTTGGCCTCAGATAGCTCACTTTTCAGTGAAGCTATCTGCTCCCTACAGCACTCCAACTCCTGAGAGAGTTTGAGGTTTTCTGATTTTAAAGTATTATGTTCAGATAAATGATTTCTGAGAGAGATAATTTCTTTCTCAGATTTTAGCAGGTCTAAACACAATGCTTTAAATTCAGATTTAAAGTCCTCTGAATTAAAATCAAATGAACTGATTACCTGATCTTCTTCAAGCTGAGTCTCTGAGTCTGACTCTGACTTTTCTTCATCTGAGTTATGTTGTGAGGCATTGATTGCCATCATGCAGAACTCTTTTTCTTCTGCATCATCTTCATCATCACTGGAGCTGGATGAGGCTTCTGACTCCTCTTCAGTCTCACTCCAGGATTCAGCAACAAACCCCTTTCTTGTGTGTTTGTTTTTGCTTGATGAGGGTTTGCCATTGCCATTCCTCTTGGAGTCTTTCTCCTTTCTTCTTTCTTTCTTGTCCCTTCTGTCCTTGTTTTTATTTTCTGGACAGGCAGAAACTATGTGCCCTGGTTTCCTGCAACCAAAGCAAACAATTTCTTTATTATTAATTGACTTGTCATACCTTGGCTTATCATGCTCCTTGTATGATCTCCTTCTAAAGTCCTTTCTGGCCATCTTGTAAAATCTTTTGGCCAACAGACTGAGCAGTTCATCATTGCCTGTAACTTTGTCTTCAGGCTAATCTTAAGTTGCCTTGAAGGCTATGGTCTTCTCTTTTCTTGTGGCTGGTGAGGCAGCCTTCTGTTCTTCTTCTCTATTCTTGATGAGTAGCTCATAAGATTTGAGCTTACCCAATAGAGCTTCAGTGGTGATCTCATTCAAACTTCTGGCATCCTTGATTGGCCAGATTCTTGAATCCCAAGTGCTAGGGAAGCACATTAGAATTTTGTCATTGAGTTCAGTTAGTGAGATCTCTTTATCCAATGTCCTGAGTTCACTGACAATTAGACTGAGCCTGTTGTACATATCTCCCACTGACTCAGTTTCTCCCTTCTTGAAATTCTCATATTAAGATATGAGGTGGGATCTCCTATCCTTTCTCTCATCAGCTGAGCCTGAGACTATTTCAGAGAGTTTGTCCCAAATTTCCTTTGCTGAATTGCATTCAGCCACCTTTTGAAATATGTCACCAGACATTGTCTGGGCTAATATGTTCATAGCCTTGGCATCAGATACCTTCCATCTCTTGATGTCAGCATCTGTTCCTGATGGAGGTGGAACAGCATTTGTACTTGAGTTCTCTGGAGGTCTTGGACACACTGTCAAAACAGAGTTAAAAATATCCTCATCAATAGAATTCATGTATATTCTGATCCTTGCTTTCCAAAGTGCAAACTTGGATAGATTGCACACTGGAGGTCTGGTGCTAGCATAATCTTTGTTTTGGGCCATGATTTGTGAAAACAAAATCTAATAACAAACTTCAAAAGAAAACAAATCTAACCAGGGATCTTTGGGTTCAGGTGTTAGCCTGTGCAACCACCAAGGTGTGGTATGTTTAACCAACCTCGCTTTGATACCAATTGAAAGTGCAGCTAGATCTGATATACTCTAGAGGGAGGGTGAATAGAGTATATGGTGCTTGAAAACTTTTTACAACAATTGTTGTAATGTGAGTGAGCAGGGAAGCAATTATAAATCTAATTACAGAACTAAACTAATCAAAAGCTAATCACAGAACAATCACAGCCAGAAACCAAAATAAAGATAAGCAAAACCAGATGACACAAGGAAATATAGTGGTTCCTCTAAACTTGGGTACATCCACTCTTCTACCACCCTAGGTAGGAATCCACTGCAGGATGAGTTGATCAGGTGTCCTGGGCACCAATGAGCTTTTGATAAGGTGCTCAAAAACCAAATCAGATTTTTTTGATCAGGTGTCTTGCCACCAATGAGCTTTTGACAAGGTGCTCAAAAACCAAACTCAAACTTTTGAAGGGAGTTTGAGAAACCCTTTACAAAGATGGGGGTGAGAGAATGATGGAAGTCTTCTCTTTCTCAAACAGCTGAGAAGACTATGTGGATTGATGGTGTCAAAGCTCCCCCTGAGTCCTTGAGATCTTCAGGAAAAGAAGCTTTGCTGTAGGGTGATAGGCCTTCAAAAGTTGATCTCCAACAAAAGATGATTTCAGCAACAGCTGAAATGTTAGGTGTCTGGAGTCTTGAAATATGTTGGCCTTGAACACTTGAGACAAGAGAGATCTGAGGATTTCAGGAAGTTTGATCTCCTTGGATGTGTGTTCTTGAGAATTCTTTGAGACAAAGAGTATTTTTTGTGTACTTGTTCTTCTTGTCTGTGTGTGTGAGAGAGATTCAAAAATTCTTGTCTTTTATTCTCTGGTACTGAATAGAAAAGTATTCTCTGTCAAGAATAGCCGTTGGTCTGCATTAATTGCATCCTTAATTGCAAAATGTCTTCTGGAGGAAAGTCCATAGAAATATTCCTTGAAAATCCCTTGAAACTTGGTCCAGAGATAAATGAAAACGGCTAGAAATCTTCTGAGTTAATTGCAGAATAACTCCTTAACTGATCTGAATTTGAATCGTGAAAAATCCTTGAAGTTATCTGAAAACGTCGAACTGAGCTCTGCTATCGTCGAACTGAGCTCAGCGATCTGGATTTATACTGCAACAAAATATCGTCGATCTGAGCTCAAAGATCGTCGAACTGAGCTCAGAGATAGAAATGCAAAGCTGAGTCAAGATCGTCGAACTGAGCTCACCGATCGTCGAATGGAGTTCGACGATATGAAGAAGTTGAGCTCAGCGATCGTCGAATGGAGTTCGATGATCTGTCGAAGTTGAGCTAGACGATCGTCGATCGGAGTTCGACGAATCGTCGTGCTGAGCTCGACGATATGACTTAGTCTCAAACTGAAAAAGTCTTGGTCTTGAGGGCAGCTTCTAAACTTAGACTTCTAACCCTTAGACTCAATTCTAATTGACCTTTAGGACTATACATGTGGTCAAACATTGGTTTCCTAGAGGCATAGTGATCCTGACCCAAATTAGTAATAGGGTGTTCCAACAGGTTGTACAAGTTAGATCTTGAACCAAAAGATCCTTTGTAGATATACACATCACTTCATTCTCATTTAAATTATAAACACAGCAAGACACAGAACAAGGATTATGCAAGCACCAGACCTCCAGTTTGCAACCTTAATAGGTTTGCCATCTGGAAGGCAAGAATTAGGTTATACATGAATTCCATTGATGAAGACATCTATAATTCAATTTTGACTGGTCCCGCACAGGCATCTACATCTACAACATCTTTCAACAACAATGCAGTCCCACCACCTAAGTGGACTGAAGCCCAGAAGAAAGCAAAAGTTGCAAATGCCAAAGCTATGAATATCCTAGCACAAACTATGTCAGATGATATTTTCCAGAAGGTTGCTGAGTGCACCTCAGCAAAAGCCATTTGGGATTCCCTAAACCAAATGGCGGATGGATCAGCAGATGAGAGAAAGGATAGTAGATCAAATCTCATATCCCTATATGAGAACTTTAAGAAGGAGGAAGCTGAGATAGTTTCTGATATGTACAATAGGTTAAGCTCAATTATCAATGAGCTGAAAACCTTGGATAAGAACATCACTCTTACTGAAGTGAATGACAAGTTCCTCATGTACTTCCCAAGCTCATGGGATACAATAATTTGGCCCATCAAGGAGGCCAGATGCCTGAATGAGATTTCAACTGAATCTCTATTAGGTAAACTGAAGTCATATGAACAGCTGATAAAGACCAGGGAGGCAGCTGAACAAAGAACACCTCCAACTGCTAGAAGAGAACAAAGTATTGCTTTCAAAGACACTGAAGAGACAGAGACTGCAACATCAAATGAAGAGCTTATGAGTCTCTTTGCTAAAAGATTCTTCAAGATGGGCAGAAAGGATTTCAGGAGAAAGTCAGCAGAAAAGATGATAAGCCAAAATATGACAAGACACCAACCAAAGAAGTTGAGTGCTATGGATGTAGAAAGCTTGGGCACTTTATCTCTGAGTGTCCAGAGAACCAGAAGAAAGAGAAGAGAAGAGAGAAGGAAACCAGAAGACAGCACACCAGCAAACCCTCTTCCAGCAAGCACAAGAAGAAGGAAAAGGGCTTTGTGGCTGAGATCTGGAGTGAGACAGAAGATGAGTCAACATCTTCAAGCTCCAGTGAAGATGAGGAAGAAGAAAGAGCAAAGGAGGTTTGCCTCATGGCAATGATGCCTCCAGAAGTCACTCAGAAGAAGAAGAATCTGAAGATGAAGGAGTGTTTGAATCAGATGCAGATCAGGTGAAGAGTTGTCCAGGGGTAAATCAAACTTGGTACCTGGACAGTGGCTGCTCCAAACACATGACTGGCAGCAAGGACATCTTAACCAACTATAAGTCCAAGCTGGGTCCAAAGGTTATCTTTGGTGACTCCAAATGTGGTCAGTCAGAAGAAATTGGAGAAGTATGTATAGGAGCTGTCACATTCAAAAAGGTGACATATGTAAGTGGACTCAAGCATAGCCTCATCTCCATAAGTCAGTTATGTGATGATGGTTATCAGATATACTTTAACCCATCCACCTATTCTATTATTGATAAAAACAACCAAACAGTTTTAACTGGAAGTAGTCAAGGTAACCCCACGTCTGAGCCGTGCAACCGTGTACATGTGGTAACCCCGCCTCTGAGCCATGTGGGCCATGTGGTAACCCCACCTCTGAGCCATGTGGGCCATGTGGTAACTCCACCTCTGAGCCGACGGGTTGTGCTGAACGACGGGTCACCTTTTTTTAATTTATGTCTGCACTCGATGAATTTTCCAAAGTTCGTCGAACGGAGTTCGATGAACCGGGGAAAGTTTGAGAGATATTCGTCGAACGGAGATCGACGAACTCTGTGTGAGTGAAACAAGTTTCGTCGAACGGATTTCGACGAACTTGCTTCAGAAGATATTCGTCGAACGGAGTTCGCCGAACTGTCTTCAATTCTTCTGGATAAGATCGACGAATTATTTCATTCAAAATTATTTCGTCGACCTCAGTTCGAAGAATTATTTTTATTTTTATGGAACGGGGTCTGTCGATTCATATTCTTGAAAACACTATATTTAGGTTTTCTTCGACCTCCATCCCGTGCTTTCTGTTCCTTTGCACTTGATCGCCGTTTCTGTGTCTCTCTTGCAGGTGATTCCATGACGATTCAGGCAAGCATTCTCACAGGCATGAAGTTCGATACAGGCTTTGACGTGGATTTTGATTCGTTTCAACACTCTGATCCCATCTTCCTTTATATTCTGGAACTCCTTGAAGAACAAGAACTCAAAACCTTGATAACTAGAAGAATCAAACTACACAGCACTGAAATCAGGGAATGGGTCTACACCCTATTGCCAACAAAGGAGAATATAATTACAGGCACCATTGCGGGTAACTCCGTCTCCTTAACTCCCGCAATCTTAACTGAAATTTTTGGATTAAGGAATGGAGAAGAGCAACTGGAGATTGAAATAGAGGAATCTGACGTGATGCTGAGCCTCATGGGTTATTCTGGAGATAACCCTAACAAATTCTTGAAGAAACACCTCTCTGCCCCTTATAAGTTTTTGGCAGATTTGGTTGGAAAGGTTCTGCTTGGGAAACATACTGCCCATGATTACATCACCAGACACTAGTTTTGGTCATGTGTGCAATTATAAACAAGAAACCAGTGGATTGGGCACATATTCTTTTTGATTTGATACAGAAGAAAAATAATAAAAAGGAAGTATGCTTTGGAAGGATCCTAGGGATCTTCTTACAATAAAAGGCTGCTGAATCACTGGTCTCCCAGACCATATTCATCAATGCCAGTAAAAGGCTAACCTGTGCCTTATTTGGCAGGTGGGAGAGGACAATAACCAAGCCAACCAAGGCTTCTACCTCTTCCACCCCAGCTTTAGAAGGCACCAGGGCTGTTAAAGCCACTCCCCCACCTGCTGAAGAGATTCATCCAACACCACCATCTCTTCCAGCTCCCCTTCCAGCAACACAACTCCCTCACTCTTCCACTATCTCTTCAACACCACAATCACAACAACATACTCATGTTCCTACTCCACTTCCATCTCAACATGCTTCACCAGCTCCATCTCCACCACTTGACATCACTGAAATTCTATCTTCCCCTCTTCAAGAAAATCAACCAACAACACCTCCTGATTCCCCTCATGACACCTACATTCCTACACCACCACAATCTCCTCTTCCCCCACATCTCTCTTCAATACCATCTTACCATCTACCAACAGACACCATCATGCAAGATACTACTCATCCATCCCCATCAACATCTACCATCCCTCTAGATGTTCACATACCTGATGCTCCACTTTCTATCCCTCACATAGTTCCCACTTCTACACCTTCTGCAACACCATCTACCACTCCATCATTGGACCACTCCACCATATCTTCTATCATTTCCATAATCACTCCCTCCTCAAATCCCTTATAGCATAGGCCATTACACCTCTTGCTACCACCATCTCCTCTCTCTCTGATAAAATCTCTGCTCTTACTGCTGCCCCATCCTCAAACAGGGGACTGGCCTTAGTTACCACTGAAACCAGGCAGGGGGAGATGCTTGATGATGAAGCAGCAACTACAGCTCCAGAGGCTACAGCTTCAGCTCCAGCAGTAGATGCTCCAGCTACAACAATAACAGCATAGTGTACAGAATACATAGATAAAGATTTGATTGACTTTATTGAAACTGATATGGATTTTGATGAATCAGACTCTGAAGAGCCTAATACTGTTGGTGATTTCATTCTTAATCCCATAGTTAATTTAGAAAATCTGTTGAGTATTTTTGATACTGTACATTTGCGTTACCTTCAAGCTGAGATTACTAAGCTATCCTTGGCTATTATACCATACACTTTCCCCATCTCTTCAGAAGTTGCTAAGCAACTTAAGGACAGTTTTGCTATTGCACAATCAGCAGTCACTCCACCTCCAGAAGTAGTGGCTATTCCATCTTTCCCAATAATACCTTCATCATTAACTTTTGTCATGGATGACTCCCCCATGCCAGATCTAGATGAACTGATCTTGGCTGATATTGCAAATGAAAATAAGGCAACATCTGAAAGCTCTATCCAAGTTAGTTCTTATTTTTGTGTAGCTTCTCCTCCAACTCCTGCTAAAACTCCAACTCCTGCTTAAACTCCTGCTCCTGCTCCAAAAAAGCCTGCTATTTCTACTAAAGCTTTGAAAGCTTTGGATGATCTATATGATAACCCCCAGGGTTCTGACAATGATGATGATGAAGATGAGGATGAGGATTCTGATGAGGAGGATACAAAGAAGAAGAAGCAAGTATCAAAGAAAAGAAAAGCTCCTCCTCCTCCTGCTCCTAAGCCTAATCCAAACAATGACACCCCTTACTACATTCTTCAAAAGATAACTCCATACAAAGGGATGCCAGCATGGATGTGGCTATCTAAGAATCAGCAAAAGGAAAGGAAGAAGAGTAGAAGATACTCTCCTCCACCAGTTCAAAGGTATAGAAAAGATCCACCACCTCCTCCTCCTCCTGCAGCTGGTGCTTATGGATCTAGTTCTCAAAGCTCTACCCCCTTTCAAACATATCAAAGACATCAAGGGAGATCTCATCAGGAAAGCAACCAACACAGGCAACAATCTTCAGAATAACAACATCAGCATTAACAACAACATCAACAGAAACAACAACATCAGCAACAAGAACATCAACAAGCTGAAAGTCCTAAAAGACCACTCTCTCCTCCTGTTCCTTATAAAAATCCAAAAACAGCCAACACAGCTAAAATGGCCAGGTTCCAGGAGCTAGTAGGTCTTTCTATGATCAACAAGGAAAAGGATGAAGGGAAGGATATTTCTGAATACAATACAATGTCAAAATACAGGAGAGAAGAACTGAAAAGGATTGAAAAGGCTAACAAATTTTTTAATGTTGATGATTATATGAAATTACATCCTGAAGCAGTGGTCCCTAGAGCTACATCTCTGAAGATTATAGGGGCTGTTGACATGACAATGACTATGGAACAAGCTTTAAATACAAACAGGGAAATAATCTTTACCAAGCCAGGAGATAAGGGCAAGGATGTAAAGCATCAGGAGAAGAAACAGAAGAAGTGAAATGTGAACTATTTTATTTCTATTTTTCTCTCTTAAACTGTTTCATATTGTCTGAACAAAGCTTTTGTGTAAATATATCTGTTGCATGTGTTAATTATCTTTGCTAGATATATCTTTTTCCTGATTTTTTTACTTTATGTTTTTATTCTGAGTTTATTAGTGACATCACCCAAATGGGGGGAGATTGTTGGATCCCTAGTTTGATTTGGGCTAGGTTCACTAACTTAGGATAATGTGACCCAACATGTATAGCCAGAGTCATAGTTGTGTCCTAGAGTCTAGGCCAAGTCCTCAGTAACAACATCACATGGACAAGCCATCATCAGACTACCAGAGACACAAGACTTAAAGGTTTTCCAGAGATTCAGAGATTTATCAAGAAACTAAGTAAAATGAGTTCGACGTTCGTCGAACTCAGGTCGACGATAGTTGTTCTCAGCTCGACGATCTTAGAGATATTTTCTCTGAGCTGAGTTCGACGAACTTTAGTCACAGGTTGACGATCCTTGGACTCCACCTTCAACATTCTAAGTCTAGACTGTTCTCTAGACTCAGGTCGACGAATCTAGTTCTCAGGTCGATGAACTTCATTCTTTGCTCGACGATTGCTGGACTTTCACTTCAACTCTATTGCCAGAGGTTTATAAATTTTTCTCTAAGTCCAGAATCATTTTCAGCTCGACGAATTCAAGGTTCTCCAGACTTAGCTCGATGAACATTATTCTTTGGTCGATGAATCTTTGGACTATTACAATATTCTGTCGAGACTATGTTCTCTAGTCTCAGGTCGACGAACTCAGTTCTCTGCCCAACGAATTCTGGAACCAGAAGACTTATGTCGACACTCAGAGTATATGTCGACATCAACTAAGTCGACACTAGAAGAATTTGTGTCGACATCCAGATCATCAGTCGACATTGTGGAAAGGCTATGTCGACATCACATAGAAGACTTATGTCGACACACAAGAGTAATTGTGTCGCCACAAAATATTTGACAACTCCAAAATAATTGCTGAACTCCAGTCGACGAACACATTTACCAGCTTGACGAATAGGCAAAGATCAAAAGAGACAACAGTTCAGCTTCCAGCTCGACGATCATGGAACTCAGCTCGACAAACAGAGGCCGTCTGGTCGACGAATACAACATCTCAGCTCGACGAACTGTGGACTCAGCTCAACGAATTCTGCCAGCTATTCGACGATTCCAGACTTAGTTATTTCCGGCCTTCTGTCCCTACTCTAATGCGATAATTCCTAAGTAATTAATGCTCTAACATTCTATGAATGTATCCGTTAGAGGGAGCATTAATTGTGGTCTTCTCCAGGATTATTGCTTGCCGTTTTTCCATGGGACAGTTGGAGAAATAAATCAATGCCGATTATTCTCAAGACTGTCAGCATTAATTACAGAGGCATTCAAATTTTTGAAAGATAGAGAAGAAGAGAACAACGTAGACACAACTATACAGACTGATAGAGAGAATCAAGATCATTGAGAAAGCTTCATACAGAGCACAACTTACTTAGAAGCACACATAGACACAGTGAAAAACATTTTGTCTTGAAAAATCTGCTCTGTCAACAAGAAGCATTTCTGATACACAGAAGCTCTTGACCAGAAGCTCATCAGCACTTGAAGAAGAAGAACAACAATACCTATATCAAGAGTCTTCTTTCTTCAAGTACTCCAGGACACTTCAAAAGGACAACTTCAGTTCAATCTGTCAAAGAAGTTCCTGAAGATTATAGCTAGTCAAGGATTCAGTTTGAAGACCTATCACCCTGAAGCTTAGCTCCTATTTTTTCCTGATCCATTCTACATCTCAGGGGGAGCCATAAGCTATAATCAAATCCACTAGTCTTCTCAGTTGTATATTGAGAAAGAGAAGACAAAATCATCTCTCACCCACACTGTATAAAGGGTTGTCATATCCCTTCAAAAGTGATTCCTTGGTTGCAAGTCTCCTGATCAAAAGACTTGGGTTGGTTTTTGAGCACCTGATCAAAAGCTCATTGGTGTTAGGCACCTGATCAAAAATCTGAGTGGATTCCTACCAAGGTTGGTAGAAGAGTGGATGTACCTAGGTTGGGGAACCACTATAAAATTCTTGTGTCGTGTGGTTGCCTCTTTTTCTTGTGGTCTTGGTGTGCTTGTGCTTTAGGTTTATT
Source organism: Platanthera guangdongensis (assembly GCA_039583875.1). NCBI lineage: Eukaryota > Viridiplantae > Streptophyta > Magnoliopsida > Asparagales > Orchidaceae > Platanthera > Platanthera guangdongensis. The sequence continues at coordinate 162,613,544 of CM077162.1, forward strand.
GTTTGCTATTCTATTAATTTCTGCACTTTTAAATTACAGCAAAGGTTGTAATAGCTGTTAATAATATTTAAGAATACTCTATTCAACCCTCTCTAGAGTATTTCAGATCTAACTCTCACTTTCACAATGGAAACCATCCAACTAATATACAACGTACTACACAAAGTCATTCTAGCGGAAGCAATATTAATAGTTGCAAAAAAAGAACCATGTTACTAGCATGAATGTCCAATACAAAGCCAACATGAATGAACGTACAAATATACAAGTATTGGCCATAAGGCCTTACAATAGTTTGCTTGAATATCAATGTTTTCCAAACCTCAGCACGTAGTCGGCCATACATGAATAACATAAAACACTCAAAATTAGGCCTTCAAGGGCCGACTCAGCAACTTTGGCTTTAGCCCGATATTTAGCACTCGGCTCCGCAGCACCTGCAAGCAATAATCCACCGTACAGTGGCAAACAAAGGCAATGGTCAGCTATGCTGACCAAATTATAACGATCCCGCCCCCAACTCGGGGCGGCGATGCTCCTTCCCTGCACATTGTTAGCATAATACAACAGTAGTCTAATCACACAACAACACAAGCGTAGGCACTCACGACCATACACCCCGTGTGCTCAGGGCACATTCTCGATGAACCGGTCAATGTCACGTCAGTTTAAGCCATAGACATCTCGGTCTCACCACCGCCACTTGGATGGCCAAATCTCATGAGCATTTAGTCTTTCCGACATTGGTCACGTCATTTTAAGCCATATACCGCCTAAGACCCTCATTATGCCAACGGCTCCAACCAAACGACATAGAACCGGTACGGTTCCGTGTAACCCATGCTCACATCGCAACGACAATTTAAGCCATATGCGTAGGTCAAACTTCTCCCGAGTCTCGTTTCCGTTACACACTGCACATAACCCGTTTATGTTCAAGTTGGCTCCCAAGCCACCATGTTAGCAGAATCACGCATCTGCCCAGTTTTCTGGGTGCACTTTGGAGTTAATCCCCAAGGCTCCCTGTTGCAATCTACTATGTAGAAAACCCGAAAAATAATCATTCGCATGGAGTCTTCTCCGGCCATTCAAGCAATTCAACATCACCGATCCAGACCAACTTGTCCGGGTAGGCTTCACATATCATGCCTATATCCGTTCTCGATTACGGACTCTACATGTACAAAACGAGGACTATTCATGTCTACCCGAAGGAACGCCTCAACTCACCGCAAACTCGCGAGAGCGGGCTTCCTATGCAAAGAAAATGAGAGCTTCACGTGCTCAAGTAGAGAATCGCTACCCTAGCATTTTTACTTAGCGCCATGGAAATGTATGCGGATGGAAAGCACCCCAATCTCCTTGCCTCCATAGATCTGAAGTCGGCTCGCGATTTGGAGCTCTGAAACTTCGCCGGCCATCGGATTTAGCTTCCTTTCTTCTTCCTTGCTCTCCCCTCTCTCTAGACTTTAGAAAGAGACTTAAGTGAAAGAAGTGAGGGATTTGAAACCCTATTCCTAGGTATAACTAAGTAGGAACAACCCCCAGCCATCGGATCCCAAAATAAGGAAACGAACGGCTATGATTCGTAGCTGAAATGTAAAACCTGGGCCGAACACGGCCTGCGACACACCAGTGTCCAGGGTCGTGTCCCCAATTTGGCGTCGAAATCGACGCGTGTCAAAAAACACACGGGCACCCGACACGCTCGTGTTCGACCTGACACGCCCGTGTCAGCCAGTACATGCCCGTGTTCTCGGGCGTGTTCCTCCATCAACACAGGACCAACACCAACCCGAGACTCACACGGGTCTTGGATACGCCCGTGTCCTATTTGACACACCTGTGTCAAACCCGAATACGCCTGGGATCCAGGCCGTGTTCACTGTCTCAACACTTCGTCTAGTACAGTTCGTCGACCACCTGACACGGCCTTGGACACGCCCATGTCCTAGGCCATGTTCCCTGTCTCAACACATCGTCGAGCGAAAATGTCGACTTCATGGGTAGATCGTCGACACGAGCTCGACATGCCCTGAGACACGCCCGTGTCTTAGGCCGCTCGACGATCGTCGATTATAAAATTCGCCAAACTCTCGGCCAAATCGTCGACCCAAACATGACACGCCCTGGGACATGCCCGTGTCCCAGGCCGTGTGCCCCCTGCCAAATTCCAAATTTGGCCCAAAATGCCTCCCATCACTCTTTTGAGTTTCGGGGCATTACAATTCTCTCCCTCTTAAAAGAATTTCGTCCTTGAAATTTACATAAAGGAAAGAAACATAAAACTTAAACGGTACCGCAGTGAAACAACTCCGGGTACTCCTCAAGCATGGTCTGCTCTCGCTCCCAAGAGAGCTCTTCCCGACCGCAATTGTCCCAACGGACCTTGACCATCCTGATATCTTTATTGCTTAGCCGCTTGACTTCCGAGTCCTCAATACGAACGGGCGTGACCTTCATCGTTAACCCATTCTCAACTGGCACTTTATCCACCGCGATCACATGTGAAGGCTCTTGCACCGCCTTCCGTAGTACCGATATATGAAATACATCATGTAGACTACTAAGCTTCACTGATAGCTTCAAACGATAAGCTGCTTCACCAATCCGCTCCAGAATCTCAAACGGTCCAAGGTACCTCGGGCTTAGCTTCTTTAAGCGCCGCACTCGCGAGACACCCTTGAACGGCTTGATCTTCAAGTACACCCAATCGCCAACAGCGAACTCCACATTCCTGTGCTTGGCATTATAGTACTTAGCCTGGTGGTCTTGAGCGATTAACAACCTTTCCCGAATCGTTCGAACCAATGAAGTAGCGTCTTCCACCTCTTGTCGCTTGTACAACTTTGACTCACCCGTTTCCAACCAAGACAACGACGTGCGGCATCTTCTACCGTAAAGGGCCTCAAAGGGCGCCATTTGTATGCTTGCCTGGTAGCTATTGTTGTACGTGAACTCCACCAAGTATAGGTGGTCCTCCCACTGCTTTCCAAAATCCAGGACGCACATGCGAAACATGTCTTCCATTGTCCTTTTGACCCTCTCGGTCTGCCCATCCGTCTGCGGATGAAAGGCTGTGCAGAAACTCAGCTTTGTACCCAACATCCGCTATACTAGCCTGCAATCATTGGACGTGAACCGCCCATCTCGGTCACTCACGATGCTGCGGGGCACACCGTGAAGCCGTACTATGTTGTCCACGTATAACTTTGCCAATCTCTCAACCGGGTCATCCTTCCTATGCGGAATGAAATGTGACACCTTCGTTAGACGATCTACGACCACCCAAATGGCGTTGTTCCCTTTTTGCGACCTTGGCAACCCGTGCACAAAGTCCATGGTGATGTCATCAAACTTCCACTACGGAATAGGCAAGGAATTCAAGAATATTCCCGACTTTTGGCATTCCGCCTTCACTAAGGCGCATGTTTGACACTTTGCCACGTACAGTGCAACATCCTTCTTCAGTCTTGGCCAGCGAAACAATTTCTTCACATTGCGGTACATCTTTGTGCTCCTCGGGTGAATCATGTACTTGGTATGATGCACCTTGTACAACAATTCCACCCACAAAGTGCTCACATTTGAGATGCACAGACGACCGTCTTTCCAAAGCAAACCATCCACAACCTCATATAGGGAATTTGACCCATCCAGAGCCTCTATCATAAGCTGCTTCATGCTGCTATCAACATCCAAAGCCTACAGAATCCGATCAGCCAGGTCATACTGAACTTCTGTCCAGTTCAATAGTGCTTCAGCACTCGATTTCTTGTCTACGCAAGAGATCTCCAACACATCCAACTCCCAAACCAACCGCTCATCATGGACCGACAACCAATTAGCTTGAGCTGGGGCCCGACAACTCAACGCGTTTGCAACCACATTGCCTTTACCAGGTACGTAGTGGATCTTGAATGTATAGTCCCCCAGGAACTCCATCCATCTACGCTGCCGTATGTTCAGATCTTTCTGATCCAACAAATATTTCAGGCTCTTATTGTCGGTATAGATATCGACCCTTACTCCATACAAGTAGTGCCTCCACAGTTTCAAGGCAAAAATCACGGCCGCTAACTCCAAGTCATGGACCAGATAATTCCTCTCGTGTACTTTCAGCTGTCTCGAGCCATACGCTATAACGCTTCCGTGCCGCAGTAGCACACAACCCAATCCACTGCCCGAAGCATCGCTATAGATTTCAAAGCCTTTGGTCCCACTCGGCAAACTCAGCACAGGTGCCGTGGTCAACTGACACTTCAACTCCTCAAAAGCTCGTGCGCACTCCGGCGTCCAAATAAACTTCTGATCCTTCCTCGTCAAAGTAGTGAGAGGTAACGCTATCCGCGAGAAGTTCTCCACGAAGCGCATGTAATAACCGGTAAGCCCCAGAAAACTCAGGACTTTCGCTACCGTAGCAAGCACAGGCCACTCTCGTATCACAACAATCTTCGCCGGATCCACCGTAATCCCCTCTCCACTCACTATATGACCGAGGAACGCCACTGAGGACAACCAAAACTCGCATTTCGAGAACTTGGCATGCAATTGATTCCTCCTCATCATTTCCAATACCAAGTGAAGATGCCTGAAGTGATCTTCCTCACTCTGCGAGTACACCTAAATGTAGTCGATGAAGACGATCACAAAATGGTCCAAGTACTCCCTAAAAGTCCTGTTCATCAAATCCATGAACACGGACGGCGCATTCGTCAGCCCAAACAGCATGACCGTAAACTCGTAATGCCCGTATCTCATACAGAACACTGTCTTAGGGATATCAGTCTCCCTTATTCTTAGCTGATAGTAAGTGGACTTAAGATCCAACTTTGAGTACACCATCAACCCGACTAACTGATCAAATAGATCATCAATCCTCGGGATTGAGTACTTCTTCTTCTCTGTCAACTTGTTCAGTTCTCAGTAATCAATACAAAGTCTCAAGCTCCCGTCCTTCTTCTTAACAAAGAGGACTGGTGCGCTCCAAGGCGACGAACTTGGACACACATACCTTTGCTCCAATAACTCTTGCAGTTGAACTTTCAGCTCCGCCATCTCCACTAGCGTAAAGAACAGCTCTGCTCCAGCACGAACCGCCTTCACCACCTGAAGAGCAGACATCAACGTCTTGCTCGACCCTTTCAAGCCTGTAAAAGTCGTCTCATGACCTGTTCCCAACTTGACTTCCTTGCGACCGCAATCAATATAAGCTTGTTGCTCCGAGAGCCAGTCCATGCCAAATATTACATCGAACTCCACCAGCGGCAGTAGCGACGCTAGCAAATGGAACTCCTGACTCCCAATACGAATTTGAACGCCACAGATTCTCTCCGCGTGCATCGAACACCCATTGGGCAACAACACATCCAGTTTGTCCTTCGCCATCAAAGAAGGTACTCCGATGCGCGGTATGAACCCTTCAGACAAAAAGGAGTATAAAGCTCCCGCATCAAAGAGTGCTCTCACCGAATACTCGCAAATCAAAACAAATCCTAAACAAACAGTGGTAAGGTAACACACACATAAAACAATTTGACTTGCTATAAATTTAAATCGTACCTGTCACCACATCCGCTTATTTAATGGCCTCCTGTTGGCCAAGATTATAAACTCTCGGTTGAGCCGGAGCATAATGGGACGCGATTGACTCCACCGCCTTGTCCTTTTCTTCATAAGTTGCTCCCGGTTTCCTTTCGGACTTGGGACGCCCGCTTCAGCAGTCACGGGCAAAGTGCCCCGACTTTCCACAAGTAAAACATGACCTCGGGGTCCGACCCGTAGTCGCCCCAGAAGCACCGAAAGAAGGAGATGGACCCGAAGTCCTAGCTTTCTTAAAGAACTTACGGTACCCAGACTATGAGGTAGTCGACACCTTGAACTCTGACTTCTTATCACCAAAGCTTTTCCTTGGTTGTACATTCTTCATATCTTTTTCCAATGAGCGGGCCGTGTTGACCAGGGTCAAGAAGCCCTGTGTCATCGGCCCCGAGAGTAGTAGCCTCAAGTAATCCCTCAAACCTTCGTAGAAATGGTTGGTATTACGCTCCTCATCCGCGAACGTAGAGCTAGCATACCGACCCAACCGAGTAAATTCATGGAGATACTCATACACGCTACTCTCTCCTTACACCAATTTCAGAAACTCATTCTCCAAATAAATCCTCTGAGTCGGAGGGAGGTACCTAGCCAAGAACAGTCTCGAGAACTCCTCCATCGAGACGTCTGTAACTTGCCTTACCCTCAAGAGGTGCAGCTCCAAGCCTTCCCACCATAACCTAGCATCCCCGTCCAGAAGGAACGTAGCTATAATGGTCATCTGCCACTCCTCCGTCTCCGTTGCTGTCAAGACTCTCTTCACACGGGAGAGCCAGTCTTCAACTTGCAATGGGGTTCCCAACCCCGAGAACACATGAGGATTAAAGCTCATAACGTGCTTGAGATGCCTTTTTGTTGCTCGCCTCAGCACCAAAGGCTCCACTACTACCTGCTCCACTCTTCTCGTCTCAGCCTCTTGAAGAGGTACCTGCTCCATTGTAGGATTGGGCTACTGCATCTGCCTTGCAGGCTGCGCATTGATCATGGAAAACACTGCTTCGGCCACCAATCATATGGTCTCAGTCGATGGAGGTGTTATAGGAGCATCATTTGGTGCACTATTAGCCTCAGAAACTCGGCGTTCTGACGGCCCAGCACCGCTTCTGGTCACCTATAGTTGTACAAAACACCATCAAGTGACCATACAAAATTGTAAAAAGCAATTATAGGAACACGCAGGTTCCTCAAACATGTGTATTTTCATTCCTAAGGGGACATTCATGGGTTCTTTTGCTGTTATAACGATGACGCACACACATGTGCTCACCACCCCTTAAAAAGAATTTGTCCACGAATTCAGTTTAAGCCTGACCGAAACTAGGAGTCTGATATCAAACTATAACACCCCCTATCCGTCGCATAACATATAGCAGTAGGTCCGGCCGGGGCCCGACACAATATGCCAAAGACAGACCTGGTGGTTACTCAATGGAAACCATCAAACTAATATACAACGTCCTACACAGAGTCATTCTAGCAGAAGCAATATTAATAGTTGCAAATAAAAGAACCCTGCTACTAGCATGAATGTCCACTACAAAACCAACAGGAATGAACGTACAAATACACAAGTATTGGCCTTAAAGACTTATAATAGTTTGCTTGAATATCAATATTTTCCAAACCTCGGCACGCCGGCCGGCCATACATGAATAACAAAAAACAATCAAAATTAGGCCTTCGAGGGCCGGCTCAGCAACTTGGGCTTTAGCCCGCTATTTAGCACTCGGCTCCGTAGTACCTGCAAGCAACAATCTACTGCACGGTGGCAAACAAAGACAACAGTTAGCTATGCTGACCAAATTATAATGATCCCGCCCCCAACTCGGGGCGACGATGATCCTTCCCCGCACTTTGTTAGCATAATCCAACAGTAGTGTAATCACACAACAACATAGGCGTAGGTACTCATGACCACACACCCCGTGCACTCAGAGCACATTCTCGATGAACCGGTCAATGTCACATCAGTTTAAGCAATATACATCTCGGTGTCACCACCGCCACTTGGACGGCCAAATCTCGTGAGCATTTAGTATTTCTGGCATTGGTCACATCATTTTAAGCCATAGATTTCCTAAGACCCTCATCTATGCCAACGACTCCAACCGAACGACATAGAACGAGTATGGTTCCGTCTAACCCGTGCTCAAATCGCAACGATAATTTAAGCCATATGCGCCGGTCAAAGTTCTCCCGAGTCCCATTTCCGTTACACAATTCACATAACCCGTTTATGTTCAAGTTGGCTCCCAGGCCACCATGTTGGCAGAATCACGCATCTGCCCAATTTTCCGGGTGCACCTTGGAGTTAATCCCCAAGGCTCCCTGTTGCAATCTACCGTGTAGAAAACCCGAAAAACAATCATTCGCACAGAGTCTTCTCCAGCCATTCAAGCAATGCAACATCACCAATCCAGACTAACTTGTACGGGTAGGATTCACACATCATGCCTATATCCGTTCTCGATTACGGACTATACATGTACAAAACGGGGACTATTCATGTCTACCCGAAGGAACGCCTCAACTCACCGCAAACTCGCGAGAGCGGGCTTCCTATGCAAATGAAACGAGAGCTTCACGTGTTCAAGTAGAGAATTGTTACCCTAGAGTTTTTCCTTGGCGCCATGAAAATGTATGCAGATGAAAAGCACCGTAATCTCCTTGCCTCTGTATATCCGAAGTCGGATCACGATTTGGAGTTCCAAAACTCCGCCGACCACCGAATTTAGCCTCCTTTCTTCTTCCTTGCTCTCCCCTCTCTAGATTTTAGAAAGAGAGTTAAGTGAAAGAAGTGAGGGATTTGAAACCCTATTCCCGGGTATAACCCAGTAGGAACAACCCCCAGCCGTCGGATCCCAAAATAAGGAAACGAATGGCTATGATCCGTAGCTAAAATGTAAAACCTGGGTCGAACACGACCTGCGACACGCCTGTGTCCAGGGCCGTGTCCCCCATTCGCCGTCGAAATCGCCGCATCTCGAAAAACACACGGGTACCCGACACGCCCGTGTTCGACCTGACATGCCCGTGTCAGCGAGTACACGCCCGTGTTCCCGGGCGTGTTCCTCCAAAAACATAGGACCAACACCAACTCGAGACTCACACGGGTCTTGGACATGCCCGTGTCCTATTTGACATGCCCGTGTCCTATTTGACACGCCCGTGTCAAACCCGAACAGGCCTAGGATCCAGGCCGTGTTCACTGTCTTGACACTTTGTCGAGCACAGTTCGTCGACCACCTGACACGGCCTTGGACACGCCCGTGTCCTAGGCCGTGTTCCCTGTCTCGACACATTGTCGAGCTAAAATATCGACTTCACGGGTAGATAGTCGACACGAGCTCGACACGCCCTGAGATACACCCGTGTCTCAGGCCGTGATCACTGCTCGACGATCGTCGATTCCAAAATTCGTCGAACTCTCGGCCAAATCGTCGACCCAAACACGACATGCCCTGGGACACGCCCGTGTCCCAGGCCGTGTGCCCCCTGCCAAATTCTAAATTTGACCCAAAATGCCTCCCGTCACTCTTTTGAGTTTCGGGGCGTTACACAATGCATGGAATGAAACTGAGAATTTGGCTAAGTCCACAAATGCTGACATCATCAAAAGTCAACAGAATTCAAATTAGTTGTGGGAAAGCTACAGTACGTAACCAATGACGCCGTAGACCTACTGTACATCTTTTACTGTTAAAGCAAGTTGCAACCAACAACTATAGGTGGTACCCACTGGCTCAAATAGCCGTTGAATGGTGGAAGATAAATGGGACAAGATCAGGAGATGAAAATTAGTTTTTAGTGTTTACTCATTTCAAAAAGTAGCGGCTGCCTTCATCTTCCTCCTCACCATTGTTGCCGAGCTTGAAGCAGGAAGTTAAGCCAGCTTATCTAAAAGTTCCAGTGAGTTAGCTGTATCAATCTTCACCAGCTACAGCAAGATCAGAAAAGCTTTCTGGGAGAAGACTAAGCAGAGCCTTCAAATTTCTGCAGCCAAAGTTAACTGATTGAAGAGCATATCAATAGCAAGTTCAACGACCTTATCTCTGAGTTACTTCTAGCACAAGCAACAACTTATTGAAGATCAGTTATATTATTACTGAGAAGAAGGTGGGGCAGAGTTTATCTTAGTTCAGAAAGCAGACACAGAGAAATCTCTCCGGTATCAAATTAACACTAACAAAACCCATTCCTTTTTTGTAGGATCCTTTTGGATCTGAGTTGTAAGCCTGATTTACAAAGGCTAAGCGTAGGGCCTATGTGCTTGAGGTAGGATCCAGTTATGGATCTGAGAGTAGGGCTTGTGTGCCTAAGGTAGGGCTGATTGCCTGAGGTAGGGCTGATTGCCTAAGGTAGGAGAGTTTTACTCTCTGAGTTGTAGGGCTAACCTCCATAGCATGAGCTATAAGACTTGTGTTCAAGTCTGAGGTATGTGATCTTTTGATCACTGAGTTATATGAGAAAGCTTGCTCTGAGGTAGGGATTTATGCCTGAGTTGTAGGTCTTGGAGGAGACTAAGAGATCCTGCGAGATCTGTGTTGTAAGCTCTTAGGAATCGAGATTGGAGAAGTGCCTTGTATAATAAGTTGTTAGAGAGGTGGGAGGGACAGTAGATGTACCCTTAATTTGTGGAACCACTATAAATATTGTGTGTGCTTTTGTAGATTGTCTTGAAAGCAAGCTAATCTAGCTAACTCACAACACACTAAGTTAAATAAAGTCTAAAAGAGAGAAAACCTATTCACCCCCCTCTAGGTGTTTAGCTTTCCTTGAAACTAAAGACTTTTAGGCAGATAGACCTTGGTCTGTTGGGCTGAGTTCTTTGGTGCTTACTTCCCAAAGACCAGTTGAGCCGGTTTGGCTGGGCTCCTTGGTGCTTACTTCCCAAAGACCCCTTTCGTGCTGTTTAGGCCAGTTGGGATGGGCTCTTGGTGTTTACTTCCCAAGACTCATTCTTTAGCGTAGTATGTAGGTGCTCCACTGTTGGTGTTGTTAGCATTGAGGCATATGAATGCCTAGGTCTGGTAGTGTGTATGCCCACTTAGTAGTGGAGATGTCTACTCCACTATCACCATTTGGCCACAACAGGTGATGCCTGAGAGGTTCGCTACATCTCGAAGAGTGGGAACTAAAGGTTTTTGTTTACACAGCAAGACATAGTGTGTGTGTGTAATGAAAGTGAAGGGATAGATCACATTAGCTCTAGGAGGGGGGGGGGGGTGAATAGTGTTTTCAAAATCTTTTGATTAATTTTTATAGCGGATTAAAATAAGTAATATCTATATGTATATGGGCAGAGATAAAACACAAAAATCACAACACAGAAAATAACAAATAAAGCAACCAGAGGACACAAAGATTTTATATTGGTTCCCCTAAAACTTGGTTACATCCACTCTTCTACCACCCTGGTAGGATTACATTATAGGTTTTTAATTAGGTGCCCTGCCACCACAGATTTTTGCTCAGGAGCCATATTGTAACGCCCCGAAACTCAAAAGAGTGACGAGAGGCGTTTCGAGCCAAGTTTGGAACTTGGTAGGGGTTACACGGCCTGGGACATGGCCCTGTCCCAGGGCGTGTCGTACTCCGGTCGACGATCTGGCCGAGAGGTCGACGAATTTTGGAGTCGACGATCATCGAGCAGCGAACACGGCCTGAGACATGGGCGTGTCCCAGGCCGTGTCCTTCTCGGGTGGTTGACCGAGTTGTGTTGGGGGAGAAACACGACCTGGATCCCAGACATGTTAGGGTTTGACATGGGCGTGTCAAATAGGACACGGGCGTGTCCAATACCCGTGCACTTCACGGGTTGGTGTTGGTCCTGTGTAGATGGAGTAACACGACACACTACACAACTGTGTACTGTATCACACGGGCGTGTAAAGTTTGATACGGGCGTGTCGGGTGCCCGTGTTCTTTTCGGGACGCGTCAGTTTCGACGGCGAATGGGGAACACGGCCCTGGCCACGGGCGTGTCACAGGCCGTGTTCGGCCCAGATTTTGGATTTCAATGGAGAATCGTGGCCGTTCGTTTCCTTATTTTGTGATCTGACGGTCTGGAACTGTTCTTGCTTGGATATACCCGGGTTTAGGGCTTAAAACATTTTTACTTGGGTTAGTCTCTTTTTAAAGTCTAGAGAGAGGGGAGTGCAAGGAAAATGAAAGGAGGCTAGATCCGTTCACCGGCGGAGCTTCGGAGCTCCAAATTGCAAGCCGACTTCGGATCTACGGAGGCGAGGAGATTGCGGTGCTTTTCATTCGCATAGATTTCCATGGAGCCAAGGAAAAATGCTAGGGTAACGATTCTCATCCTAGGACATGTGAAGTCCTCTTTTCTTTTTTATAGGAAGCCCGCTCTCGCGAGTTTGCGGTGAGTTGAGGCGTTCCTTCGGGTAGACATGAATAGTCCCCGTTGTGTACATGTAGAGTCCGTAATCAAAAATGGACATAGGCATGGTGTGTGAATCCTACACGAACAAGTTGGTCTGGATCGATGATGTTGCATTGCATGAATGACCGGAGAAGACACCGTGCGATTGTTTGTTTTTCAGGTTTTCTACGTGGCAGATTGCAACAGGGAGCCTTGGGGACTAACCCAAAGGTACACCCGAAAAATTGGGCAGATGCGTGATTCTGCCAAAATAGTGGCCTGAGAGCCAACTTGCACATAACCGGGTTATGTGAAGCATGTGATCGAATCGGGACTCGTGGAAGCTTGACCCGTGCAGACAGCTTAAGTTGATGTTGCGGTGTGAGCAACGGGTTATGCGGAACCATACCCGCTCTATGTGGTTCGGTTAGAGAGACCTAAGGTACGTGGTACCCGCCGTTAGCATAGATAGAGGGTCTTAGGCAGTGGAGAGAAAGACCAAATGCTCACGAGATATTGCTGTCCAAGGGGCGGTGGTGAGTCAGCGGACTTTGACCGTGTTCAATGAGAATGTGCCCTGAGAGCATGGGGTGTGAGGCCGTGTATGCCCATGCCTATGATGAGGTGTTTATTCACTATATTGCTTGGTTATCTAACAAAGTATAGGTAAAGGAGCATCGCCGCCCCAAGTTTGGGGGCGGGATCATTATAATTTGGTCAGCATAGCAGACCGTTGCTTTTGTTTGCCACCGTTGCGGTGGATTGTTGCTTGAAGGTGCTGCGGAGCAGAGCGATAAATAGCGGGCTAAAGCCCAAGTTGCTGAGTTGGCCCTCGAAGGCCAAATTTTGAGTGTTTACTTGCTTTATTCATGTGTGACCGGCCTGCGTGCCGTGGTATGGAAGATACATTTTATTTGAGTAAACAATTGTAAGGCCTTAATGCCATTGTACTTGTGTATTGTACGTTCATTCTTGTTGGTTTGTGTTGGGTACATTGGTTTAAATGTACCTGATTTGAAGAAGCCTCACCCTACTCAATGATATACATCAAAATGTATTTGATGTGTTTTGAGTTTAGTTGTGTAGGTTAAGTATTTGCAGGGAAAGTTGAAAAGTTTCTAAGTCCATGTGTCGACACCCAGAAGGGAAGTGTCGACACTTAAGAAAACTTGTGTCGACACCCAGACACGCAGTGTCGACACTTGGAGTAATTGTGTCGACACAAGGGATGCAGAGTCGACACCAGACAGAAAGTGTCGACACATACAGGTTGTGTCGACACTCAATGAAGAGAAGTCCAGAGAAGCTATGTCGACACTTAGAAGTAGTGTCGACACCCAGAGGAACTTCGTCGACATCAAAAAGTGTCGACACTTGGAGGCTGCGTCGACACTCAGCCAATTACAACAGAGTCTAAGTATAAGTGTCGACATAATGAAGAATGTGTCGACACACAGCAGAAGATTCAACACATGAAGAAAGTGTCGACATAATAAAGAATGTGTCGACACTCAGCAGAAGACTCAATACATGAAGAAAGTTTTGACACTAGGAGGCTGTGTCGACACTCAGCAAAGTTCAACAAATTCTAAGTACAAGTGTCGACACAAAGGAGATGTGTCGACACTCAGCCAAAGTCTCAACAAAAGAAGAATGTGTCGACACAAGAAGAAGTGTCGACACTCAGCAAGTATCAACACAGAAGGCAAGTGTCGACACCAAGAAGATGTGTCGACACTGAACAAGTTCAACACAAGAAGATGTGTCGACATAAAGGAGTTGTGTCGACACTTACAAGAATTCAACTAAGTACTAAAGAACAAGAAGTTGTGTCGACACACAATATCAATGTCGACACATGATGAAGAAGCAGTGTCGAGACATAAATTCTACAACACAAGGAGTTGTGTCGACACCTTGAAGGCTAGTGTCGACACTTAGTCTACTTGTGTCGACACTTGGTCTATAAGTGTCGACACTTAAAGACAGACTGTCTCGACACTTTCAGACAGTTACAGATATTTCAAGAAGTGACTGGATGACATGACAGCTGCCATTCCAGCCGGTCTACTGCAACTGTCAGAGATGTCAGAAAGCTGTTAGAAACCGGATCAGCCTGTCACCATGAAGAAGGCCTATATATAGGCTTATTCTATCAACAGAAGATGATGATTAATCAGAGGATTCAATACAGATTAACACAAATCAATTGAAGTGATCAGAAGATCCAAGTAGTTGGAGAGAGAGAGCTCCTTCCAAGAAGACAGCCGTTGGAACCAGGCTGTAAAGAAGGGTTCAGACCTAGTTCTAAATCTTAAGTTGCAGTGATTGAAGATCAGCTGCAGAGAGTTTCAACCCTATTGTTCTACATTCAAGAAGCTTTGAAGAAAGCCAAGTGAGGTTGATCTCAGCAGAGTTCTTTCAAGAACTCATCAAGAACCTATCAAATCTTCTCTCTTATTCAGAGTTGTAGGTATATACTTTGTATTCTAAATTTCTTGTAGGATTCTTAGGGATCTGAGTTGTAAGCCTGTAATTATAAAGGCTGAGTGGTAGGGTCTGTGTGCCTGAGTGTAGGAGATCTATTTCTCTGATTGTAGGCCTGTTGTGGCTGAGTGTAGGCCTTGTGGCTGAGTGTAGGCCTTGTTGAAGGCTGAGTGTAGGTCTTTGTGAAGACTGAGTTGTAGGGCCTTGGGCCTGAGCTGTAGGAACCTGTTTGGGGTTCTGAGTGTAAGATCTGAGGATCTGAGGAATTCTGAAGGAGTTTGGCCTAATCTAGTACACTACTAGATAGGCTAAGGGGGAAAGTGGATGTACCCAAACCTTGGGGAACCACTATAAATCTGTGTGTTCACTGTGTGCATGTGTGATTCTGTGATTGCTGATTGATTGCTATGAAGAAGTAGTTATAACTCTGTGATATAATCTGCAATCTGCCTAAAAAGTTTAAAAAAGATTTAGTCACCTATTCACACCCCCTCTAGGTGATTAGGTACAATTTATTTCAAGTGGTATCAGAGCCAGGTTCCTCAAAAAAGGGACATAACTGTCTGAGTAGATCCTGTTGGCAGATTCAGTGAAATCAAGGACAGATTCAGCATAATCAAGAAAATCAAGAAAATGGGTTCAACAGAGAATCATAAGGAACTTGGATCCATGAAGTTGCCCATTTGCAGAAAAGAGATTTTTAGCATCTGGAAAGAAAGGGTGAGACTGTTTATGGAAGCTTCAGACCCTAGAATCTATATCACAGTTAAAGAAGGGTCATATGTGCCTATGAAGGTTTCAGTCCTGCATGCAAATCAGAGAACACCTAAAGACTTTTCTGAAATGACAAAAGATGAGATTATTCTAGCCACCATGGACAAGAGGGCTCAGAATATCATTGTGAGTGCCATAAATGATGCTACATTTCAGAACTTGATACACTGTAAGACATCAAAGGAGATGTGAGATACTCTTATAGTGTATATGGAGGATTCAGAAGAAGTTAGACAAGACAGAAAGTCTTTGTTAAACCAAGAATATGAGAGCTTCAGACAAGGCAGGTCTAATAGCATAACAGAATGCTATAAGAAATTCTATAGGATAGTGAATGAGTTAATGTCCTATGGAAGAGATTTCAGCAATTATGAGCTGAATGATAAGTTCTTAAGGTCCCTAACAAAGGACTGGGACACCAAGATCTGTGTCATAAGGGAAATGGCCAAGTTAGCAGATATCCCTCCTCCAACTTTGTTTGGAAAACTGTTATCCTATGAAATGCAGTTGATGGTAAGGAAGGAGGAGGAGAAGACTACAAGAAGTGAGCATAAAGAAAGAACAGTAGCATTCAAGACAGAAGGCACTAGAAAATACAAAAGTAAGTCTCCATCTCCACCTCCAAGGGTTGCTGGATCTGAGACAGATGAGACAGAATTCAGGAATTCTGAAAGCAGTGAGAGTGATGAGGATTTTGCAGCTTTCACAAGACACTTTCAGAAGTTTCTAAAGAAGAAACAGTGGAGGTCAAAGCCATCCACTTCACAGGGAAAAGATGACTATTATCAGAACAAGAAGTCATCAAAGAAAGACAGGAGAAACCCCAAGTCAAGCAAAGCAACTTTATCAAAAATTGTATACTGTTGCTGTAACAAGCAAGGACATGTTGTTGCAGACTGTCCAGAGAAAAGAAAAGAGTCAACAGATAAGAAAAAGACTCAATTCAAGGGAAAGAAGGAAAGGTCCTTTGTTGCCAAGAAGGACAAAGGCCTGTCAGACATGTCTTCTTCAAAAACTGAGTCAGAAGCTGAAGCTTACATAGGACTGTTTGCTGAAGAAGAGGAAGAGGAGTTCATTCAGCTAATGAACTCTATATATGAGCAAGAGGACAATCAGTGACAAGGACTGATGGCATTGTCAGAAGGTGACAAAATCCAGGATCAGCCTGGACCTAGTCAGGTACAAAATTGTTCTTTAAGTTCAATTTCTAGTGCTAGTTCAGATTCAGTTACATCAGCATCAAATGATGCCAGTGGATCTGAATCAGAAGTGGATATTCATCAGTTGATTGATGAATATAGAGTTCTGTTGCAAGCTTTTAAGAAAAGCAAATCCTTGGCCAAGAGTTAGGAAAAAGGAAATTGCTAGTCTCAAAGAGGCTGCAACTAATTTTGATAAGTTAATTGATCAGAAATTAAATGAAATAGCCAGGCTGAAAAACATAACTGTTATTCAGTTGGGGACTATGGCATTTAAGAATGATCAAATCAGAAATCTAGAGATTAGTCTTCAGAAGGAGAGAGACATTGTTACAAGGTTTTCTAAAACAAAGTCTGTTCTACCTTTAATTGATGAATTTGTACATCAAAAGGGTAAAGCTGGACTGGGGTTTACTAAACCTGCTAGGACTGTTCAGTCCAAGTCTAAGGGCAAAGCCCCAGCTATCAACAAGCCAGCTGTAGATAAAACAGCTAGGGTTATACCTAAGCAAAGGTACAATAGATTTGAGTGCTGGTGCTGTGGCAAGATAGGCCACTTTGCCATAGACTGTTGTCACAATTCTAGTGCCAAGATGAGTAGCAAAGTGCCTGTTGGAAGATCTGCAGGTAGCTTTGTTAAGAGGCAAACTAACCAGCACCAAGGACCCAAGAATTCTTTGGGTTTTAAGGTCAACTAATCTGTTTTGCAGGTAAGTCCAAGTGGCCATGCCCCAATATGGTACTTGGACAGTGGATGTTCCAGATATATGACTGGAACTAGGGGATTGCTGAAGGACTACACACAAATCAAGGATGGTCCTAAAGTCACCTTTGGTGGTTCTGAAAAAGGAATCATCAAAGGTTTTGGTAACATTTCTTGCACCCATATAACAATTACTCAAGTGGCTTATGTTAAAGGTTTAAAACATAACCTTATCAGTATAAGTCAACTGAGTGATTTAAGATATGACATCTCATTTGTCAAAGGTGGTTGTCATATCAGGAGATCAAATGATCAAGAGATCATTTTGACTGGTTACAGAAAGAGAAATGTCTATTGCCTAGACATTGTGTGAGAATAATGTTTCTCCAGTGTGTCTTGTAGCTAATGAGAAAGTCTCTCATTGTGTCAAATGGCACATGAGGCCAGCCCATCTTAACTACAAGACAATTGGCCAACTCTATAGCAAAGAGTTAGTGAGGAATGGTCCTCAGGTTAAGTGTATTAAAGATGAGATATGTTCAGCTTGTCAAAAGGGCAAGCAGACTAGATCCACCTTTAATAGCATTGAGAACAAAGATGCTGTGAGGTGTTTATACCTCTTGCATATGGATCTCTTTGGTCCTATGCCAGTTCACAGCCTAGGTAGGAAGGTCTACACATTTGTGGTTGTAGATGACTACTCAAGGTTTTCCTGGGTGTTCTTCTTTAGATAGAAATCTGAAACACATAATATCTTTTATAGCTTTGTCAAACAAATTCAGAATGAGTTAGACAGTACAATGGTCAAAATAAGAAGTGACCATGGTACTGAATTTCAGTCTGATAGTATGACAAAACTATGTGAAGAATTTGGGATATTTCAGGAATTTTCTTCACCAAGAACACCTCAGCAAAATGGCATTGCTGAAAGGAAAAATAGAACCTTGATTGAGGCTGGTAGAACCCTATTAAGTGACACATCTCTCCCAGAATATTTCTGGGCTGAGCCAGTTAATACTGCATGCCATGTAATTAATAGAGCTACCATTACTAAAGGCTACAACAAGACCCCCTATGAGATTGTGAAAGGCAGAAAACCAAATTTATCCTATTTCAGGATCTTTGGTTGTAAATGCTTTATACCTAATAATGGAAAATCTTACTTGACCAAGTTTGCTGCCAAATCCCAAGAGGGGATCTTTGTTGGGTACAACAATAATAATAAGGCTTATAGAGTCTACAACTTGACTACTCAAGTTGTAAAAGAGTCAGTACATGTAGTATTTGATGAAGCTAGACTTATTAATAATGAGTTGTCTAGAAGTATTTGCAGCTCCACAGGTGTGACTAAGAAGATGGACAAGCTCACTATTGAAGAAGGATCTACTACAAGTCAGCATGTAGATGATAGTGGCTGTTATCCAGGGGGAGTACTACATGCACCTGATGCAGAAGAAGACCAAGGAGTGCAGTAAGTTGAAGAAGCTAAAGGAGTTCAACCTGAAGTCAGGAACCCTCCAGCTACTAGGCATCTAAGAGATCATCCAGCAAATCAAATTATTGG
This sequence comes from Platanthera guangdongensis, assembly GCA_039583875.1. NCBI lineage: Eukaryota > Viridiplantae > Streptophyta > Magnoliopsida > Asparagales > Orchidaceae > Platanthera > Platanthera guangdongensis. The sequence continues at coordinate 162,632,248 of CM077162.1, forward strand.
TGATCTAAGTCAAGGGGTACAAACAAGGAGCAAAAATCTAAATGCAGTACTCTACTCCAGTTTTCTATCCCAAGTAGAGCCAAAGAAATTTGAAGAAGCCATCCTAGACCCTCATTGGATTGAGGCAATGCAAGAAGAGCTGAATCAGTTCAAGAGATGCAAAGTCTGGGAGCTTGCTCCTAAACCAAAAGACCACAACATAATTGGAACGAAGTGGATCTTTAGGAACAAGATGGATGAACATGGAGTGATTATTAAGAACAAAGCAAGACTGATTGCCAAGGGATATAGGCAGGAAGAAGGTATTGACTTTGATCAAACCTTTGCTCCAGTAGCCAGACTGGAAGCCATAAGGATGTTCCTGACCTATGCAACCTATCAAGGATTTAAAGTATACCAAATGGATGTTAAGTCAGCCTTTCTGAATGGTAATCTGAAGGAAGAGGTCTATGTGGAACAGCCATCAGGTTTTGTTGATTCAACTCAACCTAATTATGTCTATAGACTTAGGAAGGCTTTGTATGTGTTAAAACAAGCCCCTAGGGCTTGGTATGAAACCCTGTCTAGTTTCCTCATTGAGAATAAATTCACAAGGGGGAAAATAGACAAGACTCTATTCCTTATGGAATCCAGAGGCAAGATAATACTAGTCCAAATATATGTTGATGACATCATATTTGGGTCTACTGAAAGTAGTCTTTGCAAAAAGTTTGCAAAACTTATGCAAGGACAATTTGAGATGAGCAGTATGGGGGAACTTAAGTTCTTCTTGGGTCTCCAAGTTAGACAGACTGAGAATGGTTGATCCATATGCCAGTCTAAGTTCACCCTAGAATTAATAAGGAAGTATGGTATGAAATCATCCAGTACCATGAAAACTCCTATGGGGTCAAGTATGTCTCTTAGCAAAGATGATGCATGGAAACCTGTAGATGAGACTTTATATAGATGGATAGTTGGATCCCTATTTTATTTGACTGCAAGTAGACCAGATATCATGTATGCTACATGTGTCTGTGCTAGGTACCAAGCATGCCCTAAAGAGTCTCATTTGACAGCAGTCAAAAGGATTCTGAGATATCTAAAGGGCACTCCTTATCTAGGCCTTTGGTAACCTAGGAATGGAGACTTTGAACTGACAGGTTATTCAGATGCAGATTTCGCAGGCTGCAAGGAATATAGGAAAAGTACAACTGGAACCTGTTAATTCCTAGGTGGAAGACTGATATCATGAAGTTGCAAGAAGCAAACAAGTGTGGCTATCTCCACAGCAGAATCAGAGTATGTGGCTGCAGGAAGTTACTGTGCTCAACTTCTATGGATACAACATCAGCTAGAAGACTGTGGTATTCAAGTAAGTAGAACACCACTGTTTTGTGATTATACTAGTGCTATATCTATTGCAAACAATCCTGTTTCCCATAGTAGAACTAAACACATTGAAATAAAATATCATTTTCTAAGGGAACATGTAGAAAAAGAAGATATTTCACTGGAGTATGTTAATACAGATAATCAACTAGCTGACATGTATACTAAGCCTTTAGAAGAAACCAAATTCAATAGGTTTAAAATTGAATTAGGTATGATAAACTTAGAATAAGTTTACAGAAATGGCTAAGTAAAATAGTGTCGTCACACAGAGTAGTCTGTGTCGAGACAGAGAATTGGTGTCGACACATCTTGGAAGTCTGTGTCGACACTTCAGAAAATTAGTATCGACACATACAGGGTAGGTGTCGACACATCCAAGATGGTGTCGACACTTAGACTTTATGCAGAATTAGTGAAGTAAAGTCTCGACTAAGTGTCGAGCTAAGCCGTGTCGACATATAAACAAGTGTCGACATATATATTCTGTCGACTATACTTGTGTCGACACATAGTTGTCGAGACATTATAAGTCTGTGTCGACACTTTTCAACAGTGTCAACACAATTTAAGTTTCTTGACGCGCCCTTTCATCTTCAATCCTAGAAAGGTATAAATAGGATTTCGCCATTGTCTGTCGACACGCTCACCAAAGTTTCGAGACCAAACTTGTGTGTTGACACCTCTCTTCTCTCAATTCAAATTCTTCAAACCCTAATGGCACCCAAGCTCGAAGAGAACGTGAATGAAGGATATGAACTAGTGCGGCATGCGTTTGATGACGCAGAACCAGAGATCAAGGATGTGGTAACCCTAGTTGCAAACTCAGGGTTAGATTTTCTTGTTTCAGAGCCGACCAAGATATGGAAGAAAGAAGTTCTAGAATTTCTGAATGGAGCAACCCTAGAAGAATCTGGACTCAAGATAAAGTCAAGGGTTCATGGAGAAAAGGTGAAAATCTCATCTAAGAGTTTGAGAAAGGTACTAAACCTACCAAGGACTAAGGAAGAAGATGAAGTTTCTGCTTCTAAGACCAGAGAAGCTTTAACATGGTGTGGACTGGATTCCAAGATGAAAATTGGATCAGTATTTAACAGAAAGGGAATGAACAGCCAAGGCAAATTTCTCTCTGAAATTGTTGGCAAGGTGATCCTGTGCAAGTCTGGAGTACATGACAGGATTTCAGCTTATATGTTCAATCTAATTACAAGGTTAATCTTCCAGGTACATACTGATTGGTCTGTAGTAGTGTTTGAGAAGATTAAGGAGAGCCTGAAGAAACATAATTTGGGTAGGATACTAAGTCTTTACTTGGCTGGTAGTATACCAGAAGTAATGAGCCAAGCTGCTGGATCTAAAATCAACCACATGAGGAAGATGGACATGAGAATCTTCTCTAGATGGGATAGGGTCTTGACCAAGGAAATGCCAACTCCCGAGAAGGAAACCCCACTAAAGAAGAAGAAGAAGACAACCCCAGTGGCTCAAGATTCCTCTAGTAGCTCTGAAGAGCAAGTTGTGTTTACCCCAGATGATGAATAAGAAACTGGAACTACTGGAAAGTCTCCAGCTGGACAAGATGATGCAGAGAGGCAGGGGGAGCTGCCACAAGCTAGCCCAGTACACCAGGATTCCATCCAGGGGGAGTCTCTACTAGTGGAAGAGCCAACTCCACTAGAAAGTGAACAAGCAACCCACACCATACTTGAGGTAATCACTGACATCAATAAATTAAACTTCCCTATTAAGGATGATGTTTTGTCTGATTCATTACATAATGTTAATCAGCAAACTCAAACACATAGCCAACCCCAAGATGTTGTCATGGAGGACACATCTGTTGCAGATCAAGTGAAACCAAATCAAGTAATTGATGAGATAAGAGAATCTCCACCACAACCTCAACAAGAGTTTACTTTGGAAGAACTATTCCCTGATCTACTCCAAACAGACTTTGAGAAGGAAAGTGCTACTGCTGAGGGGGAGAAGGCCCAAGTTGAGGGGGAGAAAGTGGAGATTCTAGAAGAAACTGCAAGCAAAGAGACTGAAAAGCCTAAGAATGCTGAGGAATTACCTAGGAAGGATTTGCCTCCAAGCCCTAAGGACAGGGTTGATATAGCTAGTACATCTGCATCTGAAGATGAAGAGGCTGCCAGAGCCAAAAAGAGGAAATTCCAAGTATTTAAGAGAAGGCGCCAAACTTATAAAAAGGCTTTACAAACCATTTCACAACAGCCTACCCCACAGCCTGCACCATCAACAGATTTCAGTTCTTTGATGGTTGCATTACAGATAAAGCTTGATGAGCAAAGGCAAGCTCTTGAAAAGTATGTAGATGAAGGGCAAAAATCTCTACAATTTGATCTGGCCCAGGATATTAAGTCCATCAGATTTGAGATGAATCTGATAAGAAATAGATGACTGACTGCTTCCACAAGGGAGGGAATGCAGTGGTTTACTTGGCTACACATCAAGAGAAGATAAAAGCTCAAGTGGATGATATTGCACTGAATCAAGGATATGTTCTGGAGAACCAACTCAGGATGAATGATAATTTAACTGCTTCACACAATGCAATAGTCACAAAAATGAAGAATATAGCTACTGGGCAGACTACAACTAATGCTACAGCTAAGGCAGAATTTGATAAAGCACTACAAGAGGGAATAACTGCTGTTACAAATGCTATACAAGACTCTCAAAAAGGCTATAACTGACAAGCTCCCAAGGTTGAAACCTCTCTTTAAGGATGTAGTAAACTATTTGGATGCCCAAATAAGATTTTAGAAAGATGATCTGAGGGATCATATTGTTAGAAAAGTCATAAAGGGGGAGAGGGTGTTAGTCAAAACCAGCTCTGATCATGCAAAATGGATTTCCAATTCCATCAGAGCCACCCTTGGATATCCTCCATTGTGTGATGATGACAATGTAGCAGAGTCTGGGATTAATCCTGCTTATCTTGGAGGGGAGCAAGTTGAAGTGGCTCAAGTCATATATCCTCCACCAGACTTTGATATGGTACAAGTAGATATACAGTCCATGTATAGCCCACCTGAGGGAAAGCAAAATGTCATCATAGAAAAAGTGGTTCAGCCAGTGCCAGAGTCTATACTGAAAGAACAAGAAGCCTTGTTGCTGAAGGAACAAGAGACTCAGTTGTCTAAGAAGAGGTTCAGAGAGCAAGCTGAACAAAGACCTGATTTTGAACAGTGGAGCCCCACTTCAAGGAATATTATTTTGACTGCTTGGAAAGCTGCCAAGGATAATATTCAAGATAAAAACAAGTGGTATTCTGAACTGGAATGGAGAAAGCATGAGTCCAGGCAGGAAGCCATTGTGCAATACATAAGAAAGACTAAGATGGGAAAGCTACCTCCTACTGCCCAGGAGCCTAGCAAGTACTTTCCTAAGCCTTATCATTACTTTGAAAGGCAGAAGATTAAAGCTAAAGAGATAAAGAAGAAGGATCTTAAAAGCAAGAAGCCTGCTGCTGCTGAAGATACTGAAGCCCCAGTCCAAGCAAAGATACAATCTGGAAAGGGCATAGTGATCAAGGAGGCTGAACAGAAATAGAATAGAATTTATCTTTAGTTTACAGTTGTAATCTTTTGATTTTAAACACTCTGTAAACTTTTGTATAATGAATATGATAAAGTTCTTAGAACTATCTGATGTATGTTAATTCTATTACATAATTGTTCTGAGATATTAGTATATACATGTTTTGTTTTGATGCATGTTTATGTTTTCCCTGATTGTATAATCCTGTTTTACATCATACTGTAATTTTATTATGTATGGTGTATATCATTGACTAAGGGTTATGACTTCTCCAAATAGGGGGAGATTGTTGGGTACATTGGTTTAAATGTACCTGATTTGAAGAAGACTCACCCTACTCAATGATATACATCAAAATGTATTTGATGTGTTTTGAGTTTAGTTGTGCAGGTTAAGTATTTGCAGGGAAAGTTGAAAAGTTTCTAAGTCCATGTGTCGACACCCAGAAGGGAAGTGTCGACACTTAAGAAGACTTGTGTCGACACCCAGACACGCAGTGTCGACACTTGGAGTAATTGTGTCGACACCAGGGATGCAGAGTCGGCACCAGACAGAAAGTGTCGACACATACAGGTTGTGTCGACACTCAATGAAGAGAAGTCCAGAGAAGCTGTGTCGATACTTAGAATCAGTGTCGACACCTAGAGGAACTTCGTCGACATCAGAAAGTGTCGACACTTGGAGGCTGTGTTGACACTCAGCAAATTACAACAGAGTCTAAGTATAAGTGTCGACATAATGAATAATGTGTCGACACACAGCAGAAGATTCAACACATGAAGAAAGTGTCGACATAATAAAGAATGTGTCGACACTCAGCAGAAGACTCAATACATGAAGAAAGTGTCGACACTAGGAGGCTGTGTCGACACTCAACAAAGTTCAACAAATTTTAAGTACAAGTGTCGACACAAAGGAGATGTGTCGACACTCAGCCAAAGTCTCAACAGAAGAAGAATGTGTCGACACAAGAAGAAGTGTCGACACTCAGCAAGTATCAACACAGAAGGCAAGTGTCGACACCAAGAAGATGTGTCAACACTGAACAAGTTCAACACAAGAAGATGTGTCGACACAAAGGAGTTGTGTCGACACTTACAAGAATTCAACTAAGTAATGAAGAACAATAAGTTGTGTCGACACACAATATCAGTGTCGACACATGATGAAGAAGCAGTGTCGAGACATAAATTCTACAACACAAGGAGTTGTGTCGACACCTTGAAGGCTAGTGTCGACACTTAGTCTACTTGTGTAGACACTTGGTCTATAAGTGTTGACACTTAAAGATAGACTGTCTCGACACTTTCAGACAGTTACAGATATTTCAAGAAGTGACTGGATGACATGACAGCTGCCATTCCAGCCGGTCTACTACAACTATCAGAGATGTCAGAAAGCTGTTAAAAACCGGATCATCCGGTCACCATGAAGAACACCTATATATAGGCTTATTCTGTCAACAGAAGATGATGATTAATCAGAGGATTCAACACAGATTAACATAAATTAGTTGAAGTGATCAGAAGATTCAAGTAGTTGGAGAGAGAGAGCTCCTTCGAAGAAGATAACCGTTGGAACCAGGCTGTAAAGAAGGGTTAAGACCTAGTTCTGAATCTTAAGTTGCAGTGATTGAAGATCAGTTGTAGAGAGTTTCAACCCTATTGTTCTACATTCAAGAAGCGTTGAAGAAAGCCAAGTGAGGTTGATCTCAGCAGAGTTCTTTCAAGAACTCATCAAGAACCTATCAACTCTTCTCTCTTATTCAGAGTTGTAGGTATATACTTTGTATTCTAAATTTCTTGTAGGATCCTTAGGGATCTGAGTTGTAAGCCTGTAATTATAAAGGCTGAGTGGTAGGGCCTGTGTGCCTGAGTGTAGGAGATCTATTTCTCTGAGTGTAGGCCTGTTGTGGCTGAGTGTAGGCCTTGTGGCTGAGTGTAGGCCTTGTTGAAGGCTGAGTGTAGGTCTTTGTGAAGACTGAGTTGTAGGGCCTTGGGCCTGAGCTGTAGGAACCTGTTTGGGGTTTTGAGTGTAAGATCTGAGGATCTGAGGAATTCTGGAGGAGTTTGGCCGAATCTAGTACACTACTAGATATACGAAGGGGGAAAGTGGATGTACCCAAACCTTGGGGAACCACTATAAATCTGTGTGTTCACTGTGTGCATGTGTGATTCTGTGATTGCTGATTGATTGCTGTGAAGAAGTAGTTATAACTCTGTGATATAATCTGCAATCTGCCTAAAAAGTTTAAAAAAGATTTAGTCACCTATTCACCCCCCCTCTAGGTGATTAGGTACAATTTCTTTTAGTTTGAGTAATGGACATTCATGCTTATGGTTGGGTTCTAAATTTGTAAATATTAAATTGTTTCTGCTAGAATGACTCTGTGTAGGACGTTGGTTATTAGTTGGATGGTATTCCATTGAGTAACTTCCCGATCTGTCTATGGTATATGGCGTAGGGCCCCGACCGGACCTACTGCTATATACTATGCGACAGATAGGGGGTGTTACAATTTGGTATCAGACTACTGGTTTCAGTGAGGCTTAAATGAATTCGTGGACGAATTCCTTTAAGGGGTGGTGAGCACATGTGTGTGCGTTATTGTTATAACATCAAAAGAATACATGAATGTCCACTTAGGAATGAAAATACACGTGTTTGGGAACCTGCATGTTCCTATAATTTCTTTTTACAATTTTGTATGGTCGCTTAATGGTGTTTTGTACAAATATAGGTGACCAGAAGTGGTGCAAGGCCGTCAGAATGCCCGGTTTCTAAGACTAGTAATGCACCAAATGATGCTCCTGCAACACCTGCCTCGACTGAAACCATACGATTGGTTGCCGAAGCAGTGTTTGCCATGATAAATGTGCAGCCTGCAAGGCAAATGCAGCAGCCCACTCCTACGATGGAGCAGGTACCGCTTCAAAGGGATGAACTGAGAAGAGTGAAGCAGGTAGTGGTGGAACCTTTGGTGCCGATGAGAGCAACTGAAAGGCAGCTCAAGCACATTATGAGCTTTAATCCTCCTATGTTCTTAGGGTTGGGAACCACATCCCAAGCTGAAGAATGGCTCTCCTAAATGAAGAGAGTCTTGACAACGACAGAGACAGAGGTGTATCTATAGCTACATTCCTGTTGGACGAGGATGCTAGGTGGTGTGAAGGTTTGGAGCTGCATCACTTGAGGGGAAGGCAACTCATGGATGTCTCGATGGAAGGGTTTTCCAGATTTTTCTTGGCAAGGTACCTCCCTTCGACGCAGAGGATAGCATTGGAGAATGAGTTCCTGAAATTGGTGCAAGGAGAGAGTAGCGTGGATGAGTATCTCCACGAGTTCACTCGATTGGGTCGGTACGCTAGCTCTACGTTCGCGGATGAGGAGCGCAAAACAAACCGATTCTATGAAGGTTTGAGAGATGACTTGAGGCTACCGCTCTCGGGGCCTATGACACAGGGCTTCTTGACCCTGGTCAATACGACCCTGTCTTTGGAGAAGGACTTGAAAAATGTGCAAGTAAAGAGAAACTCTGGTGACAAGAGGACAGAGTTTAAAGTGCCGGCTAATGCGAAGTATGGGTATCGCAAGTTCAATAAGAAGGCTAGGATTTCGGGTCCAACCCCTTCTTCTGGTGCTTCTGGGGCGACTACGAGTAGAACCACGAGCACATTCTTTACTTGTGGAAAGCCGGGGCACTTTGCCCGTGACTGCTGGAGCAGACGTCCCAAGTGAGAGAGGAAGCCTGGAGCAACATATGAAGAGAAGGGCAAGGCGGTGGAGTCAAATGCATTCCATTATGCTCCGGCTCAACCTAGAGTTTTTAATCTTGGCCAGCAGGAGGCCATTAAGCAAGCGGATGTGGTGACAGGTACGGTTTAAATTTATAGCAAGTTAATTTTTAAATACTTGTTATACGTGTGTTACCTTACCACTGCTTGTTTAGGATTTGTTTTGATTTGTGAGAATCTGACGAGAGCACTCTTTGATACGGGAGCTTCACACTCCTTTTTGTTTGAAGGATTCATATCACGCATCAGAGTACCTTCTTCGATGGCGAAGGACAAACTGGATGTGCTGTTGCCGAATGGGTGTTTGATGCGCGTAGATAGAATCTGATGGAGCCGACTTCCCACGACATGTGGCCAAGGAGCGTCCTCCCTCTGACGATGATGGTGACCCGGTAGATTTGAATGGAGACGTCGGCCCGCAACACTTTGATGACGACGACAACATGCTTACGGATGACCCTTGGAAGCGTCGCCACAATAGCCGTCCGGAGCGCAAGCCCAATTATTATTTATTAATAATATATATTAATAAATAATAATTGAGTAATAATATATTTTATTAGTTGTTTTATTTCAAAATTATCATTTTCATTTCATGTTTAATTTCATGTATTATTTGTGACATGGTTATGTTATAAAACCATGGTGTATGATTGTGTTTTATTTCATTTTCATGTTGGGCTGCATGTAGCCATTTTCCCTTGATTGTAAAGCCTATATAAATGCATGTACTCCTTTGTTTTTCCCAAGTGAATAAATGAAAAGAAAACCTAATTTCAAGATTGAAATCCTCCTCCTTCTCTAAGGCAAATTTCGGCCCCCTCTATTCCTCTTCTTCTTTAGCCGCCGACCACCCTCCCCCTCCCCCCTCTCTCGGCCTCCCTTCCCCTCCTTCCTCATCTCTACCTTGTCTCCATGCTACCCGAGCCATCTCTTTTCCCCAACCTCCAAGCCGTCACCTCCACTCTCACAAGTCCGGCTACCACCACCACCCTTCACACACCCGAGCAGCCCCCTCCCTCTAAAACTGAGCAGCTCCTCCTCTCCATAACCCGAGCCCCACCACCACCACCCTTCACAAATCCGGCCACCCCACCTCTCACCCGAGGCCCCCTCCTCCTCCTCACCAAATCTGACCCCCACCCTACTCCCCTTCTAAAAAAAACCTTAAAGATCCTCTACCATATTCATCCCTTATTTACCATATTCAAAATATATCCCCTTCTATAAATTCTCTACCTACCATATTTGAATTATATCATTCCTCAACTATTTCCGATATCCTACCACCTTTCTCTCTCCTATCTTATTAGGAAATATTATTTCTATATTCAGAAAATTTCGACGGGACTTTCCAAATATAACGTGATACGAAGAAGGTGACAAATTTCTCTCCCTCCAGCGTATCTCCGACGGAGCCGTTGAAGAACGATTCGAGTAGAGTGTACCAGATTCATCAAATCCGGTTGGGTAATGAACATTTCCACCTTTATGTGTTTCTATTCTTTAGATAGATCTTGTGGCATTGGCAAATTGCGTGGCTTGTGTAACGCTTGAATTTTCGTGGCTAATTTCTTTTAGTTATTGTCGTGTTTATTTCTTTCGTTCAAGTTCGTGAGGTGTGGCGACCCTCATTTGTATTTTGTTGGGAGAGAACCACCCTTGCCCGAATCTTTTGTTTTTCGATGGCTTCTCTTTTTGGTACAACACGCTTGATCGAACCGTGTAGGTTCTTTTCGCTTGAGAGGACCTCGACATATCGCCTTTGTATTATCTTAAGGGGCCTTGCGAACCCCCCCTGTAATCTTTAATTAGTAACAATATTAATTGTGTCGTTGCTGCGTTAAATGCTTGAGTGTGATGTGAGAGTTATCGGTGAACGTCGTGTTAGTTCCGTCGGCCACCCATAACGCTCGAAAGAATGAGCCTACATCAATTTGGTATCAGAGGGAGGTTCACGTCAATTTCTTAATTACCACCCTCCCCCTTTTATTTAGCACATTAACACGCACTTTGTATGCACGTTCAGAGTCAAAATAATAATAAAAAAAATTTTCTGGTCTGCAAATAGCTGCTTAAATTCCTTATTTTTCAGCAAAAAATCAAAAACAAAATTAATTAATAATCTTCATAGTTTATTCTGCAAGAAAATCTAATTTATATTAATATTACCCTAGTGGTTAAGCGAGAACAATTACGACAAACCTATTTTAATTGGGTCAGAAGCGTTTCTCATTGTATGTGCACAAATTCCGGATCAAGTTTTCTCTCCGGTTATCACAATATGGCCTACGACGTCAATGTTTCCCGAGAAAAATCAATAGGTTCCATTAGGGACATTAGAAAGCCATTCCAACGCCCGGTAGTGGATGAGATTAAGGCGTTGATTGGCCAATTAAAGGCTAGCCAAGTAGTACCATTTCTCCCAAGGTAACACCCTAGTTATCCTACGGACGACGCTAGTTCCATACCGATCTTTAGGAATGAAGATAAACCAGTCGCCCATGCCAAACGGTAAATAACTGATGATTTGACTACCCTTAAACAAGGGAATAAGTCGGTCTCAGATTATATGCAACTCTTTAAGGATTTGACGGTTAGGAGTGGTGTGAAGGAATCGCCGGAGGTCACCCTTTCCAGGTTTCGTAGGGGGTTGAGCCCCTACATCCAGGGGAAGTTATTGCGATATGGTCACACCGATCTCGACACCACCTTTTGCATGACATTGGAAATTGAGAAGCACCAGATTCCTAGGAGTAAATTTCCCTCATATCAGACGATTACTATAGGTGAGTCTAGTGGCGAATCTGGTCTTGGCTCCATTGTGCGTCCTACCCTGATTATGCCCGTAGACCATTTTGAGTCTCCCCATGAGTTGCATGATTTAGTTGTAGACTCCCCTGATGAGTCTAAGGTCGTGACTAGGACTGTGCCCGTCACTGAGGGCGAGGCTGATTACATTGGCGATTTGAGTGACGATGAGGAGATTGGTTATCCTAGTGACCTGAACGAGGACTTCTCCTCTGAGGAATCGTCTCCTCTTCCTTTCAGCGATGTTTCTGAGGCGTCTCCCATGATAGTTACAGAGTCTTCTGATGACCTTGAGTCAGAAGACATTCCTGTTGAGTCACCCAATGTTGAGAGCTTACCTGTTACTGATTTAGGTGATGACCTGCTAGAACACGAGCTAGTTCCTTCTATCTCGGAACATATTGAGGTGCCCACTTATTTAGCTTCCCCGTTTAATCAATCCAGTCGGATAAGTGCGAGTGAGGATCACAATATTATAATGGATGACGCAGAATTAATAGGTGTTTCAACGGTATTGGAAGAGTCACCTTGGGATGGTCGTTCAATTTGGGATAATCTTAGTGTGATACATCCGGGAGTTAGTTCGTTTACGTTATCAACGCCGCTTAAAAGTCAAGTTAATTTTGATACTCCCTGGGATTTGATTTGCCCATCCCTCTATTTTGCTTTAGGTAATGTACCCACCTCATGGGAAGAGCTGGTCAACGAAGGTTGTGAAGCTTTGGTAGATTTACCATGGACAAAAGAATTTTCTTTGGAGGACGGTTGCACTGAGGGTCCGATAGACATTTCATTGATAGCTCCTTCGCCTGGGGCCCATGTTAGTTTAGAAATTTTGTCAGGTACGATTTTGCCAACCTATGATACGATCACTAATTCTGAATTAAATGAAGTATCGAATGAGTTGTCAGCTGAGTTTTCAGTGAGGATGAATCCACTGCTTAACTTTTCCTATGATTTTAACGACTTGCAATCAGAGGCTTGTTCTTGGACGAGTAATACATATTTTGACGTTGAGTGTGACTTAACTTCCCCTATGGAAGCACCCATGTCGACTCTCCCTCCGGTTCATTTAACTCGAGTAGATGATTTGTCAGGACACGAGCTAGTCATTCCTAGCCCTTTATATTTGAAGAAGTTTATTATTACCGCCTCCCCATTAGGCTTACTTAGATGGATGTGGGTAAACGTAGTTGGTGACGAGCATTTTCTGCTGGCTATTCATTACGAAATTTTTAAATCAAAATATAATTCCAAATTTAAAACGAAAACGTTAGGCTCCACTGAAATAATATTTGAATTTAAAGAGCACGTGCCACCTGACATAGTTCTGTTATTTTCTACTATTAATTCTAGTCATTTTGCACATGGGTTCACCCCACATGGTTTTAAGTTAATTAGACGCATTCTTATCCTTTTAATCCATCAAAATGCGTCCTTTAATTTACTTGCGAGTTTGTGTCAAAAAGTCTCCCACCGTTATGTCATTGATTTGGTTTTGGATTGTCTCACCCCTGAACGGATGCTCCCGGGTACCTTAGAAATAATAACGAATCGGCTTGTCTATTCTTTACGAATTTTACGGAAGTTTGGTGACATGACATTTCTTTTAAAAGTTTCCACTCATTGGGGCATAACTCCTATTTTCATCGTTACATACTTTAAGCTTTATGCTTTTATGCCACTTGACATATCTACCTCTCCGTATATATTTTCCACTATGCGTTCTATTGGGTTGGGTCGTGACAGCTTCCTAGGATCGTTCTCCTTCTCGGTCTCCATCGGAGGTATGTTGGTGGATGTTGTTGAAATTTTTTTCCTTCTTTGGATAACGTGTATTTGAGGTCCCTCCAAGACCACCTTTTGCCATGCAGGTTCTTCTTCCCCGCCGATGACCTTCCAGGAGAGTACACACAGGTATACTCATCAGTGATGAGTATTTTTAGGAGGGGGAGGATTGATGGAGCCGACTTCCCACGACATGTGGCCAAGGAGCGTCCTCCCTTTGACGATGATGGTGACCCGGTAGATTTGAATGGAGACGTCGGCCCGCAACACTTTGATGACAGCGACAACATGCTTACGGATGACCCTTGGAAGCGTCGCCACAATAGCCGTCCGGAGCGCAAGCCCAATTATTATTTATTAATAATATATATTAATAAATAATAATTGAGTAATAATATATTTTATTAGTTGTTTTATTTCAAAATTATCATTTTCATTTCATGTTTAATTTCATGTATTATTTGTAACATGATTATGTTATAAAACCATGGTGTATGGTTGTGTTTTATTTCATTTTCATGTTGGGCTGCATGTAACACTTTTCCCTTGATTGTAACGCCTATATAAAGGCATGTACTCTTTTGTTTTTCCCAAGTGAATGAATGAAAAAAAAACCTAATTTCAAGATTGAAATCCTCATCCTTCTCCAAGGAAAATTTCGGCCCCCTCTATTCCTCTTCTTGATCCAACAAGTAGTGCCCCGGGCTTCAGAGCTCCAAATTGCAAGCTGACTTCAAATCTACGGAGGCGAGGAGATTGCGGTGCTTTTCATCCGCATAGATTTCCATGGCACCAAGGAAAAATGCTGGAGTCACGATTCTCATCCTAGGACATGTGAAGTCCTCTTTTCCTTTGCATAGGAAGCCTGCTCTAGCGAGTTTGCGGTGAGTTGAGGCGTTCCTTCAGGTAGACATGAATAGTCCCCATTATGTACATATAGAGTCCGTAATCGAGAACAAACATAGGCATGATGTATGAAGCCTACCCGAAAAAGTTAGTCTGGATCGGTGATGTTGCATTGCATGAATAGCCGGAGAAGACTCCGTGCGATTGTTTGTTTTTCGGGTTTTCTACGTGGTAGGTTGCAACAGGGAGCCTTGGGGACTAACCCCAAGGTGCACCCGGAAAACTGGGCAGATGCGTGATTCTACCAACATGGTGGCCTGAGAGCCAACTTGCACATAACCGGGTTATGTGAAGTGTGTGATCGAATCGAGACTCGGGGAAGCTTGACCCACGCAGATGGCTTAAGTTGATGTTGCGGTGTGAGCAACGAGTTAGGCAGAACCTTACCCGCTCTATGTGGTTTGGTTAGAGAGACCTAAGGTACGTGGTACTCGCTCTTGGCATAGATGGAGGGTCTTAGGCAGTGGCCAGAAAAACCAAATGTTCACGAGATATTACCATCCAAGGGGCGGTGGTGAGTCAACGGACTTTGACCGTGTTCACTGAGAATGTGCCCTGAGAGCACGGGGTGTGAGGCTGTGTGTGCCCATGCCTGTGATGAGGTGTTTATTCACTATACTGCTTGGTTATGCTAATAAAGTGCAGGGAAAGGAGCATCGCCGCCCCAAGTTTGGGGGCAGGATCCTTATAATTTGGTCAGCATAGCTGACTGTTGCTTTTGTTTGCCACCATTGCGGTGGATTGTTGCTTGCAGGTGCTTCAGAGCCAAGCGGTAAATAGCAGGTTGAAGCCCAAGTTGCTGAACCGGCCCTCGAAGGCCAAATTTTGAGTGTTTACTTATTTTATTCATGTGTGACCGTCCTACGTGCCATGGTATGGAATACACATTTTATTTGAGTAAACAATTGTAAGGCCTTAAGGCCATCGTACTTGTGTATTGTACGTTCATTCCTGTTGGTTTGAGTAGTGGACATTCATGCTTATCGCTGAGTTCTAAATTTGTAACTATTAAATTGCTTCCGCTAGAATGACTCTGTGTAGGACGTTGGTTATTAGTTGGATGGTATTCCATTGAGTAACCTCCCGGTCTGTCTGTGGTATATGGCGCCGGGCCCTGGCCGGACCTACTGCTATATGCTATGCGATGGATAGGGGGTGTTACAAATGTCATCACAAGATATATTTTCAAGGGAGATCTAGAAACCCTTTGGGCTTTTAATCAGGTGACCAAAAACCAAACTAAGTCTTTTGATCAAGAGACTTAACAACCAAGGGATTAACTTTTGAAGGGAGTTAGAAACCCTTTAATAGTGAGGTAAAAATAAAATTGATGTTGTCTTCTCTTCCTCAATGTTCTGAGAAGACTAGTGGATTGTTGTTGTTGTCAAAGCTCCCTCTGAGATGTAGAATGGTTCAGGAGAATGAAAGCTTTGCTCAGGGTGTAGGCCTTCACGATGAGCACTTCTTCTTGCAGTAAATATCTCTGAGTGATTGAGCTGTTGGTCTCAGATTTGTATGTTGTGTTGCCGGAAGTAAAACGTGGAGAAGAAGAATGAAGATGAACAAGATATTCTGTGTCACTATTTCTTGTTCTCAGAATGCAGATATTTTCTTCTTATTTTTCCCGACACAGTAAATTCTAACTGTTAGACTCTTGCACGACAATCTTCTGAAAAATCTTTTTATATCTGATTGCTAATTTTGAAATTGAAATCCTTGAAGTCCTCTGTATATTCTTTGGGAATTGGAATGGCTGAATATTGTCTTCAATGCATTTCACGAACTATCCCAATAAATATATTAAGTAATAATTCTATGAAATCCTTAATTAATGATGCAAAAAACGACTATATTCTTGAGAATATGAGCATTAATTATCAGAGTTTTACTGTTTGAATAATTGAAATAATCTAAAATCGAATTGCCTTAGATGGTCTAAGAAACTGAGAGAAGATAGTCGAACAGAACCTGGATGGAGTTAGTCGAACTAAGGAAAGTTTTCGGCGACCTAAGCTCCAAGTTCGACGAGCTGATAATTCTCCTTCGTAGAGCTGAGCTCCAAGATCGTCGAACAGAAAAAGCACTTGCCAAACTGAGCTCCAAGTTCGTCGAGCTGAGAAGGCACTTCATCGAGCTGAGATCTGGAGATAAGCTCACAGTTCGTCGACAAGAGATAGAATTTCTTCGAGCTCAACTCAAAGAAGGAACTCTGAGTTCGTCGATCTGAGATTGACGATTGTCGAGCTGAGTTCAGCTATCGTTGAACTCCTTTTTCTGCAATATTCAATACTGCCTTGTCTCTTAAGTCTTGAGTCTCTAAAGTCTTCTGAAGGTAGGTCTCAGTGAACTATCCTAAAGTAATTGACCTTAACCCTTATTGGGTACATTGGAAAATATGTACCAGATTTGGAGAAGCCTCACCTAACTCAATGATATGCATCAAGTTGTATTTGATGTTGTGTTGAGTTATCATGTGCAGGTTAAGTAAATGGAAAAATTTTTTTCTAAGTACAAGTGTCGACACTTGGGAATGGGTGTGTCGACACCAAGGGTCAGATTGTGTTGACACCCAGAATTTGTGTCGACACACAGAAAATCTGTCGACAACGCTGTGTCGACACCAAGGGCCAGATTGTGTCAAGACCCAGAATTTGTGTCGACACACAGAGAAGATGTCGACACATTCCAGAATTCTGTCGACAACGACTGTGTCGACACACAGAACTTGTGTCGATACACACCAGAATTCTGTCGACACCAACTTTGTCAAGACAAGGAATGATTGTGTCGATACACAGGACATATATCGACACATTCCACAGAAGTCGGGTCGAGAAGTAAAAGTGAAGCTGTGTCGACATCATCAAGACTTGTATCAACACATGTACTATGTGTGTCGACACATGTGAAGTATTCACTCGACAGTCTCTGCTGCTGAGTCAAAGTCCAATGAAGGTTGAAGTAATACAACTAGAGACTTGACAGCTATCATTACTGACATTACTGTCACATCTGTCAGAGGTATCAGAAGACCGTTTGGAACCAGAACAGCCGGTAACCATGGATGAAGCCTATATATAGATATGCCCTCTCAACAATTAGAATAATTATCGATTGTGAAGAAGTGATCGTGAACACGATTAGTGAATAAAGAGTAATCTCTGAAGGATTGAGGATCCAGAAGAAGAGAAAGAAGAAACAGTCAACAGATTGTAGAGAGAGAAAAACAAGAAGGAGAGAAGTCCTCATCTCGTGAAGGCAGATCCTGAACAGTCTGTCAGAAGAATTCAGATCAATTCTGAAGAAGAATTCAGATTAATTTCTGAATAAGAAGGAAGCTGATTGAAGATCAACTCCAACACCAAGAAGATCAACCTTACTTTGTTCAGATTCAAGAAGCTTTGAATAAGCTAAAACAGGTTGATCCTTAAGTAATCAGTTCTATCAAGAGCTGATCAAGAAGCCTTCAAACAATTCTCTCTCCATATGGTTGAAGATATTATTATCTTTTAATCAATAACTTTTGTAGGATCTGTAATAGATCTAAGTGTAGGAGATTTATTTCTCTGAGTTGTAAGCCTAAATTATAAAGGCTGAGATAGGGCAGAGTGCCTGAGGTAGGGGAATATTTTCCATGAGTTGTAGGCCTGTGAAAGAGGCTGAGGTAGGGCTTTTGCCTGAGTTGTAGGAGTGAGGTTTAACTCTGAGTTGTAGGCATGTGAAAGAGGCTGAGGTAGGGCTTGTGCCCGAGTTGTAGGAGTGTGGATTCACTCTGAGTTGTAGGAACCATTCTTGGTTCTGAGCTGTAAGATCTACGGATCTGAGAAGAAAGAAGGAAGTTAGGCCGAATCTAGTACACTGCTAGATAGGCGAAGAGGGAAAGTGGATGTACCCATCATTTGGGGAACCACTATAAATCTGTTTTATAATCTGTGGAATGCTGTGTGTATGTGAATGCTGTGCTGTGATATCTGCTGAATAAATTGCTAAACTAGATAGATTTGTCTGCCTAAGTTAGAAAAAGAATTGAACCTATTCACCCCCCTCTAGGTGTTTAGGACATCTTGAAACCAATTCTTTCAAGTGGTATCAGAGGGAGGTTACTCAAAGAATAGACTTAACAGTTTGAGTAGATATACAAGGCAGAAATCTATTAGGCAAAATGGGTTCCATTGAGAATCATAAGGAGTTTGGTTCCATGAAGTTACCTATATGCAGGAAAGAGATTTTTGGCATTTGGAAAGAAAGAGTTAGACTGTTTATGGAAGCTTCAAATCCAAGAATCTATATGACAGTCAAAGAAGGGCCATTCATCCCAATGAAAGTCTCAGTTCTTGATGCAATCTCAGGACACCAAAGGAGTATTCTGAAAATGCAAAGGATGAGATCATCTTGTCTATTATGGATAAGAGAGCACAAAATATAATAGTCAGTGCTATAGATGATTCAACATTCCAAAATTTGATTCACTACAAGACCTCCAAAGAAATGTGGGACATCCTGATTGTCTACATGGAGGGATCAGAAGAAGTGAGAGAAGACAAAAAGTCTATGATGAATCAGGAGTATGAAAGTTTAGACAATCTAAAATAGACAGCATAATTGAATGTTACAAGAAGTTCTTCAGAATAGTTGATGAATTGATGTCATATGGAAGAGTATTCAGCACATATGAGTTAAATGATAAGTTTCTGAGATCATTAACTAAGGACTGAGACACCAAGATATGTGCTATTAGGGAAGTGGCCAGACTAACAGAAATCTCACCTCCTACATTATTTGGCAATCTGCTTTCATATGAGATGCAGCTGATGGCCAGAAAGGAGGTGGAGAAAAGTAATAACGTTGATTACAGAGATAAGTCAGTGGATTTCAAGAATGAAGCCATAAGAAAGGACAGGAGGATTTCTCCATCTCCTCCTAGGAAAGCTGCAGAAGTAGTTTCAGAAAGTTCTGACAGTCACACATCAGATAGTCCAAATTCTGATGAAGACTTATCTGCTTTCTCAAGACAATTTCAAAGGTTCTTGAAGAAGAAATAATGGAGATCCAAGCCATCCTCCTCACAATTCAAGGATGATTACTATCATAAGAAGAAATCCTCTAGGAAGGATAGGTATGGCTCTAAACCTAGTAAATTATCTTCAGCTAAGATTATTTGCTATTGTTGCAACAGGCTTGGATATGTGGTAGCTGATTGTCCTGATAAAAGGAAAGAATCAAATGACAAGAAGAAACTAAAAAATAAGGGCAAGAAGGAGAAATTCTTTGTTGCAAAGAAGCAAAAAAGCTGGTCAGATTCTTCATCATTAGATTCTGAGGCTGAAGCTGAAGCTGAAGCATACATATGACAGTTTGCAACTGAAGAGGATGCAGAAGAGGCTGAGTTCTTGAAATTGCTGGACTCAGTAAATGGAATTGAAGAACATTATTGTAAAGGGCTGATGGCCTTGACAGAAGAAGATCAATGCCAGGATCAGCCTGGTCCTAGTAAGGTAAATAATTCTTCAATAGTTTCTGATTACTATACTAGATCAGAATCAGAAGCATCTGCATCAAGAGATGTGGATGAATCTGAATCTGAAGGGGATGTTCATGAACTTATTGATGAATATGGTGATCTGCTGCAAGCACTTAAGAAAAGCAGAATCCTTAATAAAGCCCAGGCCAAGGAAATTGCTGCTCTTAAGCTGGCTGCATTAGATTCAGAAAAATGCTGGATCTAAAGATGAATGAAGTAGCCAAACTGAAAAATATAACTGTTATTCAGATGGGTACAATTACATTCAAGAATGATCAAATCAAAAGTCTGGAAGTCAAACTTCAGAGGGGGAAGGATCTGGTGACTAAATTCTCAAAGCTAAAATCAGTCTTACCTCTAATTGATGATTTCATTCCTCAAAAGGATAAGAAAGGATTAGGATTTAAGGGAAATACTAGGGCAGATAATTCTAAAGGAAAAAGCAATGCCTTAGTTCAGCCACTTGTCTTCAAACCCCCCATTACCTTCAGGAAAGTGCAACAGCCTACCAATAGATATGATCATGATATCATACATGGTTATGGTAAGCCTGATATTCTGAATGACAAGGGTGTAGCTCCAGCACTCAAGCAAAGAACCACTGTACCAACAATGTTAAGAACAGCTGACAGCAATGCTGTTAAAACTATACCTAAAAAGAGGTATAATAGATATGAGTGCTGGTGCTGTGGTAAGATATGGCATTATGACAAGGATTGCTGACACAACACCAGTGTCATGAAGAATGCCAGCTTACCTGTGAGGAAGGCTGCTGGTAAGAATATCAAGTTTCAATCTAACTTGAACCTAGAACCCAAAAAACATTGGGGTTGTAAGGTAAATTAATTTTATTTCTGCAGGTGGGTCCAGTTGCCATACCCCTATATGGTACTTGGACAATGGATATTCCAGACACATGACTGGAACAAGAAGAATGTTAAAGGACTATACTCCCATAGAGAGTGGACCCAAAGTGATCTTTGGTGGATCAGAAAAAGGGGTCATAAAAGGGTTTGGTAACATTTCTACTAGTTCTATAAAAATCACTCAAGTGACTTATGTAAAAAGTTTGAAACATAACTTGATAAGCATAAGTCAACTGAGTGATCTTGGGTATGACACTTCATTTATTAAAAATGAGTGTCAGATTAAAATGACAAGTGATCAGAAGCTGACATTATCTGGTTATAAAAAAGGGAATGTTTATTGTTTAAATTTTGATTATGAAAACATGAACTCTCCTGTATGTTTAGTTGCAGATGAGAAAGCATCTCAGTGTGTCCAATGACACAAGAGGCTAGCTCATCTGAACTATAAGACTATAGACCAACTCTATAGTTTAGACTTAGTGAGGAATGTTTCTCAGTTTAAGTGCATAAAAGAGGGTATATGTTCAGCTTGTCAAAAAGGCAAGTAGACCAAATCCTATTTTCATAGTCTTGATACCAAAGACTCTGTGAGGTGTTTGTACCTCTTGCATATGTATCTATTTGGTCCTATGCTAATTCATAGTCTAGGTAGGAAAGTCTATACTTTTGTGATAGTAGATGACTATTCTAGATTTACATGAGTTTTTTTTGAGACAGAAATCTGAAACCCCTACTGTCTTTCATAACTTTGTTAAACAAATTCAGAATGAACTTAACAATTCAGTGGTCAAAATCAGAAGTGACCATGAAACTGAATTTCAGTCTGAATGTATGACAAGGTTTTGTGAAGAACTAGGGATTCATCAGGAATTTTCCTCACCTAGAACACCTCAGCAAAATGGAATTGCTGAAAGGAAGAATAAAACTCTTATTGAGGCTGGCAGAACTCTACTAAGTGACACTTCTCTCCCAAAATATTTCTGGGCTGAGACAGTAAATACTGATTGTCATGTTCTCAATAGAGCATCCATAACTAAGAGTCACAAAAAGACACCCTATGAGATTATGAAGGGCAGAAAACCAAACATATCCTACTTTAGGATCTTTGGTAGCAGGTGATATGTGCTTAACACTGGCAAGTCTCACCTAACTAAGTTTGCTGCCAAATCCCAAGATGAGATATTTGTTGGGTACAACAATAACAGTAAGATATATAGGGTCTACAACTTGACAACACAAGTTGTAGAAGAATCTGTTCATGTAGTGTTTGATGAATCTAAGGTAATTAATTGTGAGTTGTCTAGCAATTCTTGTAGCTCAACAGGTTTAAAAGAAAAGTTGGACATACTGACCATTAATGAAGACCAAACTGCAAGGCAGGATGAGGAAAATGATGGTTACTGTCCAGGGGGAGTACAAGGTCCACAAGCTGATATTGAAGACAATGGAGTACAACATGGTGGAGAAATTGAAGAAGTTCAAATTGCTGATAGAATGCCTCCAGCAATAAGGAATCTAAAGGATCATCCAGCACACCAAATTATTGGTGATCCAAGACATGGTGTGCAAACTAGAAGCAAACACATGAACATAATGCTTTGCTTAAGTTTCCTGTCACAGGTGGAACCCAAGAGATTTGAAGAAGCCATACAAGACTCCAACTAGATTGATGCAATGCAAGAGGAGCTGAATCAATTCATAAGGTGTAAAGTATGGGAGCTGGTTCCAAAACCAAAGGATCATAATATTATTGAGACTAAGTGGATCTACAGGAACAAACTAGATGAAAATGACATCATAGTGAAGAATAAAGCAAGACTGGTTGCCAATGGTTATAGACAGGAAGAGGGCATAGACTTTGATCAGACATTTGCCCCAGTGGCAAGGTTGGAAGCAATAAGGCTATTCCTTGCCTTTGCTACTTTCCAAGAGTTCAAGGTATACCAAATGGATGTCAAGTCAGCATTCCTAAATGGTAATTTGAAATAAGAAGTCTATGTTGAACAACCCTCAGGTTCTGTTGATCCACTTTATCCTGATTATGTTTATAGGATTAAGAAAGCCTTATATGGTTTGAAACAAGCCCCTAGGGCTTGGTATGAAATATTGTATGTTCTAGCCGCAGATCAGTTGGTTGATGAGAGCTTGCCTGAAAGCACTTTATCAAGGAGGTCAGGGGATCGAGACCTGGCCTCAACAACCTACCGTGCGCCTGTGGTTGGGCTCGGAGATGGTTTGGGGTGTATGGCCCGCGGGCCTGATAAAAGGGACGCCATGGTGTGACGTCTTGGTGGGCCCGACAGTGGGCCGCCAGACTTGGGCCTCTGGCTAAGCCATGTGCGAGACCTGGTTGATAGAGCGGGTCGGCTCTGGGTCACTGCAT
The DNA here is from genome assembly GCA_039583875.1 of Platanthera guangdongensis. Classification (NCBI taxonomy): domain Eukaryota; kingdom Viridiplantae; phylum Streptophyta; class Magnoliopsida; order Asparagales; family Orchidaceae; genus Platanthera; species Platanthera guangdongensis. Next base: position 162,655,255 of record CM077162.1, read on the forward strand.
CAGGGGGAGGAGCCAAGGACTGAGGGGGAGTTGCCAAGGACTGACAAGGAGCTACCCTCTAGTCCAAAGGACATAGTGAACATTGAAAGTTCTTCTGAATCTAATGATGGAGAGGCACTCAGAGAAAAGAAGATAAAACTGATGGTTTATAGGAAGAAAAGCTCAAGCTATAAGAATGCTTTACAGACTGCATCACAACCCTCAACTCCAGCAGTTGACTTCAGTTCACTGTTGGTTGATCTGCAAGTTAAAATGGATGAGCAAAGACAAGCTCTTGAAAAATATGTGGATGAAAGCCATAAGGAACTTCAGTTTACTTTGGCTCAAGATATAAAATCAATCATATTTGAAGTAAACCAGAATAAGAAAGAGATGACAGACTGCTTCCATAAAGGAGGTAATGCTGTAGTTTATCTGGCCAAGCAGCAACAAGAGGCCAGGACTCAAATTGATGACATAGTAGTTAAGCAAGGATATGTTCTAGAAAATCAAATTAGAATGAATGATAATCTTACTGAATCACATAATGTGATTGTTACTGAGTTAAAGAATACTGCAAATGCATTAACTGTGGAAAGGGCTAAAGAGAAGTCAGAGTTTGATAAGAAACTTCAAGAAGATTTTGCCAATTTCCAATCTGCCATTCAAGCCTCTCAAAAGATTACATCTGCTCAACTACAAAAGTTTAAAGCTTATTATACAGAAGGCACCAACTACTTAGCTGATCAAATTAGATTTCAGAAAGATGATCTCAGGAATCATGTTGAGAGATAAGTCATAAAGGGGGGAGAGATTATTAGTCAATGCTAGCTCAGAGTATGCTAAATGGATATCAAATGCTGTTAAAGCAACTCTGGGATATCCTCCCTTGTGTGATGATGATAATACAGCTGAGTCAGGCATTCAAGCTGCATGAATTGAAGGGGGTCAGTAGGAGGTAGCTCAAATAATATACCCCACTTCTAACTTTGAGGGAATTCAACAAATGGTTCACCATATGTATAGCCCTCTAGAGGATACTAAGAATGTTATAATTGAGAAAGTGGAAATGTCAGAGGTAGCATTGAATAAAGAGCAAGAAGCTCAACTCTCAAAGAAAAGGTTTAGAGAACAGGCTGAACTGAAGCCTGATTTTGAAAGATGGAGTCCCGCCTCTAGAAATATAATACTCACTGCCTGGCAAGCTGTTAAAGACAAAAAGCATGATAGAGGCAAGTGGTATTCTGAACTTGAGTGGAGCAAATATCTGCAGAGACAAGATGCTATACATCAGTTCAGAAGGGATCACAAGGCTGGCAAAATACCTGCTACAGCTGTGGAGCCCAGTAAATACTTTCCCAAGTCTTATCACTATTTTGAAAGGCAAAAAGTTAAGGATGAAGAACTTAAGAAGAAGGATCTCAAAGGCAAGAAGCCAACTGAAGATATTGAAGCTCCAGTACAAGCAAGGGTCCAGTCTGGCAAAGGCATAGTGATCAAGGAGCTTGATCAGCCTTAGGATAGATTGACTAGATTTTAGAACATTGTAATCTTCAGTTTTAAAATCTATGTAATCTGTTGGTAACAAACTTTTTTAAGTTATAAACAAAACAATGATTCATGCTTATTATGTTTGTATCATATTCTATGATGATATAAATACTTGTTTGTTTATATGTTACCCTGTCTTTGAATGCTTTTATACATCATATTATTTATTTTTATATAAGTGATGTATATCATTGACTAAGGGTTATGACTTCTCCAAATAGGGGAGATTTGTGTGGGTACATTGGAAAATGTGTACCAGATTTGGAGAAGCCTCACCTAACTCAATGATATGCATCAAGTTGTATTTGATGTTGTGTTGAGTTATCATGTGCAGGTTAAGTAAATGGAAGAAAAGTTTTCTAAGTACAAGTGTGAAAGATATTGGTACCTAAACACCTAGAGGGGGGGGGGTGAATAGGTGACCTAATCCTTTTTAAACTTAATGGCAGCAATCAGTTTTATCACAGAAAACTAACTAGTTTATCACAGCAAAAACAGCAATATTCACAGCACAGCACAACATACACAGTGGTTTAATAGTGGGTCCCCAAGATATGGGTACATCCACTTTCCCCCTTCGCCTATCTAGCAGTGTACTAGATTCGGCCAAACTCCTCCACTGTCTCAGAACCCAAATTGGTTCCTACACCTCAGGCCCAAAGCCTTACAACTCAGCTTTATCCAAAGCCTACACTCAGCCAATCAAGGTCTACACTCAGCCAATCAAGGCCTACACTCAGCCAACCAAGGCCTACACTCAGCCAACCAAGGCGTACACTCAGCCAACAAGGCCTACACTCAGAGATCTCAATCTCCTACACTCAGGCTCACAAGCCCTACCCTCAGCCTTTATAATTATAGGCTTACAATTCTCTCTCAGATCCAAAGATCCTACAAGTTATGAATGTATATACAAAAATTAACTCAACAACTCAGAAATGAAAGAGGGGAATTGAGAGTTTCTTGATGAGTTCTTGGAAGAACTCAGATGGATTCACTCTGACTTAGCTTTCTTCAAAGCTTCTTGAGTAGAAATGAATAAGACTGAATCTCCTGCAGTAGTTCCTTGACCTTGCTACTTAAGATCCAGAATGATTCTGAATCCTTCTTCTCAGCCTAGTTCCAGAGGCTGATTTCTTGGAAGGAGCCCTCTCTCTCCAACTTCTTAGATCTGCACTTGGACTGCAAGATCTTCTTGTGTTGATACTCTTGGTACCACTTTAATAATTTGTTTTTTCAACAAACTGAACTCTTGAACAATAATCTGATCAACAGTTCTGTAAACTGTAGATGCCTATTTATAGGCCTTCTTTATGGTACCGGCTGGTCCGGTTCATACTGACTTCTGATGTCTCTAACAGGTGCTGTAGACCGGCTGGAACGGCAGCTGTCAAGTCATCCAGTCATTTCCTGAAAATCTCTAACTGTCTGTAAGTGTCGAGACTTTCTGTCTTTAAGTGTCGACACTTATAGACCAAGTGTCGACACATATTGTGTAAGTGTCGACACAAGTCTACAAGGTGTCGACACAACTCCTTGTATGTCTCGACACAGATTCTTCTGCATGCGTCGATACTGAAATTGAGTGTCGACAAAGTACTTGTTCTTCAAGCTTTTGCTGAATTCTTCTAAGTGTCGACACATCACCTTTGTGTCGACACATCTTCTTGTGTTGTGCTGTTAAGTGTCGACACTGCTTCTTGGTGTCGATACATAGTCTTCAATGTCGATACTTGCTGAGTGTCGACACAGCTCCTTGTGTCGACACACCTTCTTCTTGTTGAGACTTCAGCTGAGTGTCGACACATTCCCTTAGTGTCGACACTTGTACTTACAATATTTTTGTTGATCTTTCTGATCTTTGCTAAGTGTCGACACAGCTCCTTGTGTCGACACTTTCTTCAAGTGTAGAGTCTTTAGTAAGTGTCGACACATTGTGCTGGGTGTCGACACTTACTTCATGTGTTGACTCTTCTGGTTGTGTGTCGACACATTGTGCTGGGTGTCGACACATGCTTCAAGTGCTGACTCTTCTGTTGAGTGTCGACACATTGTTCTGAGTGTCGACACTTTAACTTAGTCTCTGCAGATTTTTGCTGAGTGTCGACACAGATCCAAGTGTCGACACTTTCTGGTGTAGACACAACTTCACTGGGTGTCGACACAGCTCCTTGTGTCGACACTTTCTGTCTGCACTTTTCTTCACTGAGTGTCGACACAGCTCCAAGTGTCGACACTTTCTGTCTGGTGTCGACTCTGCATCCCAGATGTCGACACAATGACTCCAAGTGTCGACACTGCTTGTCTGGGTGTCGACACAAGTCTTCTTAAGTGTCGACACTTTCCCTCTGGGTGTCGACACATGGACTTAGAAATTTTTTGCTTCAGTCCAGTGATTTCTTAACCTGCACAAGTAAACTCAACATACATCAAATACATTATGATGTATATCATTGAGTTGGGTGAGGCTTCTTCAAATCAGGTACATTTGACCAATGTACCCAACAATCTTCCCCTATTTGGAGAAGTCATAACCCTTAGTCAATGATATACACCATTCATAATTAAAAATTACAGAATGATGTAAAGCAGATTATTTACAGCAGGGTAAACATAAACATGTAATAATTCACACATGTATACACATTCATCATTTCAGAACAAACAAGAAATAGACACATTCACAGAACAATCATGAAATATATTTATCATATATTGTTCTAACATTTTTCTTATACATTTTCAATGGTTTACAAAAATGTTTTTACATTCAAAAGATTACAACAATCTTCAAGTCAATTCTTAATCTATTTCTGGTCTGGTTCTTTGATAACTATGCCTTTGCCAGCTTGGACTTTAGCTTTGACAGGGGCTTCAGCAGTTTCAGCAACAGCAGGCTTCTTGCCTTTTAGATCTTTCTTTTTGAGTTCTTCTGCCTTGATCTTCTGCCTCTCAAAATAGTGATATGGCTTGGGGAAGTACTTGCTAGGCTCCACTGCAGTAGGAGGTAGCTTTCCCATCTTAGCCTTCCTTCTGAATTGAACTATTGCTTCCTGCCTGATCTCATGTTTTCTCCATTCAGCTTCAGAGAACCACTTGTTCCTGTCATGAGTATTGTCCTTGGAAGCTTTCCAGGCAGTTAAAATTATATTCCTAGAGGTAGGGCTCCACTGTTCAAAATCTGGCTTTTGTTCTGCTTGTTCCCTAAACCTCTTTTTAGACAGTCTTGTCTCTTCCTCCTTCTGCAATGCCTCTTGCATGACTTCAGTAATAGGCTGAACCACTTTATCCAGAATAACATTTGACTTCCCTTCAGGTGGACTATACACATGATGAATATCAGCTTGCACCATGTCAAAATCTGGTGGAGGAAATATCACTTGAGTTACCTCTGGTTGCTCTCCTCCAAGATAGGCAGGTTGAATCCCAGATTCTGCAACATTATCATCATCACAGAGTGGAGGATAGCCCAGTGTAGCTCTGATGGAATTAGATATCCATTTGGCATGGTCAGAGCTAGCTTTGACTAATACTCTCTCCCCCTTTATGACTTCTCTAGCCATGTGATCTCTGACATCATCCTTTTGAAACCTGATCTGACTATCCAAGTCTCTGATGCCCTCTTTAAAGAATGGTTTCAGCTTCTGAAGTTGATCAGATATAGCTTTCTGGGAGGCTTGAATTGCAGTCTTTACAACAGAAATTTCTTCTTGAAAGGCTTTGTCAAAATCAGCTTTAGCAGCAGCAGTAGAGGTAGAAGGTTCATCAGCCTTGTTCTTCAACTCAGTGATTATAGCATTATGGGAATCAGTCAAATTGTCATTCATTCTGATCTGATTTTCCAGCACATATCCTTGCTTTAATGCTATATCATCTACCTGTGCCTTGATCTTCTCTTGGTGTGTTGCCAGATACACCACTGCATTTCCACCCTTGTGGAAGCATTCATTCATCTCCTTCTTGTTAAGGTTCATCTCAAACCTTATGGATTTTATATCTTGGGCAAGATCAAACTGTAAAGCTTTGTGCCCTTCATCTACATAAGCCTCTATAGCTTTTCTTTGTTCATCCATTTTAATCTGCAATGCAATCAGTAAAGCACTATAATCAACAGTTGGAGCTTGTTGAACTATAGGCTGTGGGGCTATAGATTGCAGAGCTTTCTTATAACTCTGACTTCTCCTTTTAAAAACATATAATTTCTTCTTCTTTGCCCAAGCACTCTCCTCATCTTCAGAGGCAGAAGTGCTGGCTATCTCAACCCTATCCTTAGGGCTTTGAGGTTTTTCAGCTTGCACATCAGGTGCCTTCTCAGTTTCTTGCCTTAAAGGCTCTTCCAGATCTTGTACTTGCTCCCCCTCAGCAGTAGCAGTATCTCTTCCAGCAGCCTCTTTGTCCATGTCAAAATCAGCTTGATCTAGATTTAGAAATAAATCTTCCATGGTGAACTCTTGAGGTGATTGAGCTGGAGATATTCTTTGCTCTTCAACTACTTGAACAGCAGATGTGTCTTTGATAACAACATCTGGTTCTTGACTAGGCAGCTGAGTTTGCTGAGGAACATCAGACAAATCAGCACCTTCTATAAGATATTCTAAAGTATTTAGGTCAGTGAGTACCTCTTGGATGATGATGGTGGCTTGCTCACTGTCCAGTGTAGATGGTTCTTCTACAACTGGAGGCTCCCCTGGCTTTGATCCCTATGGATGGGGCTAGCTTGTGGTAGCTCCCCCTGGATCTCAGAAGTCTCTTGAGCAGCAGGAGTCTTTTCTGCAGCCACTTCCTCTTGGTCATCAAGAGTGAAAACAACATGTTCTTCACTCCCTGAACTACTGGAGGACTCTTGTTCAACTGGAGCAGTTTTTCTCTTTTTCTTTGGAGGAATCTCCTTTTCAGTAACTGTCTTCTCAGGGGTTGGTATTTCCTTGGACAACACCCTGTCCCATCTGGAAAAGATCCTTTGATCCATTTTCCTCATGTGGTTGATCTTTGTTTCCTGCAGCAGTATTCATTACCTCTGGTATGGTACCAGCTAGGTAGAGACTAATGATCCTGCCCAGATTGGGCTTCTTCAAGCTCTCCTTAATCTTCTCATAAACCACTGTAGACCATCTGTTTTCAGAGTGAAGATTATTCTTGTCATGATGCCAAACATATGGGCAGACACTCTGTCATGCCTCCAGCTTGCTGAGTAAGACTTTTCCCACAATCTCAGACATGAACTTCCTTGATTATTCATGCCTTTCCTGTTAAATACAGATCCTATCTTCATCTTAGGATCAAGTCCACACCAGGTTAAAGCTTCCTGGTCTTTGAAGCAGTAACCTCTTCTTCATCTTGAATTTTGGTAGCTGGAGTACCTTCCTCAGACTCTTAGGTGAACCTTGATCTTAGTTCCATGAACTCTGGATTTGATTCTGAATCCAGATTCATCTACTGCAGCTCCATTAAGGAATTCAAGTACTTCCTTCTTCCAAATCTTTGTAGGTTCAGACAGGAGATATTCTAGTCCAGAATCGGCGACTAGGGTTACTACAGCCTTGATTTGCATCTGCATCGTCGAACGCGCCGCGCACAAGCTCATAACCCTCGTTAACGTTCTCCTCAAGCTTAGGAGCCATTAGGTTTGTAGAATTTGTCTTTAGAAAAGAGAGGTGTCGACACAGTAGTTTTGGTCTCGAAACTTTGAAAGCGTGTCGACAAACAAAGACAGAACCCTATTTATACCTGTCTAATTTTGAAGATGAACAGGCGGGACAGCTATCTTAAAATGTGTCGACACTGGCAATAAGTGTCGACACTGACTTATAATGTCTCGACACACATGTGTCGACACAAGTTTAGTCAACAGATTTTATGTGTCGACACTTGGTTATGTGTCGACACAACATAACTCGACACATTGTCGAGACTTTACTTAGAAATACTGAGTAAAAATAAGTGTCGACACCATATTGGATGTGTCGACACCTACTTATCATGTGTCGACACTAACATTCTGAAGTGTCGACACCAACATCCTGGATGTGTCGACACCTTTTCCTGAAGTGTCGACACCACTATTCTGTGTCGACATAGACTTGTCTATGTGTCGACACCTTTTTACTTAGCCAATTTTAATTCTGTAAACTTATTCTAAGTTTATCATTCCTAGTTCAATTTGAATCTATTGAACTTAGCTTCTTCTAGGGGCTTAGTAAACATATCAGCTATCTGATTATCTGTATTAACATATTCAAGTAAAATATCTTCTCTTTCTACATGCTCCCTAAGAAAATGATATTTAATTTCAATATGTTTAGTTCTACTATGAGATACAGGGTTATTAGCTATTGAAATAGCACTTGTAGAATCACAGAAAAGTGGAGTTCTACTTACCTGAAATCCATAGTCCTCTAGCTGATGTTGAATCCACAGAAGTTGAGCACAGCAACTTCCTGCAGCCACATACTCTGACTCTGCTGTGGAGATAGCCACACTGGTTTGCTTCTTGCTACTCCATGAAATTAGTCTCCCACCTAGGAATTGACAGGTTCCAGTAGTGCTTTTTCTATCCTCTTTGCATCCTGCAAAGTCTGCATCTGAATAACCTGTTAGATCAAAATCTCCATTCCTAGGGTACCAGAGGCCTAGATAGGGAGTGCCCTTTAGATATCTCAATATTCTTTTGACTGCTGTCAAATGAGACTCTTTAGGGCAGGCTTGATACCTGGCACAAACACATGTAGCATACATGATGTCAGGTCTACTAGCAGTCAAGTATAATAGGGAGCCAACTATCCCTCTATACAAGGTTTCATCTACAGGTTTCCCTGCATCATCCTTGCTAAGAGACATACTTGACCCCATAGGAGTCTTCATGGTACTGGATGAATCCATACCATACTTCCTTATGAGTTCTAGGGTGAACTTGGACTGACATATGGATAAACCATTTCAGTCTGTTTAACTTGGAGACCCAAGAAAAACTTCAGCTCTCCCATACTACTCATCTCAAACTGACCTTGCATAAGTTTTGCAAACTTTTTGCAAAGGCTGCTTTCAGTAGACCCAAATATAATGTCATCTACATATATTTGGACTAGTATACTTTGCCTCTAGATTCCCTAAGGAATAGAGTCTTATCTATTTTCCCCTTGAGAACTTGTTCTCAATGAGGAAACTAGATAGGGTTTCATACCAAGCCCTAGGGCTTGCTTTAACCCATATAAGCTTTCCTAAGTCTATAGACATGATGAGGTAGAGTTGGATCAACAAAACCTGAAGGCTGCTCCACATAGACTTCTTCTTTAAGATTACCATTTAGGAATGCTGACTTGACATCCATTTGGTATACCTTGAATCCTTGATAGGTTGCATAGGCCAAGAACATTCTTATGGCTTCCAGTCTGGCTACTGGAGCAAAGGTTTGATCAAAGTCAATACCTTCTTCTTTCCTATATCCTTTAGCAACCGGTGTAGCCTTATTCTTAATGATGACCTCGTGTTCATCCATCTTATTCTTGTAGATCCACTTAGTTCCTATTACATTGTGGTCTTTAGGTTTAGTAACCAATTCCCAGACCTTGCACCTTTTGAACTGATTAAGCTCTTCTTGCATTGCTTCAGTCCATTGTGGATCTTGTATTGCTTCTTCAAACTTTTTAGGTTCAACTTGTGACAGAAAGCTGGAGTAGATTGCTGCATTCATGTTTTTACTCCTGGTTTGAACTCCTTGTCTTGGATCTCCAATAATCAGCTCTACTGGATGATCTCTTAGATGCCTGTTGGCTGGAGGCAACCTAACTTCTGGTTGAACCACTTCAGCATCTGCATCATGCTGAATTCCTTGTATTTCTTCAGCAATTGGCACATGTAGTTCTCCCCCTGGACAACAGCTACTGTCTTCTACTTGCTGTCTTGCAGCAGGCACTTCTTCTATAGTAAGCTTGTCCATTGTCTTTGTCAGACCTGTGGGGCTGCATACACTACTAGACAACTCATTATTAATAAGTTTAGTCTCATCAAAAACTACATGCACTGATTCTTCTACAACTTGTGTAGTCAAGTTGTAGACTCTATAAGCCTTACTATTATTGCTGTACCCAACAAAAATTCCCTCTTGGGACTTGGCAGCAAACTTAGTTAAGTAAGACTTCCCATTGTTAAGTATGAAGCATTTGCAACCAAAGATCCTAAAATAGGATAGGTTTGGTTTCCTGCCTTTCACAACTTCATAGGGGGTCTTGTTAAGCCTTTTAGTGATGGTAGCCCTATTTATAACATGGCATGCAGTATTAACTGCTTCAGCCCAGAAATATTCTGGCAGTGATGTATCACTTAGTAGGGTCCTACCAGCCTCTATCAAGGTTCTATTCTTCCTTTCAGCAATGCCATTTTGCTGAGGTGTTCTTGGTGAAGAGAATTCTTGAAATATCCCAAAGCCTTCACACAGTTTTGTCATGCTATCAGACTGAAATTCAGTACCATGGTCACTTCTGATTTTGACCACTGTACTATTTAGTTCATTCTGAATTTGCTTGACAAAGCTATAGAAGACACTAGGTGTTTCAGATTTCTGTCTTAAGAAGAACACCCAGGAAAACCTTGAGTAGTCATCTACAACTACAAAGGTATAGACCTTCCTACCTAAGCTGTGAACTGGCATTGGACCAAAGAGATCCATATGCAAAAGGTATAAACACTTCACATCATCTTTGTTTTCTATGCTTCTAAAGGTGGATTTAGTCTGCTTGCCTTTTTGACAAGCTGAGCAAATACCATCTTTAACACACTTAACTTGAGGACCATTCCTCACCAACTCTTTGCTAAAGAGTTTGCTAATAGTCTTGTAGTTAAGATGGGCAAGCCTCTTGTGCCATTTGACACAATGAGAGACTGTCTCATCAGCTACAAGACAACTGGAGAACCATTGTTCTCAACCATAATGTCTATGCAGTAGACATTCCTCTTCCTATAACCAGTCAAAATGATCTCTTGATCACTTGACCTCTTGATATGACAACCATTTTTAACAAATGAGATGTCATACCCTACATCACTTAATTGACTTATACTTATTAGGTTGTGTTTCAACCCTTTAACATAAGCCACTTGAGTAATGGTAACTAAGTTTGTGGAAATGTTACCAAATCCTTTGATGATTCCTTTTTCAGAACCACCAAAGGTTACTTTTGGACCATCTTTTACTGGAATATAGTCCTTTAGTAATCTTCTTATTCCAGTCATATGTCTGGAACATCCACTGTCCAAGTACCATGTAGGGGTATGGCCACTTGGACTCACCTGCAAAACAGATTAATGAACCTTAGAACCCAAAGAATTCTTGGGTCCTTGGTACTTGTTAGTCTGTAACTTGACAAAACTACCTACTGGCTTTCCACCAGGTAGCTTGCTACCCACCTTGGCACTGGCATTGTGCCAACAGTCCACTGCAAAGTGGCCAACCTTGCCACAGCACCAGCATTCAAACTTATTGTACCTTTGCTTAGGTACAACTTTTGCTGTCTTATCTACAGCAGACTTGTTGAATGTTGGGGCTTTGCCCTTGGACTTGGACTTGGACTGCTCAGTCCTTGCAGGTCTAATAAAGCCCAGTCCAGCCTTGCCTTTATGATGAACAAAATCATCAATTAAAGGTAACACTGACTTAGGTTTAGAAAACCTAGCAACTAAGTCCTTCTCCTTCTGAAGATTGATCTCCAAACTCTTAATTTGATCATTCTTAAATTATATAGTACCCATCTGAATCACTGTAATGTGTTTCAGCCTAGCTATCTCATTCAACTTTTGATCAAATTGCTTCTCAAAATCTGTTGCATCAGCTTTAAGATCAGCAATTTCCTTTGCCTGACTTTTGGCTAGGGATTTGCTTTTCTTGTAAGCTTGCAACAGCACCTTATATTCATCTATAAGCTGATGAATATCATCCTCAGACTCAGATACATTCTCATCACTTGATGAAGAAGAATCTGAATCTGAACTAGAACAAGAAACTGAACTTGAACATGAACCTTGTACCTGACTGGGTCCTGGCTGCTCCAGGATTTTGGCACTCTCTGTCAAAGCCATTAGCCCTTGCCATTGACTGTCTTCTTGTTCATAAATAGACTCCATGATCTGCATGAATTCTTCCTCTTCTTCTTCAGCAAACAACCCTATGTAGGCTTCAGCCTCAGACTCAGTTTCTGAAGAGGAGATATCTGATAGAGTCTTCTCTTTCTTGGCTACAAAAGACTTCTCTTTCTTTCCTTTGAAGTGAGTCTTTTTCCTGTCACCAGATTCCTTTCTCTTCTCAGGACAATCTGCAATAACATGGCCCTATCTATTGCAGCAATAGCACACTATCTTAGATCCAGTTGCCTTGCTTGACTTTGTCCTCTTCCTGTCTTTCTTTGAGGGCTTTTTCTCCTGATAAAAGACTTCCTTTCCCTTTGAAGTAGAAGGTCTTGACCTCCACTGTTTCTTCTTCATGAATTTCTGAAAGTGTCTAGTGAAGGCAGTAAAGTCTTCATCACTTTCACTGCTCTCACTCTTTGTGCTGACTGACTCATCAGACTCTGAATCAACTACCTCTGGAGGTGGAGTTGATGACTTATTCCTGCACTTTCTGGGAACTTCTGTCTTGAAAGCAACAGTTCTTTCCTTGTGCTCAGTCCTTGTTGATTTCTCCTCCTCTTTCCTCACTGTCAACTGCATCTCATATGACAATAACTTGCCAAACAGTGTAGGAGGAGGAATTTCCCCCAACTTAGCCATTTCTCTTATGACACAGATCTTGGTGTCCCAATCTTTGGTTAGGGACCTTAGGAACTTATCATTTAGTTCATAGTTACTGAACTCTCTTCCATAAGACATGAGTTCATTAACTATTCTGTAGAACTTCTTGTAGCACTCAGTTATGCTATCACCTTTACCTTGTCTAAAGCTCTCATACTCCTGATTTAGCAAGGATTTTCTATCTTGCCTAACTTCTTCAGATCCTTCCATATACACTATAAGAGTGTCCCACATCTCTTTAGCTGTCTTGCAGTGTATAAGATTCTGAAAAGTTGCATCATCAATGGCACTCACTATTATGTTCTGTGCCCTCTTGTCCATTGTGGCTAGGACAATCTCATCCTTAGTCATCTCAGAGAAATCCTTTGGAGTTCTCTGATTTGCATCTAAAACTGAAATCTTCATGGGCACATAAGGCCCTTCCTTTACTGTGATGTAGATTCTAGGGTCTGAGGCCTCCATAAACAACCTTACCCTTTCCTTCCAGATCCCAAAGATCTCTTTCCTGCATATGGGTAGTTTCATGTAACCCAATTCCTTGTGATTCTCAGAAGAACCCATGTTTCTTGATTTTCTTGAATTTCCTGAATCTGTGTATTGCCTTACACTGAATCTGCCAAACAGGATCTCCTCAGACTGTTAGTCCTTTTTGAGGAACCTCCATCTGATACCACTTGAAAGATATGGTACCTAAACACCTAGAGGGAGGGGGGGGGGGGGGGTGAATAGGTGACCTAATCCTTTTTAAACTTTAATGGCAGCAATCAGTTATATCACAGCAAACTAACTAGTTTATCACAGCAAACACAATAATATTCACAGCACAGCACAACATACACAGTGGTTTATAGTGGTTCCCCAAGATATGGGTACATCCACTTTCCCCCTTCGCCTATCTAGTAGTGTACTAGATTCGGCCAAACTCCTCCACTGTCTCAGAACCCAAATTGGTTCCTACACCTCAGGCCCAAAGCCTTACAACTCAGCTTTATCCCAAAGCCTACACTCAGCCAATCAAGGCCTACACTCTGCCAATCAAGGCCTACACTCAGCCAACCAAGGCCTACACTCAGCCAACCAAGGCCTACACTCAGCCAACAAGGCCTACACTCAGAGATCTCAATCTCCTACACTCAGGCTCACAAGCCCTACCCTCAGCCTTTATAATTATAGGCTTACAATTCTCTCAGATCCAAAGGATCCTACAAGTTATGAATGTATTACAAAAATTAACTCAACAACTCAGAAATGAAAGAGGGGAGTTGAGAGTTTCTTGATGAGTTCTTGGAAGAACTCAGCTGGATTCACTCTGACTTAGCTTTCTTCAAAGCTTCTTGAGTAGAACTGAATAAGACTGAATCCTCCTGCAGTAGTTCCTTGACCTCTGCTACTTAAGATCCAGAATGATTCTGAATCCTTCTTCTCATCCTAGTTCCAGAGGCTGATTTCTTGGAAGGAGCCCTCTCTCTCCAACTTCTTAGATCTGCACTTGGACTGCAAGATCTTCTTATGTTGATACTCTTGGTACCACTTCAATAATTTATTTTTTCAACAAACTGAACTCTTGAACAATAATCTGATCAACAGTTTCTGTAAACTGTAGATGCCTATTTATAGGCCTTCTTTATGGTAACCGGCTGGTCCGGTTCATAACTGACTTCTGATGTCTCTGACAGGTGCTGTAGACCGGCTGGAACGGCAGCTGTCAAGTCATCCAGTCATTTCTTGAAAATCTCTAACTGTCTGTAAGTGTCGAGACTTTCTGTCTTTAAGTGTCGACACTTATAGACCAAGTGTCGACACATGTTGTGTAAGTGTCGACACAAGTCTACAAGGTGTCGACACAACTCCTTGTATGTCTTGACACAGATTCTTCTGCATGTGTCGACACTGAAATTGAGTGTCGACACAAGTACTTGTTCTTCAAGCTTTTGCTGAATTCTTCTAAGTGTCGACACATCACCTTTGTGTCGACACATCTTCTTGTGTTGTAGCTGTTAAGTGTCGACACTGCTTCTTGGTGTCGATACATAGTCTTCAATGTCGATACTTGCTGAGTGTCGACACAGCTCGTTGTGTCGACACACCTTCTTCTTGTTGAAACTTCAGCTGAGTGTCGACACATTCCCTTAGTGTCGACACTTGTACTTAGAATATTTTTGTTGATCTTTCTAATCTTTGCTAAGTGTCGACACAGCTCCTTGTGTCGACACTTTCTTCAAGTGTAGAGTCTTTAGCTAAGTGTCGACACATTGTGCTGGGTGTCGACACTTACTTCATGTGTTGACTCTTCTGGTTGTGTGTCGACACATTATGCTGGGTGTCGACACATGCTTCAAGTGCTGACTCTTCTGTTGAGTGTCGACACATTGTTCTGAGTGTCGACACTTTAACTTAGTCTCTGCAGATTTTTGCTGAGTGTCGACACAGCTCCAAGTGTCGACACTTTCTGGTGTAGACACAACTTCACTGGGTGTCGACACAGCTCCTTGTGTCGACACTTTCTGTCTGCACTTTTCTTCACTGAGTGTCGACACAGCTCCAAGTGTCGACACTTTCTGTCTGGTGTCGACTCTGCATCCCAGGTTTCGACACAATGACTCCAAGTGTCGACACTGCTTGTCTGGGTGTCGACACAAGTCTTCTTAAGTGTCGACACTTTCTCTCTGGGTGTCGACACATGGACTTAGAAACTTTTTGCTTCAGTCCAGTGATTTCTTAACCTGCACAAGTAAACTCAACATACATCAAATACATTATGATGTATATCATTGAGTTGGGTGAGGCTTCTTCAAATCAGGTACATTTGACCAATGTACCCAACAAAGTGTCGACACTTGAGAATGGTTGTGTCGACACCAAGGGCCAGATTGTGTCGACACCCATAATTTGTGTCGACACACAGAAAATCTATCGACAACGCTATGTCGACACCAAGGGCCAGATTGTGTCAACACCCAGAATTTGTGTGGACACACAGAGAAGATGTCGACACATTCCAGAAGTTTGTCGACAATGACTGTGTCAACACACAGAACTTGTGTCGACACACACTAGAATTCTATCAACACCAACTTTGTTAAGACAAGGAGTGATTGTGTCGACACACAGGACTTGTGTCGACACATTCCACAGAAGCTGTGTCGAGAAGTAAAATTGAAGCTGTGTCAACATCATCAAGACTTATGTCAACACATGGACTATGCGTGTCGACACATGTAAAGTATTCACCCGACACTCTCTGCTGCTGAGTCAAAGTCCAATGAAGGTTGAAGTAATACAACTGGAGACTTGACAACTATCATTACTGACATTGTTGTCACATCTGTCAGAGGTATCAGAAGACCATTTGGAACCGAAATAGCCGGTAACCATGGATGAAGCCTATATATAGATATGCTCTCTCAACAATTGGGATAATTATCGATTGTGAAGAAGTGATCGTGAACACGATCAGTGAATAAAGAATAATCTCTGAAGGATTGAGGATCCAGAAGAAGAGAAAGAATAAACAGTCAACATATTGTAGAGAGAGAACAACAAGAAGGAGAAAAGTCCTCATTCAGTGAAGGCAGATCCTGAACAGTCTGCTAGAAGAATTCAGATCAATTCTGAAGAAGAATTCAGATTAATTTCTGAATAAGAAGGAAGCTGATTGAAGATCAACTCCGACACCAAGAAGATCAACCTTACTTTGTTCAGATTCAAGAAGCTTTGAAGAAGCTAAGACAGGTTGATCCTTAAGTAATCAGTTCTATCAAGAACTGATCAAGAAGCCTACGACCAATTCTCTCTCCATCTGGTTGAAGATATTATTATCTTTTCATCAATAACTTTTGTAGCATTTGTAATAGATCTGAGTGTAGGAGATTTATTTCTCTGAGTTGTAAGCCTAAATTATAAAGACTGAGGTAAGGCTGAGTGCCTGAGGTAGGGGAATCGTTTTCCTGAGTTGTAGGCCTGTGAAAGAGGCCGAGGTAGGGCTTTTGCCTGAGTTGTAGGTGTGGGGTTTCACTCTGAGTTGTAGGCCTGTGAAAGAGGCTGAGGTAGGGCTTGTGCCCGAGTTGTAGGAGTGTGGATTCACTCTGAGTTGTAGGAACCATTCTTGGTTCTGAGCTGTAAGATCTGCAGATCTGAGAAGAAAGAAGGAAGTTAGGCCGAATCTAGTACACTGCTAGATAGGCGAAGGGGGAAAGTGGATGTACCCATCATTTGGGGAACCACTATAAATCTGGTGTGCAATCTGTGGAATGCTGTGTGTATGTGAATGCTGTGCTGTGATATCTGCTGAATAAATTGCTAAACTATATAGATTTGTCTGCCTAAGTTAGAAAAAGAATTGAACCTATTCACCCCCCTCTAGGTGTTTAGGACATCTTGAAACCAATTCTTTCAACCCTAGAACTAACAAATGACCCTAGACTATAAATGATGGGTCATCAATCCTAATAGTGAACCTAGCCCAAATCACAAGTAGGGTTCTAACATGTAAACATGGGTGCGTCATCATAAATTCATTACATTACATTGCACCGCATAAGATCCTCATTATATAAATTAGTATGAGCACTTTTATATGATGAGTTACTATTTATTGTAGTAGACCCTTAACTTATAAACTTGTATGAGCAACCTTATAAGTTATGTTCAATTCAGTTCGTTATATATTTTGCTCTTTGTTACACTACTAGTATAAATGTGCTCTTATACATATATATATATTTATCTTCTATGATTACTTGCTTACTTATTGAACTGTTGAGATATCAACTGTTAGATTAATAATACCATCATATCACCTGCTTGTTATATTACTGATTATATTATGTCCCCTCTTTCTTCCTTCCGCCCGGTGCCTGAGAGTTACTGGGCTGAGAGGATTTGAAGTCACTTAGTCTTTATGACTAATGGTTGCTACACCCATTTTTTAGGACACCTCGCATACAGATCAGCAACAACACCCCGCATAGGAGGGCAACCAGGCCCGAGAGACAGGGCCTGACACTACGATACCTTCACTCCCCTCAGTGACAAATGTGAGATTTTGAGTATTTTGTTGTAGCCCTTCGGGCAATTTTTGTACTCTGATATTTACATAAGCTTGTGTAGCTTCCTGATTGTTGTACTATCCTAGACTTTTACTTTAGTGGATCATGACTTCTTGTTCTTCTCTTATTGTTAGGTTGGTAATGTGATATCAAAAATTAGCCGACATAATAGCTGACTTGTGGTACATATTAGCCCATATGTTGATGCTTCTGCAAGGAGGTTATTCTAGGCATAAGGCTCCCTTCGACCGTGTCTTGTGTTTCGGAAGGGGGGTGGGATTTACAAATGGTAAGTTGCAACGATCTTGAGATAAAGAAGTCATTAAACAGTGGTGTCTTCCCTGCTTGATTATTTAGTTTGAGGGCAAATTGAATTAGCAGAAGCAGTGGTGTACCCATTTGTGATTCACACTAAGTACGTCCACATGTTACCCTACAATTAGCCAACCTAACCCTAAATTTGTACCTTTATGCATTGATCCCGATACATATAGAGCCAGTGAAGGGCACTCCCACTCCTTCCATCCCTACTCCCTTCTAGCAGTTGAAGTTGGGGCAAACCCTAACTGTGATTTTAGTTACCTTTAGGTCTCAGTAGGCCCTGGTGCATTAGCAGGCCTCGGGCTCCAACTGATTGGTCACCTTCTAAGCTCTCTCCCCACTTGTTTATCACTATACAGAGTCGATTGTTTTCATGGAGTGGTTGGATTCATTATAGGAGTTGATGGCCAGATTCTAATGCCCAGCCAGCATGAATGTCACCTTAGCAGTAAACACTCTAAGGGGTGGTGGAAGTATTTTATGGGCTCCACTTTCGAAGGGTGCATTTACACTGAAATCAGTTGGAGCGAGTTCTTTGATGCTCTCCTAGAGCACTTCGTTCCCTCTACGGCTCGCGATGAACTCGAAGAAAAGTTCTTACAGCTGAAGCAGAGATCTAAATTAATTGTGGAGTACCAATAGGAGTTTCAACACCTTTCCAGATTTTCTGACTCCTATGAATTGGATGATCATGTTTATGTGAAGTGATTCTACAAGGGTTTGCGAGACCCCCTTAGGTAGGCTCGCTTGTTTATAGTTGACTCGAGCCTTGCTCAGATTATAGACATGACAAAAATACCAGAGGCGGACCACCTTAGGGTCCAGGATAGATGAAAAATACCAGCATAAGGTGTAATAGAAGCAAGGCGCAGTAGGAGGAGATAGCTAACTAGAGGCAGAGGAGGAAAACAAAGAGGTGGCGGCAGTTATTTCTGTCAGAATTTTAGGATGGAGCATCTGGCCCTACAGTTAACACTACCCACACCCTAGTAGTTTCAAACATATAAGTAGCCCAGAGGGCCCTTTAGGGAAGGTTGCTTCCATTGTCACCGGTCGGGCCACATTTGGATCTTTTGCCCGCAACTAGTTAGGAATGTTCCAAATCATCCTATATTCCCTTTAGCATCTCAGCGAGGATGAGGATGTGGTAAAGGATGAGGACCACAAGGTAGGAACTTTGGAGCTATTCGAGAGCAGGTGTTTGCTTTGGACATGACTCAGTAGTGGGACCTGCGAAACGTCATTGCAGTTATCTTGTAGTCAAACTCATCATGACATGTTTATATACATTCGTCCTGTTGAAGTTGGTGACCGGGCGGTCTGGCGGTCTGTCTTGGCGGGTTGAAGACCGCGCGGTCTGGCAGTTTGTCTCAGCCGGCTTGGAGACCGGGCAGTCTAGCGATCTACTATGACAATCTCTCTTTCTCTTTGGTGGTAGCCGTGCGGTTAGCCCGTCTGTCTAACCGCGCGGCTTGTGCGGTTTGTTCTGTATAGTCCGCTTAGTCCTGCAAATTTTTAGTCCCACATCTCTTATTTGTATTCTCTCTTCTCTCCTCCATTCTATATAAGGGAGGGCATACCTTTGTAATAGATATTCTTTTTTGGATAATAAAGTTTCAATTATTCAAAACTCTATCCGTTTACTACTGCATGTTCGCTACTTCTAACATGGTATCAGAGGGCACGGTCTTTTCCTCCTGATTGTGTGCGCTCTCTGCTTCTCGCCGCTTGTTTCTGCTTCTCGCGATCTGTCTTCACGGCTTGTCCTCTCTTCCGCCCGCTACTCTGTTCGGGCGGCTTGTTGCCTCTCTTCCCTTCTTTTGCTGCTCTTCGTCGCCGCGACCTGTTTAGTTGCCACAGCGACCTGTTTCCTTCTAGCCGCCTATTTTTCCCCTAGCTGCGCGGCTTGAATCTGTTCGCCCGGCTTGCGACTTGTTGTTGTCGCCGCTCCTCCTTCTTCCTCTTATCATCTGTTCGCTCGGACTTTTCAGTCCGTGTGACCTCTTCCCCACTGTGCCTTGTTCTGCTTCCTAGCCGCTTGTGTTCGTGCGACTTCTTCCCTTTAAACCACTGCGGTTTCGCGTGGGTTGCTCTCTTTTCCTCTCCCCGTGGCTTTCTCTCTGTTCGCGCGGATTATTCCTTGTTTGAGCGGCCTCTCTGCCATTCTTCCTTTAGCCGCTCCTACTTGTTAGTCGCCGCGACGTCCTGTTCAGTCGCGCGGCTTGTGCTTCCCTCTTCTTCCCCTTTTGCCTTGCTCTGCACCTTGGTCGTGGCCCTTCTTGCCGCTGGTGTGCTGTCACCGAGACCTCTGCAGTTTCTTATTCCTCCCTTCATGGCTTTCATCTCCTCCTCCAAGCCGTTCGCCTCGGTTGTTACGTCTTCTGGTCGTGCCCATGTTGTTACTCAGGGAAAATGGCGGATCGACACTGGTGCTACAAATCATATGACCGGCAATCTCCAGTGTTTCTCTCTCCTAGAAAAACATGATCGGTTGCCCCCGGTTATTCTCGCTGACGGCTCTTCATCATCAGTCCATAGAACGGGGATAGTTCATGTCACTCCGTCTATTCACTTGGCGGATACTCTATACGTGCCCCAGTTCCCGTGCAACTTATTATCTGTTACCTCTCTTTGCAAGCAATTACAGTGTTCCGTCACATTTACTTCTACTTCTTGCTCTTTTCAGGATCCGGACTCCCAACGGACGATTGCTACTGGGACTGAGAGTGGCGGCCTATACTTCCTGGACAACATTTCTGCTTTTTCCACCTTCTCCACCTTCTCCTCCACCTCCACAGATATTCTCCAATGGCATCTCCGCCTTGGTCATGCTCCTCCCCGTCTTCTTCGTCAACTTCTGCCCCACCTTCCTCCATAAAGTCCTCCGCTCAACTGTGAGGCCTGTCAGCTTGGCAAGCATCACCGCTCCTCCTTCCCTCCAAAGCACGTTCGTGGCTCTACCCGTCCGTTTGATCTTATCCACTCCGATATTTGGGGTCCTTCTCCTACTCTTACCATTGGTCGGGGTAGTTCATATTTTGTCACGTTCATTGATGATTTCTCTCGCTGTACGTGGGTGTATCTAATAAAAGATCGCTCTGAATTATTCTCTGTCTGGACGTCCTTCTATCTCATGGTCAAAACTCAGTTTGGTGTTTCTATCAAAGTTTTTCGATCTGATAATGCCTAAGAATCTATCAGTCATGACTTTTCTACATTCTGCATGCACAATTGGATTATTCATCAAACTAGTTGTGTCTATACTTCACAACAAAATGGTGTGGCCGAACGCAAAAACCGTCACCTCCTCGATATCGCTCGCACCTTGATGACCCAGATGCATGTTCCTCGCTCCTATTGGGGCTATGCTGTTCTCCTTGCATGCTACCTTATCAATCGCATTCCCTCCATAGTTCTCCACGGCCAAACCCCGTTCTCCATTCTGTATCCGGGCAAGGAGCTGTTTCCTCTCCCTCTCCAAATCTTTGGATGCACTGCCTTTGTGCATACCCCTTCTGCCACCCGTGATAAGCTCTCCCCTCGCTCCACCAAATGTGTCTTTCTGGGGTACTCCACCTCTCAGAAAGGCTATTATTTCTTTGATCCCGTCCTTCGTAAGCAGTTCGTCTCTGCTGACGTCACCTTCTTCGAGAATACCTCCTACTTCTCTGATGACTCCTCTCCTCTTCTTCCCGCTTCTGATTCTCCTACCGTTCCCTTCGTTCCCTCGCCTCCTACTACAATCTCCACCCCTATACCGTCTCCATCCCATCCTCTCCCTCCACCTCTCTCTTTCCCTTCTCCACCACCCTCTCCCTCATCTCCGCTGCCATCGCTCTTTACTCCCGGGCCAGCTTTCTCTACCACGGATGCTCCGGATGCCGCGGGCCCGGCTGACCTGGATCTTCCTATAGCTCTTCGCAAAGGGGTGCGGACGTGTACCCTACACCCCCTTGCTACTGTTATTTCCTATGATCGTCTTACCCCTTCTCGCAGGGCATTTGCACTGGCTATCTCTGCCACTGCCATACCCCGCTCCTACCAGGAGGCCCTTGCTATTCCTCATTGGAAGATGACCATGGATGAGGAAATGGTGACCCTAACTGAGCGGGGTACCTGGACTCTTGTTCCTCCTCCCTTCGGCAATGATGTTGTGGGCTGTCGCTGGGAATTTGTGGTCAAATTTGGCCCCGACAGCACTGTGGATCGTTATAAGGCTCGCCTTGTTGCTAAGGGCTTCACTCAGACATATGGGGTTGATTACTTTGACACCTTCTCCCCAGTGGCTCATCTCAGCACTATCCGAGTCCTTCTCTCTATGGCGGTAAATTAGGATTGGCCGATTTCCCAGCTGGATGTCAAGAATGCCTTCCTTTATGGTGATCTTCATGAGGCCGTTTACATGGAGCAATCTCCTGGGTATGTTGCTCAGGGGGATACACGTGTATGTCGGCTGAAGAAGGCAATCTATGGCCTCAAGCAGAGCCCTCGAGCTTGGTTTGACAAGTTCAGCGGGATCGTGGCGGCCGTTGGTTTTGGGCGAAGCTCTGCCGATCACTCTCTCTTTATTCGCAAAACTCCTTCTAGGCTGGTTGTTCTTGCTGTGTACGTCGATGATATTCTTCTCACTGGCGATGACCAGGAAGGGGTAGCCCTGACAAAGCGTCATCTTCGCCAACATCTGATAACAAAAGATATGGGCTCTCCAAAGTACTTTCTGGGGATCGAAATCTCTCGGAAGCCCGACTCTTTAGTTCTTTCTCAGCGTAAGTATGCCCTTGATCTTTTAAAAGAGGCAGGATTGACTGGAGCGAAACCTGCCCGATGCCCCATGACAACTGGAGAAGACAAAACCTGGACAGATGATTCGCCTCCTCTTTCAGATAGTTCGCGGTACATGCGTCTGGTTGGTATGCTCATATATCTCACAGTGACCAGGCCTGATATTTCCTATGCTGTGGGCAAGGTGAGTCAATTCATGCAAGCACCTAGGGAGTGCCATCTACAGTCTGCCTTACGGATCTTGGAGTATATCAAAGCAGCGCCTGGGAAAGGATTACTATTTCAGAGGAATGGTCATCTGAGGATTGAAGCATACTCAGATGCAAGTTATGCTGATGACAAAGGGGATCGCAAGTCAACCTCAGGTTTTTGCACCTTTGTTGGGGGAAATTTGGTGAGCTGGAAGAGTAAGAAGCAGTCTGTTGTCTCTAGGTCCAGTGCAGAAGCTGAGTATCGCAATATGGCATCGACCACTTGTGAGTTAAAATGGCTGCGGGCTCTCATGCTAGATTTAGGAGAGGTCTTCAACCATCCTCTACCTATGTTCTGTGATAACAAGGCCGCCATATACATCTCTAAAAATCCGGTATTCCATGAAAGAACAAAGCACATTGAGGTCGACTGTCATTTCATTCGTGAAGAGATCTTAAAGGAACAAATTTGCACTCCCTTTGTCACTTCTGATAAAGAGCTGGCTGATATCTTCACCAAGCCAGTTTCCGCCTCGTTTCTTCATGTTTGTGACAAGCTGGGCATGATCGATATATATGCTCGAGCTTGAGGGGGAGTGTTGAAGTTGGTGACCGGGCGGTCTGGCGGTCTGTCTTGGCGGGTTGAAGACCGCGCGGTCTGGCGGTTTGTCTCAGCCGGCTTGGAGACCGGGCGGTCTAGCGGTCTACTCTGGCAATCTCTCTTTCTCTCTGGTGGTAGCCGTGCAGTTAGCCCGTCTGTCTAACCGCGCGGCTTGTGCGGTTTGTTCTGTATAGTCCGCTTAATCCTGTAAATTTTTAGTCCCACATCTCTTATTTGTATTCTCTCTTCTCTCCTCCATTCTATATAAGGGAGGGCATACCTTTGTAATAGATATTCTTTTTGGATAATAAAGTTTCAATTATTCAAAACTCTATCCGTTTGCTACTGCATGTTCGCTACTTCTAACACGTCCTTAATATTCCTGAAATTGCACTGAAAACCTAGTCTTGAAATTGTTATAACTTAAAAATTTAGGCAGCATGACTGTTAGTGGGAGGCCTGCCTATACATTATTCGATATCGGTGCCACCCATTTGTTCATCTTAGCGGACTTCATGAAGGATCTGAATGGTGTGCGACATTTCACTAGAGTCACTCGGAGAGTACACCTTCCAGATGGCTCCGAGATGACCTCGTCCACCAAGTGCGACTTGGATGTGTACATTGAAGGGAAGATTTTTGAAACCCATATGATAGTATTGATGATGCCAGAATTTTATCTTGTTTTGGGCATGACTTGGCTGGATTGGTATCATGTCAGGATTGACTACGCGACAAAGTAGATCACTTTGAGATAGGGAGATTCAGTGATCATTTTCAAGGTATTAGATTTACACCCAGAATGCAATTATCTTCTAATCAGGCCGTTAAGGCCCATGTGCATGGGGATGAAGTTTTTATGATATGTTTTGAGCTGAAGAATATAAAGGTTATCATGAAGGATATGCTAGTGGTTTGGAATTTTCCTGATGTTTTCCACGAAAAGCTACTTGGGTTACCCCGCCTAGGAAAGTATACTTCCAGATTAGGCTTATACCGGGTGCAAAGCCCATCCCTCGAGCCCCTATAGGATAGCCCCGAAAGCCTAGCAGAATTTTAGGTTCAGTTGCAATGGAATCAAGATTTGTTCTCCCTAGTTAATCACCCTGGGGATCCCCTGCTTTGTTCATTAAGAAGAAGGATGAATCACTGTGATTGTGTTTAGACTACTTGGTGCTCAACCGACTGATAGTGTGAAACACCTATCCATTATCCAAGATCGAAGAGCTATTCGATCAATTGGTGGGAGCGCATTGCTTCTCCAAGCTAGATTTACGGTTGGGGTACTACCAATTGAGGATATAGGAGGAAGATATCAAGAAGATAGCTTTTAGTTCGCGATACGGCTTAGACGAGTTTTGTAAGATCCCCCCTCCCGGATCCCAAAACACGGCATGAAGGGGGGTCTTATGCCCAGAACAGCCACCTTGCGGTAACATTAGCACACGAGCTAACATGTACCACAAGACGCCTATCCTGCCGGCTACAACCAATACTAAAAATTATGCCAACCCAACCAAAATATAATATCAAGAAGTTAAATCCACACAAAGTATATAAGTCCAAAGTACATCAAATAAAGAAGCTAAAACATGCTTCTATAATATCAGAGTACAATAAATAAATGCCCAACGGGGCTACATCAGAGTCGCTCAACACTCACATCAGTAACCAACGGTAGCGACGACACCGTCACTTCAGGCCCTGTCGTCCTGGCTTGGCTGTCCTGCTGCATAGTCTACGACTGCTCTACCTGCGGGGTGACCTCCTAAAAAGGAAGACGTAGCAACCATTAGTCGAAAAGACTAAGTGGCTTCACAACCGCTCCCCCGGCAACTCCTCGGCATCGGGCGGAGAAAAGAGTAAGGGTACAAAGTATAATAAATAGTATAAAAAGGCACAAGCAGGTGGTAATAGTATGATAAGATTAACAACAATATGATCTAGCAGTTTTACAAGATATGTAACAATCATCAAGTACAAGTAACTACAGCAGGAAAGTAGCTTAACTTATAAGGATGCCCATACAAGCTTATAAGTTAAGGACCGGATTACATAAAGTAACTCATCGTATAAGAGTGCCCATACAAACTTATACGATGAGGATCTTGTTGTGCAATGTAATGAGATGGTATGTATGCTATGAAATGACTCACCCATGATCACACACATGCAACCGCTGTGCCGACACAGACTAGTAGTTCCCACTTTTCGAGCAGGTAGCTAACCTCGCAGGCATCAACCGTCGTGGCCAGCCGGTGACAGTAGAGTGGGAATCTCTACTACTAGGCGGGTATCCACACTACTTCACCTAGGACTCTGTATGCCTCAACGCTAAGAACACAACAGCGGAGCCCATGCATAATATGGCCCAACGGGATTCTCGGGTAGATGTGCACCAAGAACCAAGTCCCGAACTGGCCTTATGTGACCCGGAAGGGGCCTTAGAAATAAGCACGAGGATCCAGCCCAACCGTTCACTTGGCATGGATGGAGCCCCAGGACGTGAACACCGAGGTCCAAGCCCAACTGCCCAAAGTCTAACTGTCAACTCCCGTCAGTGTGACTATCAGCGAGCACGTAGACCTGCCACACTATCCTTAACCCAGGATTACGACACCGCGTGTCGACTCACACCGCATGCAATTCCACATCACCGTGGCATGGAAGGAGCCTCGAAAAAAGCACGAGGACCAAGCCCAACCATCCACTCGACACGGAAGGAGCCCCGAAAAATGAGCACCGAGGACCAAGCCCAACCGTCCGACTTTGACTCATCTCAACGCAATCCCAACTAGTGACAGTCAACACCGCACTTACACCCTTCCACAATGCTACCCATAGGGAGACAACACTCTAAGCATTGGACTACTAAATTCAATCCATTAAACAGTTATTCACATGGCCATAGATTATCCTCCTACATGTCATTCCAAATGATTTCAATATAGTATAAACATGATGCACATTTATATTAGTCTATCAATTTCTATCAAATCATTTCGTTTAAGTATGTTTCGCTTCACAATTCGATTACATGGAATCCAATTAATAAACTTCATAAATTATAGAACTAAGATGATCAACATAAAAGAGTTCACCCAAACCTCAAGTTAATTGCAACATTGAATCCACCGAATCCAAATCCATGTTATACCAAACCCAGAATTTAAGTGTAGAATAAATCTGGACAGCAACTTCGACCGGAGTTTCCTGAAGTTACAAGAATCTGGTGAATACATGTAACCCATCGATGGAAAGGTCTTCTCATGGGCTACAACCTTTATGTTCAGACCACAACCCAAATTCAATAGTATCATACTTGAAATCAGCCTTGAAGTCCGTTGCGTACAGAATACAATTTCTGCACGTAGGATTTGTCAGATGTCATTTCGTTCATCCTTTCCTATGGCTACAGACTTCGCCTAAAGTCGTGCAACCACTCGTTAGAAAGGTATTTGCAAGGGCTTAAACATTTGTGTTTAGTCTAAAGCCCAGATCTGGCCATATCACACCTGAAAATGGCCAAGAAGATCGCTGCGCGCAGAACATAGATTTTGCACATATCTTAAGGCGGAATGAACGACATCGGTTCATCTTCCTCCTCAAGTCGGTCTTCCAAAATCACATCAGAAATTCTTTCTCCCTTATTCACCCTCATGAGGCCATGACTCTTCATGAAACCATCCCCCATTCTCACATAGAAAGTTGGAGAGGTTGAAGACACAACTAGTCTTAGAGCACAGGATCTAGAACGACCTCTTCCTAGAGAAATAACCATCTCGCTAGTCAAGACTCTTTTGAGTCAACATCTATCCTAGATATCTACAGATCTAGCACCAAGGGAGAGGGGAGGAAGCTCACCTCATTTCCGGCATTTCCACTATTTCCGGCCATGGATCTTGTGACTCTTCTCGGCGACATCTTCTCTTTCATGGCGACATCGGATCTTATCCTGTAAGACTTGATCTAGCAGCTTTCCCTCTCCACAGAAGTTTCTCTCAGGAAAAATGGCTGGAATGAGGAGTGAAAACAGCTATGGTTTTCACAACCCTTATATGTGAAACGCGACACGGGTAGGGACATGCCTGTGTCCTTACCCGTGTCCTGCTCAGGCAAAGCGTCAATGACAGTTTAAGTGTCGGTTCAATACTCGACACGGGTAGGGACACGCCCATGCCCGACCCGTGTCTACATGATATGGCTGTGTTATCTATCTGTGTCCTTATCTGGACACGTCTCGACGAACTCAACACGACACACACGGGTAGGGACACGCTTCGTTGATCTCGACACGCTTCGTTGATCTCGACACGCTTCGTCGATCTCGACATGCTTCGTCGAGTTAAACTCGATAAATACGGGTAGGTACACGCCCGTGTCTCTACCCGTGCCACTTTACAGGATACACTTCGTCGATCTCGACACGCTTCGTCAAGTTCAACTCGATACACACACGGGTAGGGACATGCCCATGTCTCTACCCGTGTCACTTCACAAGGGTAGTGACACGCCCAAGTCACTACCCATGTCCTTCTCTGGACATACCCAAGTCGTCGACCCGAGAGCTGGCCTCTCCCACACAGGTAGGGACACGCCCGTGTCTCTACCCGTGTCCTATTCTGTACTGATTTCTCCTCCCATTTACAAGTGCAGCCCAGCTGCCAGCACTTCTCCGAACCCAGGTCAGCCCCCCTGACTCAAAATGCGCACAAGGGGCCTAATGCGAATTGGGACGTTACAAGTTAATTGTGATGTCATTTATACTCACAAATGCCCCCTCTGCGTTCTTGAGCCTGATGAATATGATGTTTGAGCCGTATTTGGATGTCTTTGTCATCATATTCATTGATGACATTTTGGTCTACTCAAAGACTGAGAAGGAACATGCAGAGCATTTGGCTATAGTTTTAGATAAGTTGAGGGAGAAATACTTGTTTACTAAGTTCAGCAAGTGTAAATTTTGGTTTCAAGAAGTTACTTGCTTGGGCCATGTTATTAGTGGACCTAGGCTAGCAGAAGATCTGGCCAAGGTGTATGTTGTGAAGGAGTGGTTGCCTTTGAGGTCAGCCCCCGATGTGCGAAGTTTCCTCCGACTTGATGGGTACTATCACAAGTTCGTAGATGGATTCTTGAAGATCACCCTTCCCTCACCTCTCTAACGAAGAAAGGTGTACCTTTTGTGTGGGTACCCAAGTGTGAGTGTGCATTCCAAGAGTTGAAGGATCCTCTTTTCACCACGCCAATCCTTGTCATTCACTCTGGGAAGGAAGGATTTCAGATTTACACTAGTGCATCCTATCAGGGCATGTGGGCGTTATTTATATAGCATGGGCACGTGATTGCATATGCCACAAGGTAACTTAAGAAGTATGAGGTAAATTACCTAGTGCACGAGTTGGAGCTGAGAGCAGTGGTCTTCACTCTAAAGATTTGGAGGTACTATCTGTACGACGTCCACTGCGAGATCTTTTTAGATCATAAGAACTTGAAGTACATCCACACCCAAAAAGATCTGAACTTGAGACAGCGGTGATGGCTGGAGTTTCTGTGTGATTATGAGTTTATATTGAACTACCACCCCGGGAAAGCAAACTCAGTGGCAGATGCTCTAAGCATGAAGGCACCCGCTTCAAGCTTGAATCTCGCTTGATGGCTATGGAGTTGGCTTGAGTGCTCGAGGTGATGGATATTATGCTGCTATCTAAGGATCGTCCTGAGGCCTATACAGATTACTTAGCCACCATGAGTATAGTTTGTGACATCCATGATCGGATTTGAGTAGTGCAAGGGAAGGATGCTGCACTGGCCCCTGTGTTCCATGCGATTGTGGGAGGATCAGCCAAGGGGTATATGCTAAAGGAAGACCACATTCATTTCCATGGCAGACTTTAAATTCCCGTAGGTGGTGGGATTCGGGAAGACATGTTGAGAGAGGTCCATTACACCAAGTATTCAGTGCATCCTGAGATTACTAAGATGTACACTAACTTGTAGAGGACCATGTTTTGGACAGGAATGAAGAGATTGTCACATACTATGGCACACACTGCGAGGCTTGTCAGAAGGTCAAGGTGGAGTGCAGGAGCCCTGAAGGATTATTACAGTCGTTTCCTATCCCTGAGTGGAAGTTCGAGGACATTTCCATAGACTTTGTTCACAACCTTCCATGATCTCGCTCCGGGAATGATTCAATTTGGGTGATAGTAGATCACTTGAAAAAGGTTGCCAGGTTCATTGCGATGGGGAAGGAAGCACATGTAATTGTTTTGGTACGTCACTTTTTGGAGCTATTCTGATTCAGGCTAGTCCCACCGACGTGACTTAGATGATCAGAAAACTCATAACTCGTTATCACACAATAAAAAAGTAACCACACCGAATTGCGCTGTTATCATTCACACGCCAACACGAAGGATCGTCAATCCTCTAGAGATTAAATAAGGGCTATTTGCCAATATTTGCTCAAGCAAAATGGACCTACATGATCTGAATGGTTGTGTTGTGAAAGTCTTTAATTCAAGGATAGCTAAATCACCTAGGGGGGGGGGGGGTGAATAGGTTATTTATCTCTTTGAGACAATCTTTTGCTTTCTTTAAAATATCTTGTTGTTTTCTTTTATCTTTGAGCTTAGAGTGATCTAGAGCTTGTCCTTAGCACCTATAAATAAGTAAAGAAAAGCAACCACAAAAAAGCACACAGTAATTTATAGTGGTTCCCCAATTGGGTACATCCACTTTCCCTCCCACTTATCCAACTAACTTGTTGGATTAGGAACAACTCCTCCAAACCGCTCCTAAGAGCTTACAGCTCAGATCCCGCATGATCTCCAAGTCTCCTCCAAGACTCACTTCTCATCCACAAAGACCCACACTCAGTGGTAAACAAACCACCTACCTCAGGCTGTTAAGCCCTACACTCAGGCTAGGAGGACAGCCCTACCTCAGGTCCATATGGGATCCTACCTCATAGCTCTGCAGAACTCCTACACTCAGTGACCCACAAGCCACCTACCTCAGCCTTATCTCTAAGGCCTATAGCTCAGGCTTTTCAGCCCTACAACTTCAGGCACAAGGCCCTACTCTCAGAGTGCTGCAGAACTCCTACAACTCAGTACCCCTCCAGGTACCTACCTTAGTGCCCCTCCAGGCACCTACAGCTCAGTGACACACTTGTCACCTACCTCATACACAAAGGCCCTACACTCAGAGAGCATCACTCTCCTACCTCAGGCAATTAAGCCCTATAGCTCAGATCCACACTTAGATCCTACCTCAGTACCACAGTAGGGAACCTACAGCTCAATGACTAATTAGTCACCTATAACTCAGGCATAAAGTGCCATACAGCTCAGATTCAGATAAACTGAATCCTACCAGATGAAGGTGGGTTTGTGGTAATGCTTGAAACAAGAGATGTTTCTCAGTGTCAAGCTTCTTGACTGAGGCAAACTCAGTCTAGCTAATGACTACAGGAAATTTATTCCTAAGTATACCTTTTTTATACTAAGAAAATACTTAGACCTAACTTTCTCTTCTCAGCACCAGGGATTTTATCCAGCTGGAGCTAAAGAAGTAACTGCAGTAAATCTTACTGCAACCTGAGCTGGAAGAGTCCCAGCTCAACTCCTTTCTTCACAATAACAAGGATGAAGATGTGCTGGAAGAACTTGCAGGTCTGTTTCTCTGCCTCTTCCTGAACTGAGCCACCCGCACAGTCCTTTCTCCTTCTTTACAGCTCCCCAAGTAAATGTTCTTTAGATTTGATGGCTGAGACTGTGAAGCACCTGCAATAAGGGTTGGCCCAAGCTGCTACCTTTTGCTCAGAGAATCCTTCTGAGTAGCTTGTTAGTGCAGGTAAGAATCGCACCAGCTAACTTGCTGTTGAAGATGCTGTTCAACAACTAACTTATTCTCTGTATTCTAGACTTGAGCTTCCTATTCTTCAGATTCAGAACAATGGCAGAGAAGAAGAACTTACTTTTTTCTTTTCTTCAGTCCGAAGTCTTAATTCTTCTTTACGCCTCTTTTCTTTTGTTGATTCTTGACCCAATGGCTCTTTAGTAGTGGGACCCAGATAATTAATGGCCTGCAGTAATCTTGCTTTAAAGCCAACTGCTGTACAATAGGTTTGCGACAATATTTGTCGCGTACAGTAGCCATCCCACCACTTATTTGAATTTTGTTCAGTTGTTGACTTGCTGATGTCATCAGCTGTGGACTTAGCCAGAAATCAAACATTATTAGCATAGGCATTGAGTGAGTAAGCATCACTTAACGCCAAAATACTTAGATAGATTTTCTGTCACATAGCGTTGAGTGAGTAACCTTCACTCAATGCCAAAATACTTAGACAAGATTTTGTCTTCACTAGGCTTCAATAGCGTTGAGTGAGCAACCTCCACTCAATGCTTTTGCCTTAAACCATTTTTTGCTTAACTTGTCTCAGCACTTTCTTATTCTCAGCTGAGACAAACACTTATCTCAGCGGTTATGTCGCAACGGTCTCAGTAGTTTCTTATTAATAGTTGCAATAAGATTCGGTCTCAGTGCTTTCTTCTTATCAGCTGAGACAAGTTTCTATCTCAGCGGTATCCTCCCAGCGGTCTCAGCGGTTTTTGCTTCACAGCTGAGACTATCTTCTATCTCAGCAGTTTTTCTCTTAACTGTCTCTGTGCTTCTTTCTTCATTAGAAGCGTTGAGTGAACCTGCTTCACTCAATACATGGACTTAGAAATAAATCCAGTTAGTTTTGTCTTAGCGGTTAAGCTGACAAGATCTTCTCAATTTTCTCAGCTGTGTCAACCCTTTTTCTCAACGGTCTCAACGCTTTTTGCCTTAGACAATTTTTAGGGTTAGCTCGATAAGTGTTGAGTTCCGTTCGACGATCTGTAAGCTGAGCTCAACGAACTGCAAACTGAGCTCCATGAACTTATCCCAAGGAAAGTTGAGCTGAGCTCGATAAATGATGAGCTCAGTTTGATGAATTCTCTGAACCGAGTTCGACGAATTCTGAACTTAGATCGACGAAATTTGAAGTTCGAATGAGTTCAACGCACAACCTTTTTGCTGTGACCTTAGCTCGATGAATGGTGAGCTTAGTTCGACGATCTTGAACTGAGTTCTACTCACTGCCTTTTTGCTGTGATCTTAGCTCGACGAATGGTGAGCTTAGTTCGATGATCTCTGAACTCAGATCGACAATTTCTCTGAACTGAGTTCGACAAACTCAGAGTCTCAAACTTTGAACTTAGCTCGACAAACTCTAAACTCAGTTCGATGAATTCCTGAACTAAGTTCTACTCACAATCTTTTGATGTATGGCGTTGAGTGTGTCTTCATCACTCAACACCTGTGGATTTAGACAGATTTCTGTCAGCCCACAACATAGGCAAGAGTTTACCTGTCTTGGCCACTTAGCCTACTTCTTGCCTTTCCAGCAACTTCACTTTGTGACCACTTGTCACATCACTTATACCACATGTCTAGACTTGTTCCATGGAACATCCTGCACATGATGAGCATAAACAACATCAAATACAACTATGCACTTAGTGTTTATGGAGATGCCTCTTCAAATCAAATCTTGGGAACATTATGGGAAATGAACCCAACAATCTCCCCCTATTTGAAGAAGGCAGAACACCCAACAATACTAAGAGTCACTTACCAAAATAGGTCAGAATAATATCATGTAGCTACAAATTATGATCTGCTACACCTGCTAGCTTATACAACATTCATTCAGTGTGCATCCTCATACTGCTTGAGCAATTGTTCAAGTAATATGAACCCTCCTTTATACCACCTAAAATTTACCCTCCTTTATACCACTTAATAGTTAAATGTGGTGCACCACTAGAAGCACTTACCTCAATGTATGCACCACTAGAAACATTACATTTCTCATACTACTAGAATCTTTTCCAGTAATATGAACCTATTCATCACGACCTTATCATGTCAAATATTGCTTCTATATCTCCCTCATATGTATTGCACACATATCTCCCCCTTTCTATCTTCTTCAATAGGCATATCTATTGAGGGAGTAGAAAATATTATGGGAGAGAAAATCTCTTGATTCTAGACAAAGTTCTATGTTGATACTTTTAAGGAAATCATCCTAGGATTAGTCTACTTGATTAGAAGTCATACCTTTTGTGTTGATACATTGATACAACACAACACTATAGCATTTAAGCTTACTACACACATAGTTCCACTTGCTGATGTTGTATCCACAGAATCAGCATCCCCCTGTGGTGATATCATTGATACACCACATCACTGCAACCTCCTTTGCATTTGAGTGACCCAGGGATCCACTTGAGCTGGCTGATAGCTATTCTTCTTCTCATAATCTCCTCCTTGGTCCATGTCTTGTTCTTAAGACAAACTAATCAACAGTTGTGACAGCTGATCTACTGTAGCAGCTGTATGCTCCTTCCCAACAGGAGGTTGATCTTGTTTTAGCAACT
Organism: Platanthera guangdongensis; assembly: GCA_039583875.1. Taxonomy (NCBI): domain Eukaryota; kingdom Viridiplantae; phylum Streptophyta; class Magnoliopsida; order Asparagales; family Orchidaceae; genus Platanthera; species Platanthera guangdongensis. Next base: position 162,688,988 of record CM077162.1, read on the forward strand.
ACTGGACATACTCCCCTTTTATAGGGTGCTGAACTTGATCCCCCTTAACATGAGCATCCTTATCATTCCCTCTGCTGGATACTTGAGTCCATCTGAGTTTTTATAGCACTTAATGGTCTTTATAGTCTTGATGTGTCATCAAGGACTCATCTACCTGCAAGAAAAGTGAATCCTGCAACACAAGTACAACATGGAGCAACTGAAGCTATACCAAGTTGAACATACCCAATCTTAATCTAGATGGTGTTGAATCTTGACTTCATCTAATGACATGATAAATATGTCAGCCACCTGCTAGTCAGGACAAACTCAGGATTGAGTTCTTCTTTATGCTCCCTAACTTATTGCAGCTTAATCTATATGTGCCTAGTCCTATTACGAAAGTCAGGATTCTTATCAACTTAGATTACACTTAGTAAAATATCAATAAAAAAGAAATTCTACTTATCTGGAGGTTATGGTTCAGATGCCATAAAATTTCTGCATGACAATCTTGAGTTCGACGATTGCTCAGATTACGTCGAGCTCTGTTCGATGAATTCTTCTGATTTCATTGAGCTCCGTTCGACAAAAGAAGGTTATTTCATCGATCTCCATCCATGTTGATGCTTAGCTACTCCCTAGCACCTTGCACGGTTTCTTTTTGCTGAGCCAGATTTTCTCCCCTTCTTTAGCATCTGACTTGCCTTTGGCTTCAGCTTTCTGATTAGCAGTACAAGAGTGTTCAGCCCTCTTAGTACTATCTTGATCATTACGTTGATCTCCACTCTTGATCACCACTTGATCAATCCCTTCTTAGTTTCTGAATAGACAGGGAGGAGCTGTTCTTCTTCTCCCCCTAGCTGATTGCAGATAATACAAATGGAACATCTGTCAGCTTTCTCTTCTCATGAGGATGAATGTGGCTTGCCTTCTTCCAGCAAGAGCCATCACTTGGGTAGTTTTCCACTCAGCTTCTTGACTTGCTACAGGTTCAGATGATATTGAATCCTGGGCATGCACTTCTCTTCAAGTTTCCTCTGAAGAGACTAACAGCTGATGATACCACTTGAGAAACTTGAGAAACTTTTCAGCTGATACGTTATGTGCTCCTTCCTTGCTGCTCTCAGAAGAGCTACATATGCTTTCCTCAGAGATGAGTACAACCTACTTATTCTTTCCCAGATTTGCTGGTGTGGTAGCAAGACTTTGTCCAGCCAGACATTCCTGCTGGCTGGATCCAGCGGGCCTTCATCCATGATCATGGCCACTTACCACTCTAATAGTGATGTACCATTTGACTAGAGAGCATATCTCTAAAGTAGATACAACTGACCCAGCTCTCCCATGCAACTTGATACCACCTATACCCCTCTCCAGGAATGTGCACAACTTCCCTATCCTTGGTGTATGAACCATAGGATAACTTCCTTATTCCATTCCAAGTTCTAGAATATCTTCTGTACAGATGTCACATAGGGGATGGACACTAAGACTAACCTGAAAAACAAAATTACCTTACCTTAGGACCCCAATATCCATTGGGTCCTAGGTTCCTGTTAGCATAAGAATGCATATGTCTACCTACTGGAGTCCTGTCAGGACGACACTGCCTTGCCTTTGGCACACAGGGGTTGTGCCAACAATCTATGGAAAAGTGGCCCACTTTGCCACAACACAAACATTCATGGATGTTATATCTCCTTTTCTGAACGCACTTTGAAGTGTGCAAGCCATTTCTGGCTGCTTGTTCAGTTGGGAGAACTGTGGCCTATTTCTTGTTTCTATCAGCAAGAGCTTGACAAAGGGTGAGCCTGCCAGTAGATGAACTTGGATTAATATGAACATCATTAGCAACAACCCTCTTTGCAGATGGCATGTTCTTCATGGGTTTAGGGAAAACCAAGGTAGCCTTACTAACTTACTTAACTTTGGTTTGAGTTCTTGCAGGAAGAACCTTAGAATAGGACATTGCCGCATCGTTGACTGTAGGGGCTGGGGCACCAAATACAAAAGGTCCAAGTTGGGCCTTTTGAACTTTCACATGGGGAGCCTTCTGAGCACTCAATCCCATGACCTCTCTTCTTCCCTTATAAGGTACTTTTGTAGTCTTACAAGGAAGATTCACACCTCTTTAATGACCATACTTACATTCATAGCCATACCTGTTGGATGGGAGAATTACCTTGTTAAAGGTGGGCTGATGCCTGATAGGAACTTGGCCTCTTTTCTGAGATTGGATTACTTTAGAAATCCACTCAGATTTAGATCTTCTCTTGATAGAATCTATCTTAGAGAAGTTAGCCACAATTCTCCTCTCCCTATCAAGTTTCTCCTCAAGATTCTTGATAATAGAGTCCTTGTATTTTAAGGACTCAACATGGATATCTACCATGATTTTCAGATAAGCTGCTTCCCTCTCTTTTACACATAGGAAGGATGAAGCTTCATCCAGCTAGGAAGCAGTCTTCTATAGAGAGGCTATTTCCTCTGCTTGTTTCTTAACAAGCAGCTTGCTTTCCTTGAAAGCTTTCAGAAGGGCAACATGATTGTCAATCAATTGATTGATATCATCATCTGTCAAAGGACCATCATCATCACTAGATGAGGAGACATCAGAGTCTGTACATGATTCATATCCAGACTCTGAGGATGAGTTAGATAGGAAATGTACTTTATTTTGACAAGGCTGATCCTGACAATATTCTACTTCTTGGGTAGATATTTGTCCATGGCATTGTATTCCCCTTCTTTAGCTTCATCCACCTCTATATCACTCTCTGAGTGTGACAGAGGGGCCCTGATTCTTGCTCTTACATCTGGAAGGACATTGTCATCATCAAGAGCAGCCAATAGCCTAATGTTGATCTTGTCCTCTCTGCATATTTGTTGCTTCATAGAGTTCCATATCTTATGGTTCATCCTTGAACACATAAGTTTAACCTTTTAGCTATCCTTGGAGGTCAACTCGGACTGTTAGGTCCTTTTTGAGTAACCTCCCTCTGATACCACTTGAAAGTCTTTAATTCAAGGATAGCTAAATCACCTGGGGGGGGGGGGGGTAAATAGGTTATTTGTCTCTTTGAGATAATCTTTTGCTTTCTTTAAAATAGCTTGTTGTATTCTTTTATCATTAGGTTTAGGGTGATCTAGAGCTTGTCTTTAGCACCTGAAAATAAGAAAAGAAAAGAAACCACAAAAAAACACACAATGATTTATAGTGGTTACCCAATTGGGTACATCCACTTTCCCTCCCACCTAACCAACTAACTTGTTGGACTAAGCACAACTCCTCCAAACTGCTCCTAAGAGCTTACACCTTAGATCCTGCAGGATCTCCAAGTCTCCTCCAAAACTCACTTCTCAACCACAAAAGCCTACACTCAGTGGTCAACAGACCACCTACCTCAGACTGTTAAGCCCTACACTTAGGCTGGGAGGATAGCCCTACCTCAGATCCATAAGGGATCCTACCTCAGAGCTCTACAGTGCTCCTACACTCAGTGACCCGCAAGACACCTACCTCAGCCTTATCTATAAGGCATACAGCTCAGGCTTTTCAGCCCTACAACTTCAGGCACAAGGCCCTACTCTCAGAGTGCTGCAACACTCCTACAACTCGGTACCCCTCCAGGTGCCTACCTCAGTGCCCCTCCAGGCCCCTACAGCTCAGTGACACACTTGTCATCTACCTAAGGCAAAAAGGCCCTACACTCAGAGAGCAGCACTCTCCTACCTCAGGTAATTAAGCCCTACAGCTCAGATCCACACTTGGATCCTACCTCAGTACCCCAGCAGGGTACCTATAGCCCAGTAACTAATTAGTCACCTACCACTCAGGCACAAAGTGCCTACAACTCAGATTCAGATAAACTGAATCCTACCAAATGAAGGTGGGTTTGTGGTAATGCTTGACACAAGAGATGTTTCTCAGTGTCAAGCTTCCTGACTAAGGTAAACTCGGTCTAGCTAATGACTACAGGAAATTTATTCCCGAGTTTATATTTTTCTGGACAAAGAAAATACTTAGACCTAACTTTCTCTTCTCAGCACCAGGGATTTTATCTAGCTGGAGCTAGAGAAGTAACTGCAGTAAATTTTACTACAACCTGAGTTGGAAGAGTCCCAGCTCAACTCCTTTCTTCACAACAACAAGGATGAAGATGTGTTGGAAGAACTTGCAGATCTCTTTCTCTGCCTCTTCCTGAACTGAGCCACCTGGACAGTCCTTTCTCCTTCTTCATAGCTCCCCAAGTGAATGTTCTTTAGATTTGATGGCTGAGACTACGAAGCACATGTAGCAAGGGTTGGCCCAAGATGCTACCTTTTGCTCATAGAATCCTTCTGAGTAGCTTGCTGATGCAGGTAAGATTCGTACCAGCTAACTTTCTGTTGAAGATGCTGATCAACAACTAACTTGCTCTCTGTCGTCTAGACTTGAGCTTCCTATTCTTTAGCTCCACAATAATGGTGGAGAAGAAGAACTTACTTTTTTCTTTTCTTTAGTCCGAAGTCTTAATTATTCTGCACACCTCTTTTCTTTTGTTTATTCTTGACCCAACAGCTCTTTAGTAGTGGGCCCCACATAATTAATGGCCTCCAACAATCTTACTTTAACTCCAACTGCCATACAGTAGGTCTGCGACAACATTTGTCCCGTACAATAGCCATCCAACCACTTATTTGAATTTTATTAACTTTTTGACTTACTGACATCATCAGCTGTGGACTTTGCCAAAAATCAAACATCATTAGCATAGACGTTGAGTGAGTAAGCATCACTCAACACTAAAACACTTAGACAGATTTTCTGTCACATGGCGTTGAGTGAGTAACCTTCAATCAACGCCAAAACACTTAGACAAGATTTTGTCTTCACTAGGCGTCGACAGCATTGAGTGAGCAACCTCCACTCAACATTTTTGCCTTAACCATTTTTCTGCTTAACTTGTCTTAGCGCTTTCTTGTTCTTAGCTGTGACAAACACTTGTCTCAGCGGTCTCAGCAGTTTCTTATTAATAACTGAGAAAATATTCTGTCTCAACGCTTTCTTATTATCAGCTGAGACAAGTTTCTGTCTCAGCAGTATCTTCCTAGCGGTCTCAGCGGTTTTTGCTTCACAGCTGAGACTATCTTTTGTCTCAGCGGGTTTCCTCTTAACTGTCTCAGTGCTTCTTTCTTGATTAGAAGCATTGAGTGAACCTGCTTCACTCAACGCTTCTAGACTTAGAAATAAATCTAGCTAGTTTTGTCTTAGCGGTTAAGCTGACACGATCTTCTCAGTTGTCCCAGCTATCTCAACCCTTTCTTCTCAGCGATCTCAGCACTTTTTTCCTTAGACAATTTTGCTGGTTAGCTCGATAAGTGTTGAGTTGCATTCAATGATCTGTAAGCTGAGCTCGACGAACTACAAACTAAGCTCGATGAATTTCAAGCTGAGCTCGACGAACTTATCCCAAAGAAAGTTGAGCTGAGCTCGATGAACGCTGAACTCAGTTCGATGAATTATTTGAAATGTGTTCGACAAATTCTGAACTTAGATCGGCGAAATTTGAAGTTCGACTGAGTTCAACTCAAAGCCTTTTTGCTATGATCTTGGCTCAACGAATGGTGAGCTTAGTTTGACAATCTTGAACTGAGTTCTAGTCACAGCCTTTTTACTGTGATCTTAGCTCGATGAATGGTGAGCTTAGTTCGATGATCTCTGAACTCTGTTTGACGATTTCTCTAAACTGAGTTCGACGAACTCAGATCTCAAACTCTGAACTTAGCTCGACGTACTCTGAACTCAGTCCGACGAATTCCTGAACTGAGTTCTACTCACAGCCTTTTACTGTATGACATTGAGTGTGTCTTCATCACTCAATGCCTGTGGACTTAGACAGATTTCTGTCAGCCCACAACATAGGTAAAAGTTTACCTGTCTTGGCCACTTAGCCTACTTCTTGCCTTTCCAACAACTTCACTTTGTGACCACTTATCACATCACTTAGACAACCTGTCTATACTTGTTCCTTGGAACATCCTGCACATGATGAACATAAACAACATCAAATACAACTATGCTTTTAGTGTTGATAGGGATGCGCCTTCAAATCCAATCTCAAAAAAATTGTGGGCAATGGACCCAACATGTTGTACAAAAAGAGATCTACCAAAAAAAATCGATGCTCAAGGTGGTTGATCTCTCCCAACAAGAAGGAAAAGCAACAAAAAACTAAATCCTTAGAACGCCAAAAAATCAAGAGTTTCAACAACGAATAATCTGGAGAAAAACCACGATGCAATCTCGATTTCAAAATTAACGCCACCATTTTCTTCACAAGAAATATGTTAAGAGATGAATCACACACGAGATGAGGAAGGAAATTCATTACCCACACTCGAGGAGGTTGTAACAAAGAGAATCGCTCTACTACGGTTCCACCGGAGACACACCGAGCGGTTGAGTTTCTAGCCAATACTTCAACGTTGTCTCCTTGAGGAGCTCCCAGCGGCAGAGCAACACTCAAAACCAAGAGGGTTAGCCAGAGCTTTGAGCTAATCACACTATGGGTGTTGGATCGGTATAGGCGGTGACCGAACAAGTAAGGTGTGCCAACGCTTCACACGCGGGAAATGGGTAGAGTCACACCACCGAGAAGAGATCACCGGAGTCACACCGACGGGCGAATTTAGGCGAGTCATGTGTCGGGAGGGGAAGGGGCGACGACAATGTCTCACTGCTCACAAATAGGGGCGAACCCTAGGAAGAAGAAAACTTCTAGGCTTTTTTGGTCAAAATTTGCTTTCATTTCCACCCATTCAGCTTATATATATCAAATGTTTTTACAACAACATTTAACACTACCTAATACTAACATGAAATTATATTAAACATAAACTAACATCAACAGTAAACTAAAATTAGCTTAACCCAAAACTTAAAATACTAAGTGCTGAACAGAAGAGCCTTGCGGCGAGCACTCAAGAGCTATGCGTCCGAATGTGGCCGTACGCGGAGGTCGTAATGATGAATATCTCTATTTTCTTGATTGTTGCGGTGACTCGGCTCTGAGCGGAGGTTGTAGCGGCGAATATCTTCATTCTTTGGCGGGTCGGCACCACCAATCCTCCCTCGGTCAAAAGCACTCATCACCGGTGAGTGGTCACAGCGATAGTGTTGTAGGAATGCAACATCCAAGAATTCCAAATTAGCCTCGGGAAGCCAAGAATCATCCAAAGCGGGGGGGGGGGGGGGGGTTGTGGTCGCGCTAACGAACAAGATAGTGGTGGATACCACTGCCTGCGGAGGTAACAAATTCATCGTCCAAAATCCTGTCAGGCACAAAGAGGGTTTTGGGAAACCTTGGAAAAGAGTTAGCAAAATCAACATGTAGCATATAATCGGTAGAAGCTGCAGTAGAGAGCGATCCAGGAATAGTCTCACCCCCAACCCAGTAGTAGAAGTGGAAGAAGACGTTAATGAAGGGAAAAATATTTTAGGTGGCGGCGAAACATATGGCGTTAAATCTGAAAAATTGAAAATATGGGATATACCCCAATCTGTGGGTAAATGCAGAAGGTAAGCCTTGTCTCCCAATTTCTTTGTAATTCGAAAAGGACCGGCTCTCCGTTTAGCTAATTTTTTTATGGGGCCCGAAGGCAATCGTTCAAGAATGAGACGAACCAAAACCAAGTCATCAATGTTGAAGTGAGTTACTCTCTGATGCAAGTTTACGTGTGCTTGATAAGACACGTATTGAGTGGCCAACATCTCTTGAATATGTTTGTGAAAGTCGCGAACATGTTGAGCAAACTCCTGTGCAAATTGACTTGACTTATACGATGGTGGTAAGGAAATCAAGTTAAGGGCATGGGAGCCTTATAACCATGCACGATCTCATTGGGGGACAAACAAGTAGATCTATTTTTGGAGTTGTTATAAGCTAGTTGTGTGTGGGGGGAGAAGTAAATCCTAAGTGCCCTTGTGGTCACCCACAATACACCTCAATAAGTTTCCCAAACTTCTATTTACCACTTCCGTTTGACCATCCGTTTGTAGATGATAGGCCGAAGAAAATAAAAGCTTGATGCCCATTAACTTCCATAAAGTTTTCCAAAAATATCTAGTAAATTTAACGTCCCTATCAGTAACTATAGTTTTAGGAATGTCACGATGCCTCACAACCTCTATAAAATGCAACTTAGTGATATGAGATGCATCATTGGTTTTATCGCATGGAATAAAATAGGTCATTTTTGAAAAACGATCTACCACCACTAGGATGGAATCATGACGTCGAAAAGTGATTGGTAGACCCAAGATAAAATCGATACTAACATCCTCCCACATGATGGATAAAATCAGGAGAGGTGTATATAAACCTGCATTAGTCTTATTCCCCTTGGCCAATTGGCAAACACGACAGCTACTAATGATTTTACTAAACAATGGCTTGAGACCGGGCCAATAAAACTTATCTTCTATGAATGTGATAGATTTGTTATGACCAAAGTGACCACCAAGGTTACCACAATGCAACATCCACACAATAAGGTGGCGTAAAGAAGATCATGGGATGCGCAACTTCGCATGCTTAAATAGATAACCGTCCCTAATATAATATGCTGAAATAGTGGTTGGTGAATTGCTTTGAATGGATAAATAAATATCTTTAAAATCAGTACATTGAAAATACTCATGCTTGATCCTCTCAAACCAGATAACCTTCACTTGTAACGTAGACAATAATAAGGATACAAGGCTAAGGGTGTCAGCTATGCGGTTTAGAGTCTCCTTAAGATGTTTAATGATAAAAGTGTACTCTTGCAGATAGGAAATCCATTTAGCATGACGTGTATTAATTTTACTTTGTAAGTTAACAAATCTCAACGCGTCATGGTCTGATAAGAGAACAAACTCCTTGGGGAGGAGATAGTGCCGCCAATGTTGGAGGCATCGAATTATTGCATAGAATTATCTATCATAATTAGAATAGTTTAACTTAGATCCAACAAGTTTCTCACTAAAATACCCTATTGGGTGGCCCTCCTGACTCAAAACACCACCAATGCCTACCCCAGATGCATCACAAGACAACTCAAAAACCTTGCCAAAATTAGGCAATCGTAAAATAGGTGCTTCCGACATTCGGGTCTTGATAGTTTGAAATGCCTTAGTGGCCGACGCAGTCCATTTAAAATCTCCTTTCTTTAAACACTTCGTGATTGGTGCCATAATACTACTAAAGTCACGAATGAAGCGACGGTAAAAAGTGGCAAGACTGTGAAACTTCTCACATGACGTAGGGTGGTAGGCTCAGGCCAATCTTTAATGGTTTGGACCATCTTTGGATCAACAAGAATACCCCCTGAACTCACAATATAACCAAGAAACTTTATGGAACTTACAAAAAATGTGCATTTTTTATGTTAGCGAATAATTTTTCCGACCTTAACGTCATAAGGAGTACACTTAAGGGAGATTCATGATCATGTGAAGAAGTGCTAAAAACCAAGATGTCATCAAAATATACCACAATAAATTTGCCCATGAAGGGTCATAGCACATGAGTTATCATCCTTGCGAAAGTTCTTGGAGCATTAGAAAGTCCAAATGACATTACTAGCCATTCATACAGTTCATCTTTAGATTTAAAGTCCGTCTTCCATTCATCCCCCTCTCTAATTCTGATCTAGTGATAGCCACTTCTAAGATCCAACTTGGAGAAAATTGTGGCCCTCACTAACATGTCAAGTAAATCATCCAAACGAGGGATGAGAAACCTATATTTAACAGTGATCGTGTTTGTAGCTCTACTATCTACGCACATCCTCCACGTTCCGTCCTTCTTTGGGGCTAATAGAGCGGGAACGACACATAGGCTCTTGCTATGCCGAATGAGTCCCTTAGATAATAAATCTGAAATTTGTGTTTGTAATTGATGACGTGCGGATGGTTTCAACCTATAATGAGGAATATTGGGCAAAGAAGAACCTATGATGAAATCTATAACATGTTTGATATCACACATGAGAGGTAACATGGAAGGCAACTCATCCAGATAGACATCTTTGAATTCTTCTAAAAGTTTCCTCAATGCTACCGGTAAATCGTCAAAAGTAGAGACTTCATTATTAGTTTGCAAACAAACCAACACATATAGCATTCCACTCAACAAGGAATCTCTAGCAAACTCTTTCTTGTCGATCAAACTCAAAGTCTTCTTCACTACTGGGATGATCGTGTCTTTGGAAGGAACAGTAGGGTCCTTAGGTGTGGTGGGCTTAAGAGCGATCTCTTTTACATTAAATTTAAATTCATAGATGTTGGCACGCCCATAATGGGTAACATCATGGTCAGAAATCCATGGACGACCTAATAACACATGGCAAGCATCCATGGGGATAACATCATACCAAACTTGTTCCGAATAAGCTTTGATGGTACGAGGAACTAGGCAACGCTTAGTGATCGGAAGGGAGGTTTTGTTAACCCACGTGATGTGATAGGGATGTGGGTGTAGGTCGGCAGATAATGACAAACGTGTAACAGCCTTCTCCGAAATGACATTCATACAACTACTGCTATCTATAATCAACTTGTACAGCTTCTCACTGCTCTTAAAAACCAACGAGAAGATGTTGGTGAGGTGCCAATCATCTGTTGTACGTGGGGTTGACAAGATACAACGCATCACCATCAGGTTATTGTCCTCTTCCATGTCACTAAGAAATCTGCCCGGCTCTGACTCATCTGTAACCTTGTAGATAAACTCGGGTGTTTCACTTGTAGGCTCGACGAAGACCAAGGTCTTTGTACTAGTTGGGAATTCAACGACATAGTGGCTGGTTACCCCGTAAGCTTAACAAGTGGCATTAGTCTTACTAATCTTGCCTACGGGAATGCATTCCCCTATGAGATTCTTAGTGTTCCTAGCCATAATAACGATGTTAGAGGAATCCTTAGTCTTAAATTTTCCCTTGTCCTTATTAACAGAGGCGGAAGAGTTAAATGTAGATTGACCTTTATAGGAGTTGTGTTTAGGTTTGGACTTAGCGGCTAAGTGCTTTTAAATATCTAGGGCGGCGTTGAAGGTGGTGTTCAAACAGGTATGATTGTAGCATAAGAGCTTCTTTTGTATGTCGTAGCTAAGGCCCTTACTAAACCAAGGTAGTGTAACTTCCAACATCTCTTGGACTTCACATCGGACCATCTTATATTTAAGATCTCCCATATAATAGGCTACAGACATATCGCCTTGCCGAAGGGTGCCTAACTCATCCAACATTTGATTGCGATGATAGGAGGGAACACATTGATCATTGAGAAGATTTTTCATTACGTGCCAACCGACAGGGGGATGCCATTATCAGCTCCGAAACATCTCTCCTCATTTAACCAAAATACTTTGGCTCGCCCCATTAACTTCATCATAGCCACTTGAACGTTTTGTGGGTCCACTAGGCGATGCCATTCAAACTAGAACTCCAAATCCATAATCCAATTTAGGAAAATTTGGGGCTCCCCTAGGCCTTCGTAGGTGGGGGCATTTATTTTAATTTTGCAGGTAAGGTCGACATCTTGTTCGGGGAGACGATGTTGTGAATGAGAACGTAGAGACAAATCATCGTGGTCGTCGTCCTCGTGGTAGTGGTGATGTTTGGGTGGCCTATGACCTCCAAGTGGTGAGGGGGCTCGGTTGGCAAAAAGTTGGGCCATCATTACCCTGAGTTCCCCCAGTTGTTGATTCATCTCAAAGCAAAGTTCAATAACCGGAGAGGGGTTTTGATTTGGGTGTCATTCATCGGCCATACTCAACGAGGATGTGTGATACTCGTGACCGGAGTTGGTGTGATACTCGTGACCAGATCTAATGGGCATACGATGGGTGAGAAAATAAATTTTGTTTTGTAGGAACATAAAATTTTGGTGCACAAGTGAGACCTAGCGTGAAATAGTGCGGACCTGGGCCAAATTAAGAAATTGGCCAACCTCCCTCTGATACCAAAATTGATGCAGGCTAATCCTACCGCCATGACTTAGATGAACAGAAAACTCACAACTCGTTCTCAAATGGAGGTTGTAATGGTGGATATCTTCATTCATTGGCGTGTCGGCACCACCAAGTTCGTTCGGTACCATAGGGTGCCCAAGACAATAGTTTAGACTGTAACAGTCGCTTCACCTATAAGGAATGGAGAGTAGTTCAAGGGTATTTGAGCTCTCGCCTTACCTCAGCATGACTTTTCATCCTCAGAATGACGACCAGTCTGAGAGAAATATAAGAACTATGGAGGACTTACTGCAGTTATGCGTTTTGGATAAGGGAGAGCCGTGTGAGAGACGTCTACCATTGATAGAGTTTTCATATAATAACAGTCATCAGGCAAGCATCAGAATGACACCCTATGAGGCGATTTAAGGTTGGAGGTATAGAACGCCTTTATCGTAGGTCTATGATGAAGATCCTATGGCATTGGAGGTGGAGTACATCGGTGACACCGACACTATGATTAGGTTGATCCGAGACTGCATGCCAAAGGCTCAGAGCCGGCAGGCAAGGTACTATGATGCGAAACATGGGATGGTGGAATTCCAAGTTGGTGACACAGTATTCTTAAGATTAGGCTGATGCATGTGGTGTCACGTATTCGTGGAAGGAAGAAGCTCGGCCCGTGATATATGGTGTCTTATACCATTTGGATAGGATTGTTCCCTTGGCTTATAGGCTAGAGCTACCACAAGAACTGAAAAACTTACACGACATCTTTCATATGTATTCCCTTCGGAAGGCACTGCTTCGACTTGAACAGTTTGTTACCACTACGTCTGTCCCCGTGGCTTCTGATAGATCGGTCCGACTAGAGCCTATGCAGATAGTAATACTGAGATACAAAGGCTGATGCAAAAAGTGTTTCATTGGTAAACGTCCTGTGGTTTAACTATAAGAAAGAGGAATACACTTGGGAGCCTATGGACCCTATGCAGCAACGCTACCCGGGATTGTTTCCCCAAGGTAAATTCAAAACTTACCTTACATACCTCATACTTTGATACCCGTAGACCTAACCTCAATTTCAAGGATGAAATTGTTTATTTATTTATTGGATTTGTAATGTCCCATTTTGAGTTAGACCCCTCGTGTGTGTTTTGTGTCACCTTGGGTGGCTTAGGCTTGGTAGGAAAGTTTGGGAGAGAGAGTCCAAGGTCACAAGGGTGGCTAGTAGGTCCAAACAATCAATTAAACTCGACGAAACATCTAGTGGACTCGACGATTCGTCGAGTGATTTTGATGAATCGTTGAGTGAACTTGACGAATGGAATGGTCGAGTGGACCCGAGGAACCGTCGAGTGTCACTTGACAAAGGGTCGAGTAAACTCGATGAATTGTTGAGCGAACTCGATGAATGTCGAGTGAACTAAACGAATGGGATGGTCAGGTGAACTCGACAAACCGTCGAGTGTAACTCGAAGAAGGGTCAAGTAAACTCGACAAATCATTGAGTTAACACGACAAATCGTCGAGTGAACTCGAAGGGTAGAATAGTCGAGCGAACTCGACGAATCGTCGAGCGAACTCGACGAATCGTCGAGAGAACTCGACGAATCGTCGAGCCAACTCGACGAATCGTCGAGCCAACTCGACGAATCGTCGAGCGAACTCGACGAATCGTCGAGCCAACTCGACGACTCTGACAATTGAACTTGATGTTGAATTCAGGCGCGATGTCTTATTGTTTGTGACCTGGGATGAAGTATGGGCTGATCTAGAATGGGAAAGTTTTCAGGGACTCGTGCAAGCGGCGCAATAATGACTCTTGTCACCTCCAGAATCTTATTTTATGTTATAACCAAGTTTGGTCAAATATGGGGGTGACACATGATATGGATGGTCATTCCAAAAGCATGGGAAGCTGTCAACCCTATTTCTCTCACCTCAAGACCATTGACCTTGAGTTTATTTCCATCATCCAAGAGCTTCGTTTCCTACAGAATCAACCTTTTTCCTTAGAAGAACAAAGCTTGGATCAGGTCGACGTAAACAGAATTCCACCACCGTTATGCTGCCGAGGTGATGAGCTCGATCCATGGACGCAAACCAGCTGTTCTTCCTACACACTCCCTTGGTGCTAGATCTTTATATTAAAAGTTAGGAGAGACACACGGCTCAAGAGAGCTTGATTTTGGTTAGTTAATAGAGTTTTTTTTGGAAGAGAACATGATAGAACTTCCATTTTAGGGCGTTGATCGCCACAAAAATATCTTCGATCATTTCCTCTCTTCATTATGAAGATGGCAGACTTGATTTCATGAAGAACAGTGGTCTAATAGGGGAGAAAGGGAGGTGATAAGTTGAACGCATCTTGTGGTTGTCTGGAGGAAGACGATGAATAAATGACGTACATTTTGCCTTTAAGATTCGTGCAGAAACTCTACTTTATCATTTAACAGAAAATCTATTTTATACATGTGACGGATCTCAAGCCTTATTTTAGGCATAATACATTCAGATTCAGTCTTGGACTCAACATAAAGTTTTAGCCCTCGAAAAGACCTTTTCAACAATTAGTTGCACATTTTTTGGGAATCTCTGTAGCTCTCTAAAAGTGAGTTCAAAATTACTGTCCTAAAATTAATTAACTTGTAAGTGTAAGACAGATTTTGTCCAGGTTTGTGGAGCCGTGGTCAAACCTGATTTTAGGAATGATAGACTTAGGTCTGGACCTAAGACTTTGCAGGAAATTGTAGTCCTTGGAAATACCTTTCCGAAATGTGGTTAAACTTAATTTTTGGTGGTCTGTAGATCTAGGAAATCCAGTTTCCGTAAGTTGTGTCATAAATGCACAGATTTTGATGTTTCATGAATTTCTCTAAAATTGTTCATCAAAAGCTTTTGAAAACTGGTAGATAAATGCTTGATGATAATTCGGACACCCCTATCAAGTTTCATAATTTTTGGATACATTTGATGTGAATTTGTCAATATTATGTTATGAATTATTGTGTTGTAAATGGTTATCATGATTATCCAAATGAGTTGGAATTTTGTGTAAATGTTCAAGATACTAACCATGACATGTGGTAGAAAATTTTAAGGGGATTGTAGTTGATATAACCACTTAATTTATCCTTGGTTTGATGACTTGTGGGTAATTATAGGATATGTTGTATACTAGGTTATATTATGCAAGGACGCGAATGGAGGTCCTTGGGAGCTTCTCGGCTCGCTGGTACATGAGGATTGCATGGGTTGTATGTCGATATATGGTTGTTGAATTATCTAGAGTTGAGGATTACTTATGGCAGGTCTACTGGCTTACCGACCGTCACATCGACGGAAGTTACTAGATAGACCTTAGCCGGTTGGGCTAGGTTCTTTGGTGCTTACTTCCCAAAGACCACTTCTATGCCACTTGAGCCGATTTGGCTGGGCTCTTTGGTGCTTACTTCCCAAAGAACCCTTCTGTGATGTTCTGGCTAGTTGTGCTGGGCTCTTAATGTTTAATTCCCAAGACCCCTTCTGCATCGTAGTATGCAGGAGCTCCATTGTTGGTATTGTTAGCGTTAAGGCGTACGGAGGCCAAAGAGTGAAAAGGAGGGAGCGTCGTATGTCTGCCTTTTAGTGGAGATGCCCGCTCCACTATCACCGTTTGGCTACAACAAGTGATGCCTGGGAGTTTTGCTACCTCTCAAAGAGTGGGAACTAAAGGTCTATGTCAACATAACAAGACATAGTGCTTGTGTAAAATACAAGTGCGTCATCATATATTCATTGTATTGCACCACATAAGATCCTCTTCATATAAATTAGTATGAGCTCTTTTATATGATGAGTTACTATTTGTGGTACTAGACACTTAACTTATAAGCTTGTATGAGCATCATTGTAGGTTAAGTTCAATTCAATTTGTTTTATATTCTACTCTTTGTTACAATGCTAGTATAAATGTGCTCTTATACACATGTATATGTGTTTTGTGATTACTTGCTTACTTACTAAACTATTGATATATTAATTGCTAGATTAATAATACTATCATATCACCTGCTTGTTATATTACTGATTATATTGTGTCAACTCTTCCTTCTTTCTTCTCGGTACCTGAGAGTCGCCGGGGTGAGAGGATGTGAAATCACTTAGGCTTTATGACTAATGATTGCTACACCCATTTTTAGGAGGACACCTCGCAGACGGAGTAGTAGCAACACCCCGTGCATCAGGGAAGCTAGGCCAGGGATATAGGGCATGACACTATGATACCTTCACTCCCCTTATCGATAGATGTGATATTTTGAGCGTTTTGTTGTAGCCCTTTGGGCAATTTTTGTACTTTGATATTTATAGGAGCTTGTGTAGCTTCCTAATTGTTGTATTATCTTAGACTTTTACTTTAGTGGATCATGACTCATGTGCTTCTCTTATTGTTGGTTTGGCAATGTGATATCAGAAATTAGCAAGCAGAATATGCGACTTGCGATATAGATTAGCCTGTGTGCTGATGTTACTGCAAGGCTGCTGTTCTGGGCATAAGAATCCCCTCAGCTATGTATTGTGTTCCGGGAGGGGGGGGGGGTATTACAATTCAATCATCACCAATTCAGACCAACCTATCTAGATGGGTTTCACACAACATGAACATGCCCTCACAACGATCCGAGCTCTATATTAAAATCATAATGGGGATCAACCAAATCAACCCATTGAAAGCTTCACCTGACTAATTAGTGGAGACACTTTCATGCAAACATGCCAAACAAAAGGTCTAGCATGTCCTAGTATTCAAAAGGAGAGTCATTACCCTCGAAGCACATTTTGGATCCATGAATCTGGTCTTGAGTCTGATGGAAAGAATCGTCTCGCTTTCCTCACTACAAATCCTCAATCAGCTCATAATTCCAAGCCTGGAAGCTCCTCCAAAGCTCTTCCAATGGCTGGCAATGACCTTCTTTCTCTTCCTCCTTTCTTTATCTTCCTCTTCTTTCTTATTTTTCGAGAGAGAGTGTAAAAGAGAAAATGATAAGACTAAAAGCCCATCAACCAATTTTCATTTTCGTGCTTAAGCTCAGCTATAGAATCCACAATTCAAAAGAAATGGATGGCCACGATTTCAGATGAAAATTCCAATTTTCTGCTATTGCCAGGCGATATCTTTCTATCGCGGGGAGATAGCTCCAGCGGTGGATGCTTGACCAAGGCAGTGTCGCTCAATGGCCACTTCACATCCAACTGACACATAGCAACCTGCCACATGGCACACTATCTCCAGTGATATCACGCTATCGCCAGACGATATCATATCGACTTCATCAATTTGTCGACAACATTATTTTGAACACTATCGCTGGGCGATACTGCTATGCCATCGATAGTTTCAAAACCACATTTTGTTGTTTTTCAACTATAGGAAACCTGTGGTGTTACAAATCTCCCCTTTTAAGAAATTTCATCCCGAAACTGTTTAGTACAGAAAAACAACACATAAGTACAAATATATAAAATGTACTTCAAAAGAATAATTTGGGGAATTCCTCTCTCATGGTTTGCTCGTGCTCCCATGAAAGTTCCTCATGACCACAATTGTCCTAGCAGACTTTAACCATCTTGATCGCCTTATTCTGCAATTGTTTCACCTCCGTGTCTTCAATACAAATGGTTTTGACTTTCGTCTTTAATACACCATTGATTGACACCTGATCCACAACAACCACTTGAGTATGCTCTTGAACAACCTTACTTAGCACCGATATATGAAACACATCATGCAACCTGCTTAACTATGATGAAAGAGCAAGTCGATAGGCAACATCACCAATACATTCCATAATTTCAAATGGTCTAAGGTATCGCGAACTTAGATTTTTCAAGCATCGAATCCTTGATACTCCCTAAAAAGGCTTGATTTTGAGATACACCCAATCACCAACAACGGATTTAACATCGTGGTGCTTAGTGTTGTGATACTTAGCTTGCATATCCTGAGCAATTAAAAGTCACTCTCGGATCAAACATATCATCGAGTTTGCCTCATTGACGTCTTTTCTCTTAAACAACCTTGTTTTGTCTATTTCTGCCCAAGCTAGTGTAATACGACACTTCCATATAAAGCCTCATAGGGTGCCATTTGAATATTTTCTCAGTAACTGTTATTATAGGCAAACTCAATCATATAGAGATGCTACTTCAACCTCTTACTGAAATCGAAGGCGCCCATTCAGAGCATATCCGCCATTGTCCTGTTTACCCTCTCAGTCTGACCATTCACTTGAGGATTAAAGGTCGTGATGAACTTCAACTTGGTACCCAATAATTGTGTCGGATCCCTAGTTTGATTTGGGCTAGGTTCACTAAGTTAGGATCATCTGACCCAACATGTATAGCCGGGGTCATGGTTATGTCTTAGAGTATAGGCCAAGTCCTTAGAGTCAACACTAGATTGACCAGCCATCAACAGACTGCATAAAGACTAAAGACTTAGAGAAATATCAAGTCTCATAAAATGAGTTCGATGTTCGTCGAACTCAGGTCGACGAAAGCCGTGCTCAGCTCGACGATCTCAGAGAAAATTATCTGAGCTAAGCTCAATGAACTTGGGACTAAGGTCGACGATTTATGGACACTACTTGACATTTCAAGTCCAAAATTTATCTGAACTCCACTCGATGAACTTGGTATTCAGGTTGACGATCTATGGGTATTCTACTTCAACATCATTTTCCAGAAACAAGTAAATATTCTAAGTCCAGGATCATACTCCAGTCAACGAATTCACCTTCTCAGCTCGACGAACTTAGACCACATTCCTGGCAAAACTTATCTAACAGTTAGAAGTTCTCAGGTCGACGAATCTAGTTCTCAAGTCGACGATTTCTGGCAACTCCACTTCAACACTTCATTCTAGAGACATCTAAAATATTCTAAGTCCAGAAACACTTTGCTGAACTCCAGTCGACGAACTTAGATTATCAGCTCGACGAACTTCATGCACAGAATTGGCAAGGTTCTGGAGAAAGTAGTCGTCTGTTCTTAGGTCGACGATCTTGGATCTCAGCTCGACGAACAACTATTATCAAATCGACGAACTTAACTTCTCATCTCGACGAATTGTGGACTCAGCTCGACGAATTCTATTCTCTGTTCGATGATTCCAGACTTAGTTATTTTCATCCATCTGTCCTTATTCTATTGCAATAATTCCTGAGTAATTAATGCTAAAATATTCTCTGAATATTACCGTTAGACGGCGCATTGATTATGGTCTTCTTCAGGATTATTGCTAGTCAATTTTCAATGGGATAGTTGGGGAAATCATTCAATGCAAAATATTCTCCAGGCCGTCAGCAATGAATGCAAAAGAATTTCAAATTTCAAAAGGAATATAATATGAAAAATACAAAAAAGGATTTTCCATCTCTTTCTTAGACAGACAGTCAGTTTGTTAATCAAGGATCAATAATATTCTGCTGCTTGCTCTCTCTCGACAACACTCTGAGACAAAAAGAAATAGAAAGCTGATACAAAAAAGAAGCCCTAACCAGAGAAAGAACATCAAGCTGAAGAAGAAGAAGAACAGCCAATCCAAATCAAGAGTCTTCTTATGTCAGAACTCTTCAAAGGACAACAAATCTTCTATCTGTCAAGGAGTTCTTGGAGTTCATCTGGTTAAAGCAACAGTTTGAAGGCCTATCACCCTAAAACAAAGCTCCATCTTTCCTGAACCATTTAATATCTCAGGAGGAGCCCTTGCTAACATCAAATCCACAAAAGTCTTCTCAGTTGTTTTGAGAAAGAGGAGACATAATCAATCTCTCATCCCCCACTGTGTAAAGGGTTCTTAATTCCCTTCAAAAGTTATCCCTGCTTGCAAGTCACCTGATCAAAAGACTTGAGTTTTGGTTTTTGAGCACCGGATCAAAATCTCATTGGTGTCAGACACCTGATCAAAAATCTGAGTGGATTCCTACCAGGGTGGTAGAAGAGTGGATGTACCCAGGTTGGGGAACCACTATAAATTTCTTGTGTTGTCTGGTTACTCTTTTCTTTTGTTTATTGCTGTGGCTATGATAGTTAGGATTACTGTGTTTATGCATTAATTTAATTCCTGCAGCACTAGGACTAGATTGAAGTAGTTAGAAAATTTTATATTAAAAAAACCCTAAATACTCTATTCACCCCCCTCTACAGTATTTCCGATCTAACCCCTCACTTTCAATTGGTATCAGAGGCTGTATTCCCTTGGTTGTACAAGCTAACCCTTGAACCAAAGATCCAGAGTTAGATCTGTCTTTTCATTTCTATTAGATATTCACACACAGCATGACACAGAATAAAGACTATGCAAGCACCAGACCTCCAGTTTGCAATCTAAATAGGTTTGCCATCTGGAAGGCAAGAATCAAGTTATATATGAACTCTATTGATGAGGATATTTTCAATTCCATTGTGACATGTCCTCCTCAACCATCTGCCTCCACCTTTACAGCAACATCCAACAACAACGCAGTTCCACCACCTGAGTGTACTGAGGCCCAGAAGAAGTCAAAAATTGCTGATGCCAAGGCCATGAATATTCTGGCCCAAATAATGTCAGATGACATTTTTCAAAAAGTGGCTGAATGCACATCAGCCAAAGCCATATGGGATTCCCTCAATCAAATGGTGGCTGGATCTACTGATGAAAGAAAGGATAGGAGATCTAATCTCATATCCCAATATGAGAATTTCAAGAAGGAGGAAGCTGACTCAGTAGCAGACATGTACAATAGGTTGAGCTCAATCATCAATGGGCTGAAAACCTTATACATAGACATCACCCTCACAGAGGTGAATGATAAAATCCTTATGTGCTTCCCAAGCTCATGGGATTCAAGGATCTGGCCCATCAAGGAGGCCAGGAGCCTGAATGAGATTTCCACTGAATCTCTTTTAGGAAAGCTTAAGTCCTATGAGAAGATTATCAAATCTAGAGAAGCAGCTGAGTAAAGAACACCTCCACCAGCAAGGAAGGAGGACATCATTGCATAAGCTGCTGAGGAGATAGAGACTCCAATAATGAATGAAGAACCGATGTCTCTCTTTGCCAAGAGATTCTACAAGATGGCAAGGGAAGACTTTAGAAGAAAGTCATCCAGACAGGATGACAAGCCAAGGTATGACAAAACCCCCACTAAAGAAGTGGTGTGCTTTGGCTGCAGGAAATCTGGACACTTCCTCTCAGAGTGTCCAGAGACTCAGAAGGAGGAGAAGAGAAGAGAGAAGGATACAAGAAGACAGCAAAGCAGCATGCCTTTCTCCAGCAGACACAAGAAGAAGGAGAAAGGCTTTGTAGCTGAACGCTAGAGTGAAACAGAAGATGATTCCTCATCTTCCAGCTCCAGTGAAGAAGAAGAGGAGGCAAGGGCCAAAGAAGTATGTCTCATAGCCATTAATGCCTCCAGGAGCCAATCAGATGAAGATGCATCTGACAATGAAGAAGCTTCAGAATCTAAAGCTAACCAGGTATTTTAGTCTTTTGATTATAACTCTGACTCATTGAAATATGAATTTAAAATCATGTGCATAGATCTAATAAATTCAGAAAAAGAAATTAAGACACTTAGGGAAAAACTAGGAAACCAAGAAAATGTTATTTCTGAAAACAATAGGTCAAATGATGAATCAAATTTATCTAATGAACATGTTATCTTGTTAAAGACTGAGTTATGTGAGGCTAAACAACTTGAGGAAACTCTCAATGGAAGAAGCCTCAAGCTGATGGACATTACAAGCACAGTCAATGGCAGACTTAATGGCAAGCTGGGCTTGGGTGCTTCATCAAGTTTGCCCCCCATTCTCAAGAAGAATATTTTGACAACCCCCATCAAATTTGTTTCAGCTAAGGGGAAAGAAACAATAAACTATAAAAAAACCATAGAAGAAATTCCCAAATCAAAAAGTCAAAATAACAAAAATCAGAAAACCGTAGGTAAAAAAAAATTTCAGCAGATTTCGTCAAATTTAGATCGACGAAACATGAATAGGTCGTCGAACTCTAGTCAACGAACTCTGAACGCAAACTTAAGATATAATTATTCGTCTAACTGCGGTCGACGAACTTTGTATGGTTCGTTGAGCAGAGATCGACGAACGTGGGGCATAGAAAATGACTATGTTCATTCTTTGGGCAGAGATCGACGATCTCATCCTAATTCGTTGAACTCTGGTCGATGAACTCACAATATTTCGTCGAACCCAAAAAGACTTAACAAAAAATGTAATCATAACACCAACCCTAAACAAACTAAGAAACCATTTAATCCATTAGCTTATTGGATAATTCCACCCAAAAGATATCATCCACTAGGATATAAATCACAACAAGAATTTTCTGTGATATCTAGCTTTTCTTACCAGCAAAACAAAGGACCCAAGGTAACCTGGGTCAAGAACAATTGATTAATTTCATTGCAGGTGAAGAGCTGTCCAGTGAATAATCAAACATGGTACCTGGACAGTTGATGCTCCAAACGCATGACTGGCAGCAAAGACAATTTAATCAACTACAAGTCCAAGCTGGGGCCAAAGGTAATCTTTGAAGATTCAAAGAGTGGCCAATCAGAAGGTTATGGAGAAATGAAAATTGGAGCTGTCACCTTCAAGAAAGTGACATATGTCAGAGGACTCAAACATAACCTCATCTCCATAAGTCAATTATGTGATGAAGGTTATCAGGTACACTTTAACTTAACCTCCTGCACTATCTCTAATAAAGAAAAACAAATTGTTTTAATTGAAAATAGACAAGGTAACATCTACTTAGTTAATTTCTACTCTGCCAATTCAGATATCTGCCTACTCAACATAGTTAGTACTCAGAATGAATTATGGCATAAAAGGCTAGGTCATGTTAATATGAAAAATATTGCTAGGCTATCAAAAGACAACCTTGTGAGAGGCTTACTTTCTGACCCCTACAAGAAGGAAGACTTTTGCTGGGCTTGTCAACTAGGCAAGCAAACTAAATCTATCTTTAAATCAGTAAATAAAAGTGATTCACCTAGGATCTTGTACTTGCTACACATGGATCTCTTTGGACCCATTGCTGTACAACGCCTAGGAGGGAAATCCTATACCTTGGTTATTGTAGATGACTTCTCAAGGTTAACTTGGGTGTTCTTTCTGCGATCTAAGTCAGATACCTTTAAAGTTCTTACAGATTTTCTCATGACCATACAGATTGAGTACTCTAGTCATGTTGCATTGATCAGAAGTGATCATGGTACAGAGTTTTAGTCTCTTATTATGCATGAGTTCTGTGAGAAGGAAGGTATCAGGCACTGCTTCTCAGCTCCTAGAACTCCCCAACAAAATGGGGTAGCTGAAAGGAAAAATAGGACACTAATTGAAGCTGCAGGTACATTGCTTGCAGATGCTTACATGCCCCTATCCTTTTGGGCAGAGGCTGTAAGCACATCAAATTATGTCCTGAATAGAAGTTTAATACATAAACTAAAGAATAGGACTCCCTATGAATTACTTAAAGGGAAGAAACCTAAAATCACATATTTTAAAGTATTTGGTTGTATATGCTATGTACATAATAACAACAAAAAATATATTAGAAAGTTTGAAGCTAAGGCTGAAGAGGGAATTTTTCTAGGATATTCCCAAGTAAGCAAAGCTGATAGGGTATTTAACAAATCCTCCTTGAAAATTGAAGAGTCTATACATGTAACATTTGATGAGGCTAACATGTCTTGCAAGGAGAAAGAGATTTATACCAATAACACTTTGCAGGTACCTCACTTGTGTGAGAATTTGGATGGACTAAGCCTCACCCAAGAGGCCCCAACACATCCTTCTCCACAGGTTGATGAAGTCAGTGAAGAAGAATAGTTGGAAGAAATTCAACCTCATCCAACAGCAAATATAATTCCATAAGAGGAATTAATTCAAAATGCTGCTGCTGAACCAACTCCACCAAATGATCTTGTGACACTATGGGATCACCCTAGATCTCAAGTGATTGGAGATATGTCAGCAGGTGTACAAACAAGACATCAACTCAACCAAGATTTGATGCATGCTTGTTTTCTCTCTCAGGTTGAACCTCAATCTATACATGATGCTGAGCAAGATCCCCACTGGATTTTTGCTATGCAAGAGGAACTAAATCAATTTTAGAGATGTAGAGTTTGGGATTTGGTTCCAAGACCCCAAGACTACCGAGTCATTGGAACCAAATGGGTATATATTAATAAACTGGATGCCCAAAGTACAATTGTGAGAAACAAGGCTAGGCTTGCTGCTCAAGGATATAGGCAAGAAGAAGCCATAGATTATGATCAAACCTTTGCACCAGTTGCAAGGTTAGAGGCCATCAGAATTTTTCTGCCCGATGCTGCCTACAAGAAATTCAAGGTGTATCAGATGGATGTGAAGAGTGCATTTCTGAATAGAGTACTTAAAGAAGAGGTTTATGTTGAACAACCTCCAGGTTTTGTCTCTCCAACTCATCCTTATCATGTATTTAAATTGCATAAAGCACTTTATGGTCTAATGCAAGCTCCAAGAGCTTGGTATGAGACCCTAGCTAGCTTTTTGATAAAGCATAAATTCATTAGAGGCATAGTAGATAAAACCTTATTCACTAGACATCATAAGGATCAAACCTTATTAGTACAAATATATGTGGATGACATCATATTTCGGTCTACTGATTCCAAATTATGCAAGAGGTTCTCTGACCTCATGCATTCTAAATTTGAAATGAGTAGTATGGGTGAGCTCTCCTACTTCCTTGGTCTCCAAGTGAAGCAACTCCCCGATGACATCTTCATCTCCCAAGCTAAATATGCTAAAGAGCTTATAAAGAAGTTTGGGATGGCTGATGCCTCAGCAAAGAAAACACCCATGGCTACAAATGCTTTAATAGACTCTGATGAACATGGGAAACTTGTGGATCAAAAACTATATAGGGCCATTGTTGGGTCCCTACTATACCTTATAGCAAGCAGACTTGATATTATGTTTGTCACATGCCTTTGTGCTAGGTTCCAGGTGAACCCTAAAGAATCTCATCTAAATTTCTTAAAAATAATTTTGAGATATATAAAGAGTTGTCCTAGTCTAGGCCTATGGTATCCTACTGAGTCAGAATTTGAGTTAACTGGATACTCAGATGCTGACTTTGCAGGATGCAGGGTGGACAAAAAAGTACCTCAGGAACTTGCCAGTTCCTTAGGATGAGATCAGTGTCTTGGTTCTGTAAGAAACAAACATCTGTATCCACTTCAACTGCTGAAGTAGTGTACATTGCAGCTGGCAGCTGCTGTTCACATATGTTGTGGATTCAGAATCAACTACTGGACTATGGTGTCAACTTAAATATTTCAACTCTACTCTGTGATAACACAAGTGCTATAGCCATAACACGAAATCCAGTCCATCATAGTAGGACTAAACATATAGACATTAGACATCATTTCATTAGAGAGTGTGTAGACAAAAAAACAAAATTAAACTTATCTATATCTACACTGATTTACAACGAGCTGACATTTTCACCAAACCTCTGGATGAAAGAAACCACCTGTTCTTTATAAATTAGCTTGGAATGATCAATGGAGAAGACTTAGTTTTGTTTTTGTCTTCACTCGATGAATTTGCCAAAGTTCGTCGAACGGAGTTCGACGAACTGGGGAAAGTTCTTGAGATATTCGTCGAATGGAGTTTGACGAACTCTCTGTGAGTGAAGTTGTTTTCATCGAACGAAGATCGACGAATCTACTTCAGAAAACTTTCGCCGAATAGAGCTCGACGAAATGTCTTCAAATCTTCAGACTGAGCTCGACGAATTGTTTAACTCTAAATTATTTGGTCGACTTCAGATCAAAGAATTTCTTAATTTTCGTGAAATGGAGTTTGTCGATTCATATTCTGGAAAACCTTATATCTAGGTTTTCTTCGACCTCCGTCCCGCGCTTTTAGTTCCTTTGCACTTTATCTTCGTTTTTCTCTTGCAGGTGCTTGCTCTCATGGCGATTCTAGTGGGAACTCTTGCAGCAATGAAATTCGACACCGGGTTTGATGTCGATTTCGACTCCTTCCAACACTCTGACCCCATCTTCCTAGATATCCTGCAACTACTTGAAGACCAACAACTGAAGAATTTGCTGTTAACTAGAATCAAGATATCTGCCACAAAAATCAGGGAATGGGTGCACACCTCTGCCACAAAAGATGACAATACTATGACCGGTACTATATCCGGTAATGCTGTTTCCCTAACTCCCACCATTCTCACCGAAATTTTTGGATTAAACAACGGTGAAGAGGATTTAGAAATGGATACTGAAGAATATGATGAGATGCAAAGTGTAATGGGTTATTCTGGACAAACCCCAAATAAGTTATTGAAGAAATAATTATCTGCAGAGTTCAAATTCTTAGCAGATATTGTAGGAAAAGTGTTGCTTGGCATGCACACTGCTCATGACTACATCACCATGCACCAATTCCTGGTTATGTGTGCTGTGGTCAATAAGAAGAAAGTAAACTAGGATCAAATCCTGTTTGATCTGATAAAGAAAAAAGAATAATAAAAAGGAAGTCTGTTTTGGATGAATATTAGGGATCTTCTTAAAAGAAAAAGCTGCTGAATCCCTGGTCTCCCAGACCATATTCATAAATGACAGCAAGAGGCTCATATGTGCCCTTTTTAGCAAGTGGGAGAGGACCATCACAAAGCCCTCCAAGGCTTCCTCCTCCACCAGGGCTTCTGAAAGTACAAGGGCTGATCCAGCCACTTCCCACCCTTCTGAAGAGATCCCTCCTACACCTCCATCATCTTTCACCATTCCTCCTATCCAACAAACCCAACAACAAACCCAACAACAAACACAACAACAATAACAACAACCACAACAACCTGTTCATGTTCCTACTCTAGCTACATCTCCTGCCATCTCTCCACCAATAGATCTTACTGACATCCCCTCTTCCCCTATTCAGGAATATCATCAACCCTCCCCTTCTCCATCACCTCAATAAACCCCACCTCAGTCCCCCCATGATACACACATTCCATCACCACCTTCATCTACTCACCCCTCATTTGGAAACCATCCCATTCTTTACTCTACCTACTTCCCCTCCTCATACTTCCTCCCTTCCAGATATCCACATGCAAGATGCTCTCCCTCCTACTCCACCATCAAATTCCATTCCTCCATCTGTTTCCACTCAAACACCCTCCATTCCACCATCTGCAAATCTACCCTTGGAACCCTCCACCATTTCATCTCTTATTGCACTGCTTACTCCTCTCCTCAAAAATGTTATAGCAGAGACCATTACACCTCTTGTTACTTCTATATCCTCCATTACTGCTCAAAAATGCTCTCTCTGCTGCCCCCTCTTTAGTTAGGGGCCTGGCTCCAGTTTACACTGAAACCAGGCAGGGGGAGATACTTAATGAAGAAGCAACAACAGCAGTATCCCCAGCAGCAGTACCAATAGCAGCAACAACTGAATTAACACCAGAACGAGCAGCAGTAGTAGCATCAAAAGCAACAACTGATGCTGATGATGAATTATTTGATTTTATTCAATTTATTGAATCAGATATTGAAATAGATACTATGGATGATGAGACTGCCACAGAAGAAATAACCACTGTTGGTGATTATATTATTAATCCCACAGTAGATCTTTTCAATTTGTTGAAAGTTTTTGATACAGCTTACTTCCACATACTTCCAGAAGACAACATTAAGCCATCAATGGCTATAGTACTATACACCTCACCAATAAGACCCAAAGTTGCCAAGCAACTCAAGGCCATTTTTGTTGTTCCTAAAGCTCCAGCCATTCCATCTCCTCCAAGAGCTGTTTCCCCCATTGTTTCATCCCCTACAGCAGCCATTTCTACCCCAGTTTTTGTAATGGATGATTACCCATGCCTGATCTTGTTGCCTTGATCATGGCTGATATAGAGGAAGAAAATAAGACAGTTGTTGAAAGCACTATTATTAATAGCTCTCCAGCTCCTTCTCCAGCTCCAGTTGCAGCTCCTCCTCCAGCTCCCTCCCAGCCAGAGAAACCTGAAATATCTGCTGAAGCCTTAAAAGCATTAAATGCATTATTTGATAACCCTTAGGACTCCACTGATGATGATGAGGATGCAAATGAGGACTCAGATGAAAAACCTAAGAAAAAGAAAGTTTCTAAGAAGAGGAAAGCTCCTCCACCTTTTGCTCCAAATCCCAACCCAGAAAATGACACACCTTATTACATACTCCAGAAAATTACTCCATATGAGGGCATGCCAGCTTGGATGTGGCTGTCCAAAAATGAACAAAAAGAAAAGAAAAGAAGCAGAATATATTCTCCACCTCCACAAAGATTCAGGAAGGATCCTCCTCCACCTCCTCCTCCAGCTGCTGGTGCTTCAGGCACAACATCTCAAAGGTCTACCTAGTTTCAAACATACCAAAGACATCAGGGTAGATCTTCATCTTCGGGAAGAAGCCAGCAGAGACATTATTCATCTGATAAGCAGCATTAACAACAACAGGAGCATCAACAACAAAAATAACAATAACTCCCTGAACATCAAAAAGCTGAAAGCTCTAACAGAACTGCTTCCCCTGTACCATTTGAAATTCCTGAAACAGCTACAACAATAAGGATGGCTAGGTTCTAGGAACTAGTTGGCCTTTCCATGATCAATAAAGCTAGAGCTGAAGGGAAGGATACATCTGAATACACAACAATGTCCAAGTACAGGAAGGAAGAGTTAAACAGGCTTGCTAAAGCTAATAAATTTTTCAATGTTGATGATTATATGAAACTGCATCCAGAAGTAGTAGTGCCCAGGGCTACAACTCTAAAAATCATAGGGGATGCTGACATGACTATGACAAAGGTGCAAGCTGCTGATCCCCACAGGGAAATCATATTCACTCAATTTGGAGAGAAAGGCAAAAAGGAGAAGCAAAACGAGAAAAAGCAAAAGAAATGATACTTGAACTATCTTTAATATTTCTGAGTTAGTTTGAAAACTGCTTTTTAAATTTCCTGATACAAAGCTTATTGTATATATATCTGCTGCATATACTAATTTTTCCTGCCAGATATATATTTTCCTGCTTCACAAATTTTTATTTCATTATGAGTCTGTAATTAGTGACCTCACCCAAATAGGGGGCGATTGTTGGATCCCTAGTTTGATTTGGGCTAGGTTCACTAATTTAGGATCATCTGACCCAATATGTAAAGCAAGGGTCATGGTTATACCTTAGAGTATAGGCCAAGTCCTTAGAGTCAACACTACATGGACCAGCCATCAACAGACTGCATAAAGACTCAAGACTTAGAGAAATATCAACTCTCAGAAAATGAGTTCGACGTTCGTCGAACTCAGGTCAATGAAAGTCGTGCTCAGCTTGACGATCTCAGAGAAAATTCTCTGAGCTGAGCTCAACGAACTTGGGACTCAGGTCGACGATTTATGGACACTACTTCAACATTTCAAGTACAGAATTTCCCTGAACTCCACTCGACGAACTTGGTATTCAGGTCGACGATCTATGGGAATTCTACTTCAACATCCTATTCCAGAAACAAGTAAATATTCTAAGTACAGGATCATACTCCAGTCGACGAATTCACCTTCTCAGCTCGACGAACTTAGACCACATTCCTGATAAAGCTTATCTAGCAATTAGAAGTTCTTAGGTCGACAAATCTAGTTCTCAGGTCGACGATTTCTGGCAACTCCACTTCAACATTTCATTCTAGAGACATCTAAAATATTCTATGTCCAGAAACACTTTGCTGAACTCCAGTCGACGAAATTAGATTATCAGCTGGACAAACTTCATGCATAGAATTGACAAGATTATAGAGAAAGCAGTAGTCTGTTCTTAGGTCGACGATCTTGGATCTCAGCTCGGCGAACAACTATTATCAGATCAACGAACTTAAATTCTCAGCTCGACGAACTGTGGACTCAGCTCGACAAATTTTGTTCTCTGTTCGACGATTCCATACTTAGTTATTTTCATCCATCTGTCCTTATTCTATTACAATAATTCCTGAGTAATTAATGCTAAAATATTCTCTGAATATTACCGTTAGACAGGGCATTGATTATGGTATTCTTCAGGATTATTGCTTGCTGATTTTCAATGGGACGGTGGGGGAAATCATTCAATGCAAAATATTCTCCAGGCCGTCAACAATGATTGCATAAGAATTTCAAAAGGAAGATAATATAGAAAATACAAAAAGGGATTTTCCATCTCTTTCTTAGACAGACAGTCAGTTTGTTATTCAAGGATCAAGAATCTTCTACTTCTCACTCTCTCTCTTTCTCTCGACAGCACTCTGAGACAAAAAGAAATAGAAAGCTGATACAAAAAAGAAGCCCTAACTAGAGAAAGAACATCAAGCTGAAGAAGAAGAAGAACAGCTAGTCCAAATCAAGAGTCTTCTTCTATCTTCTGTTAGAACTCTTCAAAGGATAACAAATCTTATATCTGTCAAGGAGTTCCTGGAGTTCATCTGGTTAAAGCAATAATTTGAAGGCCTATCATCCTGAAGCAAAGCTCCATCTTTCCTGAACCATTCAATATCTCAGGGGGAGCCCTTGCTAACATCAAATCCACAAAAGTCTTCTCAGTTGTTTTGAGAAAGAGGAGACATAATCAATCTCTCATCCCCCACTGTATAAAGGGTTCTTAACTCCCTTCAAAAGTTATCTCTGGTTGCAAGTCACCTGATCAATAGACTTGAGTTTTGGTTTTTGAGCACCTGATCAAAAGCTCATTGGTGTCAGGCACTTGATCAAAAATCTGAGTGGATTCCTACTAGGGTGGTAGAAGAGTGGATTTACCCAGGTTGGGGAACCACTATAAATTTCTTGTGTTGTCTGGTTGCTCTTTTCTTTTGTTTCTTGCTGTGGTTGTGATAGTTAGGATTACTGTGTTTGTGCTTTAATTTAATTCCTACAGCACTAGGACTAGATTGAAGTAGTTAGAAAATTTTATAAAAAAACCCCTAAATACTCTATTCACCCCCTCTAGAGTATTTCAGATCTAACCCCTCACTTTCAAATTGGTGAATTAACATCCAATCATTCGATGTAAATTGCCCATCTCGATCACTAATGATGCTATAGGGAATACTGTGCAATATTACTATGTTGTTAATATAGAGCTTTGCAAAAGTTTCCACTGAATTATCACTCCTATTCGGAATGAAGTGTGATACCTTTGTCAATCGATGTACGATCCCCTGGACAACATCGTTTTCGTGTTGTGATTCTCGGTAAACCATGTATGAAATGTTAGTGTTACCATTTTGATCTGGAAGTGATCAAGCATGTAGTCTCACTGACAGCTCAATATGAGCCTATCAGGGTTGCATATAAGATCATTTGAGGAATTTGGAGGAATGGATTATGTTGGTCTTACTCACGTGAAGAGTAGAAGACCAAGTATTGGCAGGCTTTGAGTGTGTTGAGACCAAGCACAACCAGGCATTGAGTGCGTCGAGACCATTCGATGATTCGTCGAGTCAAGTGTTGATTCGTCGAGTCGAGTGTTGATTCGTCGAGTTAGGAATTGAGTGCGCCGAGACCACTCGACGATTCATCGAGTCAAGTGTTGATTCGTCGAGTCTGGCATTGAGAGCATCAAGTCCACTCAACGCTTCGTCGAGTTAAATGTTGATTTGTCAAGTCCAGTGCCGAGGCCACTGCCAGGCATTGAGTGCGATGTATCCACTCAACGATTCATCGAGTAAATGGTTGAATAGATGAATTATATTCCATTTGCCATGGGTCTGTCGATAGCAATGACTTCTGTTGTTTATCCCATTGGGTATAAATAGAAGATGTCTAGGGTTTTACGATAAAGAAGCTCTAAGCCGATAGTCGTGAAGCGTAAGTATGAAACCTGAGATGAAATGGCCGACAAAAATCATTTCCGAAAAACCCGATCCCGTCTCCGTCGCTCAGCCCGTTTCCGGCGCCCGTTGTCATCGCCTCTTCTAGAGTAGATCTAGTAGTTTGTGAAGACGCATATTGCTTTCCTCTAACCTAGATCTTGTGCGACAAGAGTCTAAGGTTTCTCCCATTCATATGGATCACCTGTAGAGGTGTGGATACATATCTGCGCTCGAAACTCTAGCTGCTTGTGTCCGCCGATTTTCTTGGAGCATCTCGATTGAGTAGAGATTCAATCCTACAAAGGTAAATTTTGATTTACAACATTTTACTTCTTGATCAATGTTCATCGCAAGATCTATTTATTTTAGGCTTTTCTTGTTCCTTATTCCGCTGTGCACAGGTGTTATGTCGTATAGAAAAACCCATTAATGGTATCAGAGGTAGGTTTAGCGATGATCATTATTTCAGAAGTTGCTAAATCCATTGCGTGTAGATCTGGAAATTTAGAAGTGTTCTAAATGCCCAAATCTATTCTTGGAACCCTCCCAAAAATGCATGTGATTTCTTTGTGATATCCTTGTTACTCCTTAATAGTAATCATCCCTCTTGTTGGTTTGTGAAACTATATGTGTTAGATTTTGAATCTCACGTAGAGAGACGAGCTTATCTACTGTGTAAGTTGAGTTTGTGTTTCACATGTCCAATGCATGTAAATCTGAAGATTTAGAAGGATTTTAGTTGTTGAGATTTAGCCCAGTTCGTCAAGTGTTGATGATTTTTCTTGTGCACAATTGAGATGCATTTGGATAGTGAATGTTGTAAGTTTTATTTTGTGGATGTGCACATTGGTTAATTGTTAACCATGATTAAGTGTTAATCAATTATCTTAAAAGTCCCTTACGTAATATTATGTATTCGGATGTCTTCCAATGAATGACACTCTTCCTGCCTCGATCAATGAAGTGTGGGCTTGACAAAGCAAGGTGCATTAATCTATCTTGGCAAGGGTGTGAGCGGATAATTGTGATATCCCATTGTCGACATCGGGTTAAACATAACTGGGTGACCTCAAAGGTTGAGTGCCCAGAGGCATAGTGTTGGCATGTACCATATGATGGATGCGATTAAAGTGTTATTCACCAACCATACAAGAGTTGCATAATGATGCAATCAACGAGTGTTGCCTATCTAAATAGCTACATTGTGAGAGAAAAACCAAAGCTGACTCATCCTATTGGTGAAATACAGATCTTGTCCAATAAGTGAGTAGCTCGCATTAACTGTCCAAATTGATATTGTGGGTTATCAGTTTGATTAAAATAGTGGGAGTAATTTTAATTAAAGTCCTAATTGAAATAATAAAATGTTTTTTGAAATGTAGTTCTGAGTTTTTCCTTTGCATAAATCCTTGTAAAATTTCCATGGCAAGTTGATCTCACTCCACCCTGTCCCTCAGAGCCATCCTTGAGAAGGAGAAACTGAGCGGGACAAATTATTTGGACTGGTATAGGAACCTGAAAATTATTCTCAGGCAAGTGCGTAAGCTCTTTGTCTTGGAAAAGGAATCCCCTAAAGCGCCAATCGGGAATGTGTCCCGAGTTGATAAAGATGCTTATAAGAAGTACCTAGACGACTGCTTGAGTGTCGAATACCTCATGCTGGCAACCATGAACTCTGAGCTTCAGAAGCAACATGAGAACCTGGGTTGTAAGGAGATTGACGAGCACCTTAAGAAAATGTTTCAAGGGTAGGATCGCCAAGAGAGGTTTGACATCACCAAAGTATTGTTTCAGTGTAAGATGGGAGCTTGAGACTTGGTAGTGACTCACATACTCAAGATGATTGGTTTTATAGAGAACCTTGAAAGACTAGGTTTTCCTCTGGGCCAAGAGTTGGCTACAGACCTGATCCTTCAATTATTACCAGACTATTACAAGCAGTTTGTCTTAAACTACAATATGAATGAAATTGACAAGACACTGTCCGAGATCCGAGACATGTTGAGAATTACCGAGATCAATATGAAGAAGGCCAAGCCTGCTAGCCCCATACTGATGGTACATAAAGGTAAGGGCAAGGATAAGGGTTTCAAGAAGCCTAAGGTTGTCTTAAGTCATCTCTTGAGCCTAAGTATTTAGCACTGAAAAAGAAAGGCTTGACAAAGGATGGTAAATGCCACCACTATGGCAAGGCTAGTCATTGGAGGAGGAACTACTCTGTACAACCCCATATTCGCTGGGTGGGACCAAGATCCCCTAAGGACCCAGATTGGGCTAGCTTTGGGCACACAATTGGATCAAGTAAGAAAGAGGGTGGGAGGGCTCTCGCCATAAGTAGGGGGAAGGCTCTCGCCCTTGGGGTCAAGAAATGCCAGTTTGTCGAACGCAATTTGTCGAGCTGAGAATGTAATTCGTCGAGCCGAGCCTTCGACTTAAGGTTATTTTCGTCGAGCAGATTTTAGGCTCAGGCCATGGCGAAACCAGGGCGGGCGGGAAGGCTCCTTCACTGGGTAGGATCAGGGGCTCGCGCCTCAAGATTGTGGAAGCCCATCGACCCTTGGCGTTGAGTGATGCCTCTCCACTCAACGTCCCTTCAGTCTTTTGGTTCCTGCCTGGGGTAGGCGGGAAGGCTTGCGCTCGGGGCAAGACGAGTTCCCGCAGAGCTCAGCAGAAAGAGCATCCGCCAGGTGGGACCCAGACCTGAAATTACCTAAATACCTCTGGTCTGCATTCAGGTCCTCAGAACAGTAGAGTATGGCTATTGACAGACCAACCCATGGGCATTTTAGTAATTTTAGGGCAGCAAAAGTACACTTTTTGCAGACCAAATATTGAAAATCTATAAATAGACCCACATGATACCTCAGAAGGAAGATTTTCCTCATACTCTCATTTTGCCTGCTAGCGCTTTTTGAGGTACTCCTAACCCAACAATTGGCTTTGCAGGGGAAGTGCTCAAAGAACTTCCCGGTTAATGGAGGGATCTCCCAACTGAGGCTTAGGGTCAGTTTCCAGTTCTTTGTGGACAGTCTTGGGTCGGGGTTTGGGAGAAATAGGTGTCATCTACATACCAAGGTCCAAACTCTCGTTGAGCCCAGTTTTTGGCTTCAACATTTATGGTGCGGTGAGCGTATGCCATGGCTGATACAAGAAAATCTCTAGTCAAGTCTCATGGATGGTGGTGAAGGAGAAGCAGCTGGCTCGAGAGGTTCTCCCTCTCAGGGAAGTGGAGTGACATTGGGGATATTGGAGGACTTCAGGCGAGAAGTCTTGCTGACCATCCACTTGGCCTTCTTAGCAAGAGGCGAGTGAGAGACTCCTCAGGTCCCGGTGGCGGCTGCTCCATCATTGGGTGAGAATGCTTCTGGACAGAGCCCCGAGAAGGAGGTTCCGGCAGAGACGGCAGAAAGGGATGTCCCCATACGGGAGCTGTTCTCGGGACAGACCAGTGTGAACAGGGCAAGCGAGCCGAGATCACGTGATAAGCCCTCTTGGCAGGCAGAGGGCTCCTTCAGTGAGCTCATCATCTCAGCTCCGGTTGCGGAGGTGTTCTAGGAGCCTGACATGACCTACTATATATGGAGGGATGACCCCACGCAACATGTG
Organism: Platanthera guangdongensis; assembly: GCA_039583875.1. Lineage (NCBI taxonomy): Eukaryota > Viridiplantae > Streptophyta > Magnoliopsida > Asparagales > Orchidaceae > Platanthera > Platanthera guangdongensis. The sequence goes on from CM077162.1 coordinate 162,724,489, forward strand.
CAGTGATTTGAAGATGTCGTCTCCATAAGGTAAATGTCGGATGCCTTCAAGTGTAGGCTCTTCTCCATCACTCTAAAGGAGAAGGCCAGGGATTGGTTCCACCAGTTGCCTACAAGTTCGATTTACTGCTTCGAAGATCTGCGATGCGGGTTCTTGCTAAGTTTCTCAACGTCCAAGAAGAGGAAGAAGGGGGCGGAGAGCTTGTTTGCCATCAAGCAGAAGCCAGAGGAGATGCTGGGATACTATGTTGATAGGTTCCAGGAGGAGATTCTGCAGGTTCAGGAGATACTGGGGTATACAGTGATGCTTTCCTTTACCCTGGGGTTGAGGTCCAGCTTCTTTAGCATGGAGCTGAAGAGAGTTCCCCCACTCTCCTTCAAGGAGCTGATGGAGAGGGCAGCGAAGGAAATAGAGATCGAGGCGGCCAATCTGGCATTTGACAGGAGGTTGGCCAAGTTAGTGAAGGATGATAGGAAGGAATTAGGAGTAAGGAGGCAAAGATAGCAGAGAGAGGAGAGAAGAAGAGAGAAACCCCGAGGGCTGGGGCAACAACAAGGTTGGGGGCCGCGGGAGCCGAATAATAGGTTTGGTTGGAGTCCCTAGGAAGGTCACCCTCAGGGACAGGGTGGTGATTTCCAAGTCAGGGATAACCACCACGAGCAAAGTAGGTTCAACCAGCTGGCCTGGAGGCAGGGACAGAGGGTCCATCTCCCGCCGCAACAGGAAGCAATTGAGATAGTGAGGGGAAGAGGAGGAAGGAGAGGAGCACGGGGAGGATCTAGGAGGAGAGAAGGTAGGGTGGTGTTGCCCTTCTGTGACTTTCACAAGGAGGTGGGTCATGCAACAGCCACCTGCCCGGAATTTCTAGAGATGAGGGTGGCCATGTGGCAGGCCCAGCAGTAGCCCCCATGAGGATTGAGGAAATTCTGTAAGGAGGAGAGGATTGAAGCCACCTATAAGGGGAGATTCCAGACTATATATCGAAGGAGTGTCGCCTCGACCTCCCAGACCCCCCCCCCACCAGAGGAAAAAAATCACTTTCTTGGTGAAAGACATGCCTGACTACGAAGACCCGTTTTGAGACGCCTTGGTGATACAGACCACAATAGAGAATTTCACGGTCTCACAGATTCTGGTGGACAACGGGAGCTCGGTGAATATAATCTTCAAGAAAGCCTTTGACGAGATGAAGGTGGAAGCTCGGAGGGTTCTAGCCTCAGATGGACCATTGTTTGGGTTCTCAGGGGAACGGAAGGAAGTTAAAGGAGGGGTGGGGCTGCATGTGACGTTGGGGAGGGGGTATCGAGGAACTGTCGATTCGTCATCGTTGACGCTCCGAGCAGCTACAACACAATATTTGGGTAGCCTCTCATCAACGCCTTTCGTTGCATTCCCTCCTTATTCCATCAGTGCCTAAAGTTCAGCAGCGGAGGAGTACAAGTCAGGATCAGGGGTGATCTGAAGGTGGAGAGGCAGTGCTACATGACTGCCGTCAATACCATATCTTGGATGGCGGAGGCGGAGGAGCTAGAAAAGGAGATTGTGAGGGAAGAGGAGGCTGCGGTGGAAGAAGAAATGAACCTAGATGAGTCCGGGGAGAAGATTGAAGAGGAGGCTGTGGGGAAGGAAGTAGTGAGCCTAGGTGAGGCTGGGGATGAGATTGAGGAGGAGGTCGTGGAGAAAGAAGAGGTGAGCCTAAGTGAGGCTGTATAGAAGTAAGCAGAGGAGCAAGGGGTAGAGGAAGAAGCGGAGGGGGAGACCTAGAGGTGAGAAGAAGTAGAGTTGTCTGGGGAAGGACTGTTGGAGGCGATGGAGGTCGAGAGAGTAAAAGGTGAGGAGGAGTTGGGAGGAGAAGAGGAAAGGGCCGGCAAGGAGTAGTCTCAGTTGGATCCAGTGGAGGAAGTCGTCGAGATGGAGGTCATCAGCAGGGAATGGAAGGTAGAGAAGGTAAGGGTCAGTGGGGCTTGCGCCCCAAAGACCAGGCAAGGATGCAGGAGTGTATCCAAAAGAATGTTGGCATCTTTGCCTGAACCGCGACAAACTTGCCGGGTATTAATGTTGATGTGGCTTGCCACCACCTGAACCTGGACCCCAAGACACATCTCATTCGCGAGAAGATGAGGACCATCGCCACCAAGCTGGAGGATCCCATCCGCGAGGAGGTGAAGAATCTTCTCGATGCAGGTTTCATCTCGGAGATCCAGTACCCAGGTTGGGTCTCCAACGTGGTAATGGTAAAGAAGGGTGATGGAAAGTGGCGCATGTGTGTAGATTTCTCTTTATTAAATAAATCATTCCCTAAGGATTGCTACCCCCTACCTCAGATCGACACGCTAGTTGATTCAGCCGTCGGCTTTTCTATTATGAGTTTTTTGGATGCTTTTTCAAGTTATCACCAGATCCGCATGCATCCCCCCGACGTCAAGGATGTCTCTTTCATCACAAGGGAGGGATGCTTCAGCTATACAATGATGCCCTTCGGGCTAAAGAATACGGGGGCTACATACCAGCGAATGATGGACCAGGTGTTTAAAAACCAGAGGGGAAGGAACCTAGAGGTCTATGCCGATGACCTCATGGTAAAGAGCAGGGATGTGGGTTCACACCTGCTTGACTTAGAGGAGATGTTTGCGACCATGCAAAAGTTCAAGATGAGGATAAACCACCAAAAAGTGTATCTTCGGGGCAAGCAGAGGCAGGTTCCTCGGACATCTTCTAACCCCAGCGTGGGTCGAGCCTAACCCGGATAAGGTGAAGGCCATCGTGGAATTGGAATCACCTCGCAATGCTAAGGATGGTCAGCGTTTAACGGGTAAGCTAGTCGGGCTGAGTCAATTTCTCTCTCGTGTCGAGAGGAAGTGCTCACCTTTCTTCAAAATGCTTCGGGGGAATAAACAGTTTGAGTGGATGGAGGAATGTGAGGAGACTTTTCGGGGATTGAAGGATCAATTGTCCCAAGCGCCTCTCCTACAGAGCCCGAAGGAGGGGCAGGACTTAGCCTTGTACCTTGGGGTAGGGGCTGAGGCTGTGAGTTCTGTGTTGGTAAGAGAAGAAGGGAAGACACAGTTACCCATCTATTATGTCAAGAGGATCTTAAAGAAGGCTGAGCTATGCTACCCCATCTTAGATATGTTGGCTTTCTCCCTGATCATCTCGGCCAGGAAGCTCAGGCCATACTTTTAAGCCCACTCAATCAAGGTGGTGACCTACAACCCACTGCGCAAGATCTTTGAAGGGGTGGAACACTCAGGGCGGTTGGACAAGTGGTCCATTGAGCTCAGCGAGTTCGACGTCTCTTTTGTACCATGGATCTCCATCAAGGTGCAGACGGTGGCTGACTTCTTGGCCGACTACATCATAGAGATGGAAAGGGAGGAAGCGCTGCTGAGGGAAGCATGGAAGATGTACGTTGACAGAGCCTCGGGGAAGCATTCCCTTTGGGGAGGGGTAGTGTTGGTGAGGCCTCAGGGAGTCACCATAGAGCAAGTAGTGGTGCTGCACTTCGCGGTCACCAACAACCAGGTGGAGTATGGGGCTGTCATAGCCGGGTTATGGTTGGCTAAGGAGCTCGAGATCATGACGTGGAAGTGCTCACAGATTCACTGGTGGTGGCATCCTAGATCAGGGGAGAATATGAAGCTCGAGAGCCTATCCTCTAGAGGTACTTGTCCATGGCGAGGGTAATCATTTGTGGGTTCCGAGCATTCTTAATTCTGCATGTCCCTAGAGAAGAGAATGAAGCAGCAGACCAATTGGCCAAGTTTGGACCCCGAGGAGTGGTGGGGGGGGGGACCTTTACCGAGCTATTTCATCCAGCAATTGAGGAGAGGGAGTTGATGGAAGTGGATCGGCGACCCTCGTCGGTGGATCCCTTCGTGACCTTCTTCACCACAGGAAACCTACCCGAAGGGGTCAAGGAGGCAAAGGGCTTCCGGCATAAAGCGGCCCACTATCTTATGCATGAAGGGAGCTTTCATCGGAAGATGCTATCGGGCCTTTTGGCCCGATGCGTGGCGGAGGAAGAGATCCCAAGGATTTTGGAAGAGGTGTACTCCGGGGAATGTGGTAGCCATTCAGGAGGTAGAGCGTTGGAGGCAAGGGTGGTCAGACAGAGATACTTCTGGCCCACCCGGAGGAAGGATGCGGTAGAATTTGCGAGGAGGTGCCAAAAATGCCAACTCTACGCCTTCCACTAACTCTTGCCCGCTCCATGGCTTCGAAGCATCATGATGCCTTGGCCTTTCGTCATATGGGGAATGGACGTAGTCGGATCGTTTCCTCCGGCGAGCGGGCAGAGAAGGTTCCTCTTGGTTATGATAGACTACTTCTCAAAGTGGCTGGAGGTGAAGGCGTTGGCCAAGGTAACCTCCCAGGTTATCAAAAACTTCATTTGGGGAGAAATTATCTGTAGGCACAGGTTGCCTCAGGCCATTATCACGTACAATGGACCATAGTTTGCAAGCGAGGAGTTCATAAGCTTCTGCACTCAGCTGGGTATCGACCTCAGGTTTGCCTCTGTTCACCACCCCAGTAGCAACGACCTGGTGGAGGTGGCAAACAAAATTATAGTGAACCTGTTGAAGAAGAAGGTGGAGAACCTAAGGGGGGTTGGGTGAAGCAGCTCCCCTTAGTGTTGCGGGCTCTGTGAACAACCCCAAACACGATCACTGGCAAAACCCCCTTCAAACTCTCGTATGGGTGTGAGGCGCTCCTACCCGTGGAGTTTGAGGTCCAATACCCATGGGTTGCGGCCACAGATAAAGGAGGCGAGGCATGGAGGGAGGCAGATAAAGCGGAGCTATGACTCTCATTGGACATGGTCGCCGTCAGGGAGGAGGAGATCAAACAAAGGATGTCCAAGTACTTCGACAAGCATGTCAGAATAAAGCAGTTCAAGGAAGGGGACCTAGTGTTGAAGAAGGTCGATGCCACAGGAAGGTCGGCGGCCGTTGGTATGCCCAACCCCAAATGGGAAGGACCCTACATTGTAGAAAGGGCCCTGGGGTCATGGGGATACCTCCTCCAGAATGTGGAAGGGGAATCCATGAGTCATGCTTGGAGAGGTGACGACCAGAAGCGCTTCTACCCTTAGTGGGGGACAAGATTATAAATGTTATTTTTAATAAATTCTTCGAATTGTCTCATGATTGGTTTATTTTGAGAATTGGAAACAGAGGTTGGTAGCTTTCAAGACCGCGAGAGGATCCCGCTGCTCAGGCTCCCATTAACTGGCAGGTCTAGAAGGCGCACTCGGCCCCGAGTAGACCCACTGTCAGGCTCTCACTAGCTGGCAGGGCCGTAGGCTCGCCTGGGGGTAAGGGAATACCTCGAGTGGTGATTCCGCTACGCAGGCTCTCCTAGCTGGTAGGGATGGAAGACACGCTCAGCCCTGGTTAGACTCGCTGTCAAGGCTCTCATTAGCAGCGCATGGCAGTAGGCACACCTGTGGGGAAAGGAAGGGAGTTTGAAAACAGAATTGAGAAACAAAGCAAGACTCCGAGAGGATCTCGCTTCTCAGGCTCCCATTAGCTGGCAGGACTGGCAGGCACACTCGGCCCCGGGTAGACTCGCTGTCAGGCTCTCACTAGCTGGCAAGGCCGTAGGCTCGCCTGGGTGTAAGGGAATACCCCGAGAGGATCCCTCTGCTTAGGCTCCCATTAGCTGGCAGGACTGGAAGGCAAACTTGGCCCCGGGTAGACACGCTGCCAGGCTCTCACTAGCTGGCAGGGCCATAAGCTCGCATGGGGAGTAAGGGGATACCTCGAGTGGTGATTCCGCTGTGCAGGCTCTCCTAGCTGGAATGGCTGTAAGGCAGCTCGGCCCCGGGTAGACTCACTGTCCAGGCTCTCATTAGCTTGGCAGGGTAGTAGGCACACTTGCGGGGAGAGGAAGGGAGTTTGAAGAAAGAATTGAGAAACTAAGTAAGACCCTGAGAGGATCCCGCTGCTCAGGCTCCTATTAGCTGGCAGGTCTGGAAGGCGCACTCAGCCCTGGATAGACCCGCTGCCAGGCTCTCACTAGCTGGAAGGTTCGTATGCTCTCCTGGGGGGGGGGGGGGGGGGGGGTAAGGGAACACCTCGAGTGGTGATTCCGCTGCACAGCCTCTCCTAGCTGACAGGGCTGGAAGGCACGCTCGACCCAGGGTAGACTTGCTGTCCAGTATCTCATTAGCTGGGCAGGGCAGTAGGCACACCTAGGGGGAAAGGAAGGGAGTTTGAATAAAGAATTAAGAAATTAAGCAAGAGCCCGGGAGGATCCCGCTGCTCAGGTTCCCATTAGCTGGCAGGTCTGGAAAGCACACTCAGCCCCGGGTAGACTCGCTATCAGGATCTCACTAGCTAGTAGGGCCATAAGCTCTCCTGGGGGGTAAGGGAACACCTCGAGTGGTGATTCTGCTGCGCAAGCTCTCCTAACTGGCAGGTCTAGGGCCGGGGCCTCCTCCAAGCACTTCTCCTCAGACTGCAGCAACTGGTTCTCGCACTCGATGCTGGCCACCCTCGCGCGAGACAGCTTAGCTTCTGCGGAATCCTGCGAGACGGTCCGGTTAGGAGAAAAGCATATATATGTATAAATACTAAGAGGACGATAAATATTGAAGGATCCCGCTTACCTCGGTGGCCGAGCGAGAGGAGAGAAGTTGTTGGGCGGCTGCCAAGTCGGCCTTCAGGGTGGCCGCTTCAGCTGCAGTGGCATTCCTCGCCCTGAGCATATCAACAAAGTTGCGCTCGATGGTGAAGGTGCGGCGCCCAGCCATGTGCGAGAGAAGGACCACACGAAGCTGGGCCTGGGCAGCGTCAAGGATGAGGTCCTGGGTTATCATCCGGTCGAACGTGTCGGTGTCCTCCCTACCATAGAGGTCGTAAACTAGCACAAAGGCATCGCCAGAGCTTGAGTCCCGCTCCCTCCAGGTGGGGAGAAGTGTGGAAAGCATGATGAGGTTGGTGGTATGATCCCAATGGATCAAGGGCTGGCCCTCAGCATCCTTGTACCTCTCCTCGAAGCCTAAATTTCGATGCCCTTTCGGTACCGGCTTGTGAGAGGACTCAGCAGGGGTCTCGGCGGCAGGCTGGGAGGCACCCCTCTTGCCTGCAACTAAAGAGGTCTCAGAGGGGGCCTATGCGGCGGGCCGAGCCGCACCCGTCTTGCCCGCAATAGAAGGGGTCTCGGTGAGGATCTCAGCGAAAGCAGGTGCGACAGATTTACCCTGGTCTGTGACTGATAGCTTTGATTTTTTGAGTGGAGGGGAAGAATGGGAGCTCATATTCCGCTTCTAGGCACTTAGTGTGGAATAGGATCTCGACTCCTCCCGGCAAGCGGTGGCAGCGGACTTAGCAAGGGCCAGGGGTCGGCAAGTACCCTTGCCTTGTCGAAGGGTTGATGGAGGGGAATTTATTGCTCACCTGCGAGTCCCATAGTTAGTTAACCCTATCTCTCGAAATGAAATGTTGCAAGTCTAATCCAAAAAATTACCTTCGCTAGGAGTCACCGGTTGGAGGGAATCCAGGTCTCGCCGGAGGGAGGGGACGTCGAAGGCTTTCAATCCAAATAACTCGACAAGAGCACCCTCTCGCTCCTCGAGGGCGGGAGGCTTATAGGTTGTGTCGTCATTTTGAATGTACGCGAGGGGGAAGTTGCCGAAGTGTCCTGAGATGAAGATGAACCTTTCCACAAAGTGATGATGCTTGTTGGCGAGACCCGTCGTCTTCACTGACTGTTCCAAAAGGAATACTGACCCTCCCTTGTCCCGGAAGTTGAACAACTTCTAGAAGATAGGCAGACTGAACATGATCCTTTCCGCCCGCATGTAGCAGGAAAAAGACACCAGGAGGGAGATGGAATTAGGGTTGAGCTGGGCCAGCACTACCCCATAATAGTGCAGGGCCTGGCTCACTTCCGGCCAGATGGGGAGGCAGAAGCCCACCTCGAAGTGCTCCAAGGGGATGTAGAGCTCCCCGTCTGGCGCGAGGTTAACCCTGTCTTCGCTCCCAGGATTCCGCACGACGAACCTCGATGGGATGAAGGTCTGGGTAATCGTGTGGAATTCCGCCTGTGTGAACCGGTAGGGGTAAGGCATGGTCCAGGAAGGTCTGCGAGCACTTAGAGCAGTCTTCGTTCTCGCATGGCATCTTGATGGGAAAAAGAGAGGAGAAAAAGGTCAGGGTGGCGAGAGCCTTTGCGCTGCAAGGATCGACGAAAGCAGTTGACAGGGGGACAACGGTTCAGGATGAAAGAAATAAATGCTGAGAAGTAAATGAGAGGTGGATCAGTATATTTATAGAAGATACAGTAATTATGAGTTTTTTCTTAAAAAATACGCCGGGGGAACGGTCAACGAGTCAGCAAATCTGAACGTCTTGACTCCTCAATTTCTGTTCAGCCTTGTCAGCTCTCCTTGGACCGACAGGAAGCGAGAACCTCCAGGGAGGGATAGGGAAAAGACAAATGGTCGCAGCGCATGAGATGTGTGGAGTAAGGCATATGAGTCAGGCATTCGCAAAGTATCAAAGAGAACATGCAAAAAATAGATGGGAAGGATACAAATATAAAGGTGCTCTCGCTGGGCGAGAGTCCCCAAATAGTAATGATAAAAAATAATGATAAAAAATAATAATACTAATAATAATAATTATCTGTTGCCGAGAGGGGCAGGTGGTACAGAGGAGAAGGGTAGGCTGAGAATATGGGTAAATAAGAGGGTAGCCCTACAGGGCTCAGTACTGCAACCACCGCCAACGACCTAGTTCTCTCCTGCCAGACCTCAAAGGGACTCGAGGGTCGAAGAAGGCCGTCAGGGTGGTCAGCCCCTAGTTGTCTAGGCGGAGCTTATCTCGAATCCGGGCGACATGTCTTCCGAGGGAGGTTTCAGCGGAAAGCGTGTCTTGGGATTCTGCCCCACCAAGGAGTTAGGCGCAGTCCCACTCAATGATCGCCAGCCTCCGCTCCATCGTCTCATGGATTCTCTTCACTGGTGCTGAGTTAGCCCGTTGATGCCACGCGAGCTTCGACAGGACTCCCACAATCCTCTGCCTCCACGCCTTGTCGCTTCCGGAGGCCTCGAGAAAGTCCTCCATCTCGCCGGTAGAGGGGAGGGGCAAGTATTCCCATTCTTCTTCTTCTTCATCTTCGTCTCCTCCCCCTTCTGCTTCTTGCTCCTTCGGCTTTATAGGACATATTTTGGTCAGAATGGGAGGGGAGCGAAAAAAAAGTTGGGAGGCTCTTGCATACCTAAAGATTGATGGATACCCTGGTTGGCGAGAACGGCCGGCTGGCCCTCCGAGCTTTTTCCAAAAAGCAGATGAAGCGGCTTGCCCCGGCCCGGACAAAATGTCCTGCGCTCCAGGGTCTCGGTCTTGCCCAGTGGGGGAATAGAGTGAAAGTTAGGGTTAGACCTGATATACTATAGGGGGGGGTGAATAGAGTATCTTTAAAACTTTAACATTTTTTGCTGTTTAATAAAAACTACCGTGTTAGGAAACTATTTGATACCAAACTATGCTGTAAGGAAAGAACAGTCCTAAGATAAAATAATCTGCCACAGGCACAACATAATATAAAGTAACTAATCACAGACACAACAAGCCTAACTAGCACAACCACAACAAGAACAAAAGAAAAAGATGGAAACCAGACAACACAAGAATTTTATAGTGGTTCCCCAACCTGGGTACATCCACTCTTCTACCACCCTAGTAGGAATCCACTCAGGTTTTTGATCAGGTGACTGCCACCAATGAGCTTTTGATCAGGTGCTCAAAAAACAATCCAAGTCTTTTGATCAGGAGACTTGCAACCAAGGAATAACTTTTGAAGGGAGTTAAAGAACCCTTTTAATAGTGGGGGGTGAGAGAGTGATGGTGTCTTCTCTATCTCAAATACAACTGAGAAGACTTTGTGGATCTTTGATGTTAACAAAGCTCCGCCTGAGATATTGATTTGTTCAGGAAGGTTGGAGCTTTACTACAGGCTGAGTAGGTCTTCTATCTTTTGCTTTGAACAGAAGAGCTCCAGCAACTTCTTGACTGATGAAGTTTTGTTGTCCTTGAAGAAACCTGGAGTGAAGAATGAAGAAGACTCTTAATTTTGAATTGATATTCTTCTTCTTCTTCTTCTTCTGTATCTTGTGTTATTTCTCTGGTCTGGGCTTGTTACTTTTCTCTGTTACCGTATTATTGCTTTCAGTGTTTTGTATTTTTTTTGTCGTCTGTATCCTCTTGTTCTTTTTGTAGAAGGAAGAAGAAAAATCCTTTTAGATTTCCTATGAAATCTTCCTTCTGAATTTTGAATTTGTTTTAGCATTGATTGCTGACGGCCTTGAGAATGTCTGCATTGATTGATTTCCTCAACTGACCCTTTGAAAAATGGCAAGTAATAATCCTGATGAAGATCATAATCAATGCTTCGCCTAACGGTAATATTCAGAGAATATTAAGCATTGATTACTCATGACTTATTATAATAAAATAAGGACAGAGGGAGGGAAATATCCAAGTCTAGATCTGCACAGAAATCGTCGAGTAGAGAACAGAATTCGTCGATCTAGGTCCAGCGTTTGTCGAGCTGAGAAGTTATGTTCGTCGACTAGATAATTATTGTTCGTCGAGCTGAGATCCAAGATCGCCGACCTGATAACTGCTAACTGCTTTATCAAGAAACTTACTAATTCTGTACATCAAGATCGTCGAGCTAATAATCTAACTTTGTCGACTAGTGTTCAGAGAAATGATTCTTGGACTTTAGAATGTTGAAGCAGAGTATCTAGAAATCGTCGTCCTGAGAGCTAAGTTCGTCGACTTGAGAACTTATAACTGCTAATTGACAAAACTTGTCATAATTGTGATCTAAGTTCGTCAAGCTGAGAACATGAATTCATCGACTGGAGTTCAGTGAAATAATTTTGGACTTGGAGTGGTGAAATATAGTATCCAGGAATCGTCGATCTGAGAATCAAGTTCGTCGAGCTCAGCTCAAAGAATTATCTCTGAGTTCATCGAGCTGAGCACGACTTTCGTCGAGCTGAGTTCGACGAACGTCGAACTCATTTCCCGAGTCTTTGAAATTTTTCTAAGTCTGGAGTCTTCTGTAGTCTGTTGATGGCTGATCCATGCAGTGTTGACTCTAAGGACATGGCCTAGACTCTAGGACACAAACATGAACCTGACTATATAAGTTGGGTCAAACATCCTAGTTTAGTGAACCTAGCCCAAATCCAACTAGGGATCCAACAATCTCCCCCTATTTGGGAGAGATCACTAAATATAGACACAAATATTCACAAAGCAAGAAAAATATATCTGCCAAGAAATTTTAAACTATGTAGCAGATATATATGTACAGAAAGCTTTGTATCAGGAAATAAGAAAGCAGTTTTAAGATAACATAAAGAATAAAATTGTTCAAAATTTATTTCTTCTTCTTTTGCTCCTTGGGCTTAACCTCCTTAACTTTATCTCCAAGCTGAGTAAACTTGATTTCCCTATTAGGATTTGCTGCTTGAGTTTTGGTCATTGTCATATCAGCTGCAATAATGATATTAAGGGAGGTAGCTCTTGGCACTACAGCTTCTAGATGTTGTTTCATATAATCATCAACATTAAAGAATTTGTTAGCTTTAGCAAACCTGTTGAGTTCTTCCTTCCTGTATTGGGATAGTGTAGTGTAGTCATAGGGATCCTTCTCTTCAGCTTTTGCTTTATTAATGATGGATAGGCCAACCAATTCTTGTAACCTGGCCATCCTTGCAGTTGTAGCTGTTTCTGGATCTTCAAAAGGTACAGGAGGGGAGGCAGGTCTTTTTGGGCTTTCAACTTTCTGATGTTCAGTGATTTGTTGCTGTTGTTGTTGATGTTGCTATTATTGTTGCTGCTTGCCTGATGAATGCCTGTGCTGGCTGCTTCTAGAAGAGGAGAAGGACCTACCCTAATGTCTCTGATATGTTTGATATTGGGTAGTCCTCTGAGATGAAGAACCTGAAGCACCAGCAACAGGTGGAGGAGGAGGAGGGTCTTTTCTGAATCTCTGAGGAGGAGGTGAGTATTTCCTGCTTTTCTTTCTCTCTTTCTGCTGGTTCTTGGATAACCATATCCATACTGGCATGCCCTTATATTGTGTGATTTTTTGAAAAATATAATAGGGGATATCATTTATTGGATTGGGTTTTGGAGCAGGAGGTGGAGGGGCTTTCCTCTTCTTGGAGACTTTCTTCTTAGGCTCATCATCAGAATCCTCTTCATCCTCTTCATCATCAGAAGAGTCTTGAGGAGTATCATATAATGCATTTATTTCTTTCAGAGCCTCTGCAGATATCAAGGGTTTTTCTGCCTGGGAAGCAGCTGGAGGAGGAGCTGGAGCTGGAGCTAGAGAACTGCCCACATCAGTACTTTCAGCAACTGATTTATTCTCTTCTTCTATATCAACCATGATCAATTCATTAAGATCAGGCATTGGAGAGTCATCCATAACAAAAGTTGGAGCAAAAATGTCTCTAGGAGGGGATGCAATAATGAGGGAATCAGATTTTGGTGGAGATGGAATGGCTGGAGCTTCTGTAATGGCAAAACTAGCCTTTAGTTGCTTAGCAACCTTGGGGCTTATTGGGGAGGTATATGGGACTATAGCCAAGGATGACTTTATATTATATTCTGGAAGTTCATTTAAATAAACTGTATCAAATATTTTCAATAAATTCAACAAATCTACTGTGGGATTTATAATATAATCATCAGTAGTTGTTATTTCCTCTATTACTGTGTCATCCAAATCCATGTTAGACTCAATGAAATTAATTAAATCAAATAAATCATCATCAGCATCTGTATCTGATGCTGCTTCTTCCGCTACTGCTTTTTTTGCTGCTGCTGCTGCTGTTTCTGCTTTTTCTGCTGCTGCTTCTACTACTACTACGACTACTTCTTCACAGAGTATCTCCCCCTGCCTGGTTTCAGTAGATACTGGAGCCAGGCCCCTGACTGAAGAGGGAGGAGCAGAGAGAGCAGAGATTTTATCAGCAAGAGAAGAGATGGAAGAAGCAAGAGGTGAAATAGCCTCTGCTATAAGAGTTTTGAGGAGGGGAGTGAGAAGTGCTATAAGAGGTGGAATGATGGAGGGGTACAGTGGCATGAATGCACGATATGTCTCATTGGGGATAGAATGGGGGATGGGAGAGGATGGTGTAAGAGTAGGTATAGAGTCTTGCATAAGTTCATCTGGGGAAGAAGGAGTATGAAGGGGGGATGTAAGCAGATTGAATGATGGTAGGGAGGACAGATTGGAGAGGGGAATGTCAACCAAATGTGGTGGTAGTGGAGATGAGGGTGGTGATAGAACTGGTGTGTGACCTGGGGATTGAGTGGATGTATGAAAGTGAATATGAGTTTGTGATGGTGGTACTGGAGATGATGGAGTTGGTGTACCATGGGGGGGGGGGGGGGGCGATGGAGGTGAGGTAGGAAAGTGAATATGAGTTGGGGATGTATGTATAGGGGATGATGGAGGTGTGGGAGTATGGACTATGGTATGAATTAGGGTATGGGCTGGGGAGTGGAGTTGGTGTACCATCTGAGGATGGCTTGGGATGACTGGAGGAGATAGAGGTGGAGGAGGGATATCTTCAGCAGGGTGGGAAGTGGCTGGATCAGCCCTTGTACTCTCAGAAGGCCTGGAGGAAGAGGATGAAGCCTTAGAGGGCTTAGTGATGGTCCTCTCCCACCTGCCAAAGAGGGCACAAGTGAGACTCTTGGAGGCATTTATGAATATGGTCGGGGTGACCCGGGATTCAGCAACCTTTTCTTTAAGGAAGATTCCTAGAATCCTTCCAAAGTAAACCTACTTTTTGGTGTTCTTTTTCTTAATCAGTTCAAACAGAATCTGTACCCAATTCACTGGCTTCTTATTCACCACTGCACACATCACTAGGAATTGATGCCTAGTGATGTAGTCATGGGCTATATACTTTTCCAGCAGTACTTTCCCCACAATATCTGCTAAAAACTTATACTCAACAGATAAATATTTGTTTAGCAACTTGTTGGGGGTTTCTCCAAAATAACCCATCTTATTTAACATTTCATTAAATTCATCACAATCAATTTCCAGTTCCTCTTCACCATTTAGTAATCCAAAAATCTCTGTTAAAACTGCAGGGATAAGAGAGACTGCATTACCCGATATTGTGCCTGTCATGGTGTCTTCATCTGTTGTGGAGGAAGTGTAGACCCATTCCCTAATCTCATCTCTGGCCAACTTGATTCTGGTGGATATTAGATTCTAACTGCTGATCTTCAAGCAGTTTTAGGATGTCTAAGAAGATTGGGTCTGAGTGTTGAAACGACTCAAAGTCTACATCAAATCCAATATCAAATTTCATTGCCGCAAGACTGCTCGCTGGAATCACCATAGTGCACCTGCTAGAGAGAAACAAAGATCAAGTGCTATGGAACTGAAAGCGCATGACGAAGGTCGAAGAAAAACCTAGATATATGGTTTTTTAGAATATGAATCGACAAACTCCGTTCCACAAAATAAAATAATTCTTCGATCTGAGGTCGACGAAAGATTTTGTAGTTAAATAATTCGTCGAGCTTAGTCTGAAGATTTGAGAACATTTCGCCGAGCTCCATTCGACGAAAATTTTCTGAAGCAGATTCGTCGATCTCCGTTCGACAAAAATAACTTCACTCACAGAGAGTTCGTCGATCTCCGTTCGATGAATTTCTCTAGAACTTTTCATTGTTCATCAATCTCCATTCGACGAACTTTGAAAAATTTGTCGAGCATAGACAGAAATTAAACTAAAGCTTCTCCATTAATCCTTCCAAGCTGATTTATAAAGAACCAGTGATTTCTTTCATCCAAGGGTTTGGTGAAAATATCTGCTCTTTATAAGTCAGTGTAGATATAGACAAGTTTAATTTTGTATTTGTCTACACAGTCTCTAATGAAATGATGTCTAATGTCTATATTCTTAGTCCTACTGTGATGGACTGGATTTTGTGCTATGGATATAACACTTGTGTTATCACATAAGAGAGTTGAATTATTTAAGTTGAACCCATAGTCCAGGAGTTGATTCTGAATCCACAGCATCTGGGAACAGCAACTGCCAGCTGCAATGTATTCTGCTTCAGCAGTTGAGGTAGACACATATGACTGTTTCCTGCAGAACTAAGACACTAATCTCATACCAAGGAACTGACAAGTCCCTGAGGTACTTTTTCTGTCTACCCTGCATCCAGCAAAGTCAGCATCTGAGTATCCAGTTAGCTCAAATTCTGACTCAGTAGGATACCAGAGTCCTAGACTAGGATAACTCTTTATATATCTCAAAATTCTTTTTAGGAAAACTAGATGAGATTCTTTAGGGTTCACTTGGAACCTAACACAAAGACATGTGACAAACGTTATGTCAGGTCTACTTACTGTAAGGTATAGTAGGGACCCAATAATGCCTCTATATAACTTTTGATCAACATGTTTCCAATGTTCATCAGAATCTATTACAGCATTAGTGGCCATGAGTATTTTCTTTGCTGAGGCATCAGCCATCCCAAATTTTTTAATAAGCTCTTTAGCATATTTAGCCTGGGAGATGAAAATGCCATCAGGTAGCTGCTTCACTTGGATACCAAGGAAGTAGGAGAGCTCATCCATGCTACTTAATTCAAACTTAGAATGCATGAGGTCAAAAAACCTCTTGCATAGTTTGGAATCAGTAGACCCAAATATAATGTCATCTACATAAATTTGTATTAATAAAGTTTGATCCTTATGGTGCCTAGTGAACAATGTTTTACCTACAATGCCTCTAGTGAATTTATGCTTTATCGGGAAGCTAGCTAGGGTCTCATACCAAGCTCTTGGAGCTTGCTTTAGACCTTAAAGAGCTTTATGCAATCTAAAAACATATGAAGGATGGGTTGGAGAGATAAAACTTGGAGGTTGTTTAACATAAACCTCTTCTTTAAGTACTCCATTCAGAAAGGCACTCTTGACATCCATCTGATAGACCTTGAACTTCTTGTAGGCAACATAAGCAAGGAATATTCTGATTGCTTCTAACCTTGTAATTGGTGCAAAGGTTTGGTCATAGTCTATTCCTTCTTCTTGACTATAACCTTGAGCAACAAGCCTAGCCTTGTTCCTCACAATTACACTATGGGCATCGAGTTTGTTTCTATATACCCATTTAGTTCCAATGACTGGGTAGTCTTTGGGTCTTGGAACTAAATCCCAAACTATACATCTCTCAAATTGGTTGAGTTCCTCTTACATTGCAATGATCCAGTGGGGATCTTACTCAACATCTTTTATGTATTGGGGCTCAACTTGAGAGAGGAAACATGCATGCATCACATCTTGGTTGAGTTGATGCCTTGTCTACACACCTACTGTTATGTCTCCAATCACTTGAGATTTGGGGTGATCCCTTAGTGTGACAAGATCAGTGGGTAGAGTTGGTTCAACAACAACATTTGGAGTTAATTCCTCTTATGGAATAATATCTGTTGTTGAATGAATTTCAACTTCTTCCATAAGTTCTTCTTCACTGTCTTCTTCAGCTTATGGAGGTGATATAACCTCTTGTGGAAGGTTTAACTCTCCCAATTTCTCACATAAGTGAGGTACATGCTGTAACACCCCCTATCCGTTATATAGCATATAGCAGTAGGTCCGGACGGGGCCCGACGCCGTATACCACAGACAGACCGAGTGGTTTCTCAATGGCGACCATCCAACTAATAACCAATGTCCTACACAGAGTCATTCTAGCGGAAGAAATTTTAAAAGTTGCAAAACAAAGAACCCAGCACAAGCATGAATGTCCACTACAAAACCCAATAGGAATGAAGTACAATACACAAGTACAGTGGACTTACGACCTTACATTTGTTTACTCAAATTACATGTTTTGCAAACCTCGGCACGCAGGCCGGTCACACATGAGTAAAGCAAGTAAACACTTAATATTTAGTCCTTCGAGGGCCGGCTTAGCAACATGGACTTTTGCCCGCTATTTACTGCTTGGTCCTGTAGCACCTGCAAGCAACAACCCACCGCAACGGAGGCAAACAAAGGCAACGATCAGCTATGCTGACCAAATTATAACGATCCCGCCCCTAAACTCGGGGTGGCGATGCTCCTTCCCTGCACTTTATTAGCATAACCAAGCATTATAGAGTAATAACACTACATCACATGCGTAAGCACACACGGCCACACACCCCATGCTCTCAAGGCACATTCTCGGTGTACTCGGTCAAAACCGCGGTCTCACCACCGCCACTTGGACGGCACATCTCGTGAGCATTTGGGTCTTTCAGGCAAAAGTCACGTCACTTGAAAACATCGACAGCCTAATACATGACCTCTATTCCATCGGTAGGCCTCTAACACCGAACCGCATAGAGCAAGAATGGTTCCACTCAACCTTTTGCTCACTTAAAGTTATCGGCGCGAGTTAAGCTTCCCTGAAGCCCGTGAATCGAACACACAATATTACATAACCCAGTTATGTACAAGTTGGCTCCCAGGCCACCAAGACGGCAGAATCACGCATCTGCCCAGTTTTCCGGGTGCACCTCGAGGTTAGTCCCCAAGGCTCCTTGTTGCAATCTACAGCGTAGAAAACCCGAAAAACAACCAATTGCACGGAGTCTTCTCCGGCCATTTATGCAATGCAACATCACCGATCCAGACCAACTTGTCCGGGTAGGCTTCACACATCATGCTTATATTCATTCTCGATTATGGACTCTACAAGTACACGACGGGGACTATTCATGTCTACCCGAAGGAACGCCTCAACTCACCGCAAACTCGCAAGAGCGGGCTTCCTATGCAAAGAAAAAGAGGACTTCACATGTCCTAGGATGAGAATCGTTACCCTAGCATTTTTCCTTGGCGCCATGGAAATCTATGCGGATAAAAAGCACCGCAATCTCCTTGCCTCAGTAGACCTGAAGTCGGCTCGTGATTTGGAGCTCCGAAGCTCCGCCGGTGACCGGATCTAGCCTCCTTTCTTCTTCCTTGCACTCCCCTCTCTCTAGACTTTAGAAAGAGACTAAGTGAAAGAAATGAGGGATTTGAAACCCTATTCTCGGGTATATCCCAACATGAATAACCCCTAGCCGTTGGATTCCAAAACAAGGAAAAGAACGGCCACGATCCGGATCTGAAACCCAAAATCTGGGCCGAACACAGCCTATGACACGCCCGTGTCCAGGTCCATGTTCCCCATTCGCCGTCGAAACCGACGCGTCCCGAAAAGGACATGGGTTCTCGACACGCCCGTATCCGGTTTGACATGTCCGTGTCAACCAGTACACGACTGTGTAGTTGGCCGTGTTCGTCCATCGACACAGCCCCAACACCAACCCGTGAAGGACACGGGTCTTGGACACGCCCGTGTCCAATTTGACATGCCTGTGTCTACCGGACACGACCCGTGCTCTGGCCCCGTGTATCAACCACGCCATAGCCTGACTTCAACCCGTGATTGACAAGGCCTGTAACATGCCCGTATCCCAGGCCGTGTTCGCTACTCGATGATCATCGAATCCAAAATTCATCGACCACTTGGCCAGATCGTCGACTCGAGCACGACACGCCCCTGGGACATGCCCATGTCCCAGGCCGTGTGTTGGAACACTCTATTACTAATTTGGGTCAGGATCACTATGTCTCTAGGAAACCAATGTTTGACCTCCTGTATAGCTCAAAAGGTCAATTAGAAATGAGTCTAAGGGTTAAAAGTCTAAGTTTGGAAGCTGCCCTCAAGACCAAGACTTTTTCAGTGTGAGCCTAAGTCATATCGTCGAGCTCAGCACGACGATTCGTCGAACTCCGATCGACGATCGTCTAGCTCAACTTCGACAGATCGTCGAACTCCATTCGACGATCGCTGAGCTCAACTTCATCATATCGTCGAACTCCATTCGACGATCGGTGAGCTCAGTTCGACGATCTTGACTCAGCTTTGGATCTCTATCTCTGAGCTCAGTTCCACGATCTTTAAGCTCAGATCGACGATATTTTGCTGCTGTATAAATCCATATCGCTGAGCTCAGTTCAACGATAGCAGAGCTCAGTTCGACGTTTTCAGATAACTTCAAGGATTTTCAAGATTCAAATTCAAATCAGTTAAGGAGTTATTCTGTAATTAATTCAGAAGATTTACTAGCCGTTTTCATTCATTTCTGGACCAAGTTTCAAGGGATTTTCAAGGAATATTTCTATGGACTTTCCTCGAGAAGACATTTTGCAATTAAGGATGCAATCAATGCAGGCCAACTGCTATTCTTGACAGAGGATGTTTTTCCATTCTGTACCAGAGAATAAAAGAACAGGATTTTTGAATCTCACATAGAACACAGATACACAGACAGACATCAGTAATCTTCAGAATAAGAAAAAAATATTCTGTCTCAAAGAATTCTCAGAACACACATCCAAGGAGATCAAACTTTCTTAAATCCTCAGATCTCTCTTATCTCAAGTGTTCAAGGCTAACATATTTCAAGACTCCAAACATCTAACATTTCAGCTGTTGCTGAAATCATCTTTTGCTGGAGCTCAACTTGTGAAGGCCTATCACCCTACAACAAAGCTTCTTTTCCTGAAGATCTCAAGGACTCAGGGGGAGCTTTGACACCATCAATCCACATAGTCTTCTCAGCTGTTTGAGAAAGAGAAGAATTCCATCACTCTCTCACCCCCATCTCTGTAGAGGGTTTCTCAAACTCCCTTCAAAAGTTTGAACTTGGTTTTTGAGCACCTTGTCAAAAGCTCATTGGTGGCAAGACACCTGATCAAAAAATCTGATTTGGTTTTTGAGCACCTTATCAAAAGCTCATTGGTGCCCAGGACACCTGATCAACTCATCCTGTAGTGGATTCCTACCTAGGGTGGTAGAAGAGTGGATGTACCCAAGTTTAGGGGAACCACTATATTTCCTTATGTCATCTGGTTTTGCTTGTCTTTATTTTTGTTTCTGGCTGTGATTATTCTGTGATTAGCTTATGATTAGTTTAGTTCTGTAATTAGATTTATAATTGCTTCCCTGCTGACTCACATTACAACCATTGTTGTAAAAAGCTTTCAAGCACCATATACTCTATTCACCTCCCTCTAGAGTATATCAGATCTAGCTGCACTTTCAATTGGTATCAAAGCCAGGTTGGTTAAACATACCACACCTTGGTGGTTGCATAGGCTAACACCTGAACCCAAAGATCCATAGTTAGATATGTTTTCTTTTGAAGTTTATTATTAGATTTTGTTTTCACAAATCATGGCCCAAAACAAAGATTATGCTAGCACCAGACCTCCAGTGTGCAATCTATCCAAGTTTGCACTTTGGAAAGCAAGGATCAGACTATACATGAATTCTATTGACGAAGATATTTTTAACTCTGTTTTGACAGTATGTCCAAGACCTCGAGAGAGCTCAAGTACAAATGCTGTTCCACCTCCATAAGGAACAGATGCTGATATCAAGAGATGGAAGGTAGCTGATGCCAAGGCTATGAACATCTTAGCCCAGACAATGTCTGATGACATATTTCAAAAGGTGGCTGAATGCAATTCAGCAAAGGAAATTTGGGACAAACTCTCTGAAATAGTCTCAGGCTCAGCCGATGAGAGAAAAGATAGGAGATCCCACCTCATATCTCAATATGAGAATTTCAAGAAGGGAGAAACTGAGTCAGTGGGAGATATGTACAATAGGCTCAGTCTAATTGTCAGTGAACTCAGGACATTGGATAAAGAGATCTCACTAACTGAACTCAATGAATAAATTCTAATGTGCTTCCCTAGCACTTGGGATTCAAGAATCTGGCCAATCAAGGATGCCAGAAGTTTGAATGAGATCACCACAGAAGCTCTATTGGGTAAGCTCAAATCTTATGAGCTACTCATCAAAAATAGAGAAGAAGAACAAAAGGCTGCCTCACCAGCCACAAGAAAAGAGAAGACCATAGCCTTCAAGGCAACTGAAGATCAGCCTGAAGACAAAGTCACAGGCAATGATGAGCTGCTTAGTCTGTTGGCCAAAAGATTTTACAAGATGGCCAGAAAGGACTTCAGAAGGAGATCATACAAGGAGCATGATAAGCCAAGGTATGATAAGTCAATTAATAATAAAAAGATTGTTTGCAGGAAACCAAGGCACATAGTTCCTGACTGTCCAGAAAACAAAAACAAGGACAGAAGGGACAAGAAAGAAAGAAGAAAGGAGAAAGACTCCAAGAGGAATGGCAATGGCAAACCCTCATCAAGCAAAAACAAACATACAAGAAAGGGGTTTGTTGCTGAATCCTGGAGTGAGACTGAAGAGGAGTCAGAAGCCTCATCCAGCTCCAGTGATGATGAGGATGATGCAGAAGAGAAAGAGTTCTGCATGATGGCAATCAATGCCTCACAACATAACTCAGATGAAGAGGAGTTAGAGTCAGACTCAGAGACTCAACCTGAAGAAGATCAGGAAATTAGTTCTTTTGATTTTAATTCGGAGGACTTTAAATCTGAATTTAAAGCATTATGTTTAGATCTGCTAAAATCTGAGAAAGAAATTATCTCTCTCAGAAATCATTTATCTAAACATAATAATTTAAAGTCAGAAAATCTCAAACTCTCTCAGGAGTTGGAGAGCTGTAGGAAGCAGATAGCTTCACTGAAGAGTGAGCTATCTGAGGCCAAGAAGCTTGAAGAATCCCTCAATGGGAGAAGCATCAAGCTGATGGACATCACAAGTACAGTGAACTCCAGATTTAATAGTACACTGGGCTTGGGTGCTTCATCCAGCCAACCCATAGTTCTAACCACTCCAATCAAGTTCATTTCTGACAAAGGAAAGGGAGTTGTAGAGGTAGCTAGGAAAAATTCTGATCTGCCTAAGAAAATTAAGTCCCAGCAGAAATCGTCGAACGGAGATCGACGATCGCCGAATGCAGATCGACGATCGCCGAACGAAGATCGATGATCTCAGGCAAGATCGTCGAACTTAGGTCGACGATCTCAAGTACCTGAACTCAGCCATAGTCGACCGTCGAACGGAGCTCGACGATCTGACCCAAGATCGTCGAACGCAGCTCCAAGATCGTCGAACAGAGGTCAGAGCTCAGGAAAGTTTTTCAAGGGCAAATCAAAATTCAATCCTAAGGGTCCTTCATCCCAAATCTTTAACCCTTATACTGAATGAATTTTACCTCCAAGGAGATATCATCCTGAAGGTTATAAGATTCAACCTGCGATGTCTTTTATTTCAGAATTTAAAGGTTATCAACCTAGGCCCAAGGTAAACTGGGTCAAAAACAAATAAATTATTTTATGTGCAGGTGAAGACCTATCCAACATCTAACCAGCAATGGTACTTGGATAGTGGGTGCTCTAAGCACATGACAGGGAACAAGGACAACCTCACATCCTTTAGAGCCAAGCTTGGACCCAAAGTTATCTTTGGTGATTCAAACTTTGGACAGACTAAAGGATATGGTGCAGTCCAGATTGGATCAGTAACATCCAAGAAGGTAGCTTATGTGGAAGGACTGAAGCACAACTTAATAAGCATCAGTCAGCTGTGTGATGAAGGCTACCAGGTGACCTTCAGCAAAGCCTTATGCAAAATCAAGTCAGAGGACAACATAACTGTGTTGATAGGTAAAAGGAAAGGTAACATCTATCTAGTAGATTTTATTTCAACTGATGTAGATATTTGCCTGTTTAATTCTGTCTGTAGACCAAATATTTTATGGCATAAGAGACTAGGACACCTAAACCTTAGAACTATTGCTAGGCTATCCAAGGACAACCTTATTAGAGGACTACCTTCTGGCCCCTACAAGAAGGAAGGACTCTGCAGGGCTTGTCAATTAGGCAAGCAAACTAAAAACAACTTTAAGTCACTTAATAAGAGTGATTCACCTAGGATATTGTATATGTTACACATGGATCTTTTTGGACCCATCACAGTACAAAGCCTAGGAGGGAAATCTTACGCTTTAGTAGTTGTAGATGACTTCTCTAAATTCACTTGGGTGTTCTTTCTAAGGAAGAAGTCTGATAACTTTAAGTGTCTGACAGAGTTTATCAAATGTATACAGATTGAGTTCAATACTCACATTGCCCTGATCAGAAGTGATCATGGGACATAGTTTGATTCTCTTCTTATACAAGAGTTCTATCAGAGTGAAGGGATCAGGCATAATTTCTCAGCTTCTAGAACTCCTCAACAAAATGGGGTAGCTGAAAGGAAAAATAGAACCCTTACTGAATCTGCCACTACATTGTTGTCAGATGCTCACCTTCCTCTATCCTTTTGGGCAGAGGCAGTGAACACCTCCAACTATGTACTGAATAGAAGTTTAATACATAAACTAAAGGGAAAGACTCCCTATGAATTACTCAAAGGGAAGAAACCTAAAGTTGATTATTTTAGAGTTTTTGGCTGTATTTGCTATGTACATAATAATGACAAGAAATACTTAGCAAAATTTCAAGCTAAAGCTGATGAAGGACTGTTTCTGGGATACTCCATGATCAACAAGGCTTATAGGGTTTATAATAAATCATCTCTAAAAATTGAGGAATCTGTTCATATATCATTTGATGAATCTAACATGTCCTTCAAGGAGAAGATCTCTTCTACCATAGAACCTTTGCAGGAACATTCTCTTGTTGAAGACTTGAACAAGTTACAGGTTACTCAAAGGGATGAAAGCAGTGAAGATGAAGAAAGTGCTCAACATATTGAAGAACAACGTGAAGAGCCAGTTATTGTACCACAAGAGGAAACAACAACACAGGTTGGTGAACAATCAACACCCCCTATTGATTTAGTAACATCAAGAGATCATCCAATTTCCCAAATAATTGGAGACATCTCAGCTAGTGTGCAAACCAGAAATCAGGTCAACCAAAACCTGTTGCACACCTACTTCTTATCTCAAATTGAACCTCAGTCGATTCAAGATGCAGAGCAAGATCCACACTGGATCATTGCAATGCAAGAGGAGTTGCATCAATTTGAAAGGAACAAAGTATGGGAACTAGTGCCAAAGCCTAAGGATCACTCCATTGTTGGAACAAAGTGGGTATTCAGAAACAAACTGGATGATCAAGGAGTAATTGTAAGGAACAAGGCAAGGCTAGTTGCTCAGGGATATTCTCAAGAAGAAGGAATAGACTACGACCAGACTTTTGCACCAGTTGTAAGATTGGAAGCCATCAGAATATTTTTAGCTTATACAGCACATAAAGGCTTCAAGGTATACCAGATGGATGTCAAAAGTGCATTCCTAAATGGAGACATCAAAGAGGAAGTATATGTCAGACAACCTCCTGGTTTTATCTCTCCAACTTATCATGATTATGTTTTTAGATTGAACAAAGCATTATATGGTCTCAAGCAAGCTCCTAGAGCATGGTATGAGACCCTAGCATGCTTTCTTTTGGAAAATGGATTTTTGAGGGGTAGAGTAGACCAAACTCTTTTCATTAGAACCCATAAGTCCCATACCCTACTAGTGCAGATTTATGTAGACGATATTATTTTTGGCTCTACTGACTCCAAATTGTGCAGAAGGTTTTCCAACCTAATGCATTCTAAATTTGAGATGAGTAGCATGGGTGAGCTATCCTTCTTCCTAGGATTGCAAGTCAAACAGCATGCTGAAGACATCTTTATTTCTCAAACCAAATATGCAAATGAACTGGTTAAGAAATTTGGCATGTCTGAAGCATCTTGTATGAAAACACCCATGCCTACTAATGTTTTATTGGATGCTGATGAATATGGGAAACCTGTTGATCAGACAACATATAGAGCAATGATTGGCTCTTTACTGTACCTTACAGCTAGTAGACCAGATATAATGTTTGCTACATGTATATGTGCTAGGTTCCAAGTAAGCCCTATAGAGTCACACCTAACATTAGTAAAGAGGATTCTCAGGTATGTTAAAAGTTGTCCAAATCTAGGTCTCTGGTATCCAAAAGATTCAGCATTTGATTTAACTGGATTTTCTGATGCTGATTATGCTGGATGCAGAATTGACAGGAAAAGCACCAGTGGAACTTGTCAGTTCCTTGGTGATAGACTTGTCTCCTAGTTTTGTAAGAAACAAACTTCTGTGTCAACTTCAACTGCTGAAGCTAAATATATGGCTGCAGACAGTTGTTGTTCACAAATCTTGTGGATTCAAAACAAACTCCTAGACTATAACTACAACTTAGAGAAGTCTAAAATCTTTTGTGATAACACCAGTGCTATTTCTATAGCTCAAAATCCAGTCCTCCATAGTAGGACAAAACACATAGAGATTAGACATCATTTCTTAAGGGATAATGTTGAAAAGAATAAAATTGAACTACAATATATCCCAATTGATTTACAAAGGGGAGATATTTTCACCAAGCCCTTGGATGAAAAGAAACAAACCTTCTTCCTAAATCAGTTAGGAATGTTAGATGGAGGAAGTCTTAAATAATATCCCAGATTTTGAAAGCTTAAAAATTGACCAAGACTAGGCAAACATCTTGATTTTTCTTAGTGTCTAGAGTTTTTTTGATCTCTGAACTGCGCTCGACGATTTTCCCTCAGATCGTCGAACGGAGATCGATGATTTCTGAGATCGTCGACCTGAGTTCAGCGTTTCTCAGATAGTATGAACTATCTCTTCCGGTCAACGATCGTCGAATGGCGCTCGACGATCTTGTTCTCTGAACGATCGTCGAACAGAGCTCGACGCTCTCCAATATCGTCGAACGGAGATCGACGATGTTGAAGACTCTTCAGATTCCTTTAGAAGCCTCGATCGTTGAACTGAGTTCAACGATCTTTCCAATTATGCGCCGAACCCTAATATAAAATTCATTTTTCGCCGTCGTTCTCCTTTGCGCTTTCGATTTCTCTGCAAGAATTTTCTTTCCCTCCAAACAATTCTGCACTTGGTCGTTTTGTTTGTTGAATTTTTACAGGTACCCATGGCTGTGTCTGTTGCTGTTCTCGCCGCCATGAAGTTTGATGCTGGCTTCGACATCGACATGGAATCCTTCAGCACAACCGACAAGGTTTTTCAGGATATCTTGGGGTTATTCAAAGAGCAGAACCTGACAGCAATCATGACCACAAGGATTAAGCTTGCCTCTGATGAGATTAAGGAATGGGTCTACAATGCCCACAATCAGGACAACTCCACCATTGTTGGATCAATATCTGGCACACAGGTACCTCTGACCCCAGCAATTTTAACAGAGGTTTTTGAGTTAAGAACTGGTGGAGATACTGCTGACTTATCTGGAGAAGAGTATACTGACTTGCTTGCCAGAATGGGTCATTCTGAGGCTAACCCTAGCAAGCTCTTGAAAAAGAACCTTTCTGTGGAATACAGATTCATGGCAGATGTAGTTGAGAAAGTGCTACTGGATAAGCACTCTGCTCATGATACAATCTCAAGGTATCAACCCTGTCTAATGGGAGCCCTAGTAGACAAGAAGAATTTGAATTGGGGAGAGGTATTCTTTGACCTCATTAAGAAGAAGATAAACAAAAGTTTTGTAAACTTTGAAAGAATTATAGGGGTGTTTCTGCAGCAAAGGTGCCCTGCATTGCTGGTCTCTTCTGGAATTCACATCAATGCATCCAAGAGACTGTCCTGTGCCCTCTTTGGAAAATGGGACAGACAGATCAGCATGCCCAGCAGGCCCTCCTCCAGCACTCCTTTAGGCACCAGGACTCTCAGAGTCACTTCACCACAGGTCTCTGCCCCTGCAGATGACCTGCCTGCTGATGTTGCCTCTCCTCCTCCTCCTCCTCCTCCTCCAATTCCATCTCCTCCAATTCCATCTCTTCCAATTCCATCTACCATTCAGACTCCATCCACCATCATCATCTCCAGCCCCTCTCCAACACCCACACCATCTCCAGTCCCTACTCTTCCACTCACTAAAGACCACTTCCATCCATTATTCTCCTACACTCAACAAGATATCACTTCATCACCCTCCATTCCATCTTTCACCCTCATTGAAGATTCCTTTATGGATGATTCACCATCCTCTCCTCCTGAGCTACCCTCATCCTCAACATCCTATCAAGATCTTCTACAAGAGATCATTGACCAACCCACCTTCACCCCATCCATCTCCATCCCACTGTCCTCTATATCCACCTTACCCACACCTCAGCCATCTCTTCCCCCATTCACCAGCTCTCCATTACTCTCACCAACAGCTACTCCTCCATCCTCTACCTCTGCTCCAGTCACTACTGAGCAAGTAGACATTCCAGCCCTTGCTGACAGGTTGTATGAATTGCTAGCCCCCAGGCTATCTCTTCTCTTGGAGACCTCCTTGGATCCTTTACTCCTGTCAGTGGCAGCCCTCTTTGCCAGGCTTTCCTCCCTCTTATCTCAGGCAGCCCCTTCAGCAGTGTGCCTTGATCCAGCCATGTCTGAATCTAGGCAGGGGGAGATGCCCTATGAAGTGAGTCTGCCTGCTGCTGCTGCTGCTGTTATTGCTGTTTCTGTGAGCCTGCCTGCTGCTGTTTCCTCAGTTCTTGTATCTGCTACTGCTCCTGCTGCTGTGTCTCAAGCTTCAGTTCAACCTCCTGCTGCATTCTTTGCATTAGACCTCAGGGCTTTGCTCTCAGAATTTGATTCTGCATATTTCAGATGTCTGCCAGAGACAGTTGCTGTCCAGCCCCCAGAGGATCTGTCCAAGGCCCTTGTGCCATTCTCTTGCTGTGACCCCAGCATCATCACCTCTTTTGTCCACTCAGTGTATGCTGCTGCTTCTTCTAATGAATGCATTGCTGTTGTTTCTGATGTTGCTGCCCCTACTGCTGCTGAAAGCTTTGATACTACTGCTGCTACTTCTGTTACTGCTGATGAGCCAATCTCTAAAGAGATCCTTATGACAGAGGCACCTGAGTTTGAGCCTTCTGAATTTTATACTGATATTTCTACTACTGATATTGCTGTTAGGGAATCTTTTGCTGTTGCTATTGTTACTGTTTCTACTTCAACTGCAATAACTTATGTATCTGCTGTTGTCACTTCTGCCACTACTTCAACTTCTGCTGCTACACCCTCTGCTACCTCATCTGTTTCTATACAGCTCAAGAAAGATTTGATGAAGAAAATTGATGCCCTTTATGATGATCAGAGTTCTGAAAGTGATGAGTACAGAACAGACTCTGATGATTCTTCTGCTACCATTGCCAGGAAAAGAAAGGCAAGGAGCAAAGCCATGAAGAGAGTACCTCCTGCCAAGGTCAAGGATAACAATGACATACCATACTACATTCTTCATAATTGCCCTATCACAGAGCACTGGATGCAGTACTCTAAGAATCAACTGAAAGCAATGAAATAGAAGAGGAAATATGAAAAGGGTTCTTCACAATTCCAACACTCTCATCCTCCTCCACCACCTCCTCCTGATGTAAGTGCAGGTGGAAGTTCTGCTGCTCAACCCCCTGCTAGAAGTCAAGCCCCCTATCAGCCACATACCAGATCTTACCATAGGGGAAGCCAATCCAGGGGTTCTCAATCTAGGAGAGGAGGATACAGAGGCAATCAAAGAGAAGTCCAAGTCTACTCCAAAGGATACTCAAGGCAACACCCATACTCCAGGGAAGGACAAATTTCATCTGATACCACATCTGGTCCTTTTACCTATAAGTTGAAGGAAACTGTTTCATCCAGGCCTGCTCAAGACAATCGTTCTAACAGATATGAGCCACCAGTACCTTTTGAGGACCCTGAGAACAATCCAGCTACTTGGACTGCAAGGATGAAGGATCTTGCTGCACTGGATTAGATCAAAAAGGCTAAAGAGCAAGGAAGAGATTCCTCCAACATCTCCACAATGTCTGAACAGAGAAAGAGAGAGCTAGAAAGATATGCATCAAGCAAATTTTTTGATTCAGATAGATACATGGAACTGCATCCTGAAGCTGTAGTTCCCAGACCCAAACAACAAACCACTTTAGGTGCAGTAGATGATACTAGATCAAAGAAGGAAGCCCTCAATCCCAACAGAGAAATCAAACTTGTTAAGGGCAAGGAAAAGAAATGATTATGTAAGGTGACAATCTCTCTGACTTCTGTTTATTATCTGGGATGATATATATATATATCTGTGGTTCTGCAATGTCTAGCTTGTTGCTTTTCTGTTTTGCTGCTTGTTGCTATTTAAATTTTCCAAACTCTGTAAATAGTAATCCTAACCCAAATAGGGGGAGACTGTTGGAACACCCTATTACTAATTTGGGTCAGGATCACTATGTCTCTAGGAAACCAATGTTTGACCTCCTGTATAGCTCAAAAGGTCAATTAGAATTGAGTCTAAGGGTTAGAAGTCTAAGTTTGGAAGCTGCCCTCAAGACCAAGACTTTTTCAGTGTGAGACTAAGTCATATCGTCGAGCTCAGCACGACGATTCGTCGAACTCCGATCGACGATCGTCTAGCTAAACTTTGACAGATCATCGAACTCCATTCGACGATCGCTGAGCTCAACTTCATCATATTGTCGAACTCCATTCGACGATCGGTGAGCTCAGTTCGACGATCTTGACTCAGCTTTGGATCTCTATCTCTGAGCTCAGTTCGACGATCTTTAAGCTCAGATCGACGATATTTTGCTGCTGTATAAATCCATATCGCTGAGCTCAGTTCAACGATAGCAGAGCTCAGTTCGACATTTTCAGATAACTTCAAGGATTTTCAAGATTCAAATTCAAATCAGTTAAGGAGTTATTCTGCAATTAATTCAGAAGATTTACTAGCCGTTTTCATTCATTTCTGGACCAAGTTTCAAGGGATTTTCAAGGAATATTTCTATGGACTTTCCTCCATAAGACATTTTGCAATTAAGGATGTAATCAATGCAGGCCAACAACTATTCTTGACAGAGGATGTTTTTCCATTCTGTACCAGAGAATAAAAAAAAGGATTTTTGAATCTCACATAGAACACAGATACACAGACAGACATCAGTAATCTTCAGAACAAGAAAAAAATATTCTGTCTCAAAGAATTCTCAGAACACACATCCAAGGAGATCAAACTTTCTCAAATCCTCAGATCTCTCTTGTCTCAAGTGTTCAAGGCTAACATATTTCAAGACTCCAGACATCTAACATTTCAGCTGTTGCTGAAATCATCTTTTGCTGGAGCTCAACTTGTGAAGGCCTATCACCCTACAGCAAAGCTTCTTTTCCTGAAGATCTCAAGGACTCAGGGGGAGCTTTGACACCATCAATCCACATAGTCTTCTCAGCTGTTTGAGAAAGAGAAGATTTCTATCACTCTCTCACCCCCATCTCTGTAAAGGGTTTCTCAAACTCCCTTCAAAAGTTTGAACTTGGTTTTTGAGCACCTTGTGAAAAGCTCATTGGTGGCAAGACACCTGATCAAAAAATCTGATTTGGTTTTTGAGTACCTTATCAAAAGCTCATTGGTGCCCAGGACACCTGATCAACTCATCCTGCAGTGGATTCCTACCTAGGGTGGTAGAAGAGTGGATGTACCCAAGTTTAGGGGAACTACTATATTTCCTTGTGTCATCTGGTTTTGCTTGTCTTTATTTTTGTTTCTGGCTGTGATTATTCTGTGATTAGCTTATGATTAGTTTAGTTCTGTAATTAGATTTATAATTGCTTCCCTGCTCACTCACATTACAACAATTATTGTAAAAAGCTTTCAAGCACCATATACTCTATTCACCCCCCTCTAGAGTATATCAGATCTAGCTGCACTTTCACCGTGTACCCCCTGCTAAGTTCCAAACTTGGCCCAAAATGCCTCCCATCGCTCTTTTGAGTTTCAGGGCATTACAACTCTCTCCCTCTTAAAATAATTTCGTCCCTGAAATTACATAATGGAAAGATAAACACAGAACTCAAACGGTACCTGAGTGGAATAACTTCGGGTACTCCTCAAGCATGGTCTGCTCTCGTTCCCACGAAAGCTTCTCCCGACCGCAGTTGTCCCAACGGACCTTGACCATCCTGATCACTTTGTTGTGTAGCCGCTTGACTTCCGAGTCCTCAATATGTACGGGCTTGACCTTCGTCGCCAACCCATTATCCACCGGCACTTGATCCACCGCGATCACATGCGAAGGCTCTTGCACTGCCTTCCATAGCACCGATATATGGAATACATCGTGTAGACCACTAAGCTCCACTAATAGCCTCAATCGATAAGCTGCTTCACCAATCCGCTCCAGAACCTCAAATGGTCCAAGATACCTCGGGCTTAGCTTCTTCAAGCGCCGCACCCGCGAGACACCCTTGAATGGCTGAATCTTCAAGTACACCCAATCGCCAATAGTGAACTCCACATTCCTATGATTGGAATTATAGTACTTAGCCTGGCGGTCCTGAGTGGTTAGCAACCTCACTCGAATCGTTCGAACCAATGACGTAGTATCTTCCACCTCTTGGCGCTTGTACAACTTTGACTCACCTGTTTCCGACCAAGACAACGACATGCGACCTTTTCTACCATAAAGGGCCTCAAAGGGCGCCATTTGTATCCTCTCCTTGTAGCTATTGTTGTACGCGAACTCCACCAAGTATAGATGATCTTCCCACCGCTTCCCGAAGTCCAGGACACACATGTGAAGAATGTCTTTCATTGTCCTATTGACCCTCTCGGTCTGCCCATCCATCTGCGGATGAAAGTCTGTGCTGAAACTCAGCTTTGTTCCCAACATCTGCTGCACTAGCCTCCAATCATTGGACGTGAACCTCCCATCTCGGTCACTCACGATGCTGCAGGGCACACCGTGAAGCCGTACTATGTTATCCACATATAACTTTGCCAGTTTCTCCACGGAATCATCCTTCCTATGCGGAATGAAGTGTGACACTTTCGTTAGATGATCTACGACCACCCAAATGGCGTCGTTCCCCTTCTGCGACCTTGGCAACCCGTGCACAAAGTACATAGTAATGTCGTCGAACTTCCACTCCGGAATATGCAAGGACTTCAAGAATCCTCCTGGCTTTTGGCACTCCGCCTTCACAAAGGCGCATGTTTGACACTTCGCCACGTACAGTGCCACATCCTTCTTCAGTCCTGGCCACCAGAACAATTTCTTCACATCGTGATACATCTTCGTGCTCCCCGGGTGAATCGTGTACTTGGTATGATGCGCCTCGTACAAGAATTCCACCCGCAAAGTGCCCACATTTGGGACGCACAGATGACCGTCTTTCCAAAGTAATCAATCCACAACCTCATATTGGGAATTTGACCCATCCAATGCCTCTATCATGAGCTACTTCATGCCGCTATCCACATCCAAAGCCTGCCGAATCCGATCAGCCAGGTCATACTGAACTTCCGTCCAGTTCAATAGCACTTCAGCACTCGACTACTTGTCTACACAAGAGATATCCAACGCCTCTAACTCCCGAACCAAGCGATTGTCATGGATCGACAACCAATTGGCTTGAGCTGGGGCCCTGCAACTCAACGCGTCCGCAACCGCATTGCCTTTCCCATGCACATAATGGATCTTGAACGTGTAGTCCCCTAGGAACTCCATCCATCTCCTCTGTCACATATTTAGATCTTTCTGATCCAATAAGTATTTCAGGCTCTTATGGTCGGTATAGATATCTACCTTCACCCCGTACAAGTAGTGTCTGTTGAAATTTGTGAAGTGGAAGTGGTTGACGGGACAGGCCGGGCAGCCTGGGCGGACAGTGTTGGTGGACTATGTGGACTGGGCGGACTGCTGTGTGCGGCCTGGTGGAAAGTCTAGTGGAAGCCGGCTGTTCTTCTGAGCAGGTTGTACGGGTGAAGTCCGCGGACTATGCGGCCTGTTATCTGCGGATAGGGCATTGGCTGTTTTGGTTTAGCCAAGGAGTGGCCTGAGCGGATAGCGGCTTGCGGACTGGTGCATTGCTCAGTGGCCGTGGTGCAAGCTTGTGCTTACCGGTGGTTTGGCTCATGTCCACGGGAAGCTTGCGGACTGGCGTGTCCGCGTTTGGGCTATTGCGGACTGGGCTTAGAGCTTGGCTGAGGCCTTGTCAAGCACTGGTGTTACAGCAGGTGCTTGCTGTGGAGGTCATTGGCAGACTGGTGTGTGGAGTCTGGGAGATGGCTGCTGCGTTGGGCAGGTGTGCGAGTAGCTTGCGGACTGCTGGCGGTCTATGTGATAGGGTGTTTGGCGGATGGGAGTTTATGTCCGCCATGCTCGCATTGGCCTTTGATGGTTTTGGACTTGGTCACACTGTGCCAAGACCATGGTGTCCGCAGTATCCTCCAAGTCCGCCGTTGACCGGGGGGACTGTTGCTATCTGCCTTTGGTCGTTGTCTTGTGGCGGATTGAGGCTTGAGTCTTGCGGACTGCCTCGGGTTTGTGTGGATAGCCATTGAAGGGGGTTGCTGTCCTGCAGTGGTTGGAGGCTTTGCGGGCTGATGCCTTTTCCGCATAGCTTAGGCGGACTGATGAGGGTTCGCCAAAGTTGCCTTGCTCCTGGCGGGTTTATTCTTTGGTATCCTGCTAAGTCCTTGTGGACTCGGCGGACGGTGTTTTGCTATTGCGCGGGCTGGGGCGGTGTCTCTATATCTAGGGCAGTGACCACACTCCTCACCTCGCCTATAAATAGGACCCCCCTGGCAGGTCTACAAGAACTGAGTGAACAGTAAGTTGGGTTCGGCGAGGTGCTGCGGTCTCAGTTTTTCTGTCCGCGCGGATTGATTCAGAGTTAATTGTGTGCTGTGTGCAGGTCGCGCGGGTAGCTTCAAGGAGCCAGGAGTTTGGCTGTGACTTCGATCAAGTACTTGGAAGTTGTGCGGTCTCTGCGGATTCAGCAGGAGGTCGCTCTACGGCTTGTCAGCTCTGTTTCAACTTTGCCAGCTTCAATAACCTATCCGCTGGTCTCAGGCGGGTGGGCAGTTGTTCCTCAGTACATTAGTAGGAGGTGAATAACGGTGTGTCCGCATGGCCTCGCGGCTTCGGCGGACTCCGTGGCTATTCGGCGGATTGTAGTTTAAGTTCGGGCGATCTCAGCGGACTCGGCGACCTCGGCGACCTCGGCGGTCTCGGCGGACTCCGGTGCTGTCCGCCCGGCTTATTTTTTGGTGCTTTCTATTGTCAGCTGTTTATACTAGCGAAATCATGTCGCGCTACGTATACCTCGCATTATAAAGAAGTGTAATGAATATAAGATCTGCTTGTTCTTCCATGTGCTTGGTGTGTTGAGCCTGCTCCCTGGGTTTCCGCTGGTTCAAGGTGTGAACTGGGTAGTTCCGAAGATATTAATGTGGCATTTGGGCTATCTTGCTGACCACCTTGAGAAAATTTAACATGGTATCAGAGGGAGGTTCAGTTGCTTGAGCGGTCTGCAACCAGTGTTGTGCTTTGTGTTTGAGTGGTGATCAACCTGTGTTGTTGCTCGGAGCTTCTGAAAGGCTTATCCAAGCAGGTGTTGCAATGGAAGGGAGCTTTACAAGGGGTCTTGGCATTGAACTCTTAACGCCGACTAACTTCAAGAAGTGGAAGTCGTGCATGAAGAGTTATCTTCTTGGCGAGGAGCTGTGGGAAGTCGTCGGTGCTGACGACAGACAGGAAGTGACTGTTGCGTTCGGTACTAATGAGCAGGTTAGGCTCTGGAGGAAAACAAATGGTAAGGCAGAGTTTATCCTCAAGAGGGCCGTGTCTCCGGAATGGTTTGATCACATCATTGGATGTGAGTCGGCTGCTGATATTTGGACAACAATTGATGAGTTGTTCAATAGGAAGAATGTGGCGCGGCTTCAATTTCTGGAGAATGAGTTGGCCAGGGCAACTCAGGGAGACCTTTCCATCTCAAAGTACTTCTTAAAGATGAAGAGCTTGTGTGCTGAGCTGTCAGCACTGGATCCTGATGAGCCTATCTCTGAGGCTAAGATGAAAAGGCACATTATCCGCGGCTTGCGGAAGGAGTATGTGGCCTCTGTGACATCTGTTCAAGGGTGGGCTACTCAGCCATCTTTGCTGGAGCTGGAGAATCTGCTTGCATCGCAGGAGAGCTTGGCAAGGCAGATGGCTGGAGTTAATCTTAATCAGGAAGGCAGAGAAGCTCTCTTCTCAGGCAAGAATAAAGGATGGGAAGGGAAGAAAAAGAAGAAGGTGCAGGTCGCTGGTGAGAAGGAGACTTCAACTTCATATCAGCTGGAGAGGAGCAATGCTCCTAAGGACTGGAAGAAGAATTTGAAGTGCTATCGGTGTTATCAGTGAGGGAACTTCAAGCCGGACTACAAGGTCAAACTGCAGCCTGGGCATGCTGCGGGAAAGGAGGAAGCTTGCTCTAGAAGTGAAGAAGCAAAATGGGGCGGAGCTTTCATGACGGGCACTTGTGTCCGTGCCTTGTCTGCTGAGGACTTCAACGACGAGTGGATCGTGGACTCCGGGTGTGGTCATCACCTCACTGGAGACAAGTCGAAGTTCACCTCCATGCAAGCCTACTCAGGTAATGAAGCTATTATCACTACTGATAATACTGTTTATGTAGTAGAGAAAGAGCGGGATGTGTCTTTGGGCAGTGATCAGGGGACACTCACGTTAAGGAGTGTGTATCACGTACCGGGCATGAAGAAAAACCTCTTCTCGATGACCAATGTGGTGGACGCTGGGTATCACATTCTGTTTGGGCCAACAGACATGAGGTTCCTTCGCAACGTATCAGCAGTGAAGGCTGATGTTGCTCATGTTGGAAGGAGGGTGAAGAACTTGTTTGTTCTTGCCACCAATTCTTATGTTGATCGTATGAGGGCCAATGATAGCGCTGCTATCTGGCATGAGAGGCTGGGGCATGTAGGCATGGACAAGCTGAAGGCGATGGCTAGTAGAAGTTTTGTGAATAAGTTGCCTAAGTTGTCCTCCTTTGGTGACGGGCATGTTTGCGCGGGCTGTCAATACGGTAAGACACATCGCCTTCCGTTTGATAAATCACAAACAAGGAGCAAGCTACCATTGGAGTGCATTCATGGCGACTTGATGGGACCGACGGTTACTGTCTGCCTTGGTGGAAGCAGATACATGCTTGTCTTGATTGATGAATACTCAAGATATACTTGGGTGTACTTCTTAAAGGAGAAGTTAGAAGCCTTCCGTTTGTTTGTGGAGTTTAAGGAGTTGGTAGAAGGCAGGCTTATCTTGCGGATTAAGAAGCTTAGAATTGATAACATGGGTGAGTTTGTTTCCTCAGTGTTTTCTAACTTCTGCAGGAATCACGGGATCCAACGGGAGCTTACTTGTGCTCACACTCCACAACAAAATGGGGTAGCGGAGCGGAAGATCCGTCATCTAACGGAGACCTGCAAATGCTGGCTTCATGTGAAAGATATCCCAAGGTCCTTTTGGGCGGAGGGGATGTCCTGTGTTGCTTATGTCAACAACAGGATGCCACTCAGCCCTATCAACATGAAGACTCCTTTGAGCTGTTGTTGAAGGAGAAGCCGAGCGTGGGACACCTTCAGGTGTTCGGTTCAACTTGTTACGTGCATGTCCCGGATGCTTCACGGACTAAGCTGGATGCGAAGGCAAGGAAGCTTGTCTTTGTTGGCTATGATGAGCGGAAGAAGGGATGGAAATGCATGGACCCTGTGACGAAGAAGTTTGTGGTGTCAAGAGATGTTGTCTTTGACGAGCTGACGTCATATGGAGGTGGCTCGATTGAGCTAACCGGAAGTAGCAAAGTTGATGAAGCACCAATGGTAGCTGCTGAAGGCTTGGAAGAGGAGCTTGCTGTTTCACCAGCAGCTCCTGTTGCTTCTAACTCTGAGGCTGAGCCTTCTGGCTTAGGAAGCAAGGGGAGCACTACTCAATGCTTTCCCCAAGTAGGAGTTGAGCCCGAAGAAGAAACGGAAGCAGCGAGCAAGGAGCCGACCCTTCAGAGATCGAAGAGGGTTGTTAAGCCACCAGCTCGGTACTATGATGGGAATGTAGTGAGCTTTGTCTCCTGCTTCTTTGCAGGTCCTCTGGATGAGCGAGAGCCTGCAACCTTCAACGAGTCCACTGGAGTGAAGGAGTGGGAAGGTTCCATGAAAGAAGAGATTGATGCTCTGAAGAAGAATGAAACCTGGGACCTTGTGCCCAAGGTTGATGACATTACTCCGGTTACTTGCAAGTGGGTGTATAAGTTGAAGAAGAAGGTTGATGGGAGCATTGATAGGTTCAAAGCTCGCCTGGTCGCTAGAGGATTCTCACAGCAGTATGGAGAAGACTACGAGGAGACATTTAGTCCGGTTGCAAAGATGACTTCAGTTAGAGTGGTGATCGCCTTGGCTGCTAGCAAGGGATGGAGGTTGTGGCAACTAGATGTGAAGAATGCATTTCTTTACGGAGAGATTGACAAGGACATCTTCATGGATCAGCCGCTCGGTTTCATTTCTGAAGATCATCCGGACTGTGTCTGCAAACTCAGGAAGGCTCTCTATGGGTTGAAGCAAGCTTCTAGAGCGTGGTATGGGAAGATTGCAGAGTACTTGCAATTCTGTGGATTCCTTGCTTCCAACTCGGATTCAAGCTTGTTCGTCAAGAAGAAGGGGGAGCTACAAGTCTTGGTCCTGCTGTATGTGGATGACATGATCATCACAAGGAATTCGGAGGGGGAAGTAGCAAGGCTCAGGGCTGAGCTTGCTATTCGCTTCGAGATGAAAGACTTGGGAGAGCTTCATCACTTTCTCGGTCTTGAGGTGGAGAGGAAGGAGTGCGGGATTCTCATTTGCCAGAAAGGGTATGCAGATCGCATTGTGAAGCGGTTCGGTATGGGCGAAGGGAAGAAGTGCTCTACTCCACTAGAATATGGGCTGAAGCTTCGACGAGATGAGGGAAGGATTCTTCCTGATCCCTTGGTGTTCAGGGCTCTTGTTGGGAGCTTGATTTACCTGATGATTACAAGGCCGGACATTGCTTATGCTGTTGGCCGAGTAAGTCGGTTTATGACTGAACCAAGGAAATCTCATCTAGTGGCAGCGAAGGTTATACTGAAGTATGTCAAGGTGACTTCTAACATGGGACTCCTCTATGGAAGGGACTCGGAGTTTGCGTTGCTTGGGTACACGGATGCTGACTATGGCGGTGATTCAGATGATCAGAGGTCTACTTCAGGTTATGTGTTCACTTGCGGTTCAGCTAGCATCTCATGGTGTAGCAAGAAGCAGGACTTGGTGTCCATCTCAACTATGGAGGCAGAGTACAAGGCTTCAGACTTGGCTGCTCGGGAAGACATCTGGTTGAGGAGGCTTATAGAGGATGTTCATGAAGAAGTGCAAGGGCCAACTTTACTCTGTGGTGACAATGAGAGTGCTCTCAAGTTGGTTAACAATCCAGTGTGTCACGCTAGGACCAAGAAAATAGAGATTGATCACCATTTCATCAGGGAGAAGGTGTTGGAGGGGTCTCTGCTGGTCGGGCATGTTCGGAGTGAAGATAATCTTGCTGACATCTTCACGAAGCCACTGTCGAAGGGGCCCTTTGTGCGCTTGCGCAGCTTGCTGGGCTTGGTCACCACTTCCCACTTCAAGGGGGAGTGTAGAAATTTGTGAAGTGGAAGTGGTTGACGGGACAGGCCGGGCGGCCTGGGCGGACAGCATTGGCGGACTAGGCGGACTGGGCGGACTGTTGTGTGCGGCCTGGTGGAAAGTCTAGTGGAAGCCGACTGTTCTTCTGAGCAGGTTATACGGGTGAAGTCCGCGGACTATGCGGCCTGTTATCTGCGGATAGGGCATTGGTTGTTTTGGTTTAGCCAAGGAGCGGCCTGAGCGGATAACGACTTACGGACTGGTGCATTGCTCAGTGGCCATGGTGCAATCTTGTGCTTACCGGCGGTTTGGCTCATTTCTACGGGAAGCTTGCGGAATGGCATGTCCGCGGTTGGGCTGTTGTGGACTCGGCTTAGAGCTTGGCTGAGTCCTTATCGAGCTCTAGTGTTACAGCAGGTGCTTGTTGTGGAGGTCATTGGCGGACTAGTGTGTGGAGTCCGGGAGATGGCTGCTGCGTTGGGCAGGTGTGCGAGTAGCTTGAGGACTGCTAGCGGTCTGTGTGCTATGGTGTTTGGCGGATGAGAGTTTATGTCCACCATGCTTGCATTGGCCTTTGATGGTTTTGGACTTGGTCACACTGTGCCAAGACCATGGTGTCCGCAGTATCCGCCAAGTCCGCTGTTGACTGGGCGGACTGTTACTATCTGCCTTTGGTCCTGGACTTGTGGCAGATTGAGGCTTGAGTCTTGCGGACTGCCTCTGGTTTGTACGGATAGCCATTGAAGGGGGTTGCTGTCCTGCAGTGGTTGGAGGCTTTGCGGGCTGATTCCTTGTCCGCATAGCTTAGGCAGACTGATGAGGGTTCGCCAAAGTTGCCTTGCTCCTGGCGGGTTTATTCCTTGATATCCGGCTAAGTCCTTGCGGACTCGGCGGACGGTGTTTTGCTATCGCGCGGGCTGGGGCAGTGTCTCTATCTCTAGGGCGGTGACCACACTCCTCACCTCGCCTATAAATAGGACCCCCCTGGCAGGTCTACAGGAACTGAGTGAATAGTAAGTTGGGTTCGGCGAGGTGCTGCGTTCTCAGTTTTTCTTTCCACGCGGATTGATTCAGAGTTAACTGTGTGCTATGTGCAGGTCGCACGGGTAGCTTCAAGGAGCCAGGAGTTTGGCTGTGACTTCAGTCAAGTACTTGGAAGTTGTGCAGTCTCTGCGGATTCAGCAGGAGGCCGCTGTTGGGTACATTGGTCAAATGTACCTGATTTGAAGAAGCCTCATCTAACTCAATGATATGCATCATAGTGTATTTGATGTTTGTTTGAGTTACTTGTGCAGGTTAGGAATACACTGGACTGAAGCTAAAAATTCTAAGTCCATGTGTCGACACCCAGAGGGAAAGTGTCGACACTTGAGAAAGCTTGTGTCGACACCCAAACAAGCAGTGTCGACACTTGGAGTCATTGTGTCGACACCTGGGAAGAAGAGTCGACACCAGTCAGAAAGTGTCGACACTTGGAGCTGTGTCGACACTTAGTGTAGAAGAATGCAGAAAAGCTGTGTCGACACTTAGCAGAAGTGTCGACACCTAGAAGAGCTGAGTCAACACCAGAAAGTGTCGACACTTGAAGTAAGTGTCGACACTCAGCAAAAGTCTGCAGAATCTAATTACAAGTGTCGACACTCAACACAATGTGTCGACACTATGCAGAAGAGTCAGCACTTGAAGTAAGTGTCGACACCCAGCACAATGTGTCGACACTTAGCTAAAGACTCAGTATTTGAAGAATGTGTCGACACTCAGCACAATGTGTCGACACACAACCAGAAGAGTCAACACTTGAAGAAAGTGTCGACACTCAGCACAATGTGTCGACACTTAGTTGAAGACTCTACACTTGAAGAAAGTGTCGACACAAGGAGCTGTGTCGACACTTAGCAAAGAACAGAAAAGTTACAAAATATTCTAAGTACAAGTGTCGACACTAAAGGAATGTGTCGACACTCAGCTGAAGAAACAAGATTGAAGACTTGTGTCGACACCAAGAAGCAGTGTCGACACTTGACAGTTTCTACACATGAAGATATGTCGACACAAAGGAGATGTGTCGACACTTAGAAGAATACAGTTAAAGAATGAAGAACAAGTACTTGTGTCGACACTCAATTTCAGTGTCGACACATGCAGAAGTATCTGTGTCGAGACATACAAGGAATTGTGTCGACACCTTGTAGACTTGTGTCGACACTTACACTACTTGTGTCGACACTTAGTCTATAAGTGTCGACACTTAAGAACAGAAAGTCTCGACACTATCTGACAGTTAGAGAATTTCAAGAAGTGACTGGTTGACATGACAGCTGCCGATCCAGCCGGTCTACATCAACTGTCAGAGAAGTCAGAAGTCTGTTATGAACCGGACCAGCCGGTTACCATGAAGGAAGCCTATAAATAGGCCCCCATAGTTTACAGAAAAACATATAGAAGGTTGTTCATTATCATTACATGTTGTGAGAATAACTGAAGTGGTTGATCAGATTAAATCAAGAAGTGATACACTGAGGATCAACACAAGAAGATCAGGCAGTCCAACTGCAGATCTAAGAAGTTGGAGAGAGAGAGCTCCATCCAAGAATTCAGTCTTTGGAACTAAGGCTGAGAAGAAGAATTCAGAGTCATCTGGATTTCAAGAAGCAGAAGATTCAGACTAATTCAGTTCTACTCAAGAAGCTTTGAAGAAAGCTAAGTCAGTTTGGATCAAGCTGAGTTCTTCCAAGAACTCTTCAAGAAACTCTCAACTCCTCTCATCTTTTCTGAGTTGTAGAGTTAGCAATTTTATTTCAATTACATCTTGTAAGATCCATTGGATCTGAGTGATTGTAAGCCTATTTTATAAAGGCTGAAGGTAGGGCTTGTTGCCTGAGTGTAGGAGTTAAAGAACTCTGAGTGTAGGCCTTAATTGGCTGAGTGTAGGCCTGGGTGGCTGAGTGTAGGCCTTTTGGCTGAGTGTAAGGCTTTGGGCCTGAGGTAGGAACCTAGTTTGGTTCTGAGTTAGTGAAGAAGTTTGGCCGAATCTAGTACACTGCTAGATAGGCGAAGGGGGAAAGTGGATGTACCCAAAGATTGGGGAACCACTATAAATCAGTGTATCTTCTGTGCTGTGCTGTGAAATTACTGTGTTTATGCTGTAATTGCTGTTAGCTGTAGAATTCTGTGAAA
The DNA here is from genome assembly GCA_039583875.1 of Platanthera guangdongensis. Classification (NCBI taxonomy): domain Eukaryota; kingdom Viridiplantae; phylum Streptophyta; class Magnoliopsida; order Asparagales; family Orchidaceae; genus Platanthera; species Platanthera guangdongensis. Next base: position 162,766,189 of record CM077162.1, read on the forward strand.
TAGCTGTTATGCTGCCAAACAAAACTTAAAAAGGATTAGGTCACCTATTCACCCCCCCCCTCTAGGTGTTTAGGTACCATATCTTTCAAGTGGTATCAGAGCCAGGTTACTCAAAATCAGGACTAACTGTCTGAGGAGATCCAGTTTGGCAGATACAGATTGAGTCTGAACATAGTTTCAAGAAAATCAAGAAATATGCAAATCAGAGGACTCCAAAGGATTTCTCTGAGATGACCAAGGATGAAATTGTCCTAGCCACTATGGACAAAAGGGCACAGAACATAATAGTTAGTGCAATTGATGATGCCACCTTCCAGAACCTTATTCACTGTAAAACAGCAAAAGAAATGTGGGACACCCTCATTGTCTACATGGAAGGTTCTGAAGAAGTAAGACAAGATAGGAAGTCCTTGCTTAATCAAGAATATGAGAGCTTTAGGCAAGGAAGAGGAGATAGCATCACTGAATGCTACAAAAAGTTCTACAGAATTGTTAATGAACTCATGTCCTATGGAAGAGAGTTCACAAATTATGAATTGAATGACAAGTTCTTGAGGTCCCTAACCAAAGATTGGGACACTAAGATCTGTGCCATCAGAGAAATGGCAAAGTTGGGAGAAATTCCTCCTCCCACACTGTTTGGCAAGTTGTTATCTTATGAGATGCAATTGTCAGTAAGAAAAGAGGAGGAAAAGTCAACAAGGACTGAACACAGGGAAAGGACTGTTGCCTTTAAGTCAGAAGTACCTAGAAAGAACAGGACTAAGTCATCAACTCCTCCTCCAGAGGTAGTTGAATCAGATTCTGATGAGTCTATTAGCACTAAATCTACAAGCAGTGAAAGTGATGAAGACTTTGCTGCTTTCACCAGACATTTTCAGAAGTTCCTGAAGAAGAAACAGTGGAGGTCTAGACCTTCATCTTCCAAAGGGAAAGAAGTCCAGTATCAGGAAAAGAAGCCTTCAAAGAAGGACAAGAAGAGGACCAAGACTAGTAAGGCAACTGGGTCTAAGATAGTATGTTACTGCTGCAATAGACAGGGTCATGTAATTGCAGATTGTCCTGAAAGAAGGAAGGAATCCAGTGACAAAAAGAAAACTCACTTCAAAGGAAAGAAGGAAAAGTCCTTTGTTGCAAAGAATGAGAAGACTCTTTCAGACATGTCTTCTTCAGACACAGAGACAGATGCTGAAGCCTACATAGGGCTATTTGCTGAAGAAGAAGAAGAGTTTATGCAGATCATGGAATCTATCTATGAGCAAGAAGACTGCCAGAGCCAAGGACTGATGGCTTTGACTGAAAGTACCAAAAACCTGGAGCAGCCAGGACCCAGTCAGGTACAAGGTTTAACTCAAAATTCTGATCCAGTTCTAGTTCAGAGTCAGATTCATCTTCATCAAGTGATGGAAGTGTTTCTGAATCTGAGAGAGATATTCATCAGCTCTTAGATGAATATAAGGTACTATTGCAAGCCTATAAGAAAAGCAAGATCCTAGCCAAAAGTCAGGCAAAGGAGATTGCTGATCTCAAGGCAGCTGCAACAGATTTTGAAAAGAATTATGATCAAAAACTTAATGAGGTAGCCAGGCTGAAACATATTACAGTGATTCAGATGGGAACTATTACATTTAAAAATGATCAAATTAAGTTGCTGGAGATCAATCTCCAGAAGGAAAAAGAGCTAGTTGCTAGGTTTTCAAAACCTAAATCAGTGCTACCCTTGATTGATGAATTTGTTCATCATAAAGGAAAGGCTGGATTGGGTTTTGTTAAGCCTGTGAGGACTGTTCAGGATCAGTCCAAGTCCAAAGGAAAAGCCCCAACATTCAACAAGGCTGCTGTGGTCAAGACAGCAAAGGTTGTACCTAAGCAAAGGTACAACAAGTTTGAATGCTGGTGTTGTGGCAAGGTTGGCCACTTTGCCTTGGATTGTTAGCACAATGCCAGTGCCAAGTTGAGTAGCAAGTTACCTGTTGGAAAGCCAGCAGGTAGCTATGTCAAATTGCAAACTAACAATCACCAAGGACCCAAGTTTACTTTGGGTTCTAAGGTTCATTAATTTGTTTTGCAGGTGAATCCAAGTGGCCATACCCCTACATGGTACTTGGATAGTGGATGTTCCAGACACATGACTGGAACTAGGGGACTACTGAAGGACTATATCCCAATCAAAAATGGTCCAAAGGTGACCTTTGGTGGTTCTGAAAAAGGAATCATCAAAGGGTTTGGTAACATTTCTTCTAACCTTGTTACCATTACTCAAGTGGCTTATGTTAAAGGTTTGAAACACAACCTCATTAGTATAAGTCAATTAAGTGATGTAGGGTATGACATCTCATTTGTTCAAAATGGTTGTCATATCAAGAGGTCAAGTGATCAAGAGATCATTTTGACTGGATATAGAAAGAGAAATGTCTACTGCTTAGACATTATGGTTGAGAACAATTGTTCTCCAGTCTGTCTTGTAGCTGATGAGACAGTCTCTCAATGTGTCAAATGGCACAAGAGGCTTGCTCATCTTAATTACAAGACTATTGGCAAACTCTTTAGTAAAGAGTTAGTGAGGAATGGTCCTCAAGTTAAGTGTGTCAAAGATGGCATTTGCTCAGCTTGTCAAAAGGGCAAGCAGACTAAATCCACCTTTAGAAGCTTAGTCAACAAAGATGCTGTGAGGTGTTTATACCTCTTGCATATGGATCTATTTGGTCCAATGCCAGTTCACAGCTTAGGTAGGAAGGTCTACACCTTTGTAGTTGTTGATGACTACTCAAGGTTTTCCTGGGTGTTCTTCTTAAAGCAGAAATCTGAAACACCTAGTGTCTTCTATAGTTTTGTTAAGCAAATTCAGAATGAATTGAACTGTACAGTGGTCAAAATTAGAAGTGACCATGGTACTGAGTTTCAGTCTGAAAGCATGACAAAGCTGTGTGAAGACTATGGGATATTTCAAGAATTCTCTTCACCTAGAACACCTCAGCAAAATGGCATTGCTGAAAGGAAAAATAGGACCTTGATAGAGGCTGGTAGAACCCTATTAAGTGATTCATCACTGCCAGAATATTTCTGGGCTGAAGCAGTTAACACTGCATGCCATGTGATAAATAGGGCTACCATCACTAAAAGGTTAAACAAGACCCCCTATGAAGTAGTGAAAGGCAGGAAACCAAATCTGTCCTATTTTAGGATCTTTGGTTGTAAATGCTTCATACTTAACAATGGGAAGTCTTACTTAACTAAGTTTGCTGCCAAGTCCCAAGAGGGAGTGTTTGTTGGGTACAGCAATAATAGTAAGGCTTATAGAGTCTACAACTTGACCACACAAGTTGTAGAGGAGTCTGTGCATGTAGTTTTTGATGAAACACAACTAATTAACAATGAGTTGTCTAGTAGTGTGTGCAGCCCTACAGGTCTTACTAAGAAGATGGACAAGCTAACCATAGAAGGTGTACCTGCTGCAAGACAGCAAGTAGAAGAAGATGGTTTATGTCCAGGGGGAGAACTACATGTGCAAGGAGCTGTAGAAGTACAAGGAACTCAGCTTGATGAAGATGCTGAAGAAGTTCAACCAGTAGTAACGATGCCTCCAGCCAACAGGCATCTAAGAGATCATCCAGTTGAGCTGATCATTGGAGATCCAAGACAAGGTGTTCAGACTAGGAGCAGAAATCAGAATGCAGTAGTATATTCAAGTTTTCTGTCTCAAATAGAACCAAAGAAATTTGAAGAAGCTATACAAGATCCACAGTGGACTGAAGCAATGCAGGAGGAGCTTAATCAGTTCAAAAGATGCAAGGTGTGGGATCTGGTTCCTAAGCCTAAAGATCACAATGTGATAGGAACAAAGTGGATCTACAGGAACAAGTTAGATGAACAAGGTGTCATCATTAAGAATAAGGCAAGACTAGTTGCAAAAGGATATAGGCAAGAAGAATGTATTGATTTTGATCAAACCTTTGCTCCAGTAGCCAGACTGGAAGCCATAAGGATGTTCTTGGCCTATGCAACCTACCAAGGATTTCAAAGTATACCAAATGGATGTGAAGTCAGCATTCCTTAATGGTAATTTAAAAGAAGAAGTATATGTGGAGCAGCCTTCAGGTTTTGTTGATCCTACTCTTCCACATCATGTCTATAGACTTAGGAAAGCATTGTATGGGTTAAAGCAAGCTCCTAGAGCTTGGTATGAAACCCTATCTAGTTTCCTCATTGAGAACAAGTTCACAAGGGGGAAAATAGATAAGACTCTATTCCTTAGGGAATCTAGAGGCAAAGTAATACTTGTCCAAATATATGTAGATGACATTATATTTGGGTCTACTGAAAGTAGCCTTTGCAAAAAGTTTGCAAAGCTTATGCAAAGTCAATTTGAGATGAGTAGTATGGGAGAGCTGAAGTTTTTCTTGGGTCTCCAAGTTAAACAGACTGAAAGTGGCTTGTCCATATGTCAGTCAAAGTTCACCCTAGAACTCATAAGGAAGTTTGGTATGGATTCATCCACTACCATGAAGACTCCTATGGGGTCAAGTATGTCTCTAAGCAAGGATGATGCAGGGAAACCTGTAGATGAAACCTTGTATAGAGGGATAGTTGGCTCTCTTCTATACTTGACTGCAAGTAGGCCTGACATTATGTATGCTACATGTGTTTGTGCCAGGTATCAAGCATGCCCCAAAGAGTCTCACTTAACTGCAGTCAAGAGAATCTTGAGATATCTAAAGGGCACACCTTATCTAGGCCTCTGGTACCCTAGGAATGGAGATTTTGATCTAACAGGCTATTCAGATGCAGACTTTGCAGGATGCAAAGAAGATAGAAAGAGCACAACTGGATCCTGTCAGTTCCTAGGTGGAAGACTCATCTCATGGAGTAGTAAGAAGCAAACCAGTGTGGCCATCTCCACAGCTGAGTCAGAATATGTAGCTGCAGGAAGTTGCTGTGCTCAACTTCTGTGGATTCAACATCAGCTAGAAGACTATGGATGTCAGGTAAGTAGAACTCCACTTTATTTTGATTCTACTAGTGCTATTTCAATAGCTAACAACCCTGTATCACATAGTAGAACTAAACATATAGAGATTAAATATCACTTTCTTAGGGAGCATGTAGAAAGAAATGATATTGCACTTGAATATGTTAGAACTGATAATCAGATAGCTGATATGTTCACTAAGCCCTTAGATGAAGCTAAGTTTAATAGGTTCAAAATTGAACTAGGTATGATAAACTTAGATTAAGTATACAGAACAAAAATTGGCTAAGTAAAAAGGTGTCGACACATAGACAAGTCTATGTCGACACAGAATAGTAAGTGTCGACACTTCAGGAAAATGGTGTCGACACATCTAGGAAGTTAGTGTCGACACTTCAGAATGTTAGTGTCGACACATGTCGAGTAGGTGTCGACACATCCAATAAAGTGTCGACACTTAAGTTTTACTCAGAATTTTTCTAAGTAAAGTCTCGACAACATGTCGAGTATAGTGGTGTCGACACTTAACCAAGTGTCGACACATACAATCTGTTGACTAAACTTGTGTCGACACATAAGTGTCGAGACATTATAAGTCAGTGTCGACACTTATTGCCAGTGTCGACACATCTTTAGGATTCCATCCCGCCTGTTCGTCTTCAAACTAGAAAGGTATAAATAGGGTTCTGTCTTTGATTGTCGACACGCTTTCAAAGTTTCGAGACCTAAACTCTTGTGTCGACATTTCTCTCATCTCAAGACTAAATCTTCAAACCCTAATGGCTCCCAAGCTGGAAGAGAACGTTAACGAAGGATATGAACTGGTGCGTGGCGCATTCGACGACTGCGAACAAGAAATCAAATCAGTGATAACCCTAATTGCCAATTCAGGATTGGAGTTCTTGGTTTCAGAACCAACGAAGATATGGAAGAAGGAAGTCATTGAATTCCTTACTGGCGCGGCTGTAGATGACTCAGGCTACAGAATTAAGTCAAGGGTGCATGGCACCAAGGTCAAGATTTCACCCAAGTCTTTAAGAAAGGTACTTCAGCTACCTAAAGTTCAAGATGAAGAGGAAGTAACTGCTTCTAAGACCAGGGAAGCTCTTACTTGGTGTGGACTGGATCCAAAGATGAAGGTGGGATCAGTCTTTAACAGAAAGGGTATGAATAATCAAGGCAAGTTCTTGTCAGAAATAGTGGGCAAGGTAATACTGAGCAAGCCAGGAGGACATGACAGGGTGTCTGCCTCCATGTTTGAAGTCATGACCCGAATCATCTTCAATCTGATAACAGACTGGTCAATGGTGGTTTATGAAAAAGTGAAGGAAAGCCTGAAGAAGCCCAATCTGGGCAGGATACTAAGTCTCTACCTGGCTGGATCAATTCCAGAGGTAATGAGCACTGCTGCAGGAACTAAGATCAATCATATGAGGAAGATGGACTCAAGAATATTCTCTAGATGGGAAAGGGTGTTATCCAAGGAAGTTCCTACTCCAGAGAAACAAATTCAGAAGAAAGATTCTCCTCCCAGGAAGAAGAGGAAGACTGCTGCTGTGACTCAGGAATCTTCCAGCAGCTCAGGCAGTGAAGAACATGTTGTTTTCACTCCTGATAGTCCAATAGATGTGGCTGCAGAGAAGTCACCTGCCCCACAAGAGCCAGCTGAGATTCAGGGGGAGCCTCCAGCTGTAGAACATCCCTCTACACTGGAAAGTGAGAAAGCTACTCTTATTATCCAAGAGGTACTTTCTGACCTTAATACATTAAATTTTTCTATAATAAATTCTGATTTGTCTGATGACCATCAGCAAAATCAGCCAGCAACTCAAGAACCAGATGTTGTTCTCCAAGACACATCTGTTGTAGCTGATGAAACCAGAACATCTCCTGCACAGTCTCCAGCCGAATATACAATGGAAGACCTATTTTTGAATTTAGATCAGGATGATTTTGATATGGAAAAGAATGCTGCTGATGCAGTGAAGGATGCTGCTGCTGAGGGGGAGAATTTGGATATTCAAGTAGAGCCTATATGGCTAGATACTGAGAAGGCACAAACTGTGCACACTGAACAACCATCCAGCCCTAAGGATAGGGTGGATATAGCCAGTACATCAGAATCTGAGGATGATGAAGCTGAGCAAGCTAAGAAGAAGAAATTCTTTGTATTCAAGAGAAGGAGCCAGAGCTATAAGAAGGCTCTACAAACAGTTGCTCAACACTCTTTAGTTCAACAAGCTCCATCCCCTGATTACAGTGCTCTACTGCTTGCAATGCAAATCAAGATGGATGAACAAAGGAAAGCTTTAGAAACTTATGTTGATGAAGGGCACAAGGCACTACAATCTGATCTGGGACAGGAAATCAAGTCAATAAGGTTTGAAATGAACCTTAATAAAAAGGAAATGACTGATTGTTTTACAAAGGGTGCTCATGCAGTGGTCTATCTGGCTAAACATCAAGAAACAATCAAAGAGAAAGTAGAAGATATAGCACTAAAGCAAGGCTATGTGCTGGAGAATCAACTCAGGATGAATGATAATTTGACTGCATCTCACAATGCCATAGTCACTGAAATCAAGAATAAGTCTACTGAACCATCAAGCTCCTCTACTACTGCCAAAGCTGATTTTGATAAACTCTTTCAAGCTGAACTAACTGCTGTCAAGACTGCCATCAAGGATTCCCAAAAGGTCATTTCTGAACAGCTTACAAAGCTAAGACCTTTCTTTAAAGAGGGCATAAGGTATTTGGATAGCCAAATCAGGTTTCAGAAAGATGATGTGAGAGATCATGTAGCCCAAGAAGTCATAAAGGGGGAGAGAGTGTTAGTCAAGGCCAGTTCTGAGCATGCCAAATGGATTTCAAATTCAATCAGGGCTACACTTGGATATCCTCCCCTGTGTGATGACAATGAAGTAGCTGAATCTGGTATTCAAGGAACATATCTTGGAGGTGAGCAACAGGCAGTGGCTGATGTAATCTATCCACCTCCAGATTTTGAAATGATTCATGCAGATATAAGCACAATGTATATTCCAACTGCTGGCAAGCCCAATGTTATTCTGGAAAAGGTTGTTCAACCTATCATAGCTGCTATGCAAGAGGCTTTGGACAAAGAAGAAGAGACTAGGCTATCAAAGAAGAAGTTCAGGGAACTTGCTGAACAAAAACCTGATTTTGAACAGTGGAGCCCTACTTCTAGGAACATCATTCTCACTGCATGGAAAGCAGCCAAGGACAATGCCCATGAGAGGAACAAGTGGTTCTCAGAGGCTGAATGGAGGAAACATGAGAGTAGGCAGGAAGCAATTGTCCAATATAGAAGAAAGGCTAAGTTAGGAAAGCTACCTCCTACAGCTGTGGAGCCTAGCAAGTACTTTCCTAAGCCCTATCATTATTTTGAAAGGCAAAAGATCAAGGCTGAAGAACAGAAGAAGAAGGACTCCAAAGGGAAGAAGCCTGCTGAAGCTGAGCCTGCTGCTGCTGCTGCTGCTGTAAAAGCTCAAGTTAAAGCTGGAAAAGGAATTGTTATTAAAGAACCTGATCAGAAATAGATTAGGAATTAACTTGATGCTTGTTGTAATCTGTTAAGTGAAAAACATTGTAGTACTTCATTGAAAATGTATAAGGAACAATATTGGAACAGTATATGATAAATATAGTATGATTGTTCTGAAATATGTATGTTTCTTAATTGTTCTGCAATGTTGTATGAGTATACATGTGTGCTTTATTACATGTTTAAGTTTAACTCTGTTGTCATATATCTGTTTTACTTCATTTTATAATTTTTAATTATGAGTGATGTATATCATTGACTAAGGGTTATGACTTCTCCAAATAGGGGGAGATTGTTGGGTACATTGGTCAAATGTACCTGATTTGAAGAAGCCTCATCTAACTCAATGATATGCATCATAGTGTATTTGATGTTTGTTTGAGTTACTTGTGCAGGTTAGGAATACACTGGACTGAAGCTAAAAATTCTAAGTCCATGTGTCGACACCCAGAGGGAAAGTGTCGACACTTGAGAAAGCTTGTGTCGACACCCAGACAAGCAGTGTCGACACTTGGAGTCATTGTGTCGACACCTGGGAAGAAGAGTCGACACCAGTCAGAAAGTGTCGACACTTGGAGCTGTGTCGACACTCAGTGTAGAAGAATGCAGAAAAGCTGTGTCGACACTTAGCAGAAGTGTCGACACCTAGAAGAGCTGAGTCAACACCAGAAAGTGTCGACACTTGAAGTAAGTGTCGACACTCAGCAAAAGTCTGCAGAATCTAATTACAAGTGTCGACACTCAACACAATGTGTCGACACTATGCAGAAGAGTCAGCACTTGAAGTAAGTGTCGACACCCAGCACAATGTGTCGACACTTAGCTAAAGACTCAGTATTTGAAGAATGTGTCGACACTCAGCACAATGTGTCGACACACAACCAGAAGAGTCAACACTTGAAGAAAGTGTCGACACTCAGCACAATGTGTCGACACTTAGTTGAAGACTCTACATTTGAAGAAAGTGTCGACACAAGGAGCTGTGTCGACACTTAGCAAAGAACAGAAAAGTTACAAAATATTCTAAGTACAAGTGTCGACACTAAAGGAATGTGTCGACACTCAGCTGAAGAAACAAGATTGAAGACTTGTGTCGACACCAAGAAGCAGTGTCGACACTTGACAGTTTCTACACATGAAGATATGTCGACACAAAGGAGATGTGTCGACACTTAGAAGAATACAGTTAAAGAATGAAGAACAAGTACTTGTGTCGACACTCAATTTCAGTGTCGACACATGCAGAAGTATCTGTGTCGAGACATACAAGGAATTGTGTCGACACCTTGTAGACTTGTGTCGACACTTACACTACTTGTGTCGACACTTAGTCTATAAGTGTCGACACTTAAGAACAGAAAGTCTCGACACTATCTGACAGTTAGAGAATTTCAAGAAGTGACTGGTTGACATGACAGCTGCCGATCCAGCCGGTCTACATCAACTGTCAGAGAAGTCAGAAGTCTGTTATGAACCGGACCAGCCGGTTACCATGAAGGAAGCCTATAAATAGGCCCCCATAGTTTACAGAAAAACATATAGAAGGTTGTTCATTATCATTACATGTTGTGAGAATAACTGAAGTGGTTGATCAGATTAAATCAAGAAGTGATACACTGAGGATCAACAAAAGAAGATCAGGCAGTCCAACTGCAGATCTAAGAAGTTGGAGAGAGAGAGCTCCATCCAAGAATTCAGTCTTTGGAACTAAGGCTGAGAAGAAGAATTCAGAGTCATCTGGATTTCAAGAAGCAGAAGATTCAGACTAATTCAGTTCTACTCAAGAAGCTTTGAAGAAAGCTAAGTCAGTTTGGATCAAGCTGAGTTCTTCCAAGAACTCTTCAAGAAACTCTCAACTCCTCTCATCTTTTCTGAGTTGTAGAGTTAGCAATTTTATTTCAATTACATCTTGTAAGATCCATTGGATCTGAGTGATTGTAAGCCTATTTTATAAAGGCTGAGGGTAGGGCTTGTTGCCTGAGTGTAGGAGTTAAAGAACTCTGAGTGTAGGCCTTAATTGGCTGAGTGTAGGCCTGGGTGGCTGAGTGTAGGCCTTTTGGCTGAGTGTAAGGCTTTGGGCCTGAGGTAGGAACCTAGTTTGGTTCTGAGTTAGTGAAGAAGTTTGGCCGAATCTAGTACACTGCTAGATAGGCGAAGGGGGAAAGTGGATGTACCCAAAGATTGGGGAACCACTATAAATCAGTGTATCTTCTGTGCTGTGCTGTGAAATTAATGTGTTTATGCTGTAATTGCTGTTAGCTGTAGAATTCTGTGAAATAGCTGTTGTGCTGCCAAACAAAACTTAAAAAGGATTAGGTCACCTATTCACCCCCCCTCTAGGTGTTTAGGTACCATATCTTTCAGCCGCTCTGCGGCTTGTCAGCTCTGTTTCAACTTTGCCAGCTTCAATAACCTGTCTGCTGGTCTCAGGCACGTAGGCAGTTGTTCCTCAGTTCATCAGCAGGAGGCGAATAACTGTGTGTCCGCGCGGCCTCGCGGCTTCGGCGGACTCCGTGGCTATTCGGCGGATTGTAGTTTAAGTTCGGGCGATCTAAGCGGACTCGGCGACCTCGGCTACCTCGGCGGACTCCCGTGCTGTCCGCCCGGCTTATTTTTTGGTGCTTTCTGTTGTCAGCTGTTTATACTAGCAAAATCATGTCTCGCTACGTATACCTCGCATTGTAAAGAAGTGTAATGAATATAAGATCTGCTTGTTCTTCCATGTGCTTGGTGTGTTGAGCCTGCTCCCTGGGTTTTCGCTGGTTCAAGGTGTGAACTGGGTAGTTCCGATGATATTAATGTGGCATTTGGGCTATCTTGCTGACCATCTTGAGAAAATTTAACAGTGTCTCCACAGCTTCAAGGCAAAAATCACGGCTGCTAACTCCAAGTCATGGACCGGATAATTCCTCTCATGCACTTTCAGCTGTCGCGAGCCATACACTATCACACTACTATACTGCAGTAGGACACAACCAAGTCCACTGCCTGAAGCATCACTGTAGATCTCAAAACCTTAGGTCCCACTCGGCAAACTCAGCACAGGCGCCGTGGTCAACCGACACTTCAACTCCTCAAAAGCTCGTGCGCACGCCGACGTCCAAACGAACTTCTGCTCTTTCCTCATCAAAGTCGTGAGGGGTAACGCTATCTGCGATAAGTTCTCCACAAAGCGCCTGTAATAGCCGGCAAGCCCCAGAAAGCTCTGTACTTCCTCTACCGTAGAAAGCACATGCCACTCTCGTATCACAACAATCTTCACCGGATCCACCACAATTCCCTCACCACTCACTATATGACCAAGGAACGCCACTGAAGATGACCAAAACTCGCATTTGGAGAACTTGGCGTACAATTGATTCCTCCTCAGCGTCTCCAAAACTAAATGTAGATGCTTGAAGTGATCCTCCTCACATTGCGAGTACACCAATATATCATTGATGAAGACGATCACAAAATGGTCTAAGTAGTCCCTGAAAGTCCTGTTCATCAAATCCATGAATACCGACGGCGCATTAGTCAGCCCAAACGGCATGACCGTAAACTCGTAATACCCATATCTCGTACTGCATGTTGTCTTATGGATATCACTCTCCCTTATCCTCAGCTGATAATAACCGGACTTGAGATCCAATTTTGAGTACACCGTCGACCTGACTAACTGATCAAATAGATCATCAATCCTTGGGATCGGGTACTTGTTCTTCTCCGTTAGCTTGTTCAGCTCTCGATAATCAATACAAAGTCTCAAGCTCCCGTCCTTCTTCTTAACAAAAATGATCGGTGCACTCCAAGATGTTGAACTTGGACTCACATACCCCTGCTCCAACAACTCTTGAAGTTGCACCTTCAGATCCGCCATTTCCTTAGGCGCTAGACGATACAGAGAGCGTGACACATGTTTCACACATGGCACTAGCTCAATCGTGAAATCTATCTCCCGTAGAGGCGGGGCTCTAGGAAGATCTCCAGGGAACACATCAGGGTACTCGGATACCAATGAAATACTGTCCAATGTAGGCTTAGGCTTTGCAACCTCCACTAGCGTAAAGAACATCTCTGCTCCAGCACGAACCGCCTTCACCACCTAAAGAGTAGACATCAACGTCTTGTGCGACCCTTTCAAGCCCGTAAAAGTCGTCTCACGATCTGTTCCCAACTTGACTTCCTTGCGACCACAATCAATAAAAGCTTGCTGCTACGAGAGCCAGTCCATGCCAAATATCACGTTAATCTCCATCAACGGTAGTAACAACGCTTGCAAATGGAACTCTTGACTCCCGATACGAATCTTAACGCCGCAGATTCTATCCGCATGCATCGAACACCCATTCGGCAACAACACATCCAGTTTGTCCTTTGCCATCGAAGAAGGTACTCCGATGCGCGATATGAATCCTTCATAAAAAAAGAAGTGTGAAGCTCCCATATCAAAGAGTGCTCTCACCGGAATCTCACAAATCAAAACAAATCCTATAAAAGCAGTGGTTAGGTAACACACGCATAACAAGTATTTACAAATTAACTTACTATAAATTTAAATCGTACCTGTCACCACATACGCTTGCTTGATGGCCTCCTGTTGGCCAAGATTATAAACTCTTGGTTGAGCCGGAGCGTAATGGGATGCGGTTGACTACATCGTCCTGCCCTTCTCTTCATAAGTTTCTCCCGGCCTCATCTCAGACTTTAGCTATCCACCCCGGCACTCACGGGCATAATGCCTTGGCTTCCCACAGTTGTAACATGCGCCGGGGTCCGACCCGCAGTCACCCTAGAAGCACCAGAAGAGGGGGCTGGACTCGAAGTCCTAGCTTTCTCGTTCCACTTCCGGAACACAGACTTTGAGGAGTTCGACACTTTGAACTCTGCCCTCTTATCAGCAGAGCTTTTCTTTTCTTGCACATTCTTCATATCCTTTTCCAATGACCGAGCCGTATTGACCAGTGTCAAGAAACCCTACGTCATAGACCCCGAGAGTAGTAGCCTTAAGTCATCTCTCAAACCTTCATAGAATCGGTTCGTCTTGCGCTCCTCATCCGCGAATGTGGAGCTAGCATACCAACCCAATCGAGTAAACTCGTGGAGATACTCATCTACGCTACTCTCTCCTTGTGTCAGCCTTTGAAACTTGTTCTCCAATGCTATCCTCTGAGCCGAAGGGAGGTACCTTGCCAAGAACAGTCTCAAGAACTCTTCCATCGAGACGTCTGTAAGTTATCTTCCTCTCAAGAGATGTAGCTCTAGACCATCCCACCACAGCCTAACGTCTCCATCCAACAGGAACGCAGCTATAGTGGTCATCTGCCACTCCTCCGTCTCCGTCGTTGTCAAGACTCTCTTCACCTGGGAGAGCCAATCTTCAGCTTGAGATGGGGTTCCCAACCCCAAGAACACCGGCGGATTAAAGCTCATAATGTGCTTGAGATCCCTTTCAGTTGCTCTCCTCGGCACCAAAGGCTCCACCATTACCTGCTCCACTCTTCTCGGTTCATCCCTTTGAAGTGGTACCTGCTCCATCATAGGAGCGGGCTGCTGCATTTGCCTTGCAGGTTGTGCATTGATCATGGCAAAAACTTCTTCGACAACCAATCGTATGGTTTCAACCGAGGGAGGTGTTGCAGGAGCATCATTTGTTGCGCTACTAGCCTCAGAAACTGGGCATTTTAACGGCCCTACACCACTTCTGGTCACCTATAGTTGTACAACACACCGTTAAGCAACCAAACAAAATTACAAAAAGCAATTATAGGAACACGCAGGTTCCTCAAACACCTATATTTTCATTCCTAAGTGGACATTCATGGGTTCTTTTATGTTATAACAATGACGCAGACACATGTGCTCACCACCCCTTAAAATAATCCACCCACGAATTCATTTAAGTTGACCGAAACTAGTAGTCTGATACCAAATTGTAACACCCCTATCCGTTAAATAACATATAGCAGTAGGTCCGGCCGGGCCCCGCCGTCATATACCACAGACAGACCGGGTGGTTACTCAATGGCGACCATCCAACTAATAACCAACGTCCTACACAGAGTCATTATAGAAGAGGCAATTTTAAAAGTTGCAAAACAAAGAACCCAACACAAGCATGAAAGTCCACTACAAAACCCAATAGGAATGAAGTACAATACACAAGTACAGTGGCCTTAAGGCCTTACATTTGTTTACTCAAATTACATGTTTTGCAAACCTCGGGACGCAGGCCGGTCACACATGACTAAAGCAAGTAAATACTCAATATTTAGGCCTTCGAGGGCCGGCTCAGCAACATGGGCTTTTTCCCGCTATTTTCCACATGGTCCTGCAGCACCTGCAAGTAACAAGCCACCGTAACAGTGGCAAACAAAGGCAACGGTCAGCTATGCTGACCAAATTATAACGATCCCACCCCCAAACTCGGGGCGGAGATGCTCCTTCCCTGCACTTTATTAGCATAACCAAGTATTATAAAGTAATAACACTACATCATAGGTGTAGGCACACATGACCACACACCCTGTGCTCTTAGGGCACATTCTCAGTAAACCCGGTGAAAACCGCGGTCTCACCACTGCCACTTGGATGACACATCTCGTGAGCATTTGGGTCTTTCAGGCAAAAGTCACGTCACTTGAAAACATCGACAGCCTAAGATCCAACCTCTATGCCATCGGTAGGCCTCTAATACTGAACCGCATAGAGCATGAACGGTTCCACTCATCCCGTTGCTCACTTCGCAACGTCACTTAGTTATCGGCGCAGGTTAAGCTTCACCGAAGCCCCTGAATCAAACACACAATATTATATAACCCAGTTATATACAAGTTGGCTCCTAGGCCACCAAGACGGCAGAATCACGCATCTGCCTAGTTTTCCTGGTGTACCTCGAGGTTAGTCCCCGAGGCTCCCTGTTACAATATACCGCGTTGAAAACCCGAAAACAACCAATTGCACGGAGTCTTCTACGGCCATTTATGCAATGCAATATCACCGATCCAGACCAACTTGTCCAGGTAGGCTTCACACATCATGCCTATATCCGTTCTCGATTACAGATTCTACATGTACACAACAGGGACAATTCATGTCTACCCGAAGGAATGCCTCAACTTACCGCAAACTCGCGAGAGCGGACTTCCTATGCAAAGGAAAAGAGGACTTCACATGTCATAGGATGAGAATCGTTACCTAGCATTTTTCCTTGGCACCATGGAAATCTATGCAAATGAAAAGCACCGCAATCTCCTTGCCTCCGTAGATCCAAAGTCGGCTCCCGATTTGGAGCTCCGAAGCTCCGCCGGTGACCGGATCTAGCCTCCTTGCTTCTTCCTTGCTCTCCCCTCTCTCTAGACTTTAGAAAGAGACTAAGTGAAAGAAATGAGTGATTTGAAACCCTATTCCAGGGTATATCCCAACAGGAACAACCCCCAGCCATTGGATTACAAAATAAGGAAACGAACGGCCACAATCCGGATCTGAAACCCAAAATCTGTGTCAAACACGGCCTGTGACACACCCGTGTCCAGGGCCGTGTTCCCTATTCGCCGTTGAAACCGACGCATCCCGAAAAGGACATGGGTTCTCGATATGCCCGTGTCCGGTTTGACATGCCCATATCAATTATTACACGACCGTGTGGTTGGCCGTGTTCCTCCATCGACACAGCCCCAACCATCTTGTGATGGACACGGGTCTTGGACACGCCCGTGTCCAATTTGACACACCCGTGTTTACCCGACATGGCTTGTGTTCTGGCCCCATATATCAACCACGCCCCAGCCTGACTTCAACCTGTGAAGGACACGACCTGTGACACGCATGTGTCCCAGGCCGTGTTCGCTGCTCGACGATCGTCGACTCCAAAATTCGTCGACCACTCGGCCAGATCATCGACCCGAGCACGACACGCCCCTGGGACATGCATGTGTCCCAGGCCGTGTTCCCCCTGCCAAGTTCCAAACTTGGCCCAAAACGCCTCCCGTCGCTCTTTTGAGTTTCGGGGCGTTATACCTGCAAGGTGCTATTGGTAGAAATTTCTTTCTCCTTGTAAGACATGTTAGCTTCATCAAAAGTCACATGTATTGATTCTTCAATTTTAAAAGTAGATTTGTTAAACCCCCTATAAGTTTTGCTTACTTGGGAATATCCTAGAAAAATTCTCTCTTCAGCCCTACAGAGGCCTTCCTTCTTGTAGGGACCAGAAGGTAAACCTCTCATAAGGTTTTCTTTAGATAGCCTAGCAATAATTTTTATATTAACATATCCTAGCCTTCTATGCCAAAGATCATTTTGATTGCTAACTATATTAAGCAAACAGATGTCTGAAGGTGCAAAAAGAATATCTACTATATATGTGTTACCTTGTCTATTTCTAATTAAAACAGTTTGTTTTTCTTTATTTGAAATAATACAAGATGTTGAGTTAAAGTGTACCTGATAACCTTTATCACATAGTTGGCTTATGGAGATGAGGTTATGCTTGAGTCCACTTACATAGGTCACCTTTTTGAAAGTTACTGCTCCAATCTTTACTTCTCCAAAGCCTTCAGACTGGCCACACTTTGAATCACCAAAGATCACCTTTGGTCCCAGCTTGGACTTGTAGTTAATCAAGTTGACCTTGCTTCCAGTCATATGCTTGGAGCATCCACTGTCCAGATACCATTTTTGATTAACAGCTGGACAACTCTTTTCCTGCAATGAAAATAGTTAGTTGTTCTTGACCCAGGTTACCTTGGGTCCTTTATATTGTTGATAAGAATAGCTTGATATTACTGAGAATTCAGGTTGAGATTTATATCCTAAAGGGTGATATCTTCTAGGAGAAATTATCCAATCAGTAAGTGGATTAAAAGGTTTCCTAGTTTGATTAAAGTTACTGTTATAATTATGACTTTTATTAAGTCTGTCTGGGTTCGATGAAAAGTTGTAAGTTTGTCGACCAGAGTTCGACGATACGGGATAAGATCGTCGATCTCTGCTAAGTGAATGAACATAGTCATTTTCTGTGCCCCAAGTTCGTCGATCTCTGCTCGACGAACCATACACAGTTCGTCGATCACAGTAAGATGAATAATTATTATATAGATCTGCGTTTAGAGTTCGTCGACTAGAGTTCGACGAACTGGCCACATTTCGTCGATCTGAGTTCGACGAAATCTGATGAACTTTGTTTTTATCTAAGGTTTTCTGGTTTCTGTTTTTGTGATTTTTTAAGTTAGGTAATTATTTTGTGATTTGTTTGTTGTCCATTACCTCTTTATCCTTAGTTGACACAAATCTAATGGGGGTTGATAATATATTCTTCTTGAGAATAGAGGGTAAACTTGATGATGTACCCAAGCCCAGTTTGCCATTCAGTCTGGCATTCACTGTGCTTGTGATGTCCATCAGCTTAAGGCTTCTCCCATTGAGAGATTCCTCAAGTTGTTTGGCCTCATATAGCTCTATTTTTAGAGAATTGATTTGTTCATTAGCTAGAGTTAGTTCCTCTTTTAACTTGGTGTTTTCAGAAATCAGATTTTCTTGATTTGATATTTTTTCCCTAAGTGTTTTGATTTCCTTTTCAGAGTTGATTAAATCAATACACAAGGTTTTAAACTCAGTTTTGAAAGTATCATAACTATAATCAAAAGTTGAAAGTACATAATCAACTTCTGATTCTGAAGTTCCTTTATTATCAGATTCTTCTTCATCTGATTGACTTCTGGAGGCATCAATGGCCATGAGGCAGACTTCATTGGCCCTTGCCTCTTCTTCCTCTTCACTGGAATTGGAAGATGTGGATTCATCTTCAGTGTCACTCTAGTTTTCAGCTACAAAACCCTTTTCCTTCTTTTTGTATTTGCTGGAGGAAGGCCTTGAGCTTTGATGTCTTCTGGAGTCCTTCTCTCTTCTTTCTTTCTTTCTTTTAATTCTCTGGACACTCTGAGATAAAGTGTCCAGGTTTCCAGCAGCCAAAGCACACTACTTCTTTAGTAGGAGTTTTATCATACCTTGGCTTATCATCCTGCCTGGATGATCTTATTCTGAAATCTTTTCTTGATATTTTATAAAATCTCTTGGCAAGGAGACTCATTAATTCTTCATTTACTGTTGAGGCTTTAGTTTCCTCAACCACCTTGAATGCCAAGTTGTGCTCCTTCCTTACTGGTGGAGGAGTCCTTTGTTCAGCTACTTCTCTAGACTTTATGAGCTGCTCATAGGACTTGAGTTTTCCTAATAGAGATTCTGCGGAAATCTCATTTAAGCTCCTAGCCTCCTTGATTGGCCAGATCCTTGAATTCCATGAGCTTGGGAAGCACATGAGGATTTTATCATTGACTTCAGTAAGGGTGATGTCCTTATCCAAAGTCTTCAGCTCATTGATGATTGAACTCAGTCTATTGTACATGTCTGCAACAGATTCTGCTTCCTCCTTTTTGAAGTTCTCATACTGGGATATGAGATTTGATCTTCTATCTTTTCTCTCATCAGCATAGCCAGCCACTATTTGGTTGAGATAATCCCATATGGCCTTGGCTAAAGTGCATTCAGCCACCTTCTGGAAAATGTCATCAGACATTGTTTGGGCCAGAATATTCATGGCTTTAGCATCAATAACTTTTTCTTTCTTCTGAGCATCAGTCCACTCAGGTGGTGGAACTGCATTAGTGCTTGAGGTTGCTGTAGATGTAGATGGTTGAGGAGGACCTATCAAGATGGAATTGTAGATGTTCTCATCAATAGAATTCATATAAAGTTTTATTCTTGCCTTCCAGATGACAAACTTATTTAAGTTGCACACTGGAGGTCTGATGCTTGCATAATCATTGTTCTGTGCCATGCTATGTATATAATCCTAATAGAAATAAAAGAAATTAGATCTAACAAAGGATCTTTTGGTCTAAGGGTTAGCTTGTACAACCAAAGGAACTCGCTCTGATACCAATTAAAAGTTAGGGTTAGACCTGATATACTCTAAAAGGTAGGGGGTGAATAGAGTATCTTTAAAACTTTAACACTTTTTGTTGTTTAATAAAAATTGCTATGTTAGGGAACTATTTGATACCAAAATATGATGTAAGTAAAGAACAGTCCTAAGATAAAATAATCTGCCACAGGCACACCAAAATATAAAGTAATCAATTCTATTTTTTGCTGCAGGGCGAGTAGATCTTTTATGTTAACAAAGCTCCCCCTGAGATATTGATTTTGAATTGATGTTCTTCTTCTTCTGTATCTTGTGTTATTTATCTGGTCTGGGCTTGCTCCTTTTCTTTGTTACTGTATGATTGCTTTCAGTGTTCTGTATGTTTTTTCGTCTATATCCTCGTGTTCTTTCTGTAGAAGGAAGAAGAAAAAACCTTTTATATTTCATATGAAATCTTCCTTCTAAATTTTGAATTAGTTTCAGCATTAATTGCTGACGGCCTTAAGAATGTCTGCATTGATTGATTTCCCCAACTGTCCCATTGAAAAATGGTAAGTAATAATCCTGATGAAGACCATAATCAATGTTGCGTCTAATGGTAATATTCAGAGAATATTAAGCATTGATTACTCAGGAATTATTGCAATAAAATAAGGACAGAGGGAGGAAAATATGCAAGTCTGGATCTGCTCAGAAATCGTCGAGCAGAGAACAGAATTTGTCGACCTGGGTCGAGAGTTCGTCAAGATGAGAAGTTATGTTAGTCGACTAGATAATTATTGTTCATCGAGCTGAGATCCAAGATCATCGACCTAAGAACTACTAACTGCTTTATCAAGAAACTTGCTAATTCTGTGCATCAAGATCGTCGAGCTGAGAATCTAACTTTGTCGACTAGTATTCAGAGAAATGATTCTTGGACTTTAGAATGTTGAAGCAGAGTATACAGAAATCGTCGACCTGAGAGCTAAGTTCGTCGACCTGAGAACTTCTAACTGCTACTTGATAAAACTTGTCATGACTGTGGTCTAAGTTTGTCGAGCTGAGAACATGAATTTGTCGACTGGAGTTTAGTGAAATAATTCTGGACTTGGAGTGTTGAAATATAGTATCCAGGAATCGTCGATCTGAGAATCAAGTTCTTTGAGCTTAGCTCAGAGAATTATCTCTGAGTTCATCGAGCTGAGCACGACTTTCGTCGTGCTAAGTTCGATGAACGTCGAACTCATTTCCTGAGTCTTTCAAATTTTTCTAAGTCTTGAGTCCTCTGCAGTCTGTTGATGGCTGATCCATGCAGTGTTGAATCTAAGGACATGACCTAAACTCCAAGACACAAACATAACCCCGGCTATACAGGTTGGGTCAAACATCCTAGTTTAGTGAACCTAGTCCAAATCCCACTAGGGATCCAACACAGAGATTCCCTCTCTCACTGGGGGATGGGATCCCGGCGCGGGAGCAGATTGTGCTAGAGCGGTGCGATCAGCCGGGGCATTGGGCGAGGCAGCCCCTGAGACTAGCGGTGCAGCCCCTGAAATAGATAATGGATACTCATTGTGAAGGTCGATCGCCTCTGTGTCTGCCAGTAGAAAGTCGACGACATATCTTGGCTCCGTCCCCTGCGATAAGAGTGGTACTTCAGTACGCAACCACGTTCAAGCTCTTTAACATTTCGAGCTAATAGGAAGGGCAAAAGGTGAGGAAGGTGCTTCCAGCAGAGAAGAAGGGATCTCGTCACGGTTAGGAGTTGTGGTAGGCGAGTCTCGATTCTCCTTCAACAGGTCTCTCCTGCCTGACTTGGCCTTCTTCTTCTTCTTTGGACTGGAGCTCTCACCGGCTGGCTTCTCGCCAGCTGACTTCTCCCTCACTACCTTCTCGCCGGCGGGCCTCTTGCCCATCGGCCAAGTGGCAACCTTGGCGCAGTTGGCGCGAGCTCGTGCCTGGGCCATGGCGAGGCAGGCTTGAAGCTCTTCCGAGAGCGGCTTTTCAACATTTTTGGAACACATTTTCATTGACTTGTAGAGACTCAAGCAATGAGTAATGACGACAGAGATATCCTGAGATACGAACTCAGCGGTGTATTTATAGGATGAAGGTGGGGTCTGCAGAAAGATTCCCTGCCAGGTCAGCATGTACCCACAAAATATTAGGGGTTGGACGTATCTTTCCGAGCGCAAGGCTAGCTCGCAAAGAGCGGGGATTGTGTACAACCCCATATTTGCTAGGTGGGACGAAGATCCCCCAAGGACCCGGATTGGGCTAGCTTTGGGCACATAATTGGATCAAGTAAGAAATAGGGAGGGAGGGCTCTTGCCGTAATTAGGTGGGAAGGCTCTCGCCCAGGGGTCAAGAAATACCTGTTCGTCGAGCGCAATTTGTCGAGCTGAGAACGTAATTTGTCGAATGCAATTTGTCGAGCTGAGCCTTCGACTTAAGGTTATTTTTATCGAGCAGATTTTAAGCTCAGGCTATGGCAAAACTAGGGTGGGCAGGAAGGCTCCCGCCTTAGGCAGGATCAGGGGCTCGTGCCTTAAGATGGCGGAAGCCCATCGACCCTCGACGTTGAGTGATGCCTCTCCCTCAAAGTCCCTTCAGTCTTTTGGTTCCCGCCCGGGGTAGGTGGGAAGGTTTATGCTCGGGTTCCGGCAGAGCTCAGCAGGAAGAGCTTCCGCAAGGTGGGACCCAAACCTGAAATTACCTAAATACCCCTGGTCTGCATTTAGCTCCTCAGAATAGCGGAGTTTGGCTATTGGCAGAGCAGCCCAGGAGCATTTTAGTAATTTTAGGGCTGCAAAAGTACGTTTTTTGCAGACCAGATATTGAAAATCTATAAATAGACCCATAGGATACCTCAGAATGTAGATTTTCCTCATACTCTCATTTTGCCTTCTAGAGTTTTCCGAGGTACTCCTAGCCCAACAATTGGCTTTGGAGGGGAAGCGCTCAGAGAACATCCGGGTTAGTGGAGGTACCTCCCAGCTGAGGTTTAGGGTCAGTTTCCAGTTTTTTATGTCTAGTCTTGGGTCGAGGTTTGGGAGAAATAGGTGTTGGCTACACCCCAAGGTCCGAACTCTCGTTGAGGCCAGTTTTTGGCTTCAACTTGACCTTCTTACATTGAGGGTGTATAGAAAATGAAGGGAGGTATGACTTCCGCTTCAGGTATTTATGTTATAGAGATAAACCTTTCTGCTCCTTCATCTTGGGTATTGGATACCGATGTGGTTCTCATATTTGTATAAATATACAGGAACTAGGAAGGAGAAGAATGCTGAGTAAAAGGGAGGTGGACTTGCATGTTGGCAATGGATCAAGAGTTGCAGCTGTCACCGTAGGAGTTTACCGTCTTTATTTGTCTAGTGGGCTTGTAATAGAACTAGATAATTGTTATTATGTTTCTTCCATAACTAGAAACATTATATCTATTTCATGTTTGGACATGATTGGATTTTTTTTATTATTAAGAACAATTTTTGTTCTATATTTAAGAATGATGTTTGTTATGGTATAACATAAATATTTAATGGTTTATATGTTTTGAACTTAGACCATAAGATCTATAATATAGAAAATATTAAAAGACTAAAAATAAATGACTCAAACCATACGTACCTTTGGTATTGTCGTTTGGGCCATATAAATGAGAAATGCATATCCAAGCTCCATGGAGATGGACTACTGGACTCATTTGATTATGAATCATTTGAGAGATATGAATCTTGTTTGTTAGGGAAGATGACTAAAGTCCCTTTCACTGGCTTCAATGAGAGGGTTGATGTTCTCTTGGGTATAGTACATAGCGATGTATGCAGACCCATGAGTTCTATGGCTAGAGGTGAGTACTACTTTTTTACATTTATTAATGATTTCAGTAGATACTGATATGTGTATATTATGAAGTGCAAATCCGAAACCTTTGAAAAGTTCAGAGAGTTTAAGAATGAAGTATAGAACTAGCTGGGTAAGAGGATTAAAGCACTACGATCTGATCAAGTCTTAAGTTTTGTGATCATCTGAAAGAGTCTGATATTGTATCACAACTGACTATACCTAGAATGCCACAACATAATGGTGTGTCTGAGTAGATTAATCGTACTCTGTTAGACATATTACGGTCGATGATTAGTCATACAGATCTACATGTTTCCTTTTAGGGTTTTCCTCTAGAGACTGCTGCTTTTACACTAAATCGTGCTCCAACGAAAACTGTTCTGAAGACACCAAATACGATATAGACTGGGAAGCATCATAGCATGTCTTTCATTAAGATTTGGGGATGTGAGGCATACATGTGACGTCAAATGTCTGACAAGCTGGAACCCAAGTCAGATAAATATTATCTTGTGGGGTATCTAAAGGAAACTAAAGGGTACTATTTCTACCTACCGTCTGATGGCAAATTGTTTGTCGCGAACACTGTTGTCTTTCTTGAGAAAGAGTTCTTAAGAGAAAGACTACCAGAGTAGAAATTAAAGAAGTTCAAGAACAACAAACTGTGAAAGAACCGGAATTAGAGCCTGAGAAAGGACTACAAAATGTTATATCTAGTGAACCTGCTCAAGAAGCACAAGTTCCATGTAGATTTGGTAGACCAAGGTTTGAGCCTGAGAGATATGGATTTCTCATGTCTCGAATAGGTAACTTTTGCTTCTGGATCATGATAATGAACCTGCAACCTACCAAGAGGCTATGAGTGGACCGAACTCCGAGAAGTAGCTTGAGGCCATGAAATCTGACATGGCGTCCATGTATGCAAACCATGTTTGGACCTTGGTGGAACCACATGAAGGGGTACGACCCATAAGGTGCAAGTTTGTCTTCAAGAAGAAGACAGACATGGATGATAACATACTGTCATTCAAAGGGCGACTGGTGGCAAAAGGTTTCAAGCAAATTCATGGTATTGACTATGATGGGATCGTTTCACCTGTTGTTATGGTTAAGTCTATCAGAATTCTGTTTGCTATTATTGCGTATTATGACTATGAGATCTGGAAGATGGATGTCAATTCGGCTTTCCTAAATGAAAACTTCCATGAGGAAGTGTATATGACACTAACCGAGGGTTTTGTATCTCCAGGTGAAGCCACTAAAATATGCAAGTTGTAGAGATCCAATTATGGATTAAAACAGGCTTCTCAAAGTTGGAATCTTCATTTTGATGAAAAGATCAAAGATTTTGGTTTTATCAAGAATGAGGGTGAATCATATATTTACAAGAGGATTAGGGAGAGCATTGTTGTCACCATGATATTGTATGTAGATGACATACTGTTGATCGGGAATGAAAAATGAACCCTACAAGTTGTTAAGAATAACCAAGGGAACTGCTTTTCTATGAAGTGCTTGGGCGAAGTGACTTACATACTTGGTATTAAGATCTATAAAGATAAATCGAAGAAGTTGCTGGAATTGACCCAAAGTACGTACATTGAGAAGGTGTTGAAACACTTCAACATACTTGAGTCCAAGAAAGGATTCTTACCCATATCTCATGGTGTGAGTCTCTCTAAGGACCAATGTCCTAAACCTTGTGAAGATAAGAAACACATGAAGTTGATTCCTTATGCTTAGACAATTGGATCAATCTTTTATGTAATGAAATATACTCGACCCGATGTCTTTTATGCTTTGAGCATGACTGGCAAGTATTAGTCTGATCCTGGTGATGGTCACTGGATAGCCGTCAAGAATATCCTAAAGTACTTGAGAAGGACTAAGAATACATTCTTGGTATTTGGCAGAGAGGAAGAGCTCGTTATAAAGGGTTACACAGATGTTAGCTTCCAAACTAATAGGGATGACTCAAAGTCTCAATCAGGGTTTATATTTTGCCTAAATGGAGGAGCTGTTAATTGGAAGAGTTCCAAGCAGGAGACAGTTGCTGATCCTACAATTGAGGCCGAGTATATCGCTGCTGAAAATGCGGCGAAGGAGGCTATATAGATTAGGAAATTCATCGGTGAGTTAGATGTACTTTCTAGCATTGTTGGTCTTGTAGTTCTCTATTGTGACAACAATGGTGCAATTGCACTTGATTCGAAACCTAGATCTCATCAGTGATCCAATCACATACTTCGGTGGTTCCATCTTATTCGTGAGATTGTCGATCGAGGAGTTGTGAACGTTTGTAGAGTGTCGACTGAAGAAAATATTACGGATCCACTGATAAAGCCTGTTGTACAGAGAAAGCATGATGATCATGTTAGATCAATGAGTATTAGATACCTGAATGATCAACTCTAGTAGGAATTTTGTGGATTATATATTTTTCGATTGTTATAATAATTTATTTGATGAATAGAGTATTATACATTTCATTTTATATTTATGACAAGTTATTTTATTGTGTAAATTTATTTCTATTGTGATGGATTAATTTAACGTAATAAATGCTCTTCGAATGTTTGCTTTCATAGGAGTCAAGCGGTGACTTGAATGTGAGATCCTATGTTCTTAGAAGCTTCATTCTTAAATGGTCCCTCGTCGGCGTGTCATCTTAGAAGCTAAGGGCGATGATGATACATTAAGAATAACATGTGCGTTGACCGATAACCGGTTCTTATAGGTTATGATATTGTGATATCAAGTCATCACATGGGTACTTATTAGTGAACATGTTGTACTGGACGGACCCACCATGAGAATACTTGCTGGATTGTTATATGAACGTGTCATAAGTATTGCTCAAGTGCCAATGGTGTTTGTGGTCCTTCGACCTGAAGTCACAACATCCATCAAGTGAGGAAGAGCATGACCATGCTTGGTTGAGTCAATATATGATATTAGACTCACTGATTTCTAGAAGTCCATTCTAGATCAGAAAATTGAGATTGAACAATTATGAGGGTGACACAGTCTATACCTCTAGTTCTATCCAGATGTAAGGTATGAAGGGATATGCCAATACTGATACATTAGTCACAATGGATTTTGAGTTTTAAACTCTTATTTCTTGGGGAGGAATGATGTATTGCTAGATGCCGCTCACTATTTGTGAAACTTTTATTTGATACTTTCAAGATCAAGTGGGAGACTATTGGTGTTACCATTGTGTTGGGTACATTGGACATACTGTACTTGATTTGAAGAAGCTCTTTCAACTCAATGATATACACAAGTATGTATTTGAAGTTTGTTTCAGTTTATATATGCAGGTTGCCTATTTCATATTGATTGTATAGGTGGTTCAAGTCATATTGACAGGTGGACTCAAAGAAGCTGACTAGAATGTGAAGAAATTTGTCTAATTACAAAAGTGTCGAGTAAAGTCAGCAAAGTGCTGACTGAAGTCAGCACAGTCTATATCTAGCAACTTGCAGTGCAGAAAAATGGCAAAGTACAAAAGTGTCAACAAACTTCAACTGTGTCTACACCTTTGCAAGGGCAGTATCGAGATAAGTCTGTTAATTAACTCGACACTTTGAAGACTAAGTTAGCAGTGTCAAGACAAGTCAGCTAACTCGACACTTTGAAGGCTATGTCAGCTGTGTCGAGAAAGGTCAACTGTCTCGACACAAAGAAGACTAAAGTGTAGACTTATACAAGTGTCGATGCCGGCAGATTGAAAATTATACAAAGTAAAATAGTGTCCAGATAAATCAACTATCTCGACACAATGAAGCATCAAAGCAAGTATAAAAAAAGTCGACACCGGCAGACTGAAGTGTCGAGACAATTCAACTGTCTCAACACAGTGAAGAATTAAAGCAAGCGTAGAAGTGTCGAGACCCGACAAACAGTTGCGTCGAGACAATTCAACTTTCTCTACATAGTGCAGATTTAAAGATGTCGACACAAATGACAGTTGTGTCGAGACAAGTCAACTTTCTCGACACTTTCAAGTTCAGATGAATATCCTTCTAAGTAAAATTGTGTCGAGACTACTAAGATGTATCAACACCTTCTAAGAATAAGTGTCGAGACACTTTGGACATATCGACACTAATGTTTCTAAAGATGTGCAGAGTCAACATAGAAGTGTCAAGATAAGTCAGAACTATCACATCAGCTACAGTAATATGACATCTCAACAAAAACAATTTAAGGGAGAATTTGAAGCATGATGTCACATACTGATATCATTAATCAGAAACCAGCAATCCATGAAGGCTCTAAATAGAGGGGTTGCCTACACAGAAAGCATGAATCAGACAAATCATTTTATTCTCTCATTCTGATATTTCTAAGTTAGAGGAGGGCGACAATCCGGAGAAGAAGGAAGAAGATGAAGGTTTTCAAGAAAATCTCCAAATCCTATCATCAAGTTGATCTGAAGGTTAAAGTGGATCTGATCTACAGTTTCTTCAAGGAAATCAAGCCGATCATCAAGAAGATTGCAGATCCAGAGAAGAATCTCTTCAGCCAGATTATTCATCAAGATTTGTTTCTTTGCAGCTGAATTGAAGAATCTGAATTCATTCAGATAAGTCAGATTACAGTTTTGTTTTCTGAATATATTTATCTCTTAATTTTGTTAGATCTCCATGAGATCTGAGTGGGTAGGATAGTTTATCTCTAAGTTGTAAGCCTGATTTATAAAGGCTGAGGTAGGTGATTTGAGTAGGATCACTGAGTTGTAAGCCTAATTTATAAAGGATGATGTAAGGTTCTTGAGGGACCTGAAGTATGAGACTAGGAGAATCTCTGAGGTAGGAACAGTTAGTCTGAGTGTAGGTTTCTTAACAGAAACTAAGCTTATAATATCTTTGGATCTGAGTTGAAGAGGAGGAGCTATAACCTTATCTAGCACATTTCTAATAAGGAAGAAGGGGGAAAGTGGATGTACCCTAGATAGGAGAACCACTATAAATTCTTTGTATGTTGTGATTTGCTTGTGCTGTGTTCAGTGGACTGCTTGTGCAGTATTCTATGAATGATTGTGCTGTGATATTGTAAAGAATATTATTCAAGTTTCTGTTGAACATTTAAGTGACAAAGAATTGACAAAGTAGTTTAAAAGTCAACTATTCACCCCCTAGGTGATTATCTACCCATAAGATTATCTTTCAAGTGATATCAGAGGGAGGTTATTCAAGAAAGACCTGACAATCTGAAAAATATCCAAAGGGTAGTTGAAAAATATCAAATCTAATGGCTTCTGAATCTCATAGAGAACTCAATTATAAGAAAATGCCTATATTTACTAAGGATAACTTTGCTATATGGACACAGAGAGTGAGTTTGTTTATGGAGGCTTCAGATCTAAGAATCTTTGTCACTGTATAAGGACCATATGTTCCAATGATGATATCAGCCTTAGAAGCAAATATTCGAACTCCTAAGAAACTATCTGAAATGACAATGGATGAGATGATTCTTGCCACCATGGATAAAAGAGCTCAAAACATAATTGTCAGTAAAATAGATAATTCCACTTTTCAGAATCTAGTGCACTATAAAACATCCAAGGAGATGTAGGACACTCTCATAGTGTACATGAAAGATATAGAATATGTAAGGGATGACAGAAAGTCTCTACTAAATCAATAGTATGAGGAATTCAGACAAGAAAAGACTGATTCTATAGAACTATGTTATGAAACGTTCTTTAGAATAGTAAATGACTTTAAATATTATGGCAGAGAATTCTCAAATTATGAGCTTAATGACAAATTTCTGAGATGCCCAAATAAAGAATGAGACATCAAGATTTGTGCTGTAAGAGAAATGGGGAATCTGAGAAACATGTTACCCCAATACTTGCATAGGAAGCTATTGTCACATGAGCTTCAGCTAAATTCTAGAAAAGCCGAAGCTAAATCTGCCAGAAGTTCTGAAAGAATTAGTGCCTAACCACCTAGAGGGGGGAGGTGAATAGGTGTAATTCATGTTTCTCTTTTAAGGCAGAAAAATTGTTCAGTTAACTATTAATAAACTACACATACTACTGCTAACACAGTACAACAATCACAGAAACAATCAATCACAGAGTGCACACAGTTTTTATAGTGGTTCCCCAAGATCTGGGTACATCCACTTTCCCCCTTCGCCTATCTAGCAGTGTACTAGATTCGGCCTAACTTCTGCACTTCACCTCAGATCCTCAGATCTGACAGCTCAGAACCCAAACCATGTTCCTACAACTCAGGCAATCTGCCCTACCTCAGCCTTCAACAAGGCCTACACTCAGAGATCACAATCTCCTACACCTCAGGCTCATAGCCCTACCACTCAGAGAAACTATTCTCCTACACTCAACCTTTATATAATAGGCTTACAACTCAGATCTAGAATAGATCCTACAGAAAATAGTGTTTACAAAGTAATTAACCACCACTCAGATAGAGAGGGAAGAGATGGATGGCTTCTTGAACAGTTCTTAGAAGAACTTGGCAGAGATCAACCTCTCTTAGCTTTCTTCAAAGCTTCTTGAATCTAAACTCAGTAGGGTTAAATCTCATGAGAAGTTGAACTTCAATCAGCTTCTGACTTGAGATTCAGATCACAATCTGAATCTTTCTTGGCAGCATGGTTCAGCAACTGCTCTTCTTAGATGGAGCTCTCTCTCTCCAACTTCTTAGATCTTCTATCGAAGGTCTTCTTTTATTGTGTTGTTAGAAATCTGTGTAGATCTTCTATATTCACTGTGATCAATATCATCTGTAGAAGGAGAAGGCCTTTATATAGTCTTCCTCCATGGTAACCGGCTGATCCGGTTTCTAACAACCTTCTGATAGCGTTGACAGTTGTGGTAGACCGGTTAGAAATGGCAGCTGTCAAGTCATCCAATCACTTCTTGAAATACTGTCTCTGTCTGAAAGTGTCGAGACTGATCTTCATTATGTGTCGACACAATTAGACTAAGTGTCGACACAAGTGGACTAAGTGTCGACACATGCCTTGGTGGTGTCGACACAACTCCTTCTGTTGTCGTAACAGCTTCTCGGCACAGCTTCTTTAGAATGTGTCGGCACTGATTCTGTGTGTCGACACAAGCCTTCTTATCTTTAACTTTGTTGAAACTTGCTGAGTGTCGAGACATCTCTTTTGTGTCGACACAAGTACTTCTTTACTTTAACTTTGTTGAAGCTTTGCTGAGTGTCGACACATCTCCTTTGTGTCGATAAAAGTACTTCTTTACTTTAACTTTGTCGAAGCTTTGCTGAGTGTCGACACATTTCCTTTGTGTCGACACAAGTACTTCTTTACTTTAACTTTGTTGAAGCTTTGCTGAGTGTCGACACAAGTCCTGTGTGTCGACACAGTTGATGTTGACAAATACTTCTGTGTGTCGACACTGCCTCCTGGTGTCGACACATTTGATGTCGACTAAGTATTCCTGTGTGTCGACACTGACTTTTGGTGCCGACATAGTTGATGTCGACTTTGCTTCTCTGTGTGTCGACACTGCCTCTTGGTGTCGACACAATTTCTTCGGGTGTTGACAAAGCCTTTCCTGGTGTCGACACAGCTAACTCCAAGTGTCGACACAACTTTTCTCCAGTATCGACACAAGCCTTCATAAGTGTTGACACTACTTCTCTAGGTGTCGACACATGCACTTAGAAATTTTTCTGCA
This sequence comes from Platanthera guangdongensis, assembly GCA_039583875.1. Classification (NCBI taxonomy): domain Eukaryota; kingdom Viridiplantae; phylum Streptophyta; class Magnoliopsida; order Asparagales; family Orchidaceae; genus Platanthera; species Platanthera guangdongensis. The sequence goes on from CM077162.1 coordinate 162,797,144, forward strand.
TTTCCTGCAATTACTTAACCTGCACAAATAAACTCAAAACATATCAAATACACCTTGATGCATATCATTGAGTATGGCGAGGCTTCTTCAAATCTGGTACACATTTTCCAATGTACCTAACAATCTCCCCCTATTTGGAGAAGTCATAACCCTTAGTCAATGATATACACCATTCATAACAAATATACATTATGATGTATAACAATATTATATGACAGGGTAAATACTTATAACAAAATATATGAAACAAATCATCACTGAATAATAATAATGTTAACACAGAACAAGCATTAATCATGTTTTGCTTCAACTACAAAAGCTTCTTTAATAGAAGTTTACATAAATTTTAGACAACAAATTTTACAATGTGATAAAATCTAGTAAATCTAATCTAAGGCTACTCTGGCTCCTTGATGATAATGCCCTTGCCAGATTGAATCTTGGCTTGAACTAGAACATCAGTGTCATCAACTGGCTTCTTTCCCTTTTGATCTTTCTTCTTTAGCTCTTTAGCCCTTATATTTTCTCTTTCAAAATAATGATAAGGCTTTGAGAAATATTTGCTAGGATCCTATGCATTAGTAGGTAGTTTCCCAAGTTTTGCCTTTCTTCTGTACTGAACTATGGCTTCTTGCCTAGCTTCATGTTTTCTCCATTCTTGTTCAGAATACCATTTGCCCCTCTCTAGGGTATTGTCCTTTGCAGTTTTCAAGCCGTTAGTATAATATTTCTAGAAGTAGGACTTCACTGCTCAAAATCTGGCTTTAGCTCAGCCTGTTCTCTGAATCTCTTCTTTGACAATAGAGCTTCTTGCTCTTTGGTCAAAACTTCCTCAAGCATTGGCTTGTCTACTTTATCAAGAATAATATTTTTATTTCCTTCAGGAGGACTGTACATAGATTGTACTTCATTATGTATCATCTCAAAATCTGCTGGAGGATAGATTACTTGAGCAACTTCAGCTTGCTCACCTCCAAAAATAGCAGGATTTATACCAGATTCAACCACATTATCATCATCACACAGGGGTGGATATCCAAGTGTGGCTCTGATGCTATTGGAAATCCATTTAGCATGATCAGATCCAGCTTTGACTAGTACTCTCTCTCCCCCTTTATGACTTCTCGAGCCACATGATCTCTAAGATCATCCTTCTGAAATCTGATTTGTTCATCTAGAAAGTTAACACCATCCTTATAAAATCCCTTTAACTTTAGGAGCTGTGCAAAAATAGTCTTTTAGGAATCCTAGATAGCTGTTTGAATAGTAGCTATTCCTTCTTGTAATTGCTTATCAAACTCTGCCTTGACATTAACCTTGTCCTCAGTTGGGGCAATTGCAATATTCTTCATTTCAGTAACAATTGCATTATGGGATGCAGTCAGATTATTATTCATTCTAATCTAATTTTCTAAGACATATCCCTGCTTCACTGCTATATCATCCATTTGAGTCTTTATCTTTTCTTGATGGGTAGCTAGATAAACCACAACATTTCCACCTTTGTGGAAACAATCAGTCATCTCCTTCTTATTTTGATTCACCTCAAATCTTATGGATTTGATGTCTTGTGCCAAGGAGAATTGTAAATCTTTGTGTGTCTCATCCATATACTTCTCCATTGCAATCCTTTGCTCATCCAACTTCACTTGCATGGATATTAACAAAGAACTGTAATCAACTATTGGGGCAGGCTGTGGAGCAACTGTTTGTAATGCCTTCTTGTAGCTTTGACTCCTTCTCTTGAAGACCATGAGCTTCCTTTTCTTGGCTTGAACCTCAGCTGCATATTCAGAGTCAGAGGTACTGGATATATCTACTCTATCCTTTGGACTAGGAGGCAAGTCCTGTGCAGTCTTAGGTAGCTCCCCCTGAGTCCTTTGCTCCTCAGTCTCAGTTCTAATTTGCTCCTCCTCATTTCTTGCAGTCTCCTCATGAGTTTCTACTTGCTCCCCCTCAAAAGCAATTTTCTCCCCCTCAAAACCAGCATGCTCCCCCTCAATATCAGAAAACATCTCTTCTAAGGTATACTGTTGTTGAGAAGGAACTTGAGGCACTGTGATCTCTAGAGCATCAACAATAGCAGATGTATCCTCCAGCACAACATCTTGAGCTTGACTGTTTAATTGAGTTGGCTGGTCAACATCAATTAAATATTCAGTTAGTAGTTCATCTTCATTATTGAAATTTATTTGATTTACTTCATGTATTACCTCAAGTATGGTTTGTGTTGCCATTTCACTGTCCAAGTGAGTTGGCACTTCCTCATGGTGAGGCTCCCCCTAGAGTGGATCCAGGTGAATGGGGCTAGCAGATGGTTGCTCCCCCTGCACTTGAGCTTCATCTGCAGGGTCTTGTGCAGAAACTTCTTGTGCTGTTGATTTTTCTGGAACTTCTTGCCTTTCCTCATCAGGCATGTCCTTAGTTAGGACCCTATCCTATCTTGAGATAATCCTAATGTACATCCTCCTCATGTGGTTAATTTTAGAACCAGATGCTTGTTCCATTACTTGTGGAATAATTCCAGCTAAGTACAGGCTCATAATTCTACCCAGATTGGGCTTCTTAATGCTTTCAGTAATCTTCTCAAAAATAACTGCTGACCAATCAGTTTTTAGTTTAAAGATGATCCTTGTCATTAAGCTGAACATGTGAGCTGATATCCTATCATGCCCACCTGGCTTGCACAGAATCACCTTTCCTACCACTTCAGACAAGAACTTTCCTTTCATATTCATGCCTTTCCTGTTAAATACTAAGCCAATCTTCATGGTGGAATTCAGTCTACACCATTGAAGTGCTTCACTTAGCTTTGATGCTGGTACATCTTCTTCCTCTTGTGTTTTAGGCAGGTGAAGAACTTTTCTTAAAATCTTCTGGGCGAATTTTACTTTTACTCCATGGACTGTGGATCGAATTTTGAGTCCACCCTGATTTAGAATAGCTGCACCAAAGAATTCTAGTACTTACTTCTTCCAAATCTTGGTTGGTTCTGAAACTAGAACTTACAACCCATTCTCGGCAATTAGGGTTACAACCTCCTTAATTTCGGGTTCCACATGGTCAAATGCATTGCGTACTAGCTCATATCCTTCATTGACGTTCTCTTCAAGCTTGGGCGCCATTAGGGTTTAGAGAAAGCTTGAATTTAGATGAGAGAGATGTCTACACAAAGGTTTGGTCTCGAAACTATGGAGAGCTTGTCGACAAACAATGTTGAGAACCTATTTATACCTTTCTAAAAACGAAGGTGAAAATGCACGTCAAAATCCTCTAAATGTGTCGACACTGTTGAAAAGTGTCGACATAGACTACTTAAGTCTCGACAACGATGTTGACTACTATGTGTCGACACCAATATAGTCGACAGAACTTATGTGTTGACACTTATACATCTGCGTTCGATGATTAGTCGATACTCCACTCGACGAAATCTGTATCGAACCTAAGTGTCGACACCAGCTCTGGATGTGTCGACACCTACTCTGGATGTGTCGACACTACTTCTCTGAAGTGTCGACACCAATTTTCTAGATGTGTCGACATCATTTCTCTGGAATGTCGACACCACTACTATGTGTCGATACAGACAACTCCTTGTGTCGACACCATTTTACTTAGCCAATTTTATTAAACTATTCTAAGTTTAACATTCCTAATTCAATTTTAAACTTATTGAATTTAGTTTCATCTAGAGGCTTAGTAAACATATCAGCAATTTGATAATCTGTTTTGACATATTCTAATGAGATGTCCTCTTTTTCTACATGTTCTCTAAGAAAATGGTATCTAATTTCTATGTGCTTAGTCCTACTATGTGAAACAAGATTATTAACAATAGAAATTGCACTTGTAGAATCACAAAGCAAAGGTGTTCTACTTACTTGAATACCATAGTCTTCTAGCTGGTGCTGAATCCACAAAAGTTGTGCACAGCAGCTTCCTGCAACAACATATTCTGACTCAGCTGTGGAGATTGTCACACTGGTCTGCTTCTTACTGCTCTAAGACACTAGTCTTCCACCTAGAAATTGACAGGTGCATGTAGTACTTCTTTTATCTTCCTTGCAACCTGCAAAATCTGCATCTGAATAGCCTGTCAGTAGAAAATCTCCATTCATAGGGTACCAAAGGCCTAGATTATGGGTGCCCTTAAGATATCTCAAAATCCTTTTTACTGCATTCAGATGAGATTCTTTAGGGCCAGATTGATACCTAGCACAGACACATGTAGCATACATGATATCTGGTCTACTAGCAGTCAGATATAGAAGGGAGCCAACTATCCCTCTATACAAAGTTTCATCTACAGGTTTCCCTGCATAATCTTTGCTAAGAGACACACTTGACCCCATAGGAGTTCTCATGGTAGTGGATGAATCCATACCATACTTCTTTATTAACTCCAAGGTGAACTTAGACTGAGTTATGGACAAGCCATCTTCAGTCTGTCTTACTTGGAGACCCAAGAAGAACTTAAGTTCCCCATACTGCTCATTTCAAATTTTCCTTGCATAAGGTTTGCAAACTTTCTGCAAAGATTACTTTTAGTAGACCCAAATATTATGTCATCAACATATATTTGGACTAGGATAATCTTTCCTTTAGATTCCCTAAGGAATTGATTCTTGTCTATTTTCCCCCTTGAGAATTTGTTCTCAATGAGGAAACTAGACATGGTTTCATACCAAGCCCTTGGGTCTTGTTTTAACCGATACAGTGCTTTCCTAAGTCTATAAACATAATCAGGTTTGAGAGGATCAACAAAACCTGAGGGCTGCTCTACATAAACTTCTTCTTTTAAATTCCCATTCAGGAATGCTGATTTCACATCCATTTGGAATACCTTGAAATCTTGATATGTTGCATAAGAAAGGAACATCCTGATTGCCTCCAGTCTTGATACTGGGGCAAAGGTTTGATCAAAGTCAATACCTTCTTCCTACCTATATCGTTTTGCAACAAGTCTTGCTTTATTCTTCACTATGATCCCATTCTCATCCAATTTATTCCTAAAGATCCACTTTGTTCCAATAATATTATGGTCTTTTGGTTTAGGAAGTAACTTCCAGACGTTGCATCTTCTGAACTGATTCAGCTCCTCTTGCATTGCATCAATCCAATGTGGGTCTAGAACAGCTTCTTCAAATTTCTTTGGTTCCACTTGTGATAGGAAGCTGGAGCAAAGAACTGTGCTAAGATTCCTGCTTCTTGTTTGCACTCCTTATCTTGGATCACCAATTATCTGATTTGCTGGATGATCCTTTAAGTGTCTATTAGCTGGAGGTAGTCTATCTTCAGGTTGTACACCTCCTGCTTCTTCATTAAGCTGCATCTCTTGGTTTTCTTCAGCATCAAGAGAGTCTTGTACTCCCCTTGGACAGCAGCCACCATTTTCCACTTCCTGATTTGCAGTAGAATCTTCTATAATGATAAGCTTATCCATTCTCTCATTTAAACCTGTAGAACTGCAAGAACTATTTGGCAACTCATAGTTAATCAGTCTTGTTTCATCAAAGACTACATGTATAGACTCTTCTACAACTTGAGTAACCAAGTTGTAGACCCTATAAGCCTTACTATTGTTGCTGTACCCAACAAATATCCCATCCTGGGATTTGACAGCAAACTTAGTTAGATAAGACTTGCCATTGTTAAGTATATAGCACTTGCAACCAAAGATTCTAAAATAGGATAAGTTTGGTTTTCTGCCCTTCACAATCTCATAGAGAGTCTTTTTTTGGCTCTTAGTGATAGTAGCCCTATTGATCACATGACATGCAGTGTTTACTGCCTCAGCCCAGAAATATTCTGGGAGAGAAGTACCACTCAATAGAGTTCTACCAGCCTCTATTAATGTTCTATTCTTCCTTTCAGCAATACCATTTTGCTGAGGTGTTCTAGGTGAGGAAAATTCTTAAAAAATCCCAAATTCGTCATACAGTTTTGTCATACTTTTAGACTGAAATTCAGTTCCATGGTCACTTCTGATTTTGACCACTGTACTGTCCAACTCATTCTGAATTTGTTTAACAAAACTATATAAGACACTTGGGGTTTTCGATTTTTGTCTTAGAAAGAACACCCAGAAATATCTAGAATAGTCATCTACCACCACAAATGTGTAGACCTTCCTACCTAGACTATGAACTGGCATAGGACCAAATAGATCCATATGCAAGAGGTATAGACACCTCACAGAATCCTTGTTTTCAAGGCTATGAAAGGTGGATTTGGTCTGCTTGCCTTTTTGACAAGCTGAGCATATCCCATCCTTTATACACTTAACTTGAGGACCATTCCTCACTAACTCTTTGCTAAAGAGTTGGCCAATAGTCTTGTAGTTAAGATGGGCCAACCTCTTATGCCATTTAACACAATGTGAGACTCTCTCATCAGCTACAAGACAAATAGGAGAAACATTGTTCTCACACTCAAAGTTAAGATAATAAACATTTCTCTTTCTATATCCTGTCAATATGACCTTTTGATCACTTGACCTTTTGATATGACATCCATTCTTAATAAATGAAATGTCATATCCTAAATCACTCAGCTGACTTATGCTTATAAGGCTGTGTTTCAAACCTTTCACATAGGCCACTTGAGTGATAGTAATTAGGTTACTAGAAATGTTACCAAATCCTTTAATGATTCTTTTTTCAGAACCACCAAAGGTTAATTTAGGGCCATCAATGATAGGTGTGTAGTCCTTCAGCAACCCCCTTGTTCCAGTCATATGCCTGGAACATCCACTGTACAAGTACCATATTGGGGCATGGCAACTTGGACTCACCTACAACACAGATTACTTAACCTTAGAACCCAAATAACTTTTGGGTCCTTGGTGCAAGTTAGTCTGAACTTTAACAAATCTGCCTGTAGCTCTTCTAGCAGGCAGATTGCTACTCTCCTTGACACTGGAATTGTGCCAATAATCTAAGGCAAAGTGGCCTACCTTGCCACAACACCAGCACTCAAACTTGTTATACCTTTGTTTAGGTATAACCCTAGCTGAATTTTCTACAGCAGGCTTCTTATTTTGTGCCGGGGCTTTGCCTTTAGATTTGGACTTAGCAGTCCATGCAGTTTTCTTAAACCCTAATCCAACTTTACCCTTTTGAGGTACAAACTCATCAATCAAGGGTAATATAGATTTAGGTTTAGAAAAACTAGCTACAATCTCTTTCTCTTTCTGAAGTCTAACCTCCAGATTTGTAATCTGATCATTCTTGAATGTGATAGTACCCATCTGAATAACAGTAATGTTTTTCAGTCTGGCTATCTCATTCAACTTATGATCCAACAATTTCTCTGACTCAGATGCAGCCATCTTAAGATCTGCAATTTCCTTAGCCAGATTTTTGTCCAGGTTTTTACTCTTCTTAAGTGCCTGCAGCAAGTCTCCATATTCATCTATCAGCTGATGAATATTATCTTCAGACTCAGACCCATCCACATCACCTGATGCAGATGTTGCTGACTTTGACTCAGTACTGCAATCTGAAATTCTAGAATGACATTGTACCTTACTAGGACCAGGCTGATCCTAGCACTTGTCTTCTTCTGACACAGCCATCAGTCCCTTATACTGATGGTCTTCTTGTTCATATATAGAGTTCATCACCTGGAGAAACTCTTCTTCTTTATCTGCTGCATATAGACCAATGTAGGCCTCAACTTCAGATTCTGACTCTGAAGTAGATTGGTCTGACAAGGTCTTCTCCTTCTTATCAACAAAGGACTTTTACTTCTTGCTCTGATGTTTACTCTTCTTTTTATCTGCAGTCTCTTTTATTTTATCTGGACACTCAGCCACAACATGTCCAGGCCTGTTACATAAGTAGCAAACTATCTTTGATGTAGAAGATTTGCTTGGCTTAGATCTGCTCCCGTCTTTCCTGGATGACTTCCTCTTTTGATAATACTCATCCTTAGGCTGAGATGTGGAAGACTTAGACTTCCACTGCTTTTTCTTCAGGAATCTCTGAAACTGTCTTGTAAATGCTACAAAATCTTCATCTGAGTCACTGCTGTCTGAATTCTGATTCTCTGAATTTTCTGAAGCAGTTTCAGCAACAATCTTAGGAGGTGATGGAGACATCCTCCTATTTTTCTTAGTGGCTTCAACCTTGAAGGCCATAGAATTTTCTCTATGCTCCACTCTTGCACTTTTCTCTTCTTCTTTCCTTTCCATTAGCTGCATCTCATATGACAGCAGTTTTCCAAACAAGGTTGGTGGAGAGATATCTGCAAGTTTGCCACTTCCCTAATGACATAAATCTTTGTATCCCAATCCTTTGTCAGGGATCTTAGGAATTTATCATTCAGTTCATAGGTACTGAAGATTCTTCCATATGACATCAGCTCATTTACAATCCTATAGAACTTTTTATAGCACTCAGTTATACTGTCAGACTTTCCTTGTCTGAAACTTTCATATTCTTGGTTTAGCATAGATTTTCTATCTTGTCTTACTTCTTCAGATCCCTCCATATAGACTATTAAAGTATCCCACATTTCCTTGGAGGTTTTGCAGTGAATTAAATTCTAAAAGGTTGCATCATCAATGGCACTCAATATGATGTTCTGGGCTCTCTTATCCATAGTGGCCAAGATGATCTCATCCTTGGACATCTCTAAATAATCCTTGGGAATTCTTTGATTTGCATCCAGAATTGATATCTTCATTGGAATATAAGGACATTCCTTGACTGTAATATAGATCCTTGGATCAGAAGCCTCCATAAACAACCTGACCCTTTCTTACCAGATACCAAATATCTCCTTTCTGCATATGGGTAATTTCAAAGAACCCAGCTCCTTATGATTTTCCCTTGAACCAATTTTCTTAATTCTTGAATCTGTCTTGAGGATCTCACTCAGAATATTAAGTCCTTCTTTGAGGAACCTCGCTTTGATACCACTTGAAAGAATTAGTGCATAACCACCTAGAGGGGGGGGGGGGTGAATAGATGTAATTCCTGTTTCTCTTTTAAGGCAGAAAAACTGTTCAGTTAACTATTAATAAACTGCACTTACTACTGCTAACACAGCACAACAATCACAGAAACAATAAATCACAGAGTGCACACATTTTTTATAGTGGTTCCCCAAGATCTGGGTACATACACTTTCCACCTTCGCCTATTTAACAGTGTACTAGATTCAGACAAACTTCTGCACTTCACCTCAGATCCTCAGATCTTACAGCTCAGAACCCAAATCAGGTTCCTACAACTCAGGGAATCTGCCCTACCTCAGCCTTCAACAAAGCCTACACTCAGAGATCACAATCTCCTACACCTCAGGCTTATAGCCCTACCACTCAGAGAAACTATTCTCCTACACTCAGCCTTTATATAATAGGCTTACAACTCACATCTAGAATAGATCCTACAGAAAATAGTGTTTACAAAGTAATTAACCACCACTCAGATAGAGAGAGAAGAGATGGATGGCTTTTTGAACAGTTCTTGGAAGAACTTGTCAGAGATCAACCTCTCTTAGCTTTCTTCAAATCTTCTTGAATCTGAACTCAGTAGGGTTGAATCTCCTGAGAAGTTGAACTTCAATCAGCTTCTGACATGAGATTCAGATCACAATCTGAATCTTTCTTGGCAGCCTGGTTCAACAACTACTCTTCTTAGATGGAGCTCTCTCTCTCTCCAACTTCTTAGATCTTCTATCAAAGGTATTCTTCTTCTTTTTTTGTGTTGTTAGAAATCAGTGTAGATCTTCTATCTTCACTGTGATCAATATCATATGTAGAAGGAGAAGGCCTTTATATAGTCTTCCTCCATGGTAACCGGCTGATCCGATTTCTAACAACCTTCTGACAGCGTTGACAGTTGTGGTAGACCAGTTAGAAATGACAGATGTCAAGTCATCCAGTCACTTCTTGAAATACTGTCTCTGTCTGAAAGTGTCGAGACCGATCTTCATTATGTGTCGACACAAGTAGACTAAGTGTCGACACAAGTGGACTAAGTGTCGACACATGCCTTGGTGGTGTCGACACAACTCCTTCTGTTGTTGTAATAGCTTCTCGACACAGCTTCTTTAGAATGTATAGACACTGATTCTGTGTGTCTACACAAGCCTTCTTCTCTTTAACTTTGTTGAAACTTGCTGAGTGTCGACACATCTCCTTTGTGTGGACACAAGTACTTCTTTACTTTAACTTTGTTGAAGCTTTGCTGAGTGTCGACACATCTCCTTTGTGTCGACACAAGTAATTCTTTACTTTAACTTTGTTGAAGCTTTGCTGAGTGTCGACACATTTCCTTTGTGTCAACACAAGTATTTCTTTACTTTAACTTTGTTGAAGCTTTGCTGAGTGTCGACACAAGTCCTGTGTGTCGACACAGTTGATGTTGACAAATACTTCTGTGTGTTGACACTGCCTCCTGGTGTCGACACATTTGATGTCAACTAAGTATTCCTGTGTGTCGACACTGACTTTTGGTGCCGACACAGTTGATGTCAACTTTGCTTCTCTGTGTGTCGACACTGCCTCCTGCTATCGACAAAATTTCTTCTGGTGTTGACAAAGCCTTTCCTTGTGTTGACACAACTAACTCCAAGTGTCGACACAGCTTTTCTCCAGTGTCGATACAAGCCTTCATAAGTGTCGACACTACTTCTCTAGGTGTCGACACATGGACTTAGAAATTTTTCTGCATTTCCTGCAATTACTTAACCTGCACAAATAAACTCAAAACACATCAAATACACCTTGATGCATATCATTGAGTAGGGTGAGACTTCTTCAAATCTGGTACACATTTTCCAATGTACCTAACAAGTTCAACCCAGACTAAATCTGTGGCCTTTAAAGCAGATACATCAAAGAAGTCTAGAAGAGAAATCCCATCATCACCAAGAAGGGATGAAGATACAGATTGCACTAGAACTGTTCTTCATTAGAAGAATTATCAGATGATGAATTGGCATTGTCTACCAAGAAATTCGAGAAAATGATGAGAAGAAGGAAGCAGTGGAATAAGAAGAAATCAACTGGACCAAGTTCTAGTAAAAGCAAATACAAACACAGAGACAAATCTGTGGTCATATATGATTCTCATCAGAATAAATAATTTAAGACTGACATTATCTGTTATTGTTGTAACTGGCTTGGGCATATCATTGTTGACTGTCCAGTAAAAAAAAGGATAACAAAAAGTCAAAAGAAAAGAAGTTCTATAAAGACAAGAAATCAGAAAAGAGTCTGATGGCAAAGAAATCAAGGACCTTATCTGATAGTGATACTAATTTAATTGGATCAGAAGAAGAACACGCTGGACTGCTCTCCTATGATAAGAATTCATCAGAGATGCCATACACAAGGACAAAAACTCCACAACTTCATCACACTATGGTGATTCTAAAGAAGATGTGGAGGTTAATTTGATGGCACTGTCTGATAATCCAGATACAAAAATTGTTGAATGTCAAGATACTTAGGTAATCTTTGACAATTCCTGTTCTACAAATTCTATTCATGAGACTGTGGATGAGGTAGACTCATGTGACTCTAAAAGTGATATCAGATATCCTCTGATACCAGTGAGGGATAGATCTGCTTAACTCTAGGGGGGATGAATAGAGTATTTTAAAACTTTAATTAATTTTTACAGCGGACTAAAATATATGATAAGTATAAGTATAAACAGAGAAGAAAAAAAACTATCACAACACAAAGAAAATAAACAATCGAGCATTCCAGATGACACAATAAATTTATAGTGATTCCCCTAAACTTGGGTACATCCACTCTTCTACCACCCTGGTAGGAATCCACTACAGGTTTTTGATCAGGTGCCCTGCCACCACAAGTTTTTGCTCAGGTGCCCTGTCACCACAAGATCTATTTTTTTCGAGGGAGATCGAACAACCCTTTTGAGCTTTTGATCAAGTACCCAAAAAAAAACTAAGTCTTTTGATCAGGAGACTTAACAACCAAGGGGTTAACGTTTGAAGGGAGTTATAACCCTGTATACAGTGGAAAAAAGAAAATTGATGATATTATTCTCTGTCAACAGTCTAAGAGAAGACTAGTGGATTTGATCCTGTCAAAGCTCCCCCTGAGATGTTGAATGATTCAGGAAGATGAGAGCTTTACTCAGGGTGTAGGCCTTGATGAAGATCCTCATAAACTTCTTGGACTGATGTTGAATAGTTGTCCCTTTTGAAGTCTGAAGCAGAAGTTGAAGAAGACTAAAGATCTAGGTGTTGATGATGTTATTCTTCAATTTACTATAGAAGGCAATCTGTTTCTCTATAAAAATTCTATCATTTGTTCTGTAACAGATCTCTTATAATTCCCTTTCTTGTTCTAATTGTTGTCCTGAAGAGAAGAATTTTCTTTTTATATATCCTAAAGGATTTCTGCCATTTGAAATTTGAATTCCTGAATTAATGATGAAATCCTGGGTGTTGGATGACTGGAATTTTTCTTAAATGCATTTCCTCAACTATCTTAGTAAATAAGTCAAGTAACTACTCTATGAAATCCATAATTAATGCTGCCAAGTAATGACTATATTCTTGAGAATATGAGCATTAATTATTAGACAATTACTTTCTTAGAATAATCCAAACTGAAAACAAAATGAGAGAAAATGCCCAACTAATAGAAATTGTCGAACTCAGAACAGATTTCATCGACCTGAACTTCAAGTTCGTCGAGCTGAGAAATCATTTTCATCGAGATGAGATCAGAGAAAGTTGATTCTGGAAAATAGACTGTCAAAGCTGAGCTCCAAGTTTGTCGACCTAAGAAAGCATTTCGTCGACCAGAGAACTTGAGAGAAGAGGGAAGATCATCGACCTGAGCTCCAAGTTCATCGAGCTCAGCTCAGAGTAGGGACTCTGAGTTCATCGATCTGCGATCGATGATCGTCGAGCTGAGTTCGAAGAATTTCGAACTGATTCTCTAAACTCTTAAGGACTGCCATTCTTCTATGTCTGGATCTCTGATTTCTTCTGAGGGCTGGATCAATGTCTGTCTAACCTAGTCAAACTGACCTAGACCTTAGAATTAACAAACTGACCCAAGGATATACATGGAGGGTCAATAACCTAGTAGTGAACCTAGCCCAAATCCAAACTAGGGATCCAACAGTCTCCCTCTATTTGGGTGAGGTCACTATGAACAACAAAAAAAGGAAAATCACAAAGCATAAAAATATATGGCATAATTTAAAATTATTTCAGCAGATATTAACAATAGTGCCTTGTGAATAACAAATAATAAGTAACAGTTCTAATCAAAAAATAGAAAGAAAATTGTTCGGGCTTTCTTAAAGTCCTTCTTCTGTTCATCTGAGGCTGGTCTGGGGAAGATGATTTTCCTCTTGGGATCTGCAGCTTCCAGTTTTGTCATTTTCATATCACTGGCTCCAAGGATTATCACAGAGACAGCTCTTGGTACAGCTGCTTCTAGACGTAATGACATATAAGCATCTGCATTAAAAAGATTATATACCTAGTATTTGTCTAGCTCTTTCTTTTTGTAGGAGGACATGGTAGTATACTATGAGGTGTCTTGTCCTTCTTTATTTTCTTTTCTGATCTAGGAAAGAGCTAATAACTCTTGAAATTTCGCCATTCTAGATTTGGGGCCCATTTCTGGATCACAAACTGGAGCAAGAGGCCTTTCAGGAGATGCTTTATCTGGTTGATCATCTTCAGTTGTCTTATGATGTCTGTTGTGCCTTTGATGTTATTGCTGACTGCTGCTGCTGCTAGAACCATGCTGCAGTCTGATATAAAAAGGTCTGGGCTGATGAGAAGATGTAGATTTCTGAATTTAAGAAACACTTCCAGAGGATCCTGCTGCAGGAGGAGGAGGAGGACCTCTCCTAAATTTAGGAGGTGGAGAGTATCTCCTACTCTTCTTCCTTGCTTTTTGTTCATTCTTGGAATATCTCATCCAGTTTGGGGTGTCTGGATTGAATGTTATATTATGCAGGATATTGTATGGAATATTAATAGAAGGATTATGCTTAGGAACAACCTTTAGAGGAGCAGCCATAGCAGGAGCCTTTCTTTTCTTTGAACTTGTATTTTCAGAGTCATCTGACTCATTATCATTGTCATCAAAAGAATTTTCTGGATTGTCATAAAGAGCATCCAATTGCTTTAGCAAATCAGCTTAGATTCCAGGAATCTGTGGCTGTGCCTGACTTGTTGGCTCTACAAAACTTTCTATAGTAGTCTGAATAATTTCTGCTTCTTCTTCCATGTCAGCAAATAAAATATCGTCTAGATTGGGCATAAGAGATTCATACCAGCCAAAGGTTGGTGTAGAGAAAGCCTTTTGCTCAGGTACATGCTCACTAATATCTTCAACAGCTGAACATTCTATAATCTCAGGACCTGCAAAACTTGCCTTTAGTTGATCTACAACTTCAGGACTTATTGGTGCAGTATAAACTATAATAGCTCTAGAGTTCTATACATCAAAACTGGGTAAAATATTTCTGTAAGTAGAATTAAAAGAATTCAGTAAAGAATTTAAATCAACTGTGAGATTTATAATGAAATAACCAACAGTGGTTATTTCTGCAACTGTATCAGCCATGTCAGTATCAAAATCAATTATATCTATTGTTTTAGTTGGAATTGGTGCCTCTACTGAATCATCAATCATTTCAGAATCTGCTGCTACTGTTGCTGCCACTTGAGTTGGAGGAGGAATTGGAACTTCTTCATAGATCATATGTAACGCCCCCACCCATCACATGGCATATAACGGTGGGTCTGGCCGAGGCCCCACGCCATATATCATAGACAAGCGAAGGAATTACTTGTGGAAATCAAACTCCATGCGTATCCTTAACTCATTCATTCTAGCGCAGCATTTTTATGTTAGCATGAACTCAAACCAAAATGTCCACCAATACATAAATACCACCTTTATATATATACCAACACCAGGAATTTATTCAACCCACACACCCTGGCCTTATGGCCTTACAGGTTCCTCTTTTACACATCAGTAATTTCATACATTAGCACGCAGGTCGGTCACACATGAAATCCAAACACAGCTCTTCGCATGGCCTTCAAGGGCCAATAGCAGCAAGCTAGCCATTCCACTTATTCATTTCAAGCCGCGGCACCTGCAATGAGACATCCACCAAAAAGCGGCAAAACAAAGTAACAGTCAGCATTTGGCTGACCTATTATAACGACCCTACCCCCTACCCGGGGTAGTGCTTCCTTCCCTGCATACAGTGCCATCATCTATCATTACGCATCATCAAGCATCATCATGTATCATATGTATATCATTATCTTTATCCCACTAGCAAACACATCACATCACAAACACTGGAATCCACCAGACGTTCCGTGCACTCAGGGCACCTTCTTGGCGTACCGGAATCCACCAGTCGTACACCGCCGATCCGAGGTGTTAACTTGTTGGTTGACTGAACCTAGTCCACCAGTCTCGAAAGCTGGCGACATCCCGCCCAAACCACTCAGAGGTACAACCTCTCAGCATCCATAAACAACTAGAGTAGATCGACCCACAGCATGTGGTGTAGCTAGCCGGGTTTATCCAAGCTCCCCAGGCATGACTACCCATCAACCCCCCTCCTATTCCGATCGACCCACCCATGTGGTGCAGCAAGCCGGGTTTAACTCGGCTCCCCAGGCATTGCCACCAATCGATCCCTACCTAACTAGATCAACCCACCCTAGTGGTGTAATAGGCCGGGTTTATCTTGCGCTCCCCAGGCATGCTACCAATTGATCATATTATAACCAGGAGCTTCACCAAAGCCTCCTCACATTCATCATCACATCCATACATTCATCACAACAGAAATCCATTTGTACATCATCAAATCCACGGAGTCTTCTCCGGTTTACCCATGAACATCACCAATCCAGACTACCGGTCCATATGGGCTTCACATAGCATGCCTATGCCGTACTCCATATTTCCGGCTCTTGATGCAGACTCAACAAAGGAAGCACTTCCGCAAATCCACCTCTTGGTGGAGGATTCCCAGCACATGCATAAAGAAAGGACTTCGATATCCAAGAAGGAGATCGTTACCCTTGAAGATCGCTTCGGTGCCATGAAGTAGTCGGATGGAAATCACCGCCTCGGCTCTGCCTTCACGAATCCGCTCTCGGATCTTCACTCCGCACTCCGCAGCTCCTCCAGTAGCCGGTAGTCTCCTCCCTTCCATCTTGCCTTAGGCCTTTCTTCCTCTCTCTCTTTCTTGACATAAGATTAAGAAGAAGAAGATGAAAGAAGGGTTATATCCCCTTTTTCTCGGCCTTCTACACACCTGGATAGAGCCCAGCCACGGGATCCAGGAAGAGGGAATCAAACGATTCAGATTTGGCCAGAAAGGCTTAAACAGGACCTGACACACCCTGTGACACGCCCGTGTCACAGGCCGTGTCCCCCTAAGAGGCAGTCAACCGACTCAAAACCAACAGTACACGGCTATGGGACACGCTAGTATTATAGGCCGTATCACTTGACACGCCTTCCGACACACCCGTGTCGCTGGCCGTGTCACCTGACACACCATCTGACACACCTGTGTCGCTGGCCGTGTCACGCACACAGCCCAATCTCCACTTCACCCGAGACTCACACGGCCCTGGGACATGCCCGTGTTCCAGGCCGTGTGCACCTGGACACGCCCGTGTCCCGCAAACACGCCCTGGCTCAAGACGTCGAGCTGAGTTTGTCGACCACTGACACGCCCTGTGAAACGCCGTGTCCTCACTCGACACTCGACACTCGACGATCGTCGAGCAAAATTCGTCGAACGCATGACTCGACACAACCCAGGCATGACACGCCCTGGGACACGCCCGTGTCCCAGGCCGTGTCACCCATGCCTGAATCCAAAATGGCTCAAATTGACCCAATTGACTTCGGGGTGTTACAATCCTCCCCTCCTTCAAATAATTTTGTCCTCGAAATTTGTCTCCAATCAGCCAATCAGCCACAAAACACTTGATTATGCATATTTGCGAGCCATCTTTGACGTTATGGCTTGTCTCATACCAAACTACAAACATACAACACAAACATACATCCCTAACTGCCACTTGTGCACATTTAGACACAAAATACATCAACAGAAGACATCATGATCAAACTCTCTCAAGTGCACCAAACTTGGATAGATATGTTGTACACCATCTTTTATTCAGCACACCTATATATAAAAGCATAGTTTACATACACAGCACTTTCAGTCATAACATCGAAGTGATTCACATCACACTTCACTTCCGCTCAGCCTCCCGATTTTGCAGGTCGTGATGAAGAGACAAATTAAACACCCGAGGCTGAATTTCCCCAACTGAGCTTTGCGGCTCTTGCACTTCAATAGCATGAAATCGAGGTGGCGTCTGGGGTGCAGATGACTCGGCCACTGCTTTACCCTTTTCTTCATATGATGCACCTGTCTTTTTCTCACTCCCTGGAGGGGCATTCCAACAGAATTTTGTGATGTGTCCTTGCTGCCCACATTTATAGCATATACGTGTATCAACACGTCCTGGCCCATAAGTCGCCCTCGAAGAAATAGTCGACGGAGTTGAGTCCGCAGGCCTAAATCTTTTCTTCTCTCATCTTCGAAACTCCAATTGATCCGATTGCGGCACTTTAAACTCTGGCTTTTTCGCTGCCAGTCGCTTATTATCTTGTACTCGTTTCATATCCTTCTCTAAAGCACGGGCTGTATCGACCAATGCTTGGAAGCCTTGGCTCACCGAACTCGGGAGTGCAAACCTCAATTCATCCCGCAATCCTTCATAAAACCGATTTGTCTTTCGCGCTTCCTCCGCAAAGGTATATCCCGCATATCTCCCCAATCTCGTAAACTCATGCAGGTAGGTATCAATATCTCGCTCACCCTGCACCAGACATAAAAACTCATTTTCCATCGTAATCCGCTGCGACACTGGCACATACTTGGCTAAAAATATTCGGGAGAATTCATCCATTGAAACCTCCGTTAAACCTCTACCTGCCAAGTGATGCACTTCGATTTCATCCCACCACAATCTCGTATCTCCTTCCAACAGAAAAGTGGCCAACGTCACTTTCTGCTCCTCTACCATCCTGATTGCAGTTAGAATCCTTTTTACCCTTGCCAACCAATCTTCTGCCTGTGTTGGTGAAAGCGCTCCACCAAACGTAGGTGGATGAAAGTGCATAAAACGTGTTAATGAGTCGTCACTTACTTGCGCTTCCACCACCACTGCAACATGCTCATGCCTTGCACCAGGCCTTGCCTGTCCAGTTGGTTGTGCCTGTAATACTGCAAGCACTGTCTCTGTTACCACCCGCATGGCCTCTGCCGAGGGAGGCATAGGCGCTTCCATGGGTGCTGCACTCTCATCAGACTGCTGGGGCTCAGACGGCCCAGCTCCATCCCTCGCCACCTATCAATGTACAGAACACCATTAATACTTCCAATCATAACGGTACTGCTACATTGACTACACACTCACGCACATCATGTGCATGACATACATTCCTAGTGGACATTCATGAGTTCAATTATATTCTCTCCTCCCAAACAATCTCAACCTGGCTCTGATACCACTTTGTAACGCCCCCACTCATCACATGGTATATAACGGTGGGTCCGGCCGGGGCCCCACGCCATATATCACAAACAAGCGAAGGAATTACTTGTGGAAATCAAACTCTATGCGTATCCTTAACTCATTCATTCTAGTGCAGCATTTTTATGTTAGCATGAACTCAAACCAGAATGTCCACCAATACATAAATACCACATTTATATATATACCAACACCAGGAATGTATACAACCCACACACCCTGGCCTTATGGCCTTACAGGTTCCTCTTTTACACATCAATAATTTCGTACATCGGCAAGCAGGCCGGTCACACATGAAATCCAAACACAGCTCTTTGCATGGCCTTCAAGGGCCAATAGCAGCAAGCTAGCCATTCCACTTATTCATTTCAAGCCGCGGCACCTGCAATGAGACATCCACCAAAAAGTGGCAAAACAAAGTAACGGTCAGCATTTGGCTGACCCATTATAATGACCCTACCCCCTACCCGGGGTAGTGGTTCCATCCCTGCATACAATGCCATCATCTATCATTACGCATCATCAAGCATCATCATGTATCATATGTATATCATTCTCTTTATCCCGCTAGCAAACACATCACATCACAAATGCTGGAATCCACCAGACATTCCGTGCACTCAGGGCACCTTCTTGGCGTACCGGAATCCACCAGTCGTACACCGCCGATCTGAGGTGTTAACTTGTTGGTTGACCGGACCTATTCCACCAGTCTCGCAAGCTGGCGACATCCCACCCAAACCACTCAGAGGTACAACCTCTCAGCATCCATAAATAACGAGAGTAGATCGACCCACACCATGTGGTGTAGCAAGCCGGGTTTATCCATGCTCCCCAGAAATGACAACCCATCGACCCCCCTCCTATTCCGATCGACCCACCCATGTGGTGCAGCAAGCCGGGTTTAACTCGGCTCCCCAGGCATTGCCACCAATCGATCCCTACCTAACTAGATCAACCCACCCTAGTGGTGTAACAGGCCGAGTTTATCTCGCACTCCCCAGGCATGCTACCAATTGATCATATCATAACCAGGAGCTTCACCAAAGCCTCCTCACATTCATCATCACATACATACATTCATCACAACAGAAATCCATTTGCACATCATCAAATCCATAGAGTCTTCTCCGGTTTACCCATGAACATCACCAATCCAGACTACCGGTCCAGATGGGCTTCACACAGCATGCCTATGTCGTGCTCCATATTTCCGGCACTAGATGCAGACTCAACAAAGGAATCACTTCCGCAAATCCACCTCTTGGTGGAGGATTCCCAGCACATGCATAAAGAAAGGACTTCAATGTCCAAGAAGGAGATCGTTACCCTTGAAGATCGCTTCGGTGCCATGAAGTAGCCGGATGGAAATCACCGCCTCGGCTCTGCCTTCACGAATCCGCTCTCGGATCTTCGCTCCGCACTCCGCAGCTCCTCTAGCAGCTGGTAGTCTCCTCCCTTCCCTCTTGCCTTAGGCCTTTCTTCCTCTCTCTCTTTCTTGACATAAGATGAAGAAGAAGAAGATGAAAGAAGGGTTATATCCCCTTTTTCTCGGCCTTCTACACACCTGGACAGAGCCCAACCACGGGATCTAGGAAGAGGGAATCAAATGATTCAGATTTGGCCAGAAAAGCTTGAACACGACCTGACACGCCCTGTGACACGCCCGTGTCACAGGTTGTGTCCCCCTATGCGGCAGTTAACCGACTCAAAACCAACAGTACATGGCTATGGGACACGCCAGTGTTACAGGACGTGTCACTTGACACGCTTTCTGACACACCCGTGTCGCTGGACGTGTCACCTGATACGCCTTCCGACACACCCGTGTCGCTGGCCGTGTCATGCACACAGCCCAATCTCCACTTCACCCGAGACTCACACGGCCCTGGGATATGCCCATGTTCCAGGCCATGTACACCTGGACACACCCGTGTCCCGCAAACACGCCCTGGCCGTGTCCTCACTCGACACTCGACGATCGTCGAGCAAAATTCGTCGAACGCACGACTCGACATAACCCAGGCATGACACGCCCTGGGACACGCCCGTGTCCCAGGCCGTGTCACCCATGCCTGAATCCAAAATGGCTCAAATTGACCCAATTGACTTCGGGGTGTTACATCATCTCCCCCTGGCTGGTTTAAGAGGATCCTGAAGCCAGTCCTCCAGAAGAAGGAACAGGAGTGAGAGAAGTTACTCTAGAAGACAGAGAAATGATGGAGGTAGATAAAGGAGCAATAGCATTTGCTAGTAAGTGCTCAAGAGTGGGAGAAATGAATGCAAGAAGAACTTTGGCCATGTCAGAGAAATTTAAGTAGAGAGGTTCAGGAGCAGAGGTGGTGTAAGGGGTGTGATGTCCACAGTTGGAACATACAGAAAAGGCGTGGGAGAAATCTGTATGGGTGTATTCTGGAAATGTTGAAGGAGGGTTGGATGGAATTTCAGTAGTGGAGGTGGGAATGGTGGTAGTGGGTGTTGAGGTGGTTTCCTGAACTAGAGATGGAATTGGTGAATGTTGTGGAGATGGTTGAGGAGAAGACAACAGATTGAAGTTTGGCTGTGAGGATGTGGATGGAATATCAGTTACATGAGTTGGAGGTGGAGATTGAGGAGGTGGAGATGGAATGTCCTCATGGATGATAATGGGAGAATGTGGAGGTGATGGCTGTGGAAGAGGTGAAAAGGGTTGTTGTTGTTGTTAAGGAGGAGGTGAAGGAATTGTGGTGGATGGAAAAACTTCTTGTGGAGGTGGTGGAGAGGCTATCACTGCCCTTGTATCCTCAGAAGTCCTATAGGAAGAGGCCCTGGATGGTTTAGGGATGGTCCTCTCCCATCTGCCAAATAAAGCAAAGGTGATCTTCTTGGAGGAATTAATGAATATGGTCTGGGAGACTAGTGATTCAGGTGCATTTTCCTGGAGGAAAATTCCTAAAATCCTCACAAAACAAACTTCTTTCTTAGAATTTTTCTTCTTTATCAACTCAAACAGTATCTTTCCCCAATTTATTGCGTTCTTATCTACCAGAGCACACATCACCAGGAACTAGTGCCTGGTTATGTAATCATGGGTTGTGTGTTTGCCCAGCAAAACTTTTCCAACAACATCTGCCAAAAAAATATACTGAACAGAGAGGTTCTTTTTCAAGAGTTTATTGGGGTTTCCTTCAGAGTGACCTATTCTAGTCAGCATATTTTCATACTGTAATATCCCTCAAACAACTAGACCCCTAGGAGTGGTTTTGTCATGACTAGGTCATGACAAAACCCTAGGGAGCCCAAGAAGACCAAGTGGACTTGGGAATAAAGGTGATTGGGCTGAATGGACTGTAAATAGTAGATCCCTAAACCCTAATTTAGGATGACCATGAGGCTTCACCATGACTCTAAGATCCCACCATGATCTCACCAATCTATTGGAAAGTCCATTAGAGCCCTAAGGGTCCATTGGAGTCGACCTAGGGTGGCCAAGTTGACCTAGAACTACCCTAGGCCTAAATTGGGCAAAGTGCCCTAACTAAGGGTCAAGTGACCCCCAAGATGCCAAACCAACCCTACCCAAGTACTTCTAGACTTTAGGGGAGGCCCATGGGTACCAAGGACCCATTGAGGTCAACCCTAGTGGCTAATTTGACAAAAGTCAACTCATGGGTCAAAGTGATCAAACTAGCCTAAATGGCTAACTCAAGCCCAATCTAAGTGGGCTAGGCCCATACAAGTGTGGCCCAATGGTCTAGGAGGTGGAGAGACACATTTTGGACCCACCAAATTCAGAGTTTGGTGACTAGGAGAGAGAGAGAGGAAGTTACCCAAATTTGGAGGAGAGAGAAAGTAAGAGCTTAATGGCCATCATGGCCATGGAGGCTCCATAACCCCTCCTTTTGATGGGGCTTTAACTCCTTGGATGCAGGGGAGGAGTTTTCAGGATGTGGCCGACCAGTGGGGTGGATCAGCCCATCAATTTGGGTGAAACCGAAAACTCACCCTTATGGCCATTAATGGTGCCTTGATGAATTGGGGAGTTACAAGCCACCTCTCCCTAATTACTACATTAGAAACCTTCACTATGGCAAGGGCAAGATTTTCCCCCGATTAAATTTTAGTTTCAGTGGAGTTAGTGTGGAGGTTGCAGAGAAGCCCAAACCGACGGCCGAAAATGGCAAGGAGGCACAACACCCGCTCTCAGGCCGCAATTAAGGTCCTACCCTTCTCCTCTGCTTATGGTTAGATCATAGAAATCATTTAGAATGAAAATCAGGCTCAATTGATCCCGATCGAAGTTTGTAATTTCCTGGTTTATCGACATTTTTCATCTTGTCGGGATCCCGGAAATGGCACCTCCGGCGGTCGTGCCACCGGTTGGCGATAGCCACCACCTCGACGGAGGTGGTGGAGGTGGTGGCCGGCTAGGGAGGTGGCCGGATGGCCGGCTGTGGTGCCTGGAAGAAGCTCCAGGATGGGAGAATCGGGACCATCGACTCGATGAAGAAGACGAGTCCATCACCATTGGATCGTGCGTTAAGATCTGTGCTAATCATCATTTTAGGTTAATATAAATAAGTTAGTTTTGTATATTTCTGTCACACAAACTGTAGTATATGGAAATAAATGTTAAAAATACCTAGAGGCTCTGTATGAGAAAATGTCCAACATGAAAGTTGTAGCCTTGGGGGTTAACTGTAATTGAAAATTGACTTCACCAAATAAGGTTAAGTGGTCTGACCACAGAACCAAAAATTGTGTAACCTATACATAGGGGTGACCAGACACAAATTAATCCCCACCCTTAACCACTCACCCAAATGCCTTGAAATTTACAGAATAGGCTTTTCATAACATTCCCCTAATACTGTCCAAAAATCAGAATTTTTGGACTTAAATTTTCTATAGTTTTTTGAAAAATTTAATAATCTAAGGGTAAATTAATTAGGTTCCCTAACGACCTCCAAACCCTCCCAAATTTTGGTGAGTGGTCCTTGTGGTCATCAGGAGGCTGTGTATAAATTTGCACTCTATTTAGAGGTGATTTAGTTGGGAAATGGGCAAACCCTAGCCTTGCCCAAAAGGGGTATTTAGGTCAAAAGTGCACATGGAAGATGGGGGTGGATTGGGGTAGATTTGCCCTAAGACCCAAGACCAAACCCTAGGGATGGTCTTTGGTATCTTCTGAAGGGCATATGGTCAAAAGACCTTGAAACGATTTGAAATTTGGTGGAGAGGACTCTAGGTTAATTAGTGTCCTCTGTTAGAAATCTTATTGGATTTAAAAGTTGTTAAACCCCTCAAAACCCTAACCCTAGTTTAGGGCACAAACCTTGTAGTGATAGAATAGGTTACTAAAACACATTGAACAGTGATGAAACTTGGGTAGTATAGTCATAGGGATAATATGAACCTCTGAAAATTTAATTGGGAATTTTGGAGCAATTATTTTGGTACTTCCTTCGTTATGCAAGTGTTAGCCCTTATTTCATTAATTATTATTTTTGACCTCCCTAACAATAGGAAATGTGTGTAATTTGGGAATATGGAGTTTTGGTCATTAACTTCACACCATGAATTTTATTAGAATTTTCAAATACATAATTATAGTACCTACTTCACAAGCTCATAAATTTGGGAACTTGTTAAATAATTCTTTCAGAGCTCATGTCTTGTTGAAAAATTATGAAACTTGATTCGTAGTGTTCCTAGGTCAATATGCTCATTTGGGGATTTTATTATAACTTTTAGATGAATAATTTTTGTACTTAGTTCATTAACCTATTAACTTTGAATATTACGAGAAAATCAAGTTTAGAGTCCATTATTCACTGATAAATTATGAAACTTGACCTGGAGTGTCTATATGTCTTATAATTATCCTTGATTTTTCTCAGAATTTTTAGAAGAATAATTACAGTACTTGTCTCTTTAATTTGTTTAATGTAGGTTATGTTCAAAAATTATGTTTAGAGGTTTAAGTCTCACTTAAAATTTAGACACATGGAATTTATTGATAAATAGTTGTCTTTTATTTTTTGTAATTTTGTGGAACATTTTGCATGCCTGAAAATAGTACTTCATGTTCAAACTAAGGCATTTGGATCTCTTTAGAAATTAAATAAACTATCAAATGAATTAGGAAAATTATAAACTTCTGGATTTAGGCTAATCATGCCATGATAGACCTTCGATAAATATTATATTGATTTTGGATAATAATTTGGAGTACCTCCCATTGTATACTTCATATAGCCTAGGATGGTCTGCGTTTAGTAAAAACTGCAGAAATCATAATATAGTGCAAAATGAACCTAGGGAGTTGTGATATTAGTGTGTTGGTCTATTAAGTGAAATGAGATTATCATCGGGAGTCGTGATGAGGAGTGAGAAGTTTGGATAGTGTTAAGAGGTGATCAGGGTCGACGAAACATCATCTTCCCCGTATGAGAGAAAGTGTCAAGTACACTAGGGTTATATCCAGTACAACATTAAAGGGATTGAGAGTTGGGTATTAACCAATAATAATAAGTGCCTTGTGAAAGGGAGCTTTGGGCTTCAGCCCATCGTAGTTCCTAGTGCTCTTTGAGAACCCTTCACGGGGTATGCCAGAGGCAGTCCTGGGCTAACCTAAACTGTAGGTAAAACTGAATTGCAAGAGTAGCTAGCATAACTAGGGTTTCACTTTCACTCACCTCGATGTCTCGGGATGTTAGGTGCGCTCACTCAGGCTGTCGACTCGGTGGATTTAGTGATGGGCAGGTTAGCCCGACGAGCTTTGGCTCGATTGATGTTTGTGACGGACGGGATGGTATGAGGAGCTTTGAATCGTTTGATGTTTGTGACGGATGGGATGGTCCGGGGAGCTTTGGCTCGGTAGCTTATACATAAGTTGAATGTGCATAAAGTATAAGGTGGTGGGTCTTTGGTATTGGAGGGTCGATGCACAGACGCCAATACATTGACTCGGTAAGTGTGTTTTAGCACTTGGCCAAATAAAGTACGGTGCGACCGCTGACAAGAGTATGCAGGAGCTCCGCTTAGTACACCAGCGTTGAGGCGTACGATAGGTCTGACTGGTAGTGCAAATACCGGTTTAGAGGTGGGCGAGGCCCAACCCACCGCTTCTGTTTTCCACTACAGAGGTATCCTGGGAGGTTCGGCTCCAGAAAGGGGGAACTAAAGGTCTATGTACACATAGTAGAGTGGGTGAGTTGCATTTGCATGTTCACATCATGGCATAATTGCGTTTCATAGCATAACCATTGCATATAACCCTGACACCTATTGTATAAGTGGTATGGGACACTTTATACAATAGGCCATGCAAAATGACCCCTTGGTTTATAAATTCGTACGAGCGTGCTTATAAGTTAAGGTTTTTATTCAGTAAATATATATGTATGCTTGGTAGAAAACCGACACCCTATCATATAAATTAGTATGAGACTTTTATACGATAGGAGCCTTGTAAAAGATCCCTTGGATTATGTGTTTTCATATAAGATAAGGTTACTTTTTCTTGTTCAGTCTTTCTTATCTTCATTCTGTCTTATACACTATAGAACTGCTAGATTTGTTCCGCCTCCACCTGCTTATATTTGTTATTCTCCACTTTCATGTCCTCTCCTTTCCTCCTCCCCACTCGGTGCCTAGGAGCCATGGGGGAAGGGGTGGAGGATAATAGGACTTCGTCTTTTAGACTAATGGTTTTTGAATCACATCATTTTAGGGGACCGTGAAGCCCAGCATGAAGGAGCAGCCCCGGAGGTCAGCAAGCTTGGAGATGGGACAGTCTAGTACCGTAGTTCAGACAGCAGGGATTGTGAGTCCTGATCGCTAGTAGTTATTTTATTTTTTCTTCCGCGATGAGAGATATGTAGTGAGGACATTGATGTACTAGGCATGAGCCCAAGTTTTTGTACTTTTATTATATTTGTGGACACTCCTTTTGTGGAGATTATTTGCTATATATGTGATGTTTGTGGACTTGCCTTTTATTATTTTACTACCGTTGTGATCGATTTGGCCGGCAGGATCGGCTTTCTGTAGTGATGACCTTCCCGTGCGTGAAGGTGTCACCGCAAAATGACGGTTCTGGACCTAAGACCCCGATATTTTAAAAAATAAAATGGGGGGGGGGGGGTTACAAGTGGTATTAAAGCATACCTCGATTGAAAAGTTGCAGTCCACAAACCCTGGATCACCCCCGCATGAGTTTAGTTTGGGGACAAACTAAGCAGCGGAAGTAGTGGAGTGACCATTTGGGGGATCACATGTAAATTGTCCACTTTTAATTAGGTTTGAGTCAATTACTTACAAATAGATTTTGTTACACAGCCCCTAGCACAGCCTACACCACAGGTTGGAGTCCAGCAGACTCCGAATGTTACACCACCTCCTCCGGTCCCCACTCCATTCCTACAGTCTGAGATGGGGCAGACTCTGACAACTATTCTAGAGGCTTTCAGGGCTTAATAGGTTCCGGCTCCGCAGCCAAACCCGGGGGCCAATTGTTTGAGTATTTTTCGAGGACTTTCTCCCCCATCCTACTTGGGGACAGAGTCGGCCGTTCAGATGGATGAGTGGCTGGATATCATGTATGAGATGCTGACTGGGATATGGTTCCAATGGGAGGAGAGGGTTCCTTTGGTGATCTCTTGCTTGGAGTCCCATGCCAAGAGATGGTGGAAGACATCACTGGACTCGACATTTACTGATAAAGAGGTTGCAGAGATTGCTTGGGAGGAGTTCAGGGCCTCATTGTTGGAGCATTTTGTTTCGTAGTCGGCCAGAGATGAGCTGGAAGATAGATTTCTACAGTTGGGGTAGGGAAGCAAGACAGTGGTGGAGTACCACCGGGAGTTCAATCATCTAGCCCGGTTCATAGACTCCTATCAGCTGGATGAGGCAGGATACACTAAGAGGTTCTATAAGGGCCTGCTAGAGGATTTGAGGGAGGCTCTGCTATTCGTGTTCGATATGCCTATTCCTCGGATATTGGAGATGACAAAGAGGGCCGGGACAGATTGGCACACTACCCGAGGCCGGAAGAGGCCAACTGAGGATCAGGGCCGGGGAGCCAGAAATGATCAGCGACATGGCCATATCACTAATGGGAGAGATGGGAGAAGAGTAGAGGACCAGCCTCGTCAGGAGGTGAAATGGGAGCAGAGGGAACCAGTAGTGGTGGCCCCTCAGCCTCTCCATATGTGAGAGATGCAGAGACCCGGGGGTATGATATATCCCCCGCCAGAGTGCTTCAACTGTCATCAGGTGGGGCATATCTAGAGGAACTACCCCATGAGGGGGGAACCACTACCAGCACCACCGGCTGCCCCGCCTACTTAGCAGTTTGGAGGCCGAGGATGTGGCCCAGGACGTGGTTACCAGGGCAGAGACCGTCGGCAGGAGAGGGAGAAAATGTATGCACTGGATCTAACTCAACAACGAAATCCGAAGCAAGTGATCATAGGTACGCCAGTTAACTTTATGTTTTATCTTTACTAGGTAATTAGAGTTATGGGTATAGAATTGATAAACTAGGAAAGAAAATCATAATTAGATTTCTAAGACATTAACTACCCCAGGCATAGTCTTCATCAGCGGCAAGCCCGCCTATACACTGTTCATCAGCGGCACTCGTTCGTGACGAAAGCCTTCGTGGAAGGGCTGGAAGGCATCGAGCGGTTCACAGGCTTGATGATGAGGATACGACTACCAGACGGATCAGAGCTATTCACCTCCGCCCGCTGCAACATGGAGACGGAGATCGGTGGAAAGGCATTCGAAGCACTAGCAACAATCCTAAAGATGCCAGTCTTTGATTTGATCCTGGGCATTACATGGTTACATTGGAACCATGCCTAGATTGACTGACTGTCAAAGAGGATCACCGTGAGGCATGGGGATTCCCACATCATCATCGAAGGTATTAGACATATTCCCCCTCTCTTACTGTCATCCGTGCAGGACGTCAAGGCCCACTTACAGGGGGAGGAAGTCTATGAAGTGCTGTTTGAAATGGCTGAGGCCAAGAATTCCATCTCTGATATCACAGTGGTGCGGGATTTTGCCGACGTGTTCCCAGAGAAGCTGCCAGGGCTACCCCCACATCGGGAAAAGGACTTCCAGATACAACTAGTACCAGTATCTAAGCTGGTGTCGAAGGCTCCCTACCGGATGGCTCCCAAGGAGCTGGTGGAGATTAGGAGTCAGTTGAAGGAACTGGTGGAGGCTGGGTTTGTTAGACCGAGTTCCTCACCTTGGGGGAGCTCCGGTATTGTTCGTCAAGAATAAGGACGGGTCGCTCCGACTATGCATCGACTACCGGGCTCTGAATAGACTGACAGTCCGGAATACCTATCCACTACCAAGGATAGATGAGCTGTTTGATCAGTTGGAGGGATCCCACTGGTTCTCAAAGTTGGATCTGAGATCGGGTTACTACCAGCTGCGCATTCATGAGGATGATATTCCAAAGACTGCCTTCAGTAGCAGATATGGGTTGTTCGAGTTTACCGTGATGCCCTTCGGGATCACGAATGCACTGTCGGCATTCATGAGCCTCATGAACCGGGTGTTCGAGGCATATCTGGATGTGTTCGTCATTGTGTTTATTGATGGCAATCTCATCTACTCGAGGACAGAGGAGGAGCACACACGATATTTGATGCTGACCCTAGAGAGACTGCGAGAGCACCAGATTTATGCAAAGTTTTGTAAATGCCAGTTCTGGTTGAAGGATGTGGCTTTCATAGGCCATACCATCAGTGGTGTTGGGTTGGCAATGGACCCGGCCAAGATTCAGGCAGTTCAGGATTGGCCGCAGCTGAAGTCAGCCACAGACGTGCAGAGTTTTCTAGGGCTTGCTTGTTATTACCGGAAGTTCGTGGAGGGATTTTCTCAGATTGCCCTTCCACTCACATCCCTGACGAGGAAGGATGTTCCCTTTATCTGGACCCCATAGTGCGAGGTGGCTTTTTAGGAGCTGAAGGATCAACTCACCTCGACTCATATACTTGCCATTCCTTTGGGGAAAGAAGGATTCCAGGTCTACACCGACGCTTCCTACCAGAGCATGGGGGCAGTGCTGATGCAGAATGGTCATGTCATAGCGTACGCCTCACGGCAGCTGAAGCAGCATGAGCAGAACTACCCTATTCATGACTTAGAGATGGGAGCGGTCATATTTTTCCTGAAAGTATGGCAACACTATCTATACGGTGTCCACTGTGACATATACTCCAACCACAAAAATTTGAGGTATGTGGACATGTAGAAGGAGCTGAATATCAGGCAGAGACAATGGGTGGAGTTTCTAGCAGATTACTAGTACGAGATGCACTACCACCCAGGGAAGACGAATGTGGTGGCAGATGCACCGAGCCGGAAGGCTACTACCTCAGAAGTAGGACCTCAGATGATGGCCATGGAGTTGGTCCAGATATTAGACAAGATGTAGATATCCCTAGTGTCCGAGGATCACCCAGAGCTGTACCGGGAGTACCTATCGTCGTTGGTTGCCACAGATGACATTTGAGACCGAGTCAGAGATGGGCAGAGGCAGGATGTCAAGCTAGAGCCAATATTCCGGGCCTTAGAAGAAGTCACTGCTGGAGATTACACACTGAGGAATGGACTAGTGTGCTTTAGAGGACAGGTTTACATACCAGATGGAGGCCAGGTCCGGGAAGATATCATGACGAAGGCCCACAACAGTTGGTATTCGGTACACCCAGGAGTTACAAAGATGACTGTGGATCTGAATAGAGACCATGTACTGGCCAGACATGAAGAAAGATATCACCTACTTCGTGACCCACTGCGAGGCATACCAGCTGGTGAAGGAAGAGTATAGAAACCCCGCAGGATTGTTGTAGCCACTCCCAATGCCGGAGTGGAAGTTCGAGGATATCACGATGGACTTCATACATGGCCTTCACCGATCGCGGACATGAAACGATTCGATCTGGGTGATCGTCGACCGGCTGATAAAGGTAGCTAGATTTATCCCGGTCAAAAAGGATGACTCGGTTGGTGTGCTGGTTCGGAAATTCGTGGGGCATTTCGTCCGTTATCATGGCATACCCAGGATGATTGTATTAGATTAGGATGGATGGTTTATGTCCAGGGAGTGGAGATCAGTGCAGACTTACTTGAGCACTCGGCTGATATTCAGTAGATCTTTTCATCCCTAGACCGAAGGGCAAATAGAATGCACCAATCAGACTTTGGAAGATCTACTGTGACTATGAATTCTTGACTGTGGGGAGCCTTGGGAGAAGCTATTGCCACTGATCGAGTTCTCATATAATAATAGCTACCAGTCCATCATATGGATGGATCCTTATAAGGTCCTATATGGACGGAGGTGTAGGAATCCGTTATCGTGGATACGGGACGAGGATCCGAAGGCTTTGGGTTCGGAGTTTGTTGAGGACACCGAGGCTCAGGTGAGGTTAAACGAGATAGGATATTATAGGCACAGAGCCGACACGCTAAGTATTATAATGCTCAACATCATCGGGTGGAGTTTTAGGTGGGGGACCGAGTATTCTTGAAGATCCGATGATGCATGGGGTTTCATGGGTACGTGGTCGGAAGAAGAAGCTTAGCCCAAGATATACGGGGCCTTATAGGATCCTTGAGCGGATCGGTCCTTTGGCATACAGGCTGGAGCTGCCACCGGAGCTGGCGAGTCTACACAACGTGTTCCAAGTATCCTCTCTTAGGAGGGCTATACTACTCCCAGAGCAGCAGATTACGGCCACAGATGGGCCGGTAGCATCTGAACGGTCAGTTCACCTGGAACCGGTCCGGATTGACGACAAGGGAATACGAGTCTTTTGCCGCAAGAAGGTTCCATTGGTGGAGGTCCTGTGGAGGAATCATGGGCTAGAGGAGCACACATGGGAGCCTCAGGACTTGATGCAACAAAGGTACTAGGAGCTTTTCAGTCAGGTATTACTCACAACCTCTCGGGATGTTACAATTTACCTTTCATACTTGAAACCCCGTAGGCCTAACTAGAATTTCGAGGACAATTTTTTTGTTTACATATTGAGATTTGTAACATCTCTCAAACAACTAGACCCCTAGGAGTGGTCTTGTCATGACTAGGTCATGATAAAACCCTAGGGAGCCCAAGAAGACCAAGTGGACTTGGGAATAAAGGTGATTGGGCTGAATGGACTGAAAATAGTAGATCCCTAAACCCTAGTTTAGGATGAGCATGAGGCTTCACCATGACTCTAAGATCCCACCATGATCTCACAAATCTATTGTAAGGTCCATTAGTGCCCTAAGGGTCCATTGGAGTCGACCCAGGGTGGCCAAGTTGACCTAGAACCACCCTAGGCCTAAATTGGGCAAAGTGCCCTAACTAAGGGTCAAGTGACCCCCAAGATGCCCAACCAACCCTACCCAAGTACTTATAGACTTTAGGGGAGGCCCATGGGACACCAAGGACCCATTGGGGTCAACCCTAGTAGCTTATTTGACCAAAGTCAACTCATGGGTCAAAGTGATCAAACTAGCCTAAATGGCTAACTCAAGCCCAATCCAAGTGGGCTAGGACCAGACAAGTATGGCCCATTGGTCTAGGAGGTGGAGATACACATTTTGGGGCCACTAAATTCAGAGTTTGGTGACTAGGAGAGAGAGAGAGGAAGTTACCCAAATTTGGAGGACAGAGAAAGTAAGAGCTTAATGGCTATCATGGCCATGGAGGCTCCATAACCCCTCATTTTGATGGGGCTTTAACTCCTTGGAGGCAGGGGAGGAGTTTTCAGGAGGTGGCCGCATAGTGGGGTGGCTCAGCCCATCAATTTGGGTGAAACCGAAATCTAACCCTTATGGCCACTAATGGTGCCATGATGAATTGGGGAGTTACAAGCCACCTCTCCCCAATTCCTACATTAGAAACCTTCACCTGGGCAAGGGCAAGATTTTCCCCAAATTACATTTCAGTTTCAGTGGATTTGGTGTGGAGGTTGCAGAGAAGCCCAAACCGGCAGCCGAAAATGGCAAGGAGGCACAACACCCGCTCTCAGGCTGCAATTTAGGTCCTCCCTTCTCCTCTTCATATGGGTAAATCATAGGAATCATTTAGAATGGGAATCAGGCTCAATTGAGCCCGATCGAAGTTTGTAATTTCATGGTTTTTTCGCATTTTTCATCTTGTCAGGATCGCAGGAAATGGCGCCCCCGGCAGTCGTGCCGCCGGCTGGCAATAACCACCACCTCGACGGAGGTTGTGGCCAGCTAGGGAGGTGGTCGGATGTCCGGCTATGGGGTCTGGAAGAAGCTCGAGGATGGGAGAATCGGGTCCGTCAGCTCGATGAAGAAGACGAGTCCAGCGCCGTTGGATTGTGCATTAAGATCTGTGCT
This sequence comes from Platanthera guangdongensis, assembly GCA_039583875.1. Taxonomy (NCBI): domain Eukaryota; kingdom Viridiplantae; phylum Streptophyta; class Magnoliopsida; order Asparagales; family Orchidaceae; genus Platanthera; species Platanthera guangdongensis. The sequence continues at coordinate 162,830,138 of CM077162.1, forward strand.
TATCATCATTTTAGGTTAATATAAATAAGTTAGTTTTGTATATTTCTGTCAAACAAACTGCAGTACTTGGAAATAAATGTTAAAAATACCTAGAGGCTCTGAATGAGAAAATGTCCAACATGAAAGTTGTAGCCCTAGGGGTTACTGTAATTGAAAATTGACTTCACCAAATTTGGTTAAGTTGTCTGACCACAACATTAAAAATGGTGCAACTTATACATAGGGGTGACCAGACACAAAAATTAATCCCCACCCTTAACCACTCACCCAAATGCCTTGAAATTTACAGAATAGGCTTTTCATAATCTTCCCCTAATACTGTCCAAAAATTAGAATTTTTGGACATTAATTTTCTATAGTTTTATGAAAAATTTAATAATAGTAGGGTAAATTAATTAGGTGCCCTAACGACCTCCAAACCCTCCCAAATTTTGATGAGTCGTCCTTGGGGTCATCAGGAGGCTGTGTATAAATTTTCACTCTATTTAGAGGTTATTTAGTTGGGAAATGGGCAAACCCTAGCCTTGCCCAAAAGGGGTATTTAGGTCAAAAGTGCATGTGTGGGTTTAGGTGGCCAAACCACCTCAACAGAGGTTGAAATTTGGCCCAGTGACTTGGCATGACTTTTAACACCCTCCCATGGAAGATGGGGTGGATTGGGGTAGATTTTCCCTAAGGCCCAAGACCAAACCCTAAGGATGGTCTTTGGTGTCTTGTGAAGGGCATGTGGTCAAAAGACCTTGAAATGATTTGCAATTTGGTGGAGAGGACTCTATGGTAGTTAGTGTCATCTGGTAGAAATCTTATTGGATTTAGAAGTTGTTGAACCCCTCAAAACCCAAACCCTAGTTTAGGGCACAAACATTATAGTGATAGAATAGGTTATTAAAACTCATTGAACAATGATGAAACTTGGGTAGTGTAGTCATAGGGTTAGTATGAACCTCTTGAAATTTAATTGGGAATTTTGGATCAATGATTTTGGAACTTCCTTTGTTATACATGTGTTAGCCCTTATTTGATTAATTATTATTTTTGACCTCCCTGATCATAGGAAATTTGTGTAATTTGGGAATAGGGAGCTTTGGGTCATTAAATTTACACGTGAATTTTATTAGAATTTTTAAATACATAATTACAGTACCTACTTCACAAGCTCATATATTTGAGAACTTGTTAAATAATTCTTTCAGAGCAGATTTCTTGTTGAATAATTATGAAACTTGATCAGTACTGTTCCTAGGTCAATATGCTCATATGGGGATTTTATAATAATTTTTAGATGAATAATTGTGGTACTTAGTTCATTAATCTATTAACTTGGAATATTACGAGAAAATCAAGTTTAGAGTTCATTATTCACTAATAAATTATGCAACTTGACCTGGAGTGTTTATATGTCTTTATAATCATCCTTGAAGTTTCTCAGAATTTATAGAAGAAAATTGATAGTACTTGTCTCTTTAATTTGGTTAATGTAGGTCATGTTCAAAAATTATGTTTAGAGGTTTAAGTCTCATGGAAAATTTGGAGACCTTGAATTTATTGATAAATAGTTGTATTTTATTTATCATAATTTTGTGGAACATTTTGCATTCCTAAAAATAGTACTTCATGTTCAAACTAAGACATTTGGATCACTTTGGAAATTAAATAAATTATTAAATAAATTAGGAAAATTATAAACTTCTGGATTTAGGATAATCATGCCATGGTAGACCTTCGATAAATATTATAGTGATTTTGGATGATAATTTGGAGTGCCTCCCACTGTATACATCATATAGCCTAGGATGGTTTGCGTTTAGCAAACACTGCAGAAATCATAATAGGGTGCAAAATGAACGTAGGGAGTTGGGATATTAGTGTGTTGGTCTGGTAAGTGAAATGAGATTATCATCGGGAGTCGTGATGAGTAGTGAGAAGTTTGGCTAGTGTTAAGAGGTGCTCGGGGTCGACGAAACACCGTCTTCCCAGTAGGAGAGAAAGTGTCAAATACAATACGGTTATATCTAGTACAACATTTAAGGGATTGGGAGTTGGGTATTAACTAATAATAAGTGCCTTGCGAAAGGGATCGTTGGGCTTCAGCCCATCGTAGTTCCAAATTCCCTTTGAGAGCCTTTCACGGGGTATGTCGGGGGTAGTCTTGGGCTAACCTAAACTGTAGGTAAAACTGAATTACAAGAGTAACTAGCATAACTAGGGTTTCACTTTCACTCACCTCGATGCCTCGGGGTGTTAGGTGGTCTCACTCGGGCTGTAGGCTCGGTGGATTTAGTGATGGGTAGGTTAGCCCGATGAGCTTTGGCTCGGTTGATGTTTGTGACGGACGGGATGGTCCGAGGAGCTTTGGCTCGATTGATATTTGTGACAGACGGGATGGTCTGGGGAGCTTTGGCTCGGTAGCTTATACATAAGTTGCATATGCATAAAGTATAAGGTGGTGGAACTTCGGTATTGGAGGGTCGATGTACCGACGCCAATACGTTGACTCGGAAAGTGTGGTTTAGCACTTGGCCAAATAAAGTCCGGTACGCCAGCTGGCAAGAGTACGCAGGAGCTCCGCTTAGTGCACCAGCGTTGAGGTGTACGATAGGTCTGACTAGTAGTGCAATTACCTATTTAGAGGTGGGCGAGGCCCAACCCACCTCTTCCGTTTTCCACTACGAAGGTATCCTAGGAGGTTTGGCTCCAGAAAGGGGGAACTAAAGGTCTGTGTACACAGAGTCAAGTGGGTGAGTTGAATTTGCTTGTTCACATCATGGCATAATTGTGTTTCATAGCATAACTACCTATTGTATAAGTGGTATGGGACGCTTTATACAATAGGCCCTACAAAACGACCCCTTAGTTTATAAATTCGTGCGAGCGTGCTTATAAGTTAAGGTTTTTATTCAGTAAATATATATGTATGCTTGCTATAAAACCGACACCCTATCATATAAATTAGTATGAGACTTTTTATATGATAGGAGCCTTGCAAAATATCAGTTGACTTATGTGTTTTCATATAAGGTAAGGTTACTTTTTCTTATTCAGTCTTTCTTATCTTCATTCTATCTTATACACTATAGAACTACTAGATTAGTTCTGCCGCCACATAGTTATATTTATTATTTTCCACTTTCATGTCATCTCCTTTCCTCCTCCCCGCTCGGTGCCTAGGAGCCATGGGGGAAGGGGCGGGGGATGATATGACTTAGTCTTTTAGACTAACAGTTTTTGAACCACATCATTTTAGGGGACCATGGAGCCCAGTATGGAGGAGCAGCCCCAGAGGTCGGCACACTTGGAGATGGGACAGTCTAGTACCGGAGTTCAGACAGCAGAGACTGTGAGTCCTGATCGCTAGTAGTTATTTTAGTTTTGCATCCGCGATGAGAGATATATAGTGAGGACATTGATGTACTGGGCATGAGCCCAATTTTTAGTACTTTTATTATATCTGTGGACACTCCCTTCGTGGAGATTATGTTGGATCCCTAGTTTGATTTGGGCTAGGTTCACTAACTTAGGATGATGTGACCCAATATGTATAACCAGGGTCAAAGTTGTGTCCTCGAGTATAGGCCAAGTTCTCAGTAACAACATCACATGGACAAGCCATCATCAGACTGCCAGAGACTCAAGACATAGAGTTTTCCTAAAGATTCAGAGATTTCTCAAGAGACTAAGTAAAATGAGTTCGACGTTCGTCGAACTCAGGTCGACGATAGTCGTTCTCAGCTCGACGATATTAGAGATATTTTCTCTGAGCTGAGCTCGACGAACTTCAGTCACAGGTCTACGATCCTTGGACTCTACCTTCAGCAATCTAAGTCCAGACTGTTCTGTAGACTCAGGTCGACGAACCTAGTTCTCAGGTCGATGAACTTCATTCTTTGCTCGACTATTTCTGGACTTCCAATTCAACTCTATTGCCAAAGGTTCATCAATTTTTCTCTAAGTCTAAAATCATTTTCAGCTCGACGAATTCAAGGTTCTCCAGACTTAGCTCGACGAAAACCATTCTTTGGTCAACGAATCTTTGGACTATTACAAAATTCTGTCGAGACTATGCTCTCTAGTCTAAGGTCGATGAACTCAGTTCTCTGCCCGATGAATTCTGGAACTAGAAGACTTATATCGACACTCAGAGAATATGTCGACACCAACTGAGTCGACACTAGAAGAACTTGTGTCGACACCAAGATCCTCAGTCGACATTGTGGAAAGGCTACGTCGACACCACACAGAAGACTTGTGTCGACACACAGGATATCAGTCAACACACAGAATATTTGATAACTCCAGAATAGTTGCTGAACTCCAGTCGATGAACATATTTACCAGCTCGATGAATAGGCAAAGATCAAAAGAGACAGCTATTCAGTTTCCAGCTCGACGATCATGGAACTCAGCTCGACAAATAGAAGCCATCTGGTCGACGAATACAACATCACAGCTCGACGAACTGTGGACTCAGTTCGACACACTCTACCAACTGTTCGACGATTCCAGACTTAGTTATTTTCGGCCTTCTGTCCCCACTCTAATGCGATAATTCCTGAGTAATTAATGCTCTAACATTCTCTGAATATATCCGTTAGAAGGAACATTAATTATGGTCTTCTCCAGGATTATTGCTTGCCGTTTTTCCATGGGACAGTTGGGGAAATAAATCAATGCCGATTATTCTCAAGGCTGTCAGCATTAAATGCAGTTGCATTCAAATTTTTGAAAGACAGATAAGAAGAGAATAATAAAATACACATTGAGATACACAGAAAAAAACACAACAAGACAATTGAAAAAGCTTCACACAGAGCACAACTGACTTAGAAGCATACAGAGACACGGAGGAAAAATATTCAGTCTTTAATGATCTGCTCTGTCAACAAGAAGCATTTTCCGATACACAGAATATCTTGACCAGAAGCTCATCAGCACTTGAAGAAGAACAACAACAATACCCATATCAAGAGTCTTCTTTCTTCAAGTACTCCAGGACACTTCAAAAGAACAACTTCAGTTCAATCTGTCAAAGAAGTTCCTGAAGACTTTTGCTGGTCAAGGATTCAGCTTGAAGACCTATCACCCTGAAGCTTAGCTCCTATTTTCCCTGATTCATTCTACATCTCAGGGGGAGCCTTAAGATATAATCAATCTACAGTCTTCTTAGTTCTATATTGAGAAAGAGAAGACAAAATCATCTTTCACCCTCACTATATAAAGGGTTGTCATCTCCCTTCAAAAGTGATTCCTTGGTTGCAAGTCTCCTGATCAAAAGACTTGGGTTTATTTTTGAGCACCTGATCAAAAGCTCATTGATATCAGGCACCTGATCAAAAACCTGAGTGGATTCCTACCAAGGGTGGTAGAAGAGTGGATGTACCTAGGTTGGGGAACCACTATAAAATTCTTGTGTCGTCTGGTTGCCTCATTTTCTTGTGTTTTTGCTGTGCTTGTGCTTTAGGTTTATTGCTTGGTAGTTTATTAATTCTGCACGTTTAATTTACAGCCAAAGCTGTAATAACTCTTAATAATTCTTAAGCATACTCTATTCACCCCCCTCTAGAGTATTTCAGATCTAACTCTCACTTTCAATTGGTATCAGAGGTGGTTTCTTTGGTTGTACAAGTTAAATCTTGAACCAAAAGTTCCTTTGTTAGATCTACACATCACTTTATTCTCATTTGAATTATAAACACAGCCATGACACATAACAAGGATTATGCAAGCACTAGACCTCTAGTTTGCAACCTTAATAGGTTTGCCATCTAAAAGGCAAGAATTAGGTTATACATGAATTCCATTGATGAAGACATGTACAATTCAATTTTGACAGGTCCCCCATAGGCATCTACATCTACAACATCTACCAGCAACAATGCAGTCCCACCACCTGAGTGGACTGAAGCCCAGAAGAAAGCAAAAATTACAGATGCTAAAGATATGAATATCCTGACACAAACTATGTCAGATGATATTTTCCAGAAGGTTGCTGAGTGCACCTCAACAAAAGCCATTTGAGATTCTCTAAACCAAATGGTGGATGGATCAACAGATGAGAGAAATGATAGGAGATCAAATCTCATATCCCTATATGAGAACTTTAAGAAAGAGGAAGCTGAGACAGTTTCTAATATGTACAATAGGTTAAGCTCAATTATTAATGAGCTAAAAACCTTAGATAAGAACATCACTCTTACTGAAGTGAATGACAAGATCCTGATGTGCTTCCCAAGCTCATGAGATACAAGAATCTGGCCCATCAAGGAGGCCAGATGCCTAAATGAGATTTCAACTGAATCTCTATTAGGCAAACTGAAGTCATATGAGCAACTGATAAAGACCAGGGAGGCAGCTGAACAAAGAACACCTCCAATAGCCAGAAGAGAACAAAACATTACTTTCAAAGCCACTGAAGAGACAGAGACTGCAACATCAAATGAAGAGCTTATGAGTCTCTTTGCTAAGAGATTCTTCAAGATGACCAGAAAGGATTTCAGGAGAAAGTCAGCAAGAAAAGATGACAAGCCAAAATATGACAATACACCAACCAAAGAAGTTATGTGCTATGGATACAAAAAGCCTGGGCATTTCCTCTCTGGATGTCCAAAAAACTAGAAGAAAGAGAAGAGAAGAGAGAAGGAAACTAGAAGACACCACACCAGCAAACCCTCTTCCAACAAGCACAAGAAGAAGGAAAAGGGCTTTGTGGCTGAGACCTGGAGTGAGACAGAAGATGAGTCAACATCGTCAAGCTCCAGTGAAGATGAGGAAGAAGAAAGAGCAAAGGAGGTTTGCCTCATGGCAATTGATGCCTCCAGAAGTCACTCAGAAGAAGAAGAATCTGAAGATAAAGGAGTGTTTGAATCAGAGGAAGATCAGGCAATGTCCTCTTTTGACTACAACTCTGAAACTTTCAAATCTGATTTCAAATTAATGTGCATAGATTTGATTAACTCCGAAAAAGAAATTAAAATTCTTAGAGAAAAATTAGGAAACTTAGAGGATGTTCAATCTGAAAACATTAGGTTAAAAGATGAACTAACCTTAGCAAGTGAAAAGATAATCTCACTAAAAACTGAGCTTTGTGAGGCCAAACAACTTGAGGAAACTCTAAATGGGAGAAGCCTCAAGCTGATGGATATCACAAGTACTGTTAATGCCAGACTTAATGGCAAGGCTTGGGTGCTCCATCAGGTTTGCTCCCCATTCTCAGGAAGAACATTTTATCAACTCCAATAAAATTTGTATCTGCTAAAGGCAAAGAAAAAGTAAATGACAAACAAATAGTAGAAAAGATCTCTAAGACAATAGGACAGAAAACCAAAAACCAGAAAACACCTAATAAAAACAAGGTTCAGCAATTTTCTTCGAACTTTGATTGACGAAATGGGGCCAGTTCATCGAACCCAGATCGACGAACTCTGAACGCAAACTATGGTTATATTTATTCGTCTAACTGCGATCTACGAACTCTATATGGTTCGTCGAGCAGAAGTTGACAAACATGGGGCACAGAGAATGAACATGTTCATTCTCTGGGCAGAGATCGATGATCTCAACCCAATTCGTCGAACTCTGGTCGATGAACTTACAATAATTCATCGAACCCAGGAAGACTTAATCAAAACTATAATTCTAATAGCAACTTAAATACTTCTAAGAAACCATTTAATCCACTAGCTGACTGGATCATACCACCTCAGAGATATCACCCTCTAGGATATAAATCCCAACCTGAATTCTCTATAATTTCCAGCTTCTCTTATCAGCAATACAAAGTACCCAAGGTAACCTGGGTCAAAACCATTAACTGTTTTCTATTGCAGGTGAAGAGTTGTCCAGGGGTAAATCAAACTTGGTACCTGTACAGTGGCTGCTCCAAACACATGACTGGCAGCAAAGACATTTTAACCAACTACAAGTCCAAGCTGTGGCCAAAGGTTATCTTTGGTGACTCCAAATATGGTCAGTCAGAAGGATTTGGAGAAGTAAGAATAGGAGCTGTCACATTCAAAAAGGTGACATATGTAAGTGGACTCAAGCATAACCTCATCTCCATAAGTCAGTTATGTGATGATGGTTATCAGGTATACTTTAACCCATCCACTTGTTCTATTATTAATAAAAACAACCAAACAGTTTTAACTGGAAGTAGACAAGGCAACATATACTTAGTAAATTTTCTTTCTGCAAAAACTGATATCTGCTTACTTAACTTAACTAGTAATCAGAATGACTTATGACACAAAAGACTAGGTCATGTAAATCTGAAAAACATTGCTAGGCTATCTAAGCACAACCTTATTAGAGGTCTACCTTCTGGTCCCTACAAGAAGGAAGGTTTCTGCAGGGCTTGTCAATTAGGAAAGCAAACTAAAACTAGTTTTAAATCTATTAGTAAGAGTGATTCACCTAGGATTTTATACTTGCTACATTTGGATCTCTTTGGACCCATTGCTGTACAAAGCCTAGGAGGGAAATCCTACACTTTGGTTATAGTGGATGACTTCTCTAGGTTCAGTTGGGTATTTTTTCTGAGATCAAAGTCAGATACCTTCAAGGTTCTTACAGATTTTCTCAGGACCATATAGATTGAGTTCTCTACTCATGCTACTTTGATCATAAGTGATCATGGCACAGAGTTTGAGTCTTTTCTTATGCATGAGTTCTGTGAGAAGGAAGGAATCAAGCATTGCTTCTCAGCTCCTAGAACTCCCCAACAAAAATGGGGTAGCTGAAAGGAAAAATAGGACACTCATTGAAGCTGCAGGTACATTGTTTGTAGATGCTTACATGCCCCTAACCTTTTGGGCAGAGGCTGTAAGAAAAACAAATTATGTCCTGAACAGAAGCTTAATTCACAAACTAAAGAACATGACTCCCTATGAATTGCTCAAAGGGAAGAAACCTAAAATAAACTATTTTAAAGTATTTGATTGTACCTGTTATATACACAATAACAAAAAGAAATACATTAGAAAGTTTGAGGCTAAGGCTGAAGAGGGAGTCTTTCTAGGATACTCCTAAGTAAGCAAGGCCTATAGGGTTTTTAATAAATCAACATTAAAAATTGAAGAGTCTATTCATGTTTCATTTGACGAGACTAACATGTATTGCAAGAGAAAGAAGTTTCTACCAATAGCAACTTTTAGGTACCCCACTTGTGTGAGACCTTGGATGGACTAAACCTCACCCAAGAGGTGCCAACTCATCCCTCTCCACAAGCCATGAAAGAAAGTGAAGAAGAAGAAGTTGAAGAAAATGAATCTCTACCAACCGCAAATATAATTCCATAGGAGGAATTAATTCCAAATGCAGTTGCACAATCAACTCCACCCAGTGATTTTGTCACACTTAGGGATCACCCCACATCTCAAGTGATTGGAGACATATCAGCAGGTGTACAAACAAGGCATCAACTCACCCAAGATTTGATGCATGCCTGTTTTCTCTCTCAGGTTGAACCTCTATCCATTCATGATGCTGAGCAGGATCCCCATTGGATCCTTTTAATGCAGTAGGAACTAAATCAATTTGAGAGATGTAGAGTTTGGGATTTGATTCGAAGACCCCAAAACTACCCAGTTATTGGAACCAAATGGGTTTTCAGAAACAAGCTGGATGCCCAAGGAGTCATTGTGAGAAACAAGGCTAGGCTTGTTGCTCAAGGATATAGCATACAAGAGGATCAAGGCCTTCCAAATGGATGTGAAGAGTGCTTTTCTAAATGGAGTGCTACAAGAAGAGGCTTATGTAGAACAACCTTCAGGTTTTGTTTCTCCAACTTATCCCTCTCATGTTTTTAAATTGCATAAGGCCCTTTATGGTCTAAATCAAGCTCCAAGAGTTTGGTATGAGACCTTAGCTAGTTTTCTATTAGAGCATAAATTTATAAGAGGAAATGTAGGTAAAACTCTTTTCACTAGACATCATAAGGACCAAATCTTATTAGTACAAATTTATATGGATGATATTATATTTGGATCTACAGATTCCAAATTATGCAAGAGGTTTTCTGACCTCATGCATTCCAGATTTGACATGAGTAGCATGTGTGAGCTTTCCTACTTCCTTGGTCTCCAAGTAAAGCAGCTCTGTGATGTCATCTTCATCTCTCAAGCAAAATATGCTAAAGAACTTCTAAAGAAGTTTGGGATGGCTGATGCCTCAACAAAGAAAACTCCCATGTCTACTAATGCTGTTGTGGACTCTAATGTACCAGGGAAACCTGTAGATCAGAAAATTTATAGGGGCATTGTTGGGTCCCTATTATACCTCACAGTAAGTAGGCCAGATATTATGTTTGCCACATGTCTTTATGCTAGGTTCCAGGTGAACCCTAAAGAATCTCATCTAATTTTACTAAAAAGGATTTTGAAATATATAAAGAGTTGTCCTAATCTAGGCCTATGGTATCCTGCTGAATCAGAATTTAAGTTAACTGGATACTCTGATGCTGATTTTGTTGGATGCAGGGTAGATAGAAAAAGTACTTCAGGAACTTGCAAGTTCCTGGGTATGAGATTAGTATCTTGGTTTTATAAAAAGCAAACAATGGGCAAGACTTTATTTAATTTATGTCTGCACTCGATGAACTTCCCAAAGTTCGTCGAACGGAGTTCGACGAACCGTGGCAAGTTTGAGAGATATTCGTCGAACGGAGCTCGACGAACTCTCTGTGAGTGAAACAATATTCGTCGAACGGAGTTCGACGAACTTGTTTTAGAAGATATTCGTCGAACGGAGTTCGACGAACTGTCTTCAATTCTTCTGGATAAGATTGACGAATTATTTCATTCAAAATTACTTCGTCGACCTCAGTTTGAAGAATTATTTTTATTTTCGTGGAACGGAGTCTGTCGATTCATATTCTTGAAAACCCTATATTTAGGTTTTCTTTGACCTCCGTCCCGCACTTTCTGTTCCTTTGCACTTGATTGCCGTTTTTGTGTCTCTCTTGCTGGTGATTCCATGGCGATTCAGGCAAGCATTCTCGCAGGCATGAAGTTCGATATCAGTTTTGATGTGGATTTTGATTCGTTTCAACACTCTGATCTCATATTCCTCTATATTCTGGAACTCCTTAAAGAACAAGAACTCAAAACCGTAATGACTAGAAGAATCAAATTACACAGTACTGAAATCAGAGAATGGGTCTATACCCTATCGCCAATAGAGGAGAATACAATGACAGACACTATTGCGGGTAACTCCGTCTCCTTAAATCCTGCAATCTTAACTGAAATTTTTGGATTAAGAAATGGAGAAGAGTAACTGGAGATTTAAATAGAGGAATCTGACGTGATGCTGAGCCTCATGGGTTATACTGGAGATAACCCTAACAAACTCTTGAAGAAACACCTCTTTGCCCCTTATAAGTTTTTGACAGATTTGGTTGGAAAGGTTCTGCTTGGGAAACATACTACCCATGATTACATCAGCAGACACCAGTTTCTGGTCATGTGTGCAATTATCAACAAGAAACCAGTGGATTGGGCACAGATTCTCTTTTTTTGATACAGAAGAAAAACAACAAAAAGGAAGTATACTTTGGAAGGATCCTAGGGATCTTTTTACAAGAGAAGGCTGCTGAATAACTGGTCTCCCAGAGAATATTCATCAATGCCAGTAAAAGGCTCACATGTGCCTTATTTGGCTGGTGGGAGAGGACAATAACCAAGACAATCAAGGCTTCTACCTCTTCCACCCCAGCTTCTGAAGGCACCAGGGCTGTTAAAGCCACTCCCCCACCTGCTGAAAAGATTCATCCAACACCACCATCCCTTCCAGCCCCCCTTCCGGCAACACAAATTCCTTCCTCTTCCATTATCTCTTCAACACCACAATCATAACAACATACTCATGTTCCTACTCCACCTCCATCTCAACATGCTTCACCAGCTCCATCTCCACCAATTGACATCACTGACATTCTTTCTCCGCCTCTTCAAGTCAATCAACCACCAACACCTCCTGATTCCCCCCATGACACCTACATTCCTACACCACCACAATCTCCTCTTCCCCAACATCTCTCTTCAATACCATCTTACCATCTACCAACAGACATCATCATGCAAGACGCCACCCATCCATCCACATCAACATCTACCATCCCTATAGATGTTCACATACCTGATGCTCCACTTTCTATCCCTCTCATAGTTCCCACTTCTACACCTTCTACAACGTCATCTACCACTCCATCATTGGACCACTCCACCATATCTTTTATTATTTCCATAATCACTCCCCTCCTCAAGTCCCTTATAGCAGAGGCCATTACACCTCTTGCTACCACTATCTCCTCTCTCTCTGACAAAATCTCTACTCTTTCTGCTACCCCATCCTCAGCCAGGGGCCTGGCCTCAGTTACCACTGAAACCAGGCAGGGGGAGATGCCTGATGATGAAGCAGCACCGACAACTCTAGAGGCTTCAGCTCTAGCTCCAGCAGCAGATGCTCCAACTACAAAAACAGCAGCAGAGTGTACAAAATACATAGATAAAGAATTGATTGACTTTATTGAAACTGATATGGATTTTGATGAATCAGATTCTGAAGAGCCTAATACTGTTGGTGATTTCATGCTTAATCCCACAGTTAATTTAGAACATTTGTTGAGAATTTTTGATACTGTACATTTGCATTACCTTCCAGCTGAGATTACTAAGCCATCCTTGGCTATTATACCATACACTTCCCCCATCTCTTCAGAAGTTGTTAAGCAACTTAGGGACAGTTTTGCTATTACACAGCCAGTAGTCACTCCACTTCCAGAAGTAGTGGTTATTCCTTTTTCTTCAATAATATCTTCAGCACCAACTTTTGTAATGGATGACTCTCCCATGCCAGATCTAGATGAACTGATCTTGGCTGATATTGCAGATGAAAATAAGGCAGCAGCTGAAAGCTCTGTCAAAATTAGTTCTGATTTTTGTGTAGCTTCTCCTCCAACTCCTGCTGAAACTCCAACTCCCGTTGAAATTCCTGCTCCTGCTCCAGAAAAGGCTGCTATTTCTGCTAAAGATTTAAAAGCTTTGGATGATCTATATGATAGCCCTCAGGGTTCTGACAATGATGATGATGAAGATGAGGATGAGGATTCAGATGTGGAGGATACAAAGAAGAAGAAGCAAGTATCAAAGAAAAGAAAAGCTCCTCCTCCTGATCCTAAGCCTAATCCAAACAATGACACCCCTTACTATATTCTTCAAAAGATAACTCCATACAAAGGGATGCCATCATGGATGTGGCTATCTAAGAATCAATAAAAGGAAAGGAAGAATTGTAAAAGATACTCTCCTCCAGCAGTTCAAAGGTACAGAAAGGATCCACCACCTCCTCCTCCTGCAGTTGGTGCTTCTGGTTCTAGTTCTCAGAGATCTGCCCCTATTCAAACATATCAAAGATATCAAGGGAGATCCCATCATGAAAGCAGCCAGCACAGGCAACAACCCTCAGGAAAACAACATCAGCAACAACAGTAACATCAATAGCAACAACAACATAAGCAGCAACAACATCAACAGGCTGAAAGTCCTAAAAGACCACCCTCTCCTCCTGTTCCTTATGAAGATCCAGAAACAGCCAACACAGCCAAAATGGTCAGGTTTCAGGAACTAGTAGGCCTTTCTATGATCAACAAGGCAAAGGCTGAAGGGAAAGATACTTCTAAATACACTATAATGTAAAAGTACAAGAGAGAAGAACTGGAAAGGTTTGAAAAGGCTAACAAAATTTTTAATGTTGATGATTATATGAAATTACATCCTGAAGCAGTGGTCCCTAGAGCTACATCTCTGAAGATTATAGGGGTTGCAGACATGACAATGACTATGGAACAAGCTTTAAATCCAAACAAGGAAATAGTCTTTACCAAGCCAGGAGACAAGGGCAAGGATGTAAAGCATTAGGAGAAGAAGCAGAAGAAGTGAAATATGAACCATTTTATTTCTGTTTTTCTATCTTAAACTATTTCATATTGTCTGAACAAAGCTTCTGTGTAAATATATCTGCTCCATGTGTTAATTATCTCTGCCAGATATATCTTTTTCCTGCTTTGTTTACTTTATGTTTTTTATTTTGAGTTTATTAGTAACCTCACCCAAATAGGGGGAGATTGTTGGATCCCTAGTTTGATTTCGGCTAGGTTCACTAACTTAGGATGATGTGAAATATGTATAGCCAGGGTCAAAGTTGTGTCCTAGAGTCTAGGACAAGTCCTCAGTAACAACAACACATGGACAAGCCATCATCAGACTACTAGAGACTCAAGACAAAGAGTTTTCCTAAAGATTCAGAGATTTCTCAAGAGACTAAGTAAAATGAGTTCGACGTTCGTCAAACTTAGGTCGACAATAGTCATTCATAGCTCGATGAACTTAGAGATATTTTCTCTGAGCTGAGCTTGACGAACTTCAGTCACAGGTCGACGATCCTTGGACTCCACCTTCAGCAATCTAAGTCCAGACTATTCTCTAGACTCAGGTCGACGAACCTAATTCTCAGGTCGATGAACTTCATTCTTTGCTCGACGATTTCTGGACTTCCACTTTAACTTTATTTCCAGAGGTTCATCAATTTTTCTCTAAGTCTAAAATCATTTTCATCTCGATGAATTCAAGGTTCTCCAGACTTAGCTCGACAAACACCATTATTTGGTCGACGAATCTTTGGACTACTACAACATTCTGTCGAGACTATGTTCTCTAGTCTCAGGTCGACGAACTCAGTTCTCTGCCCGACAAATTATGGAACCAGAATACTTATGTCGACACTCAGAGAATATGTCGACACTAGAAGAACTTGTGTCGACACGAAGATCATAAGTCGATATTGTGGAAAGGCTATGTCGACACCACACAGAAGTCTTGTGTCGACACACAGGATATCTGTCAAGACACAGAATATTTGACAACTCTAGAATAGTTGCTGAACTCCAATCGACGAACATATTTACCAGCTCGATGAATAAGCAAAGATCAAAAGAGACAGCAGTTCAGTTTCGAGCTCGACGATCATGGAACTTAGCTCGACGAACAGAAGCCGTTTGGTCGATGAATACAACATTACAGCTCGACGAACTATGGACTCATTTCGACGAATTCTGCCAACTGTTCAATGATTCCAGACTTAGTTATTTTAGGCCTTCTGTCCCCACTCTAATGCGATAATTCCTGAGTAATTAATGCTCTAACATTCTCTGAATATATCCGTTAGAAGGAGCATTAATTATGGGCTTCTCCAAGATTATTGCTTGCCATTTTTCCATGGGACAGTTGGGGAAATAAATCAATGCCGATTATTCTCAAGGATGTCAGCATTAAATGCAGATGCATTGAAATTTTTGAAAGACAGAGAAGAAGAGAATAACGAAATACACATTGAGATACACAGGAAAAAAAACACAACAAGACAATTGAAAAATCTTCACACAGAGCACAACTGATTTAGAAGCATACAGAGACACAGATGAAAAATATTCAGTCTTGAATAATCTGCTCTGTCAACAAGAAGCATTTTCTGATATACAGAAGATCTTGACCAGAAGCTCATCAGAACTTGGAGAAGAAGAACAACAATACCTATATCAAGAGTCTTCTTTCTTCAAGTACTCCAAGACACTTCAAAATAACAACTTCAGTTCAATCTATCAAAGAAGTTCCTGAAGACTTTTGCTGGTCAAGGATTCAGCTTGAAGACCTATCACCCTGAAGCTTAGCTCCTATTTTTACCTGATTCATTCTACATCTCATGGGGAGCCATAAGCTATAATCAATCCACAGTCTTCTCAGTTCTATATTGAGAAAGAGAAGACAAAATCATCTCTCACCCTCACTGTATAAAGGGTTGTCATCTCCCTTCAAAAGTGATTCCTTGGTTGCAAGTCTCCTGATCAAAAGACTTGGGTTGGTTTTTGAGCACCTGATCAAAAGCTCATTTGTGTCAGGCACCCGATCAAAAACCTGAGTGGATTCCTACCAAGGGTGGTAGAAAAGTGGATGTACCCAGGTTGGGGAACCACTATAAAATTCTTGTGTCTTCTGGTTGCCTCATTTTCTTGTGTTCTTGCTGTGCTTGTTCTTTAGGTTTATTGCTTGGTAGTTTATTAATTCTACACTTTTAATTTATAGCCAAAGCTGAAATAACTCTTAATAATTCTTAAGCATACTCTATTCACCCCCCTCTAGAGTATTTCAGATCTAACTCTCACTTTCAGATTATTTGCTATATATGTGATGTTTGTGGACTTGCCTTTTATTA
Organism: Platanthera guangdongensis; assembly: GCA_039583875.1. Taxonomy (NCBI): domain Eukaryota; kingdom Viridiplantae; phylum Streptophyta; class Magnoliopsida; order Asparagales; family Orchidaceae; genus Platanthera; species Platanthera guangdongensis. The sequence goes on from CM077162.1 coordinate 162,846,401, forward strand.
TTTTGCTACTGTTGTGATCGATTTGGCCGGCAGGATCGGCGTTTTGTAGTGATGAGCTTCCTGGGCATGAAGGTGTCACTGTAAAGCCGCGGTTCTGGGCCTAAGACCCGGTGTTTTAAAAAAGAAAAAAAAGGGGTCTTATACATTCTCAGAATTATCTAACTCAATTTCATATTGTCCACTAGCCAAACCAAATATCTCAGTTAAGATTTTAGGAGATAGAGTAACCTGATTATTGCCGATGGTGCCAGTCATAGTGTCTGCATCTGGTGATGTTGAAGTAAAAACCCACTCTCGTATTTTATTTCCTGGTATCTTGATTCTTGTGGTCATGAATTTCTTCAGTTTTTGTTCATCACACAGCTGTAGGATGTCGATGAAGATCTGATCAGTGTGGATGAAGGAATCAAAGTCAATGTCGAAGCCGGTGTCGAACTTCATGCTGGAGAGGTAGAGCGCCAGAATTGCCATTGATTTTCTTATAAAAACAAGAGAGAGAGAGAGAGAGAGAGAGAGAGAGAGAGAGAGAGAGAGAGAGAGAGAGAGAGAGAGAGAGAGAGAGAGAGCAAGAGAAAGAGAACAGAAAGCGCGAGATATTGCACGACGAAAACTAAGATATAAGGTTTTCAGAATATGAAGCGGCATGCTTTGTCCTGCGAAAAATAATAAAATCTCCGTTCTCAGGTCGACGAAAAAATTTCATGAAGAAATGATATCGTCGATCTCAATTGGAAGAGGGAAAAATTTTCGTCGTTCTCAGGTCGACGAAAACTTTTCTAAAGCAAGATCGTCAATATCCGCTCGATGAAATAACTTCACGCAGAGAGTTCGTCGATATCAGTTCGACAAAAAATCTCAAGAACAGTTCGTAGATCGTTAATCTCCGTTTGACGAAATGGGATCAATTCTTCAACCTTGAACCAAAATCAAATTAAACTTCTCCATTAATCATACCTAGCTGATTCAGAAAGAACAAATGTTTCTTCTAATATAAAGGTTTAGTGAAGATGTCTGCTCTTTGCAAATCATTAGAGATAAAGACAAGATTAATTTTCATTTTTGTCTACACAATCTCTAAGGAAATGATGTCTAATCTCTATATGCTTAGTTCTACTATGCAGTACTGGATTTTATGCAATTGAAATTGCATTGGTATTGTCACAAAGTATAGTTGAATTATTTAAGTTGAGAGCATAATCCAAAGGTTGGTTTTGAATCCATAATATTTGTGAACAATAGCTGCCAGCTGCAATGTATTCAGCTTCAGCAGTTGAAGTTGACACAGATGTCTGCTTCTTAAAAAACTCGGACACAAGCCTATCACCAAGGAACTAACATGTTCCTGAAGTGCTTTTTCTGTCCACTCTACATCCAACATAGTCAGAATCTAAAAATCCAATTAAGTTAGATTCTGACTCTATAGGATACCAACATCCTAGATCTGGGCAACCCTTTATATATCTCAAAATGTTTTTAAGGAAAATAAGGTGAGATTCTTTAGGGTTCACCTGGAACCTAGCATAAAGACATGTAGCAAAATAATATCTGGCCTACTAGCTGTGAGATACAACAAGGACCCAACAATAGCCCTATATGTTTTCTTATCAACTGGCTTACCATGTTCATTAGAATCAATCACAGTATTGGAAGCCATATGTGTTTTCATAGCTGAGGCATCAGACATCCCAAATCTTTTAACTAGCTCCCTAGCATATTTTTATTGGGATATGAAAATGCCATCACGGGATTACTTCACTTGGAGACCATGGAAGTAAGAAAGCTCACTCATGCTACTCATTTCAAACTTGGAATGCATCAGGTCAAAAAACAATTTGTATAGTTTGGAATCAGTAGAGCCAAAAATAATGTCATCTACATATATTTGTACTAATAATATTTTATATTTATGATGCTTAGTAAATAAAGTTCTATCTACAATGCCCCTAGTGAACTTATGCTCTAAAAGAAAGCTAGCTAGGGTCTCATACCAAGCTCTTGGAGCTTGCTTTAAACCATAAAGAGCTTTATGCAATTTGAGAACATAAGAGGGATGAGTTAGAGAGAAAAAACCTGGTGGTTGTTCCACATATACTTCCTATTTGAGTTCACCATTGAGAAAGCACCTTTGACATCCATCTGGTAGACCTTGAACTTCTTATAGGCTGCATAAGCAAGAAATATCCTGATAGCTTCCAGTCTTGTAATAGGTGCAAAGGTCTGATCAAAGTCAATTCCTTCTTCCTGTCTATATCCTTGTGCTACCAGCCTTGCTTTATTTCTGATGATAGCTCCTTGTGCATCCAGTTTATTTCTAAATACTCATTTAGTTTCAATGACTCGGTAGTCTTTGAGTCTTAGAACTAAATCTCAAACTTTGCATCTCTCAAACAGATTGAGCTCCTCTTGCATTGCAATAATCCAGTGGGGATCTTGCTCTGCATCTTTTATGGATTGGGGCTCAAGTTGGGATATGAAGCAAGCATGCATCAAGTCTTGGTTGAGTTGATGCCTTGTTTGCACACCAACTGATATGTCTCCAATCACTTGAGATATAGGGAGATCTCTAAGTGTGACAAGATTAGTAGGATGAGTTGGTTTAGCAACAACAGTAGGAATTAATTCCTCTTATGGAATTATGTTTGCAGTTGGAGGTTCAACAATTATTTCAACAATATCATCATCACTGTCTTCTTCAATATGTGGAGAGGGATGTGATGTAGCCTCATTGGTGAGGTTTAAATCATCTAATTTCTCACACACTTGGTCAATCTCTGGTAGAAGAATCCTTATCCATGTAATACATGTTAGCTTCATCAAAGGTTATATGTACAAATTCTTCCATTTTTAAAGTTGATTGATTAAAAACCCTATAAGTCTTCCTGACTTGGGAATATCCAAGAAACATTCCCACTTCAGCTTTGGCTTCAAACTTTCTAAGATGTTTCTTGTTATTATTATGAATATAACATCTACACCAAAAAATTCTAAAGTAATCTATTTTAGGTTGCTTCCCTTTGAGTAGTTCATAGGGAGTCTTGCACTTAAGTTTATGTATTAAACTTCTATTCAGGACATAATTTGTCGTGCTTACAGCCTCTGCCCAAAAGGATGGGGAAAGTAAGCATCTGCAAGCAATGTATCTGCAACTTTAATGAGGGCACTATTTTTCCTTTATGCTACCCCATTTTGTTGAGGAGTTCTAGGAGCAGATAAGCAATGCATGATACCTTCCATCTCACAGAATTCTTGCATAAGAAAAGATTCAAACTCAGTACCATGATCACTTCTGATCAATGCAACTGGAGTAGAGTACTCAATCTTTATGCTCTTAAGAAAGCCTGGAAGAACTTTAAAGTTATCTGACTTGTTTCTCAAGAAGAACACCCAAGTGAACCTAGAGAATTCATCTACAACAACTAAGGTATAAGATTTCCCTCCCAAGACTTATACAATAATTGGTCCAAATAGATCCATATGTACAGATACAGAATCCTGGGTGAATCACGCTTATTAATAGATTTAAAGCTATTTTTGGTTTCCTTGCCTAATTGACAAGACCTGCAAAGGCTTTCCTTCTTGAAGGGGGCAAGAAAGCAATCCTCTAACAAGGTTGTCCCTAGAGAGTTTAGTAATTTTTTAAGATTAACATGTCCTAATCTCTTATGCCATAATTCATTATTATTACTGGTTTGATTGAATATACAAATTTCTGACCTAGCAGATTTAAAGTTTACTACATAGATGTTTCCATGCCTAAGACCTGTTAAGATAGTTATATTAGCTACAGAAGATATAATGCAAGAGGAATGGTTAAAAGATACCTGATAACCTTCATCATATAGTTGGTTTATGGATATCAGGTTATGTGTTAAACCACTCACATATGCAACTTTCTTGAAAGTGACTGCTCCAATATTTACATTCTCATAGCCTTCAGTCTGGCCATAGTTGGAGTCACCAAATATCACCTTTGGACCAAGCTTGGACTTGTAGTTTGTTAAATTGTCCTTGCTGCCTATCATGTGCTTTGAGCATCTACTATCTAGGTACCACTGTTCCTCTATGGTATGATAACCTTTCACCTGAAAAATAAAAATTAGGCGTTCTTGACCCAGGTAACCTTGGGTCCTTGATTCTTTACAAATTTAAAACTAGAAATATATGAACATTCAGGTTGGCTTTTATATCCTAGGGGGTGAAATTTCCTAAGTGGAATTATCCATTGGTTAAATGGGTTGATAAATTCTTTTGATTGATTAAATGTTCTGGAATAATTAAGGTTTCTGTTTATTTGTACTGGTATTGACAAATTCTGATTAGTTCGTCGAACTACGTTTGATGAATAGGGATGAGTTCCTCGAACTCTGCTCAGAGAATGGAAATATTCATTCTCTGTGCCCCAATATCATTGATCTCGGCTCGATGAACCATTTTGGTTTCGTCGATCGTAGTTAGAAGAATAACTATAATAAAGATCTGCGTTCGGAGTTCGTCGGCTTGAGTTCGACGAACTGTACACATTTTGTCGATCTGAGTTCGACGAAATCTGTTGAACATTGTTATATTTAAGATTTTTGTTGTTCTTCTTCTTTTTCTTAGGTTTTTGTTTTAATTCTGTTGGTTTATTATTCTCATTAGTTTTTTCTTTATCCTTTTCCGATATGAATTTAATGGGTGTTGAAAGTATATTTTTCTGAATTAAATGAGGTTGGCTTGATGAAGTACCCAAGCCCAGCTTGCCATTAAGCCTGACATTAACAGTGCTTGTGATGTCCATCAATTTGATACTTCTCCCATTTAGGTATACTTCAAATTGCTTAGCCTCATTCAGTTTAATATTTAGAGTATTAATCTCTTCAGAAGCTATAACTAGTTTGTTGAAACCAGTCACCCGGTTCCTCCTAGAGTTCGGACCTGAAGTTGCATCCCACACTTACTATTCTCGAACTGCCCTCTCGACGTGAGTCACTGAACCAGAATTAGACCAATGGTCTTAGCTCGGAGGTCCCACCTCTTACTAGGAAGAATTTGAAGTTCTCCCCCTCCCTGGCCAATGCTGAGCTAGGTGCCTCTGAGGAAGAATATGGAAAGGTTCAACGACCTCTTCAAGGCACCTTATCGGTCTATTTATAGGCCACTAAGTTTGATCTGCAAATAACCATACTGAACCGACCTGAAATTACAAAAATACCCTAGGTTGGGTCTGACAACAGCTAAACTCTGTTGTTCTGAAAGGCTATATGTAGACCACCAAGGGTAGAATGGTAAAATTACTGGGGGTAGAAGAGGAAAATCCCCCTAGGGGTTAAGAAAGTAAAAACATCCTTCCTTCTATATGGAGAGTGGGGAAATGACCAGTGGGCGAGACGAGCCCTCCTGCTCATCTCGCAGGCCTCCCGCATTATGGGAGCCAACTCGCCCTTAAGGGCCTGCTCGCGCCCCCAAAGGGCGTCTCGCCTACTGCAGACGACCCTCGTCTCGCTTACTGTAAAGAGCCCCCGTCGCGCCTACTGCGAGTGGACCATATGGTCCCACTCGCCTATTCAATTCCCGCGAGCCCAAGGTTATAAACAATCCCCACTCTTTTCGAGGTTGCCCCAAGCTCGGAAAGAAAGTCCAACCGAGGCTCGCAGCGTTGGGATTCATTTATGAGAATCTTTGGCATGCCCTCCCCATGGAGTCTATAAATATGAGACCCACCTCATCATGGAGTGCCCCTTTTCTCATTTCCACCTCTCTTCTACCCTCAACATGTCTCACAGCCAGAGTTTCCATGAGCATCTCACAGTGGTCCGGAAGCAATATAAAGCAAATATGGCTGCCCTGATCCCATCTTTGGTCCGCACCCCTGCTTCAGCACCTTCATCATCTCGCCCGAAGAACGCCAAAACCGCCGGCCATCCACTCTCCACCGACGCGACTTCCTCGGCCCCCTCAACAGCCGATATACTTCCTCCCGTGTCTTCCGGGGAGAGACAGGTGATTCTTGACTCCTCCTCTCGCCTCTTTTCTTTTATCATCTCGCTTATTGACCACTCTCTCTCAGGGAAACCTTGCTGACTCTCCCATGCCTACAAATCCTCCTGACATTACTGACCAACATTATCAACGCTCTGACTCGCCTCAAGAATCCTTGTATTCCCCCACGCCGTCTCCCCTCTCGCCTCTTCCTCACCCAGATGAGATCGAAGACTACCTGGGGGATCCTATGGACCCCTTGGAGATGAAGCGCTGGACGGCCAGAATGTTTCGAAAATACACTCACGTCATCCGCGAGATGGAACAGGAGAAGCAAGCTATCGATCGACGCATTGACTGACTGGAAACTAAATGCGCTCGCCTCTCTGCCAAGGTCGATGCCGACACCGTAATAGATGGGACAGACCCCCAGACCATCATAAGCGAGACTAACCAACATCTCTATCTCACACGCCGCGGTCTAGACGTCATCCACGCCTTTCATCTACCTGGTCACCCTCCATGCGCGGGATCTCACGGTGGCCATTGGAAGTGGCATAAGAATTGAGGGGTCCTGGATTCGTCTCGCCTGTTTAAGCCTCTCGCCTGTTTAATGCTTCCTTGTAACTTTGTTATGTATCGATCGGCCACCCATCTTTTTAATTATTAATTTGTTATATATGTCCCCCTGGATGAGATGCCCGCTTCGTGTGGAACGAAATAATTTATTATGATATTTTTGTCAACTTCTTTCATGCTGGATTCTCATTATTGATGTGTTTAATTAATGTACTCCTTTATTTTAATTTTAGCTTATCGGAAAAGTCGCCGCGGTGTTCCGTGCCTCGGGGTTAGGAGAGAGAGAGAAGATGAGACGTCGGGTTGCCCCTTCGGATTCCTCATTCTTATTTTCCCTCCCATTTTTTCCCCTCTCTCTATCTACTATAAATACCCCACGGATCCAGAAGCTCTAAACTTGCGCTATAGCTTCCTGCTGCTGTTGAGATCTAGAGTTCTCGCAGGCTCCTCCTCGCCTATCTATTCTCGCATCCCGCTTCCCCCTCTTTTCTACTCCTCCTCTATTTATGTCATCTCGATCGTCACGGGAAAGAAGAGAGTAGAAGAAGGCGAGGGCCGCAGCTGCTGCCGAAGGAGATTTGCCGACCACGACTTCCATCCCGGCAAGATCTCTGATGAGGATTATAACCGCTTCTCCAGCGAGTTCCTGGCGGAGGGGTTTTAGTCTCGCCTGCCAAAGGTCGGCGAGGTGATTAACACCTTATACTCCAGCGAACTCGCCTTCCCCGTCTCGCACTTCGAGGCGGGGATAAGACTCCCCCTCTAGCTAGAGGTAAAACAGGCTCTGAAATACTTTGGCGTTGTCCCGCGCACTTCAACGCAAATGCCATCTCGATGTTGGTCGCTTTTGCCAGCTACCTGCGCCGCGAACGCAACGAGTTCAGTCTGACTGTCTTCCGCAAGTTTTTTGTATACCATACGAAAGATGATGGCATCTCATACTTCACTGGCCAGGGTGTAAAGGTGTGCGAGACGCCTAACAATAACCTCCATTGGGTCCCCCGCTATGTCTTCATTCACGGGAACCTGGGAGGCATCCCTCTCGCTCTGGTGTCGCCTACCGAGGTGTATTACGACACCCCTAAGGTCGAGGGTGCTGAAAAGGATCTCTACGTCTTCTTCGTGGGGAAACATTTTGAAGTCAATTATTTACGACGAGATCTCGACTCGCTCCTTCCCATCCTCCCCAGTGAAGGTGTACTCACGCCCTCTTAATATTATGCTTACCGTCTTGTTTCATTCTAACCATCTTCTTGCTCATGAGAGAGGACTATCCCCGTCCACCCCCCTTACCTGAGCAACAAGGGTCTCTCCCTTGCTAGCATGGCGGCTGGGGCGGCCATGGAAACACTAACTCCCGCCCTGAAGAAGAGACACGGGGACGATGCTGCTACTTCTCGGCATAGCCCAAAGAAAAAGGCTGTGTCATTTTCGAAGGAGAAAAAAGAAGCTGCTCCCAAGGAAAGGAAGGAAATGTCGGGGTCCCTAACCCCCATTTCTGTGGAAGGATCTCTCTCACCTCGCCATCAAGCCGTCTCGCCTGCCCGTGATACGGCCCCACCTAACCAAGCCACCACTACATCTGTCCAGCCTGCCGAGCTTCCCCCTCGTGAAGCTGGCTCTTCTAGTCCCCCAGACACCTCATCGCACCCAAATTTTAATATGGGGCCCGTGGTGAATGACGTCGCCGGCGAGCCGGTATTCTTGTGGGAGAAGGACTCAAACAGTGTGTCAGTGTCCACTCTGCTTCCCTCCTTGAAGGAGTAGGACCCACCCACCAGTCATTCCTTCTCCCTCAGGTATGGGCTCTATGGTGTTCTTGGGGTTGAGCCCTTCGACAACGAGCCGTCGCGATACCTCATCTTGAAGACCGCTCAATCCCAGTTCCGCTCCATGGAGCTCTCGCAGCGAATCTCGTGTCGCCTGGTCTTTAATAACAAGAAGTGGAAGTAGGCCGAGACCAGCCTTGCTGCGAAACGCGAGAAGTCAAATGACCTCGAGAAGCGACTGGTAGTCGCCGACAACCTTCTCTCCTGAAGCCAGGGCGGCGTGGTAAGCTTTTTAACTACCCCTCGCCAGTTTCACTTGCTAGTTCCGTATGAACTTTTGTTGTCTGATAGCTTTTTGCAGGATGCCGAGACGGCTGATCAAATGCGCTCGTGCATTGCAGCTTTGGAGAGGGATAACAAGAAATTGAAAGCTGAGAATACCCGCCGCCAGGGCAGCGCCCCGCTTCACTCTCACCCCGATCCGCTCCAAGCTCCTCCGCCCACTCATTAATCTCTGGACGAGGTCGATGCCCTTTGCCGGGATGCCAACATCAAGACGGTTGATCTCGTCCTGAAGATTATGAAGGAGCTGGGGGTTGTGAGGCACGATGCCGAGATGGTCATGGTCTGCGACTTGGGCCCCCGGCTGTATGGCGAGACAGATGACAACTCTGCCTCCAGTGACGAGGAGTGAAGTTGCGTCAATGCGTCTTAGGACTCCCCCCCCTATTTTCTTTTGTATTTGTATATTTTTGAGATGCTTATTTTTGTAATGGACAAGGGAATTCTTATTGTAACCTTTCGCTCTTTTCATTGCATTACACTTTATCTAGTGCCGTCTCACATGAAAGTTAACTTAGAGCGCTGGCCGTTGGCCTTCTTCTCACCCCTGCCGAGCGCGAGATAATTTGCCTTTGACAGTGAATACCCGCTCGCTGTGGGCGAGGCACCCCTCGCCGAGTGCCAGTCTAAAATGCTCATCCTCTCTTGTATTGCCTCCAATCCTTCCTTTTCATAGGAATCCTCTACCGATTCTCTGATAAATATAGACACCTTTCTTCGCGAGCTCTTACCACTTGACTTGCCTCCGAGTGAGCCTACACCCCCGCCAGCTTGATGAGAGCCTAGTCAGTGGGTTTGCTCGGGATCTCCTCTCCAAATCGTATCCAACCACCGAGTGAGCCTACAACCCTGCCAGATAGATGAGAGCCTGGTCATCGGGTCTGCTCAGGGTCTCCTCTCCAAACCATCTCCAACCACCGAGTGAGCCTACAGTCCTGCCAACTAAGTGAGAGCCTGGTCAGCGGGTCTGCTCGTGGTCTCCTCTCCAAACCATCTCCAGCCACCAAGTGAGCATATAATCTTGCCAGCTAGATGAGAGCCTGGTCAGCGGGTCTGCTCGGGGTCTCCTCTCCAAACCATCTCCAACTGCCGAGTGAGACTACAATCCTGCCAGCTAGGTGAGAGCCTGGTCAGCTGGTCTGCTCGGGGTCTCCTCTCCAAACCATCTCCAACCACCGAGTGAGCCTAGAATCCTGCCAACTATATGAGAGCCTGATCAGCTGGTCTGCTCGGGGTCTCCTCACCAAACCCTCTCCAACAACTGAGTGAGCATACAGTCTTGCCAGCTAGGTGAGAGCCTGGTCAGCGGGTCTGCTCGAGGTCTCCTCTCCAAACCATCTCCAACCACCGAGTGAGCTTACAGTCCTGCCAGCTAGATGAGAGCGTGGTCAGCGTGTTTGCTCGGGGTCTCCACTCCAAACCATCTCCAACCTCCGAGTGAGCCTACAGTCCCGTCAGCTAGGTGAGAGCCTTGTCAGTGGGTCTGCTCGGGGTCTCCTCTCCAAACCATTTCCAACCACCGAGTGAGACTACAGTCCTGCCATCTAGATGAGAGCCTGTTCAGCGGGTCTGCTCGGGGTCTCCTCTCCAAACCATCTCCAACCACAAAGTGATCCTACAGTCCTGCCAACTAGGTAAGAGCCTGGTCAGCGGGTCTGCTCGGGGTCTCCTCTCCAAACCATCTCCAACCATCGAGTGAGCCTACAGTCCTGCCAGCTTGATGAGAGCCTGGCCAGTTGGTCTGCTCGGGATCTCCACTCCAAACCATCTCCAACCTCCGAGTGAACCTACAGTCCTGTCAGCTAGGTGAGAGCCTGGTCAGCGGGTCTGCTCGGGGTCTCCTCTCCAAAGCATCTCCAACCACCGAGTGAGCCTGCAGTCCTGCTAGCTAGGTGAGAGCCTGGTCAGCGGGTCTGCTCGGGGTCTCCTCTCCAAACCATCTCCAACCACCAAGCAATTCTATAGTCCTACCAGCTAGATGAGAGCCTGGTCAGCGAGTCTGATCGGGGTCTCCTCTCCAAATCATCTCCAACCACCGAGTGAGCCTACAGTCCTGCCAGCTAGATGAGAGCCTGGTCAGTGGGTCTGCTCGGGGTCTCCTCTCCAAACCATCTCCAACCACCGAGTGATCCTACAACCCTGCCAGCTAGATGAGAGCCTGGTCAGTAGGTCTGCTCGGGGTCTCCTCTCCAAACCGTCTCCACTCTTAATGCCATGAAGAAGGACACCTGCGGTTTCATCATATCAGGAGGGCACATCAAAATTACAAATACGGAACGATGAAAAATGTAATGAACAAAAAGAGTTATGGGTAAAATATCTTTAAGTCATCGCCACTTCGGGCACGATCGATGGGTACCCCATCCACATCCTAGAGGTGGTACCCTCCCGACTTCAAGACCTCTTTCACTATAAAGGGACTTTCCCAGTTGGGATTGAGCTTTCCTACTTATGCCCCTCTTCCTGCTGCGTCCACCTTCTTGAGGACCAAGTCACCCTTCTGGAACTGCTTTACCCTTATATGCTTATCAAAGTACTTCACCATCCGACGCTTAACTTCCTCCTGCCGGATCAGCACCAAGTCCCGGAGTTCTTCCATGAGATCAAGAGAGTTTTTGCACTTCCTCGTTCTCTGCCATCCATCCTTCGTCTCCTTCCCTTGCAATGACTACCCTTGGGGATGTAACCTCGAACTCTATTGGTATGACGGCCTCTGAGCCATGAAAGAGCTTAAATGGGGTCTCTCTCGTGGCGGTGTTTTGTGTGGTCCTCAAGGCCTAGAGGACTGAAGGGAGCTGTTCCACCCAGCTCCCCCTTAGATTTTCCACTTTCTTCTTCAAAAGATTGACGATGTTCTTGTTTGTCGCTTTCACCTGTCCATTACTTCGTGGATGATGAACTGAGGCAAAATGGAGGACTATGCCCAGCCGGATGTAAAAATCTATGAATTACCTGCTAGCAAATTGTGATCCGTTATCAGTCACGATGGCAGCGGTAGCCCATGCCTGCAAATGATCTCTCCCCATATGAAATTTTTGACCACCTACGATGTCACCTTAGCCAACGCCTTCATCTCCAACCACTTTGAAAAGTAATCTACCATGACCAGCAGGAACTTCCTCTGACCACTAGCCTTTGGGAGGGAAGGAGTTGGAGGGGGACGAACTCCTGACACTTTTGACATCTTTTTGTGAACTCTTCTGCATCTTTCTTGAGGGTAGGCCAAAAGTATCCCTGCCTCAACACCCTCCCCTCTAATGTCCAAATCCCTGAATGGCTCCCACATTCTCCTGATTGAATATCCTCTAGGACCCTTGGAACCTCCTACTCAGATACGCATCGAGCCAGCAGACCGGACAATGTCTTACAGTATAGTGCTCCATCTTTCAACAGGTAGTATGCTGATTTATATCTTACCCGCTTCTTATCGAGATCACCCTCAGGAAGTTGTCCCAAGGTTAAAAAGGTGATGAAGGGGTCCATCCAGGACCCTTGCTGGTTTATCTTCATGAGTTCTCCCTCTTCTATGGACGGCCTGAAAAGCTCCGTCACCATTCCTCCGGCTCGAGGGCCATATTTTGCGAGTTGGTCAGCCTAAGCATTTTCATCCCTCGGGACGTGTTGAATCGAAAAACTACGGAAATGCCCGATGACGTCTTTGACCTTCCCCAGGTACAGCTGGAGGGTGGGCTCCCTTGCTTCGAATTCTCCTTTGATCTGACCCACAACCACCATAGAGTCTGTCGAGACCGTAATGTCTTGTATGCCCATTTCTCGATCTAACCTGAGTCCTGCAATGATCACCTTGTATTCTGCCTTGTTGTTGGTGATTGTAAAGTGGATTTTCAAAGCCTGCTCAATCCGGATCCCCTCTAGGCTTACCAAGATCATCCCTCCTCCAAAAGATTTTTTTCCTGATGCTCCGTCTACCAGCATCTCCCAAGCTGCTCGAGGGGGTGATTCGGCCTCTTGGATCTCCAATATATAATTTGCTAGAAAGTAGGCCACCGCGTGTGCTTTGATGGCAAGCCGAGGAGTAAAGGCGAGGTCGGATTCACTGAGCTTTATCGACCACTTAGCTAACCACCCAGCGTGCTCCACCCCCTCCAAGATGCGACGGAGGGTGTGATCCGTCACCACCTGAATTGAATGGGCCTGAAAATATAGCCTAAGCTTCCTGGCCGATATGATGAGAGCAAACACTAGCTTTTCAAGGACGGGGTACCCAAGTTCCGCCTTCTTCAATACCCTGCTCGCGTAATAGATCGGGAATTGCTTTTCCCTTCCTCTCGTACAAGAATCGAACTCAAGGCCCCGGTCCCCACTCCTAAGTATAAGAATAAGACCTCCCCCTCTCTCAGTCTCTGCAGTAGAGGCGTTCGAGTGAGTTGCTACTTTAGAGTCTGAAAAGCCTCCTCACACTCAGGGGTCCATTCGAACTTCTTACCCCCTCTTAATGTCCGGAAGAAAGGTGAGCATTTTTCTCCAGCTCGGGAAAGGAACATGCTTAGTCCGGCCAGCTTGCTAGTGAGACATTGAACTTGGTATTCTTGGGAGATTCCAGCTATAGAATTGCCTTTACCTTATCGGGATTAGGCTCTACTCCGGATGGGGTAAGGAGATGCCCAAGGAACTTTCCCCTACTGTCTCCAAAAACGCATTTTAGGGGGTTGAGCCTTATTTTATATTTTCTTAAGGTTCTAAAGGTTTCCTCAAGATCCAAGATATGAGATCTGAGTTCCCGACTTTTGATCATTAGGTCATCCACGTAAACCTCGAGGTTCCGCCCCTTCTGCACTCGGAAGATCTAATCCATCATCCTTTTATAAGTTTGCCCCGCATTTTTTAACCCAAGGGGCATCATGTTAAAATAGAAGCATCCATCCTCCGTGATGAAGGTGACATCCATGATGTCCGGAGGGTGCATGCGTATTTGGTGGTATCCTGAAAGCACGTCTAGAAAACTCATTAGTGAGAAACCAACGGCTGAGTCAACCAGCGTGTCAATTCGAGGCAGAGGGTAACAATCCTTGGGGCATGCTTTATTTAAGAAAGAGAAATATACACACATTCTCCACTTACCCTCCCCCTTTTAACCATTACAACATTGCTCACCCACCCCGGATACTTACAGGCAGACACAAACTCTGCCTTGAGCAGTTTTTCTACCTACTCTCTGATGGGTCCGGCCATCTTAGTGGCGATGACCCTCTTTTTCTATTGCACTGGGCGAGTGTTGGGGTCGAGGTTGAGATGGTGGCAGGGCAAGTCCGCATCGACCCCTGGCATGTCAGTCCCGTTCCAAGAGAAGACGTCGATATTCCTATGCACGCATGCCTTGATCTCTTCCTGGTCTTCTGGGCTGAGCTCGCCGCTGACCTTTATCTTCTCTTTTCTTCCTTCTCTACTGAGGATCTCCATCTCTAGCACCTCCACGGCTGCCTTCAGCCTTGACGACTCCTCTTCTTTCTATTGCTCTCCCAGCTCATCATGCTCTCTGGCTTCCTGGTCTGTTGCCTCGTGCTACATAACAGTCACCACCATTTCTTCCCAAAGCTTCTCCATCTCCAGCTCGCTAGTTCTCCCTCCTTCTAATAGCGTAATTCTTCTTTTTTCTAGCTAGGCCTCCCTTCCGGGTGACCCTCCTGCTTCCCCCACCTTTCTCTTTTCTTTCCTCATCCCCTTACCTTCCTCTGACCCCCTCTCCTCTTCCACCTCCATCTCTCCATCCTTCTCTCCTGCCATTTCCGGCTCCACCGCAATGCCTCCTACCCTCTCCACTTCTCTTTCTCCTCCGTCCCCCTCTTCTTCTTTTTCCTTTTCCATCCCCATCTCTCCATCCTTCTCTCCCGCCATTTCTGGCTCCACCGCAATGCCTCCCTCCGTCTTGACTCCCTCTCCTTCGACCTCTTTTTCTTTCTCCTCCTCTGATTTGCCACCGAACTCTTGCTGCCATTGTTCCATCCTCTTCAACATCTCCTCGACCACTCCCTTCCATGAGATGGTGTTTACCACCGTCACGTAGCATTCCCTGGCCTCCTTTGGGTCTCCCCGTACTATGATTTGAGTACCTCCGGCATTGAGCTTCAGGAACTGGTGTAAAGAGGACGGCACACATCTAAAACCACTGATCAAGGGGTGCCCAAAAATGGCGTTGTAACTGCTGGAGGAATCCACTATGACAAAGCGACAGTTCCTGGATAGCACCCCCAGGGTTACCTGGAGTCCCACTCCCCTCTCAACTTCCTTCCTCTCTCCTGAGAATCCAAACAATGGTCCATCCACTGCCAATACTCTTCGGGCCTCTGCCCTCATCTCGTTAAATGCCTTTTTGAACATAACATTCACTGAGCTTCCATTGCCGACTAGGATCCGTGAAACTGTGAAGTTTTCAATGGAAATTCGGATCACCAGTGCGTCACAAAAGGGGTCTTCATGATCCGGCATGTCTTTTCGAGAAATGGTGATCTTCTCATCCGGGGTAGGGTCTTGTGACGTCGAAGCTATGCTCTGATGGTACATGGTATGAAGGCTTGCCTTTCGGGTAGCCTCAATCCCTACACCCCCCATGGATTACTCCAATTCCCCCTCAGTACCCTACATTCTCTCGATCTACACATCGATCTTCCTCTCCGGTCCCGATCACCTCCACTATCCATACCGGCCTCTGCTGCACTCCTGCTCCCCTAGCTCTTCTCATTTCGAAGAATTCTGTGAAGATAGCCATTGCGTGACCCTCCTGCTCGTGGAAGTCAAAGTATGACAACGCTACCTCCTCCCCCCGCCTCCCCTCCTAAGGGTTTCTCCTCCTTCCAGCTCCTGCTCCTGCTCTTACTCTCTCTCGGCCTCTACCTCTCCCTCGGCCGATGGCCATTGCTTGCGGCGGTGGGGATAGGGGTTATCTATGACTGTATCACCACCCCTACTGGTTAAATCTTCCAGGTCCTCCTGGTTGGTTCCTTCCTCCCTGGGGAAATCCTCCCCCTTGCCCTTGGGCAGGGTCCCCCTGCTGCCTCCATCCTAACTCCTGGTACGCCGGTGCCCTCGGCTCTTCTCTTCTCCTCCCTTCATGATGTCTCCCTCCTCCTGATTCTCTTGGTTTAACCTCCGTCAGCCTTGCTAGCTTTTTTGCAAAATCTAGATTCGCCGCCTCCATGGATATTTCCTTTGTAGCCTTCTCCATCAACCATTCAAATGACATTGGCGCCTTCCGAGTGAGGCTCATCTTGAAGAAGCCTTACCGTAGTCTCACGGTAAAGGCCATCTGGAGGGTGAATCCAGGCATCTCCTGAATATCCAAGATCTCCTCCTGAAATCTGTCTACATACTGAGCTAGGGACTCGTCTGCCCTCTGCTTAATCAAAAAGATCGACTCCGGGTTCTTCTTCCTCTTCTTCGAAGTTGAGAAACGCAGCTGAAAGCTCCTTCTCAGGTCCTCAAAGTTGTATATCGAGCCTGTTGGGAGCTGATGAAACCAGTCCCTAGCCTTGTCCTTCAGAGTAATGGCAAAAAGACGACACTTGAACGCGTCCATCATCGGCCTGATCGAAACCGCATCCTCAAACCATTGAAGGTGCTGGAGGGGATCATCTTTCCCTACATAATAGTTCATCTCGGGTTTCCTGAACCCTTCTGGGACGGGAGCTGACAGGATCAACTCGCAAAACGGCGACCCTCTCGCCCGTGGTCTCGCCGCCCCCACTCGCGTGATGACGTCCCCTGGCGAGACGGCGCTCGCAGGGCTCGGGAATAGCTCCCTTCCAGCCATGTCTCGCCCGCCTCCTTCTAGCATGACTTCCTTCCTCGATTTCCTCCCTGGGGCATCTTCTCCCACTCTCACCGAGACGAGCTGTTCCTGCGGTGCGAGAACTGGCACCTGCGGCAGCGGGGTCGCACAATCTCCCTGTCGCGAGATCCCTTACAACATGTCCATAATGTCTTTGATTGAAGCCATGAACTTCTCTCTTCCAACGAATCCTCCCGGGTTATCTGATCCATCTCCGTCTCCTTCTCCGTGACCTCCTGCCATGAGGTAACTCAAGATTCTTCTGTGTGGGCTGCGGTCCACGCTCACCACATCAAAAATGTTGAAACCAGTCATCCCGTTCCTCCTAGAGTTCGGACCTGAAGTTGCAGCCCACACTTAGGGCCTGTTTGGCGGAGCGGCAGCACAGCGGCATACCGCTGATTTTGTTGCCGCCCCGCCAAACAGGAAGGGCGTACGGGCGGTGGCAAGATTTCTTGCCACCGCCCGCAGTGCTGCTGCAGCGCTGCAGCTATTGGAAAGGCTGCAGCGCTGCAAATTTTTTTAAAAAAATTAATATTTTAATTTATAATATATATAATTAATATATTATATTAAAATTATATAATTAATATATTATAATATATATATAATTAATATATATAATTAATAAATTAAGAATATATTATGAGAGTGGCAAAATTAATATATTATTAACGTTAATAATATATATCCTAGCTCGGGAATGACTCGAGCACGAATTTGTGCGTTCTGATGTCCTTTGAAAGATCGAACTGCCTCGAAATTGTGCCCATTGCATGTACAAGGCGTATTTCCAAAAGGGGCGAAAAATTAGGAGAAAGTGTACTGCGATTAGCCAAAACTGCAATGCGGATATCAACGCCCAATTATTAATGCTAATTAGTTTAAATATTAACATTTAAGTAATAATCATAATTAAATTCTATAATTAAATGCTTTATGTATTAACGTTTTAATTAATATATATTAATATTTTATTATTAATGTTGATGGACGCCCGACTTGAAAATCGGATCGTCGTAATCACGAGTCAGGGAATGTTTGGTTTGAAAATCTCTAGGGAGAGCCTCATCATTTAATAAATAAAACTTATATACAGTAATTAATTAATGTTTTAATGTTTAATAATTTTTGTTGTGGGTCACTCGAGGCGTTCGTAAATCAGTCAAAAATGAATCGTCTTAGCTCGTGAGCGAGTCGAGCGGAGCGAGTCACTCGAGTTGAGCTCCTCCGAACATATTTTGGGGAACCCCATCAATATTAATATATTTACTTTTATAATTAAATAAAATTAATATCGAGCAAATTGTTTATTTATTTTTAGATTTCGTAAATTCTCCGGGTGGTTTAATTATTACTGTACTGTTTAATTCTGCACAATAGTTTCAGACAACAATGCAAATACAGTTTTCCAAATAGTTTCATAATTTTTTTCACCACTGCAAAACAGCTGATTCCTGCACCACTGTTTCCCACCACTGCTTCCTGCACCGCCACAGCTTAGTCAAACAGACCCTTACTCTTCTCGAACCGCCCTCTCGACGTGAGTCACTGAACCATAAACATACCGATGGTCTCAACTCGGAGGTCCCACCTCTTACCCGGAAGAATCTGAAGTTCTCCACCTCCCTAGCTAATGCTGAGCTAGGTGCCTCTGAAGAAGAATATGGAAAGATTCAACAACCTCTTTAAGGCACCTTATCAGTCTATTTATAGACCACTGAGTCTGATCTGCAAATAACCATACTGAACCGACCTAAAATTACCAAAATACCGTGGGTTGGGACTACCAACAGCCAAACTCCGCTGTTCTGAAAGGCTATATGCAGACCACCGAGGGTAGAAGGGTAAAATTACCTGGGGTAGAAGAGTAAAATCCCCCTCGAGGGTAAGAAGTTAAAAACATCCTTCCTTCTATATGGCGAGTGGGGAAATGACCAACGGGCGAGACGGGCCCTCCTACTGGTCTTGCAGGCCTCCCACATTATGGGAGACAACTCGCCCTTAAGGGCATGCTCGTGCCCCCAAAGGGCGTCTCGCCTACTGCAGAGGACCCCCATCTCGCTTACTGCAGATAGCCCCCATCTCGCCTACTGCGAGTGGACCACATGGTCCCACTCGCCTATTCAATTCCCGCGAGCCCATGGTTGTACATAGTTTGTCTTTTAGTTCAGTATTTTCAGACAACAGTTTTTCCTGTTCAACTAGCTTATCTCTGAGAAGTTTGATTTCCTTCTCAGACTTGATTAGATCATTGCATAATAATTTAAATTCAGTTTTAAAATGTTCAGAAGTAAAATCAAATGAGGATATTACCCGATTCTCTTCAGTCTCAGAATCTTCTACTTCTGATGGATTGCTTGATGCATTGATAACCATCAAGCAAGCTTCTTTTGCTCTAGCTTCTTCCTCATCTTCACTGGAGCTGGAAGATGAAGATTCTTCTTCTGTTTCACTCCAGGTTTCAGCAACAAAACCTTTTTCCTTCCTCTTGTGCTTGCTGGAAGAGGGCTTGCTGTATTGCTTCTTGGAGTCCTTGTCTTTCCTCTTGTCTTTACTCTGCTTATCTGGACACTCATGTAGAATGTGTCAAGTCTTTTTGCAACCAAAGCAAACAATCTACTTGGTAGGAGTTTTGTTAAATCTTGGTCTGTCATCTTGCCTTGTTGACTTTCTTTTGAAGTCCTTCCTAGTCATTTTGTAGAATCTTTTGGCTAACAGACTCATCATCTCTTCATTTTCTGGTAGAGTCTCAGATTCTTCAGATGCCTTAAAGTCAATGCTTTGCTCTTTTCTTCCAGATGTAGAGGTCTTCTTCTCAGCTGTTTCTCTTGTCTTGATAAGCTGCTTATAAGATATGAGCTTGCCTAAAAGAGCCTCAGTGGAAATTTCATTCAGCATTTTTCACCGCAAATAAAGCTTATCAGAGTGAGGGAAAATGCGCGTCATGATGCCACGACAGCAGGGGATAACTGCGGACGCTCAGACAGACACAAAACTAACCATGAAGAAAGTTTCCTTTTTTTTAAAGTTATTTTAAGGAAAATCGATTAAGTGCAGAAGTTAGCCATATCCCTCGGCTTAGTGGCTCATCTAGTCCATGAATCAAAATATATTATACTCTGCGAAAAAAAATACTTGATTACATTAACTCAAACATCCTACATGAGTAAAAACATCCCTAAAGGACAACTCATGGCATGCAAGACTCTAAATTTATTATAATAGGAAAGATAGCTTTTACGGTCGCTAGAAATAACATGTTAGAGTTTCAAAATTATGCGATGCATGAAGTAATAGTAGTAGATTTTATAGTTGAAAATACCTAACATGCATTCTTAACATAAATCCTCCCAGAGAACTAGTAATCCACATTCACATTTAAAGAAATGAGCAGCTAGCAAGTATCAACAACTAAAAATTCAGTGGGAGCCAACAAGCTGACACGAACCCACAAACAAAATTATGTCTGAACTAGTAAAACTAAACAAACAACAAACTACCTCGCTGAGACGAGGCAACAATCACAGCCAACACTGCCGCTCAGAAAACTCCAAAACCAGCACTGTTAATTGCTATAGCTCTGAACCTGTGGCATTCCAAAAGACAGAACACCTCAGCAAGAAGGTACAAATGGCGGCAGGAAAGGTAGTAAGCCAAAATAAAAAAGGTCAACA
Source organism: Platanthera guangdongensis (assembly GCA_039583875.1). Classification (NCBI taxonomy): domain Eukaryota; kingdom Viridiplantae; phylum Streptophyta; class Magnoliopsida; order Asparagales; family Orchidaceae; genus Platanthera; species Platanthera guangdongensis. Next base: position 162,866,512 of record CM077162.1, read on the forward strand.
GGTGTACCAACCCAAGACTAAAAGCACTGAAGTAAAGTACAAAAGAAAACAAGGCATCAACAGGAAAAGAACTCCTACGTGATTTGTCATGTTCCACAAGGGTACACCAGACGCATGAGGTTATAAGGTGACTACATGAATAATTCACAAGAAAGAAAATACAAAACCTTTATTAAGCACATGTGGTCAACTCTACCCAAAAACACGGGAGAAGTGGTCACTCTTGGACACACCACCCAAAAACACGGGCGAGGTGGTCACTCTTGGACACACCGCCCAAAAACAAAATGGATATATAATCCGTCTAACTGCAAGGGAGTCTCATACTCTCCATCATACACCACATACATCCAAAAACCAGGTAGACTTCCACAGGGCACTAATGAAGGTAACACACACTGCGGAGGTGGAATCGTCCACTAACTCCCGCATTCAATAAACCCAATGAAAACATAACACAAATATCTCAGGATTTGGCTCGACAGATTCTACTTGACATTACTAGATTCGAGACGCGGTTGATCAACCCTTACGGACGATTTACAATCTTAGATAAACTCTAATACGTTCGATAACGACAAATAAGCCAATTAATGCCAACACTAAAAACATTCTATCAAATCAATATGAAGTTACCAGATTCAGTTAGCGAAACAAGATTTAGAAATTTTCAAGTGATCGAAAAATTAGACATAACTATAACTTGGAAAGAAGATCAAGGAACAAAACTCATTCGTTACCATCAAATCAGACAAGGAGAAATGAGGGGAAACCACCACTTGCCTTGGTTTAACCGGAAAAGTCCACCGAATCACTCCACATCATAGATCGGGCCAAAAGGATGTAGGATGAGTTGAAATCTGAACAAAAACGGCGGAAAAGGAGGTTAGGGCAGAAAAACCCTAACGCGAAATCTCAAGAAATGGGGAAGATATTACCAGGATGGCGTAACTCTCGACGAGAGCTTTCCGGATCTATGTTCGGATGAAGATTTCGAGCACCGGAGCACCGTCGGTGGCCATAGGAAGATTCACGACAAGGAAACTCTCTCTCTCGCTCGCTGCTCTGGTTCGAGAGAAAAAATATCGGAGAAGATGAAGTTCGGTTCTAAACCTAAGTTTAAGAATATATATATATATATATATATATATATATATATATATATAATGTTTATAAAAAGTTTTGTCAAAAAAAAAACGGGTTAGTTCGAGCGGTTTCGCGGGAACCCAAAATAGAGGTCTAGGATGACTCCAAATCAAAAGGGGCTCAGCATGAAAGTTGTAGATCTAGTCGAGACGAACTAATTTCATGATGACCAGTTTTTAATATGATACAATTTTGTCCCTCAAAATGCTGCCCGAACTCAGACTGCACAGACTACTCGAGTAGAAATTGGTTTACTCGTGATGGAGGGGTTTACTCGTGTTGGAGAGGCTTAATCAAGATGGAGACTCGAGTTGGAGGCTTGGGGAACTCGAGATAGTCATAGGGACTCGTGATAAAAGGCATATAACTCGAGTAGATCAGGTCTACTCGAGATAGAATGCATGGAACTCGATTGGATCAGTCGAACGGGCTATCTATGAGCAGTTTTGGGAAAATAAAAAATAATGGTCTAAGATGGCTCCAGATCGAAAAGTACCCAACATGCAAGTTGTAGATCTCGTCGAGACGAATAAATTTCATGTTGACCATTTTTCCATACAATCAAAAAGGCATCCGAACGTAAACACAATTGACCTATTCGAGTTGCAGAATTGACCTACTCGAGTTGCAGAATGACCTACTCGAGTAGTAGAATGACCTACAAGAGTAGAAGAATTGACCTACTCGAGTTGCAGAATTGACCTACTCGAGTTGCAGAATGACCTACTCGAGTAGCAGAATTGACCTACTTGAGTTGCAGAATTGAGCTACTCGTGTTGCAGAATGACCTACTCGAGTAGCAGAATTGACCTACTCGAGTTGCAGAATGACCTACTCGAGTAGGAGAATGACCTACACGAGTAGCAGAATTGACCTACTCGAGTTGCAGAATGACCTACTCGAGTAGCAGAATTGACCTACTCGAGTTGCAGAATGACCTACTCGAGTAGTAGAAAGACCTACACGAGTCATATAGAAATCACTAGAGTATAATTGCAGGAAAAACAATTCTTTTGCAAATATACCCTTTTTGATCAAACTATATGAATGAATAGTAAAAGACATTTTTGAATAATACTATAATATTAAAATAATCATATTTATATATTTTGAATAAGAAAAAAAATGTTCAAAACGGAATCCCAAACGCGCGCCGAATTGAACGAAACTCGCACCGTAGACTAACACTAACGCTACAAACACAACAACGAAGTCAAAACCAAAATCCGACGAGCTATTCCCGAGATATTAATCTTCAAAGTATACGGCGAACATAAACAATCCAAAACTTCAATCGCGCGCCGAGACTCCAAAAATGCTCGGATTGCGACGAAACTTGACGTGCAAGTCCAAAATTACTCAACTTAAATTCCAACTGCATAATTTCCCATTACAATAAGAATTCGGCCGTCTCGACCGCACAGACGCGAAAATGCCTTAACAACATTGCGCCACCAACTCGACGCTAAAAGTGATGCCACGACGTCATGAATATGATGCCGCTCAATCGAATAAAATCATCAAAAAATTGGGGGCATTACAGTCACTCCCCCTAAAAATAAGTTTTGTCCCGAAACTTAACACAACTCCAAAACCAAAACAAAACGATAAAATCAAACATAACTGAAAACAGAACGACATACCCAAAATTACGAGAAGAGGTGCAGATGAGATTCCCTCATCGCCGATTCCAATTCCCACGTCGCGCTCTCAACGTCTTGGTTTCTCTAAAGAATCTTGACCATAGGGATGGTCTTTCTCCGCAACACATGCTCTCGAGAATCCAGAACACGAATAGGTTTTTCCACATATGTAAGATTGGGATGAATCTGGGGTATCGAGTCGAGGACTTGACCATCACTACGAACACACTTCCGCAACTGGCTCACAAGGAACACATCATGGACACCAGGGAATGAAAGAAATAGTGCCTAACCACCTAGAGGGGGGTGAATAGGTGTAATTTTTTCTTTTGCTTTAAAGGCAGACAATCTGTTCTGAAATTTAAACAGCAATTGCAAATTTTACACCTATCAGCACAGCAATCACAGAAATAAACATTCACAGAGTGCACACAGATTTTATAGTGGTTCCCCAAGGTCTGGGTACATCCACTTTCCCCATTCGCCTATCTAGTAGTGTACTAGATTCGGCCTAACTTCTGCACTTCTCCTCAGATTCTCAGATCTTACAGCTCAGAACCCCAAATAGGTTCTTACAACTCAGAGTGTCCCCACTCCTACAACTCAGGCAAGCTGCCCTACCTCAGCCTTCACCAAGGCCTACACTCAGAGAACACAGTCTCCTACAACTCAGGCACAAAGCCCTACCACTCAGTCTTCAACAAGACCTACACTCAGAGAATAGATTCTCCTACACTCAGGCTCAAAAGCCCTACCTTAGCCTTTATAAGTTTAGGCTTACAACTCAGATCTCTTAGGATCCTACAGAAAAATAATAAAGAGTTTTTATGTTACCACTCTGTTTGAGAGAATGAAGAGGGCAACCTTCTTGATCAGTTCTTGATAGAACTGATTTCTGAGATCAACTTTGTCTTTACTTTCTTCAAGGCTTCTTGAGTCTGAACTCAATAAAAGTTGATCTTCTTGAAGTAGTCCGGCTGGCAACTCCCTTCTTAAGATGAAGAATTAAATCTGGATCCTTTTTTGCAGTCTGGTTCAGAACCTGCTTCTTAAGAGATTTGATTAAACAAGTCTCTTTCTTGACTTCAATTACTGGAGTTCTCTCTCTCCAAGTAAATCTGAAGTTTCTTCAAAATACTGATTTATAGTTTTCTCTGGATCTGTATTGATCTTCTTAGTCGTCTGAAAATCCGTCTTTTTCGGTTGAAGGAGAAAGGCTTTATATAGTCTTCCTCCATGGTATCCGGCTGATCCGGTTTCTAACAACCTTCTGACAGCTTTGACAGGTGCAGTTGACCGGTTGAAATGACAGCTGTCAAGTCATTCAGTCACTTCTTGAAATCACTGTTTCTGTCTGAAAGTGTCGAGACTGATTTTATTATGTGTCGACACAAATAGACTAAGTGTCGACACAAGTGGACTATGTGTCGACACTAGCCTTGGTGGTGTCGACACAACTCCTTGTGTTGTTGTAACAACTTCTCGACACTGCTTCTTCTGAATGTGTCGACACTGATTCTATGAGTCGACACAAGCCTTCTGTTGAATGTGTCGACACTGATTCTGAGTGTCGACACAAATACTTCTTATTTAACACTTAGTTGAATTCTATTGTGTGTCGACACATCTTCTTTGTGTCGACACAACTTCTTTTGTTGTTGATACTTGGTGAGTGTTGACACATCTCCTTTGTGTCGACACAAGTACTTCTTTTACTTTAACTTTGTTGAAGCTTGCTGAGTGTCGACACAACCTCCTGGTGTCGACACATTTGATGTCGACAAGCTTCTCTGGGTGTCGACACTGCCTCTAAGTGTCGACACAATTTATGTTGACAATTCTTCACAGTGTGTTGACACTGCCTGTATGTGTCGACATATTTCTTCTGGTGTCGACTCTGCCTTTCCTGGTGTCGACACAAATACTCCAAGTGTCGACACAGCTTTTCTCCAGTGTCGACACAAGCCTTCCTAAGTGTCGACACTGCTTCTCTAGGTGTCAACACATGGACTTAGAAACTTTTCTGCATTTCCTGCAATTACTTAACCTGCTCATATAAACTCAAAGCACATCAAATACACCTTGATGTATATCATTGAGTAGGGTGAGGCTTCTTCAAATATGGTACACATTTTCCAATGTACCCAACAATCTCCCCTTATTTGGAGAAGTCATAACCCTTAGTCAATGATATACACCATTCATAACAAATACTCAATATGATGTATAACAATATTATATGACAGGGTAAATACGAAACAAAACCTTTAACACAAATCATCACATAATAAATAATTGTAACACAGAACAAGCATTAAACATGTTTTGTTATAACTTCCAATAGTTTCATGAACAAAAGTTTACATAGATGTTTTAATACTAAAGATTACAAAATGTAAACTCAAGAAAATTCTATTCTATGGCTGCTCTGGCTCCTTGATGACAATGCCCTTGCCAGATTGAATCTTGGCTTGAACTGGAGCATCAGTGTCATCATCAGGCTTCTTGCCCTTAAGATCTTTCTTCTTCTATTCCTCAGCCCTTATCTTTTGTCTCTCAAAATAATGATAAGGCTTAGGGAAATACTTGCTAGGCTCCTGTGCATTAGGAGGTTGCTTCCCAAGTTTAGCCTTTCTTCTATACTGCACTATAGCCTTTTGTCTGGCTTCATGTTTTCTCCACTCTTGTTCAGAATATCATTTACCACTCCCTAGAATATTGTCCTTTGCAGCTTTCCAAGTAGTCAGTATAATATTTCTAGAAGTTGGGCTCCACTGTTCAAAATCAGGCCTTAACTCTGCCTATTCTCTGAATCTCTTCTTAGATAATTGAGCTTCTTGCTCTTTCAAAACTTTCTCAGGCATAGGCTATCTACTTTCTCAAAAATAATATTCTTATTACCCTCAGGAGGCCTGTACATAGATTGGAATTCTTGATGAATCATTTCAAAATCTACAGGAGGATAAATGACTTGAGCAACTTCAGCAGGCTCTCCTCCAAAAATAGCAGGGTGTATACCAGATTCAGCTACATTGTCATCATCACAAAGGGGTGGATATCCAAGAGTGGCTTTGATGCTATTGGAAATCCATTTAGCATGATCAGATCCAGCTTTGACTAGTACTCTCTCCCCCTTTATGACTTCTCTAGCCACATGATCTCTAAGATCATCCTTCTGAAACCTGATCTGTTCATCCATATAATTAACTCCATCTTTATAAAAACCCCTCAACTTCAGCAACTGTCCAGAAATAACCTTTTGGGAATCTGTGATAGCAGTTTTTACAGAAGCTATTCCTTCTTGTAATTGCTTGTCAAACTCAGCCTTGGCAGCAGTCCTTGCTTCAGTCTGAGCAGCTGTAAGAGTCTTCATTTCAATTACTATCATATTATGTGATTCAGTTAGATTGTCATTCATTCTAATCTGATTCTCAAGAACATATCATTTTTTGACAGCCAAATCATCCACTTGAGTCTTTATCTTTTCCTGATGAGTAGCCAGGTAAACAACAGCATTTCCACCCTTGTGGAAGCAATCAGTCATTTCTTTCTTATTTTGATTCATCTCAAATCTAATAGATTTTATATCTGCAGCCAAGGAGAATCGGAGATCTTTGTGAGTTTCATCTATATACTTCTCCATTGCTACTCTTTGTTCATCCAATTTCCCTTGCATGGATATTAACAAAGAACTATAATCAATTGATGATGCAGTCTGTGGAACAATGGTTTGCAGAGCCTTCTTGTAGCTTTGACTCCTTCTTTTGAAGACCTGTAGCTTCCTATTCTTTGCTTGAACTTCAGCAGCATTCTCTGAATCAGAGGTACTAGCTATGTCAACTCTATCTTTAGGAGTATGAGGCAATTCTTTCTCAGTCCTTGGCAGTTCATCATCATTTCTTGCAGTCTCCTCCTGAGATCTTACATGCTCCCCCTCAAGATCTACCTTCTCCCCCTCAAATACTGCTTTCTCTCCCACAAAAGCTGCCGGCTCCCCCTCAATATCAGTCTGTACCAAATCAGGGAACAACTCTTCTAGAGTAAACTCCTGTTGAGTAGGGACTGGAGAATTTCTTTTCTCAGGAACATTATCAGCAACTGATGTGTCTTGCATGACAACATCTTGTAGTTGACTATGTAACTGAGTTTGCTGATCAACATTAAGTAAAGACTCAGTTAATACTTCATCCTCAATATGCAAAATTGATTGATTAATCTCATATATTACCTCAAGGATTGTTTGAGTTACCATTTCACTGTCTAGGTGAGTTGGCTCTTCCATATGCCGAGGCTCCCCCTGTAGTCAATCCAGGTGGATGGGGCTAGCAGATGGTAGCTCCCCCTGCCTCTGTGCATCTTCAGTCCTTACTGGTGACCTTCCAGTATTATCTGCTTCTTCCTCATTTGAACTGAAAACAACTTGTTCCTCTGAACTACTGGAGGATTCAGGAGCCACTATGGCTTTCTTCTTCTGTTGAGGAACTTCCTTTTCTGGAGTAGGCATGTCCTTGGTTACACCCTATCCCACCTTAAGATAATCCTAACATACATTCTCCTCATGTGATTTATCTTATGTAACACCTCCCCTGTAATGACCGTATAATATGCGTTCGGCCGGGGCCCCATAACATACGGACGCCACAGATTTAGTATTATAAGATGATATAACTACCTACACTCAAAACTCTTTGTACCACACAGCGAAAATACAAACAAGACTACAAGTTATCCACCACTATAAGAGTAATAAAAAGATGGCCTTATGGCCTTACAACATAAGAGAGTTCAAACTCAATTAATACAACAGTCATGAAAGTGCACAAGCACTCCTAGTCTACCTCGGCATGCAAGCCGGACAACATGAGCATCAAAATATACACTGCCATAATGAGTAGAGCTACTACACAAGTTAACACTTCATGAGGCTTAGGCCTTTCTGGCCGGCGAGCTAGCTCCTGCTTGCAATCCTTGCACTATAAAATTATTAGTAACGTGGGTCAGTAAAGGCTGACCTCAAACTGTGTAACAAACACATCTCCTCCCGGCCGCCCCTAACGGACCCCGGGGAACCCTCCAACCTGCAAGTCAGCACTTCGTATGCAATATATAAATATAAAAAGAAGTGCATTAAGAACAAGCTTGAATGTCTCAAACTTCATACACGTTCTCTACGGGTTGAACATATAATATAAAAAGGGGCCTGCTTATGCAACATGTATGCAACACCCGGGTTTCACCCAAGACACCCTATAGCGTATGCATCTAGCACATCATCACATAATTTGGGTACTCATCGTTTCCCCATTGACATAAAGTCGCAAACAAAAAGGGAGAACACAATTCCCTCCAACGACAAACAAACCGCCTCATGGAACTCTTGCCTAGGCCCCACCCGCTCAAGGTCTTAGACCCGGGCTTGCCTGCAAGCTCTGACGTCTCTTGTTAGGACTCCAACAAACACAAACTGACCGATTCTAATAAGCCTTGCCGGACCCCACCCGCTCGTGGCCTCATTGCCCGGGCTTGCCCCCATACTTGGCATTCTCGTCAGTCTCATAGAAGGGGACTAGTCTCGCCGGGACACTCTCTACACATGACGTGTACGTCACGGGATAGCCAGCCGACCACAGAGACACAGCCGTGCCTTGGCACATCTCAAACCAAGACAATTCCACCCTAGTCCCTCATTTGTACTGCAGTGTTCCCGCGCACGAAGGAAACCATCTACCACCAATGCGGAGCTAATCTTGTCCACTAAGGCAACCATCTACCGATATTGAGGAGCTAACCTTGTCCGGTTTCGACTACACGTACTCACTTGAGAAAAAGGGTAAAACATCACCATATCACAAACGACATCTTGCCGCAACGGAATCTCTACGAATCCTTAAAGTTCGTATGCAACATCACCGAGTCGGACTAATGGTCGTGACTACGGCTTCACCCACCATGCCTAATCCACTAACGGAGCGGATCTCTAATGCAAAACATGTCGGGGACGGACTCAATCGACCCAGAGGTTCCTATTGAACCTTGGCGACCCAAACCCCTCTCATTTGAGTGTTTGGTGCCCAAAACTAGAAAAGAAAAATGGTACTAAGACATGTATCCTAAAACCGAGAGGAGAAGTGTCGTTACCTTCCGACTCCTCTTCATAGCCATGGCAAAATAGCCGAATGAAAACCTTCGCAGTGGTCTAGCCTCCACGGATCTGGACTCGGCTCGCGATTTGGAGCACCGAAGCCTCTCCTACAGCCAAACCCTCCTTCACCTTCTTTCTTGCTCTCCCTTCTCTCTAGAATTTAGTAAGAGAAAGCTTGGAGAAGAATGAGGGTTTCCAACCCTATTCTCGGACTTAACTCCCCAAGAGCAGTCCTGGACCATCAGATCCCAAAATAAGGGAAAGAATGTCCACGATCCGTCTGAAAAATAAAACACTTGGGCCGAACACGGCCTGGCACACGCCCGTGTCCAGGGCCGTGTCCCCCATTCGCCGTCACAATTCGACGCACCTGGAACAACACATGGGCATCCAACATGCCCGTGTTCGACCTGACACACCCGTGTCCTGACTGACACGGCCGTGTGGTCGGCCGTGCTCCTCCATCGACACAACCCCGAAAATAACCCGAGAAGGACACGGCCTGGGACACGCCAGTGTCCCAAGCCGTGTGCGAAGTCTCGACACTCGTCGACAGCCTTTGTGTCGACACCGCGGAAAAACGTCGAGCAAAGTTCGTTGACCATGCGGGACACGCCTTGTGACAAGCCCATGTCACAGGCCGTGTGCCCCTATCTCGACACACGACACTCGTCGAGTGGACTTCGTCGAGAGAAGTCTCAACACACGACTGACACGGCCTTGGACACGCCCGTGTCCTAGGCCATGTTCCTTGTCTCGACACATCGTCGAGCGAAAATGTCAACACCCCTGGCCGGTTGTCGACACGGGCTCGACACGCCTTGAGATACGCCTGTGTCTCAGGCTGTGTGCCCAGTCTCGACACTTTGTCGAGCGAAAAATGTCGACTATGCGGCCAAGTTGTCGACTCCAGCCTGACACGCCCTGGGACACTCCCGTGTCCCAGGCCGTGTGCCCCCTGTCGGAAACCAAAATTGGCCAAAAAACGCTGGTCGATCCCCTCTCAAATTTTGGGGTGTTACAACTCCCCCCTTAACAGAATTTCGTCCCGAAATTACAAAGCAAAAGGGAACACAATTTAAATGGTACCTGATTTGAAGAGCTCTGGATACTCTACTAGCATGGCTTGTTCTCGCTCCCAAGAGAACTCCTCACGACCGCAGTTGTCCCATCGTACTTTCACGAGTTTAACCTCTTTACTCTGCAACTGTCGAGTCTCCGAATCCTCTAAAGCAATTGGAAGGACCCGCATCCTCAAGTCTTCCTCAATCGGCACCGATGCCGGCTCGATCACCACACTAGCCTCCACCAAGGTTTTCCTCAAGACGGAGACATGGAAGACATCATGCAATCCACTCAGCTTCGCAGACAACGCCAACTGATAGGCTGCTTCTCCAACCCGTTCAACAACTTCAAAAGGCCCCAAAAACCTTGGACTCAACTTCTTAAGTCGGCGAATCCGTGAGACGCCTTTGAACGGTTTGATCTTCAAATAGACCCAATCACCTACCGCATACTCCAACTTCCTGTGACGAGCATTAAAGAATTCTGCTTGCCGGTCTTGCGCCACCTTCATACGCTCTTGAATGGTCCGCACCAACTCACAAGCATCAACTACCACCTCTTTTCCCAAAACTTTGGTGTCTCCTGCCTCTGTCCAAGACATCGGTGTTCGACACCATCTCCCATAAAAAGCTTCGTATGGCGCCATTTTTATACTTGCTTGATAAATGTTATTGTACGCGAATTCCACCATGAAGAGGTGATCCTCCAACTTCTTGCCGAAGTTAAGAATGCACATTCTCAGCATATCCTCCATAATACGGTTCGTTCTTTCGGTTTGCCCGTCCGTTTGAGGATGGAACGCCGTACTGAACTTTAGCTTCGTGCCCAAGCTCTTCTGAACCAATCTCCAGTCCTTGGACGTAAACCATCCATCTCGATCGCTAACTATACTTTTAGGAATCCCATGCAGTCGCACAATGTTGCGAACATACAACTCCACCAGCTTCTCCACGCTGTCCTCCTTCCGATTTGGGATGAAGTGGGCCACCTTGGTTAAGCAATCCACGATCACCCAAATAGTATCATTACCCTGCTGCGATCTAGGCAACCTATGAACAAAATCCATGGAGATGTCATCAAATTTCCACTCAGTGATTGGAAGGGGCTTCAGGAACCCGCCCGGTTTCTGACATTCGGCCTTCACCAAGGCACAAGTTTGGCAATGATTCACATACAAAGCTACGTCCCGCTTCAGCCCCGGCCACCAAAAGGATTTCTTCATATCCAAGTACATCTTTGTACTGCCCGGGTGAATGGAGTACTTTGTGAAGTGAGCCTCAAACATCAACCCCTCATGGAGTTTGCCGAACTGCGGTATACAAACCCTTCCGTCCTTCCTCAGAATCCCATCAATCATCTCCCAGGCGCTTTTCTCGCCCTTTTGAGCCTCCAACACAAAAGGTTGAAACTCCACATCCAACCGAGTCGCTTCTCGAATGCGATCAGACAAGTCGTTCTGTATTTCAATCCAGTTCAACCGAGCCATGCTGTACTTTCCTCTCGCAACACATTCCAAACCAAGGGACTCCCATTCCCGTACCAACCGCTCATCATGAGCTTCGATCCAATTCCCTTGCCCCGAGTACTTTCTACTCAAGGCATCCGCCACCACATTGGCTTTACCTGGCGTATACTGATTCTCCACCTCGTAGTCTCCAAGAAACTCAACCCACCCGCGTTGCCGCATGTTCAAGTACTTTTGATCCAAGAGATACTTCAGGCTTTTATGATCCGTGAAGATCTCCACCTATGCACCGTACACATAATGTTGCCATATTTTCAACGCAAAAATTACCTCCGCCAACTCCAAGTCATGGACGGGGTAATTCCTCTCATGTGGCTTCAGCTGTCTAGACCCAAAAGCTATCACCTTGCCATGTTGCACCAAAACGCAACCCAAACCGCATCCCGATGCGTCACTGAAGATCTGAAATCCCTCGGTCCCTTGCGGTAGACTTAGGATTGGAGCCATCATCAGTCTCTCCTTTAGTGTTTCAAATGCTTGACTGCACTCTTGAGTCTACACAAACTTATGATCTTTACAAGTGAGTGAGGTGAGGGGTAGAGCTATCCGCGAAAAATTCTCCACGAATCTCCTATAATACCCGGCTAGTCCAAGAAAACTTCGGACTTCCGCCACGGTCCTCAAGATTGGCCAATCTCTGATGGCTTCCACTTTTGTTGGATCCACTGCCACCCCATCCCCACTAATCACGTGGCCCAAAAATTCCACCTTCTCTAACCAGAACTCGCACTTGGAGAACTTTGCATACAACTGATTCTCCCTCAACACTTGCAAGACCACTCTCAAGTGGGTCTCATGCACCACTTCCGATTTGGAATACACCAAGATGTCATCAATGAAGACAACCACAAAAGAATCCAAGTATTCCCAAAATACTCGATTCATAAGATCCATGAACACAGATGGTGCGTTCGTCAGCCCGAACGGTATCACCGTAAACTCAAAGTGTCCATAACTTGTACCAAAAGCAGTCTTGGGGATGTCCTCGTCCCGAATTCGCAACTCATAATAGCCTGAATTTAAGTCCAATTTTGAGTACACCACCAACCCTACCAACTGGTCAAATAAGTCGTCTATCCGAGGAATCAGATACTTATTCTTAACGGTCAATTTATTCAGCTCTCGGTAGTCTATGTACAACCGTATACTACCGTCTTTCTTCTTTACAAACAACACCGGCGCGCTCCACGGCGAAGAACTGGGTCTGATATACCCTTGCTCCAACAGTTCCTGTAGCTGTATTTTGAGTTCAGCCAACTCCTTTTGTGCCATCCTAAACGGAGGACGTGACACCGGCCTAGCCTCCGACACTAACTCGATCGAGAAATCGATCTCCCACCGAGGAGGTGCCCCAGGAAGTTCATCCAGAAACACACCCTTGAACTCTGCCACTACGGGAACTTCCTCAATAGATAGGTGAGTGAGACGAACCTCCAATAACGCTACAAGTGTTACACCACCCTGGTTAACCGCTCGCATCAATTGCATGGCCGAAATCAGGGAATATGCCACTCCACAAAGGACCTCAAATTTGACCTCCGCCTGCCCTTTGCTCTTTAGGGTCACTACCTTAGATATGCAATCAATACTGGCGCGCTGCTCTACATGCCAGTCCATGCCCAAAATGACATCGAACTCAACCAAAGGCAAAATCGCTGGTACCAAAACGAAGTCAACTCCGTCCAGCTCCCAACAGATGTGCCCTTTGGCCCCGGTGGTCATGGATGACCCATTAGGCATGCACACTTTTAGCTCCGCGTCTGCCGAGAAAGACTCAACTCATATTCTCCGGATGAAGCTCTCCGCGAGAAAGGAGTGTGATGCTCCCGTATCGAACAATACCCTAGCGGGGTATCCAGAAACTAAAACGAAGCCTACAACATAGACATCACACAAAAAGTCTAAAAGTATGAAGCACAAAATTAAAATTAAATTTTCTTCATACCTGTCACCACATCGGTTTGGCGGATCGCTTCTTGCTGTCCAAGGTTGTAGGCCCTTGGTTGCACCGGTTGGAACCGAGAAGCGCTTGACTCCGCCATCTTCCCTTTCTTCGCGGCACTGGGGCCGGAGCATACAGTCTGCTCCTGCCTTGCCTCTTGCTCCGCTCCTCCTTGAGGACAAACACGAGCTATGTGCCCCACCTTACTGTAGTTGTAGCACATCGGAGGTCCCCTAGAGTGAGAACCTCCAGGCGTCCACTTGATCTTCTCACCGGATCTGGAAGTGTGAGGCTTTTTCCTCCACCTACTCCCTTCAGACTTTCCCTGAGATTGGGGAGGCTTCCCTTCCCCTTGCTTGGGAGTGAAACCCTTACGACGTTGGGTTCGCTCTAGATCACTTTCCAAAATCCTGGCAGCCTCAACTAATTCATTGAAACCAGCTCTCTTCATGGAAATGAGGGGTTGCCTCAGATTCTCCATCAGCCTCTGATAGAAGAGATTATCCCTCTCTACATCATCTGCCATCGTCATTCCCGCGTAACGACCCAAACGGGTGAACTCCTGCACCTACTCGTCCACCGTCTTGTCTCGCTGCATTAAGTGAAGAAACTGCCTCTGAAGGGCCAACCATGTAGAAACTGGAATGTACCTCTTTACAAACACATCCCCAAATTCCTCCATCGACGGGGTGCGTCCAGGGAACTGGCGGCCACTATGGCTCACCCACCATAACTTGGCATCTCCTTCGAACATGAACGCCGCATACTCAGATTTCTTTTCTTCTGGCGTCTCTGCCGCCCTCAAAAGCTCTTGAATGCAAACCCACCAATCCTTCGCATCCGTTGGCGTACCAACTCCCTTGAACGACGGGGGATGGAAGCTCAGGAAATACTTAATGTGTCGGTCTCCATGTCCGACAACCACCCTTTCCGCCAAAGGCTCCACTCGCCTGGCTTCTCCGCCTGGCATGGCCGTCGCCGTGTCCAGTGTAGTAGGGGTTGCTACCTGAGCTACTGCTCCACAAGTTAACACTTCATGAGTAGAGCTACTACACAAGTTAACACTTCATGAGGCTTAGGCCTTTCTGGCCGGCGAGCTAGCTCTTGCTTGCGATCCTTGTCCTATAAAATTATTAGTAACGTGGGTCAGCAAAGGCTGACCTCAAACGGTGTAACAAACACATCTCCTCCCGGCCGCCCCTAACGGACCCCGGGGAACCCTCCAACCTGCAAGTCAGCACTTCGTATGCAATATATAAATATAAAAAGAAGTGCATTAAGAACAAGCTTGGATGTCTCAAACATCATACACGTTCTCTACGGGTTGAACATATAATATAAAAAGGGGCCTACTTATGCAACATGTATGCAACACCCGGGTTTCACCCAAGGCACCCTATAGCGTATGCATCTAGCACATCATCACATCATTTGGGTACTCATCGTTTCCCCATTGGCATAAAGTCGCAAAAAAAAGGGAGAACACAATTCCCTCCAACGACACACAAGCCGCCTCATGGAACTCTTGCCTAGGCCCGACCCACTAAAGGTCTTAGACCCGGGCTTCCCTGCAAGCTCTGACGTCTCTTGTCAGGATTCCAACAAACACAAACTGACCGATTCTAAGAAGCCTTGCCGGACCCCACCCCCTCGTGGCCTCATTGCCCGAGCTTGCCCCCATGCTTGGCATTCTCGTCAGTCTCACATAAGGGGACTAGTCTCGCCGGGACACTCTCCACACATGATGTGTACGTCACGGGATAGCCAGCCGACCACGGAGACACAGCCGCGCCTTGGCACATCACAAACCAAGACAGTTCCACCGTAGTCCCTCATTTGTACTGCAGTATTCCCGCGCACCAAGGAAACCATCTACCACCAATGCGGAGCTAACCTTGTCCACCAAGGAAACCATCTACCGCCATTGAGGAGCTAACCTTATCCGGTTCCTACTACACGTACTCACTTGAGAAAAGGGGGAAAACATCACTACATCACAAACGACATCTTGCCGCAACAGAATCTCTACGAATCCTTAAAGTTCGTATGCAACATCACCGAGTCGGACTAACGGTCGCGACTACGGCTTCACCCACCATGCCTAATCCACTAACGGAGCGGATCTCTAATGCAAAATATGCCGGGGACGGACTCAATCAACCCGAGGGTTCCTATTGAACCTTGGCGACCCAAACCCCTCTCATTTGAGTGTTTGGTGCCCAAAACTAGAAAAGAAAAATGATGCTAAGACATACATCCTAAAACCGAGAGCAGAATTTTCATTACCTTCCGACTCCTCTTCCTAGCCATGGCAAAATAACCGGATGAAAACCTTTGCAGCGGTCTAGCCTCCACGGATCTGGACTCGGCTCGCGATTTGGAGCACTGAAGCCTCTCCTACAGCCCAAACCCTCCTTCACCTTCTTCCTTGCTCTCCCTTCTCTCTAGAATTTAGTAAGAGAAAGCTTGGAGAAGAATAAGGGTTTCCAACCCTATTCTTGGACTTAACTCCCCAAGAGCAGTCCTGGACCATCAGATCCCAAAATAAGAGAAAGAATGTCCACGATCCATCTGAAAAATAAAACACCTGGGACGAACACGGCCTGGCACACGCCCATGTCCAGGGCCGTGTCCCCCATTCGCCGTCACAATTCGACACGCCTGGAACAACACACGGGCATCCGACACGCCCGTGTTCGACCTAACACGCCTGTGTCCCGACTGACACGACCGTGTGGTCGGCCGTGTGCCTCCATCGATACAGCCCCAAAAACAACCCGAGAAGTACACGGCCTGGGACACGCCCGTGTCCCAAGCCGTGTGTGAAGTCTTGACACTCGTCGATAGCCTTTGTGTCGACACCGCGGAAAAAAGTCGAGCGAAGTTCGTCGACCATGCAGGACACGCCCTGTGGCACGCCCATGTCACAGGCCGTGTGCCCCTGTCTCGACACTCGACACTCGTCGAGTGGACACCGTCGAGAGAAGTCTCGACACCCGACTGACACGGCCTTGGACACGCCTGTATCCTAGGCCGTGTGCCTTGTCTCGACACATCATCAAGCGAAAATGTCGACACCCCGGGCTGGTTGTTGACACGGGCTCGACACGCCCTGAGACATGCCCGTGTCTCAGGCCGTGTGCCCAGTCTCGACAGTTT
Organism: Platanthera guangdongensis; assembly: GCA_039583875.1. Lineage (NCBI taxonomy): Eukaryota > Viridiplantae > Streptophyta > Magnoliopsida > Asparagales > Orchidaceae > Platanthera > Platanthera guangdongensis. The sequence continues at coordinate 162,883,134 of CM077162.1, forward strand.
GTCGAGCGAAAAATGTCGACTATGCGGCCAAGTCATCGACTCCAACCTGACACGCCCTCAGACACGCCTGTGTCCCAGGCCGTATGCCCCCTGCCAGAAACCAAAATTGGCCAGAAAACGCTGGTCGATCCCCTCTCAAATTTTGGGGTGTTATATCTTAGAACCTGCAGTTTGGTTCATTACTTCTGGAATAGTTCCAGCCAAGTATAAAGTCATAATTCTTCCCAGATTGGGCTTCTTCAGACTTTCCTTAATCTTGTCAAACATTACTGCTGACCAATCAGTTTTTAATTTGAAAATGATCCTTGTCATTAAACTGAACATGTGAGCTGATATCCTATCATGCCCACCTGGCTTGCACAGAATCGCCTTCCCTACTACTTCAGACAAGAACTTGCCTTGCATGTTCATGCCTTTCCTGTTAAAAACTGATCCAATCTTCATGGTTGAATCAAGTCCACACCATTGTAGTGCCTCCCTTATCTTAGATGTACGTACATCTTCTTCCTCTTTAGTTCTTGGTAGATGTAGAACTTTTCTTAGACTCTTCTGGGTGAGTTTTACTTTTTCTCCATGGACTATGGATTTAAGCTTGAGTCCAGTTTCATCAAGAGTAGCTGCACCAAAAAATTCGAGTACCTCCTTCTTTTAGATCTTGGTTGGCTCAGAAACTAGATACTCCAACCCATTCTCTGTAATTAGGGTTACTGTCTCCTTAATTTCAGATTCCACATCGTCAAAGGCATGTCGTACTAGCTCATATCCTTTATTCACGTTCTCCTCAAGCTTAGGCACCATTAGGGTTATGAGAAATCTTGAATTTAGAAGAGAGAGATGTCGACACACAACTTTGGTCTCGAAACTATGGATAGCATGTCGAAAAACAATGTTGAAGACTATTTATACCTTTCTAGAACGAAGGTGATAAGGCGCGGCAACAATCCTCAAAATTTGTCGACACTGTTGAAAAGTGTCGACACTGACTACTTAAGTCTCGACAACGGTGTTAACTTACATGTGTCGACACCAATTATGATGTGTCGACACTTATATATCTGCATTCGACGATTAGTCGATACTTCACTCGATGATATTAGTGTTAAACCTAAGTGTCGACACTACCGTGGATATGCCAACACCTACTCTGGATGTGTCGACACCATTTCTCTGAAGTGTCGACACAGACTTTATAGATGTGTCGACACCATTTCTCTGAAATGTCGATACCACTTCTATGTGTCGACACAGACAACTCCTTGTGTCTACACTATTTTACTTAGCCAATTTTTATCAAACTATTCTAAGTTCAACATTCCTAATTCAATTTTGAACTTATTGAATTTAGTTTCATCAAGGGGCTTAGTAAACATATCAGCTATCTGATTATCTGTTTTAACATATTTTAGGGAAATGTCCTCTTTTTCTACATGTTCTCTAAGAAAATGGTATCTAATTTATATGTGCTTAGTCCTACTATGTGAGACAGGATTATTAGCTATAGAAATTGCACTTGTCGAATCACAAAGTAAAGGTGTTCTACTTACTTGAATACCATAGTCTACTAGCTGATGTTGAATCCACAAAAGTTGTGCACAGCAGCTTCCTGCAGCAACATATTCTGACTCAGTTGTGGAGATTGTCACACTGGTCTGCTTCTTACTACTCCAAGACACTAGTCTTCCACCTAGAAATTGACAGGTGCCTATAGTACTTTTTCTATCTTCCTTGCAACCTGCAAAATCTGCATCTGTATAACCTGTCAGTTCAAAATCTCTATTCCTAGGGTACTAGAGGCCTAGATAAGGTGTGCCCTTAATATATCTCAAAATCCTTTTTACTGTAGTCAGATAAGATTCTTTAGGGCATGCTTGGTACCTAGCACAGAAACATGTAACATACATGATATCTGGTCTACTAGCAGACAAATATAAAAGGGTGCCAACTATCCCTCTATACAAAGTTTCATATGCAGGTTTCCCTGCATCATCTTTGCTTAGAGACATACTTGATCCCATAATATTTTTCATCGTAGTGGATGATTCCATACCATACTTATTTATTAACTCTAGGGTGAACTTGGACTAGCATATGGACAGACCATCTTCAGTCTGTCTTACTTGGAGTCCCAAGAAGAACTTAAGTCCCCCCATACTCCTCATTTCAAATTTACCTTGCATAAGTTTTACAAACTTTCTGCAAAGATTACTTTCGGTAGACCCAAATATTATGTTTTCTACATATATTTAGACTAGGATAATTTTTCCTTTAGATTACCTAAGGAATAGAGTCTTGTCTATTTTCCCCCATGAGAATTTGTTCTCAATGAGAAAACTAGACAGGGTTTCATACCAAGCCCTTGGGGCTTGTTTTAACCCATACAATGCTTTACTAAGTCTATAAACATAATCAGATTTAAGAGGATAAACAAAACCTGAGGGCTGCTCTACATAGACTTCTTCCTTTAGATTTCTATTTAGGAAAGCTAACTTTACATCCATTTGAAATACCTTGAACCCTTGATATGTTGCATAAGCAAGGGACATTCTGATAGCCTCCAGTCTTGCTACTGGTGCAAAGGTTTGATCAAAATCAATATCTTCTTCCTGCCTATATCCCTTTACAACAAGTCTAGCTTTATTCTTTACAATAATTCCATTCTCATTCAATTTGTTCCTAAAGATCCACTTTGTTCCAATAATGTTGTGGTCTTTGGGTTTAGTAACAAGCTTCCAGACCTTGCATCTTTTGAACTGATTCAGCTCCTCTTGCATGATATCAATCCAATGAGGGTCTAGAATTGCTTCTTCAAATTTCTTTGGTTCTACTTGTGATAGGAAACTGGAGTAAAGAACTGTACTCAGATTCCTGCTTCTTGTCTACACTCCTTGTCTTGGATCACCAATTATCTGATTGGCTGGATGATCCTTTAAGTGTATATTTGCTGGAGGTAGTCTATCTTTATGTTGAACACCTCCAGCATCTTCATTAAGCTGTACCTCTTGGTGTTCTTCAGCATCTAGAGAGTCTTGTACTCCCCCTGGACAACAACCACCATTTTCCACTTCCTGAGTTGCAGTAGAACCTTCTATAATGGTAAGCTTGTCCATCTTCTCATTTATACTTGTAGAGCTGCATACACTACTTGGCAACTCACTGTTAATCAGTCTTGTTTCATCAAAGACTACATATATAGACTCTTCTATAACTTGAGTAATCAAGTTGTAGACCCTATAAGCCTTACTATTATTGTTGTACCCAACAAAGATCCCCTCTTGGGATTTAGCAGCAAACTTGGTTAGATAAGACTTGCCATTGTTAAGTATATAGTACTTGCAACCAAAGATCCTGAAATAGGATAAATTTGGTTTTCTGCCCTTCACAATCTCATAGGGAGTCTTTTTGTGGCACTTGGTTATAGTAGCCCTATTGATTACATGACATACAGTGTTTACTGCCTCAGCCCAGAAATATTCTAGGAGAGAAGTGTCATTCAATAGAGTTCTACCAGCCTCTATCAATGTTCTATTCTTCCTTTCAGCAATACCATTTTGCTGAAGTGTTCTAGGTGAGGAAAATTCTTGAAATATCCCAAATTCTTCACATAGCTTTGTCATACTTTCAGACTGAAATTCAGTACCATGGTCACTTCTGATTTTGACCACTGTACTGTCCAACTCATTCTGAATTTGTTTAACAAAACTATATAAGATACTTGGGGTTTCAGATTTTTGTCTTAGGAAGAACACCCAGGAATATCTAAAATAGTCATCTACTACCACAAATGTGTAGACCTTCCTACCTAGGCTGTGAACAGGCATAGTGAAAGCGCGAGTTAGATCTGATATACTCTAGAGGGGGGGAGGGGTGAATAGAGTATGATGCTTAAAAACTTTTTTACAACAGTTGTTGTAATCTGAGTGAACAGGGAAGCAAATAGAAAAACTAATCACAGAAACTATCTAATCACAGAAACTATCTAATCACAAAACAATCACAGCCAGAAACAAAAATAAAGACAAGCAACCAGAAGACACAAGGAGCTATAGTGGATCCCCTAAACTTGGGTACATCCACTCTTCTACAACCCTAGGTAGGAATCCACTGCAGGATGAGTTGATCAGGTGTCCTGGGCACCAATGAGCTTTTGATAAGGTGCTCAAAAACCAAACCATATTTTTTGATCAGGTGTCTTGCCACCAATGAGCTTTTTATAAGGTGCTCAAAAACCACACACAAACCTTTGAAGGGAGTTTGAAAAACCCTTTACAGAGGTGGGGTTGAGAGAGTGATGGAAGTCTTCTCTTTCTCAAAGCAGCTGAGAAGACTATGTGGATTCAGTGATGTTGTCAAAGCTCCCCCTGAGTTCCTGAGATGTTCAGGAAATGAAGCTTTGCTGTAGGGTGATAGGCCTTCAGAAAATTGATCTCCAGCAATTGATGATTTCAGCAACAGCTGAAATGTGAGGTGTCTGGAGTCTTGAATGTTGATGGCCTTGAACACTTGAATCAAAAGAGATCTGAAGATTTCAGATTTGTTGATCTCCTTTTGGTGATGGTGTTCTGTGTGAACTCTTTTAGACAGAGAATGTCTACAGCTCTGTTTCTTTTCTCTTGAGTGATTATTGTTGAGAAAGATGTTGTTCCAGAGAAGAGTTATTGCAGAGAATATTTTTTTTCTTGTGCACTCTCTTCTTCTTCTTGTCAAGAATTCAAAAATCCTATCTTTTATTCCTTTTCTCTGAATAGAAATGATCCTCTGTCCAGAATAGCCGTTAGCCTGTCATTAATTGTATCCTTGTTGCAATTGTCTTCTGGGGAAAGTCTAATAAAACATTCCTTGATAATTCCTTGAAACTTGCTCCAGAATAAATGAAAACGGCTATAAAATCTTCTGAATTAATTGCTGAGAATAACTCCTTAACTGTCTGAATTTTGAATCTTGAAAATCATTTAACTCTTCAGAAAAACGTCGAACTGAGCTCCACTATTGTCGAACTGAGCTCAGCGATTTGGACTTAGACAGCAACAAAGATCGTCAATCTGAGCTCAACTATCGTTAAACTGAGCTCAGAGATAGAGAATCAATACTGGAGTCAAGAACGTCGAACTGAGCTCAAAGATCGTCGAATTGAGTTCGACGATTTGTTGAAGTTGAGCTCAGCGATCGTCGAATGAAGTTCGACGATCCGTCGAAGTGAGCTCAACGATCGTCGATTGGAGTTCGACGATTCATCGTACTAAGCTCGATGAAATGATTTAGTCTCCAAACTGAAAAACCTTGGTCTTGAGGGCAGCTTCCAAACCTAACTACTAACCCTTAGACTCAATTCTAATTGACCTTTAGATCTATACAAAGAGGTCAAAAACAGGTTTCCTAAAGACATAGTGATCCTGACCCAAATTAGTAATAGGGTGTTCCAACAATCTCCCCCTATTTGGGTTAGAATTACTATTTATAGAAATTGGAGAAATTAAAAACAACATACAAAGCAATAATAGAACAAACAACAACATTGCAGAATCATAGATATATCTCAGACAGATCAGAAATCAGAATAATTGTCACCTTACAGAATTACTCTTTATCCTTGCTCTTTATACGTTTTATTTCTCTATTTGGATCAAGAGCTTCCTTCTTTGATCTTCTATCATCAGCTGCACCTAGAAAAGTTTGTTGTTTAGGCCTTGGTACCACAGCTTCAGGGTGCAGCTCCATGTATCTTTTAGAATCAAAAAACTTGCTGGAAGCATATCTTTCAAGTTCTTTCTTTCTTTGTTCTGACAAGGTAGTAAAGCTGGAGGTGTCCTTGCCTCGCTCTCTGGCTTTCTTAATTTGATCCAAGGCAGCTAATTCCTTCATTCTAGTAGTCCATGCAGTAGGATTATTCTCTGGATCCTCAAAAGGCACTGGAGGCTCATATCTGTTAGAAGGATTTTCTAGAGGAGCTCTGCATGAGACTAATTCTTTCAACTTATAGGGAAAAGGGCCTGAAGTTGTATCAGATGATGCTTGTCCTTCTCTTGAGTATGGATGCTGTCTAGAATAGCCTTTGGAGTAAACTTGGAATTCCCTTTGGTTTCCTCTATAATTTCCTCTCCTAGATTGATATCCTCTGGATTGGCTCCCCCTATATTGAGATCTTCCTTGAGGATGATAGGGTGTTTGACTTCTAGCAGAAGGATGAACAGCAGAGCTACCACCTACACCTGCATCAGGAGGAGGAGGTGGAGGTGGAGGAGGATGATGGAACTGAGAAGATACTTTCTCATACTTCCTCTTCTTCTTCATAGCTTTTAGTTGATTCTTGGAATATTGCATCCAATGTTCAGTTATAGGGCAGTCATGAAGAATGTAATAAGGTATGTCATTTGTATCTTTGACTTTAGCAGGAGGAACTCTTTTCATTACCTTGCTTCTTGCCTTTCGTTTCCTGGCTATAGTGGCAGAAAAATCATCAGAATCAGTCCTGAACTGATCACTTTCAGAGCTTTGTTCATCATATAGAGCATCAATCATTTTCAGATAATCTTGCTGTTGTTGGGTTGGAGCAGATGAGACAGTGGTGACAACAATTGTAGCAGCAACAGTTGTAGCAGCAGTAGTAACAGAAGTTATAGCAGCAGCAGTAACAGCAGATACAGAACTTTCAGATACAAAAACATCAGTAGTGACAGCAGGCTCAAAGTCATGTGCCTCTGTCATTTGTACATCCTTAGAGATTGAATCAACAGAATTGTTAACACTATCAACAATATCAGCAGCAACAACAGAAACAACAACATTATTGTCAGCAGGAGTAGTAGCAGTAAGATCAATGGAAACAGAAGGCTCAGCAGTATACAGGAAATTTATATAGGAGCTAATTAAGCTGGTATCAAAGCATGAGAAGGGCACAATGGCCTTGGAGAGATCCTCATATGGTTGGACTACAGTGTGTACTGGAAGACAGCTAAAATATATTGAATCAAAATCTGATAATAAGGACCTGAGGTCCACTGAGAAGACTGCAACCTGTGGTGGTGTTGAAACTGGAGCTTGAGTTGAAGAGACAGTAGCAACAGCAGGCAATCTTACCACTTCATGAGGCATCTCCCCCTGCCTAGATTCAGTCAAGACTGGATCAAGGCACCCAGATGAAGGGATTGCCTGAGGAATGAGAGAAGATAACCTGGCGGAAAGGTCTGCAACTGACTTTAGGAGTGGATCCAAGGAGGTCTCCAACAGAAGTGATAGCCTGGGAGCTATCAGCTCATAAAGTCTGTCAGCTAAGGCTGGAAGATCTACATGCTCAACAGGGATTTGAGCAGAGGTAGAGACTTTAGGTGGAGTAACTGGTGATGTTGGTGGAGATCTGGTGGATGGGGGAAAGGAAGGTTGAGATATGGGGATTATTGAAATGGAAGAAAGGGGCATGGAGATGAAAGGTATGAAGGAGGGTTGATCAATGATATCTTGCAGAAGTTGTTAGTAAGATGTGGATGAGGAGGGTAGATTAGGAGGGGATGAAGGTGAATCATTAATAAAAGAGTCATCTAGAAGTGTGAAAGATGAAATGTGGGATGATGTGTCAATGTCTGGGTGAGGGTAGTGATGTAAAGGATGGAAGATTTCTTCTTGAGAGGGAATAACAGTTGGAGATGAGATGGAAGTTGGAGATGTGGTTGAGATAATGATTGTGGGGGAAATTTGAATGGTGGATTTGACTGGTGGAGAGGAGATAAGAGTTGGAGGAGGAGAGGCAGCAGGCAAGTCTTCTGCAGGGGCAGAGACTTGAGGGGAAGAGACTGCAAGAGTCCTTGTGCCTGAATTGGTGCTTGCAGAGGGCCTGCTGGGCTTCACTATCTGTCTGTCCCATTTGCCAAAGAGGGCACAGGACAGCCTCTTAGAGGCATTGATGTGCATCCCAGATGAGACTAGCAGTGCAGGGCATCTGTTTTGGAGAAACAGCCCTAGAATCCTTCCATAATTAACAAAATTCTTATTGATCTTCTTCTTAATCAGATCAAAGAAGATCTCTCCCCAGTTTAACTATTTCTTATCCACTAAGGCTCCCATCAAGCACAGCTGATACCTGGAGATGGTATCATGTGCTGAATGCTTGGCCAACAGAACCTTTCCCACAATATCAGCTAAGAACCTGTATTTCACAGCTAAGTTCTTTTTCAGCAGCTTGCTAGGGTTTGCATCAGAATGACCCATTCAAGCAAGTAAATCAGAAAATTCTTCTCCTGACAACTCAGCAGAATCCTCTCCAGAATTCAATCCAAAAATCTCTGTCAGAATAGTAGAAGTCAGAGGGACCTGGGTTTCAGAAATTGAACCAACCACTGTATTTTGGTCCTGGTTGTGGGTAGTATAGACCCACTCCTTGATCTCATCAGCAGCCAATTTGATTCTTGTGGACATGATGGTGACTAGCTTTTGCTCCTTGAACAGTTCTAGAATGTCTTAGAAAATTTGATCACTGGTGCTGAAGGACTCCATGTCTATATCAAATCCTGTATCAAACTTCATTGCGGCTAGAACGACAACTGAGACGGCCATTGTTACCAGCAAAAATCAACAAACAAACGACCAAGTGTAGAGATGTTTGGAGGGAAAGAAACTTTTTGCAGAGAGAACGAAGGCGCAAAGAGAGAATGACGACCGAAAAATGAATTTTATATTATGGTTCGACGCAGAAAAGGAAAGATCGTTGAACTCAGTTCGACGATCGGGGCTTCTAAAGGAATCTGAAAGGTCTTCAATATCGTCAATCTCCGTCCGACGATATTGGAGAGCGTCGAATTCCGTTCGACAATAGTTCAGAAAACAAAATCGTCGAGCGCCGTTTGACGATCGTTGACCTGGAGAGATAGTTGAGCACTATCTGAGAAGCGCTGAACTTAGGTCGACGATTTTGGAAAGCGTCAATCTCCGTTCGACGATCTGGGGGAAAATCGTCGAGCGCAGTTCAGAGACCAGAAATACACTCTAGACACTAGAAAAATCAAGAAGTTTTCCTAGTCTTGGTCAATTTTTAAAGTTTTAAAATCTTGGATATTATTTTAGACTTCCTCCATCTAACATTCCTAACTGATTTAGGAAGAAGGTGTGTTTCTTTTCATCCAAGGGTTTGGTGAAAATATCTCCCCTTTGCAAATCAGTTGGGATATATTGAAGTTCAATTTTGTTCTTCTCAACATTATCCCTTAAAAAGTGATGCCTAATTTCTATGTGTTTTGTCCTACTATGGAGGACTGGATTTTGAGCTATAGAAATAACACTGGTATTATCACAAAAGATTTTAGACTTCTCTAAGTTGTAGCCATAGTCTAGGAGTTGGTTTTGAATCCACAATATTTGTGAATAACAACTAGCTGCAGCCATATATTCAGCTTCAGCAGTTGAAGTTGACATAGATGTTTGTTTCTTGCAAAACCAAGAGATAAGTCTGTCACCAAGAAACTGACAAGTTCCATTGATGCTTTTCCTGTCAATTCTGCATCCAGCATAATTAGCATCAGAAAATCCAGTTAAGTCAAATGCTGAATCTTTTGGATACCAGAGACCTATATTTGGACAACTTTTAACATACATGAGAATCCTTTTTACTAATGTTAGGTGTGACTCTCTAGGGCTCACTTGGAATCTAGCATATATGCATGTAGCAAACATTATGTCAGGTCGAATAGCTATAAGGTACAGTAAGGAGCCAATCATTGCTCTATATGTTGTCTGATCAACAGGTTTCCCATGTTCATCAACATCCAATACAACATTGGTAGGCATAGGTGTTTTCATACAAGATGCTTCATACATACCAAATTTTTTAACCAATTCATTTGCATACTTGGTTTGACAAATAAAGATGCCTTCAGCATGTTGTTTGACTTGCAATCCTAGAAAGAAGGATAGCTCACCCATGCTACTCATTTCAAATTTAGAATGCATTAGGTTGGAGAACCTTCTGCACAAATTTGAATCAGTAGAGCCAAAAATAATATCATCTACATAGATCTGTACTAGTAGGGTATGGGACTTATGGGTTCTAATAAAAAGAGTTTGATGTACTCTAACCTTTATAAATTCATTTTCCAGAAGGAAGCATGCTATGGTCTCATACCATGCTTTAGGAGCTTGCTTGAGACCATATAATGCTTTGTTCAGCTTAAAAATATAATCAGGATGGGTTGGAGAGATAAAATCTGGAGGTTGTCTGACATAGACTTCTTCTTTGATGTCTCCATTGAGAAATGCACTCTTTACATCCATCTGGTATACTTTGAAACCTTTGTGTGCTGCATAAGCTAAGAAGATTCTGATGGCTTCCAATCTTGCAACTGGTGCAAAAGTCTGGTCATAGTCTATGCCTTCTTCTTGAGAGTATCCTTGAGCAACTAGCCTTGCCTTGTTCCTTACAATTACTCCTTGATCATCCAATTTGTTTCTAAACACCCACTTTGTTCCAACAATGGAGTGATCCTTAGGCTTTTGTACTAGTTCCCAAACTTTGTTCCTTTCAAATTGATGCAACTCTTCTTGCATTGCCATGATCTAGTGTGGATCTTGCTCTGCATCTTGAATGGATTGAGGTTCAATTTGAGATAGGAAGCAAGTGTGCAACAGGTTTTGGTTGACCTGATTTCTGGTTTGCACACCAGCTGAGATGTCTCCAATTATTTGGGAAATTGGATGGTCTATTGATGTTACTAAATCAACAGGGGGTTTTGATTGTTCACCAACCTGTATTGTTGTTTCCTCTTGTGGTACAACAACTGGCTCTTCAAGAAGTTTCTATTCATGATGTTGAATGTCTTCTTCATCTTCACTGCTTTCCTCTTTTTAAATAATCTGTAACCTATTCAAATCTTCAGCAAGAGAGTGTACCTACAAAGGTTCTATGGTAGAAGTGTTCTTCTCCTTGAAAGACATGTTAGATTCATCAAAAGATATGTGAACAGATTCTTCAATTTTAAGAGATGATTTATTATATACCCTATAAGCCTTACTGATCATGGAGTATCCCAGAAACACTCCTTCATCAGCTTTATCTTGAAATTTTGCTAAATATATCTTGTCATTATTATGTATATAACAAGTACAACCAAAAATTCTAAAATAATCAACTTTAGGTTTCTTCCCTTTGAGTAATTCATAGGGAGTCTTGCCCTTTAGTTTATGTATTAAACTTCTGTTTAGCACATAATTGGAGGTGTTCACTGCCTCTGCCCAAAAAGATAGAGGAAGATGAGCATCTGACAACAATGTAGTGGCAGATTCAATAAGGGTTCTATTTTTCCTTTCAACTACCTCATTTTGTTGAGGAGTTCTAGGAGCTGAGAAAGTATGCCTGATACCTTCACTTTGATAGAACTCTTGAATAAGAAGAGAATCAAACTCTGTCCCATGATCACTTCTGATCAGGGCAATGTGAGTATTGAACTCAATCTGTATACATTTGAGAAACTCTGTCAAACACTTAAAGTTATTAGACTTCTTCCTCAGAAAGAACACCCATGTGAATCTAGAGAAGTCATCTACAACTACTAAAGTATAAGATTTCCTTCCTAAGCTTTGTACTGTAATGGGTCCAAAAAGATCCATGTGTAACAGATACAAAATCCTAGGTGAATCACTCTTATTAAGTGACTTGAAACTGTTTTTAGTTTGCTTACCTAATTGACAAGCCCTGCAGAGTCCTTCCTTCTTGTAGGGTCCAAAAGGTAGTCCTCTAATAAGGTTGTCCTTGGATAGCCTAGCAATGGTTTTAAGGTTTAAATGTCCTAGTCTCTTAAGCCATAGAACATTAGGTCTACTAACAGAATTAAACAGGCAAATATCTACTTCTGTTGAAAGAAATCTACTAAATAGATGTTACCTTTCTTTTTACCTGTCAACACAGTTGTGTTGTCCTCTGACTTGATCTTGCATAAGGCTTTGCTGAAAGTCACCTGGTAGCCTTCATCACATAGCTGACTAATACTTATCAAATTGTGCTTCAGTCCTTCCACATAGGCTACCTTCTTGAATGTCAGTGTCCCAATCTGGACTGCACCATATCCTTTAGTTTGTCCAAAGTTTGAATCACCAAATATGACTTTGGGTCTAAGATTGACTTTAAAGGACGTGAGGTTGTCCTTATTTACTGTCATGTGCTTTGAGCACCCACTATCCAGATACCATTGTTGGTTTGATGTTGGATAGGTCTTCACCTGCACATAAAATAATTCACTTATTTTTGACCCAGTTTACCTTGGGCCTAGGTTGATAACCTTTAAATTCAGAAATAAAAGACATCCCAGGTTGACTCTTATAACCTTCAGGATGATATCTCCTTGTAGGTATTATCCATTCAGTATAAGGGTTAAAGCTTTGGGATGAAGGACCCATAGAATTGGATTTTGATTTACCCTTGAAAGAATTTCCAAAGCTCTGATCTCTGTTCGACAATCGTTGATCAGCGTTCGACGATCTTGGGTCAGATCGTCGAGCTCCGTTCGACGGTCGACTGTGGCAGAGTTCAGGAATTAGGGATCATCGACCTGAGTTTGACGATTTTGCCTGAGATCGTCGATCTGCGTTCGACGATCGTCGAGCTCCATTCGACGATTTCTGCTGGAACTTGGTTTTCTTAGGTTGATCAGAATTTTTCCTAGCTACCTCTACAACTCCCTTCCCTTTATCAGAAATAAACTTAATTGGGGTTGTTAGAACTATAGGTTGGCTGGATGAAGCACCCAAGCCCAAGTGTACTATTGAATCTGGAGTTCACTGTGCTTGTGATGTCCATCAGCTTGATACTTCTCCCATTAAGGGATTCTTCAAGCTTCTTTGCCTCTGATAGCTCACCTTTCAGTGAAGCTATCTGCTCCCTACAGCACTCCAACTCCTCAGAGAGTTTGAGGTTTTCTGACTTTAAGATACTATGTTCAGATAATTGATTTCTGAGAGAAATAATTTCATTCTCGGATTTTAGTAAGTCTAAACATAATGCTTTAAACTCAGACTTAAAGTCCTCAGAATCGAAATCAAAAGAACTAATTACCTGGTCCTCTTCAAGTTGAGTCTCTGAGTCTGACTCTTCTGCATCTGAATTGTGTTGAGAGGCATTGATTGCCATCATGCAGAACTCCTTCTCTTTAGCATCATCTTCATCATCACTGGAGCTGGATGAAGCTTCTGATTCTTCTTCAGTTTCACTCCAGGATTCAGTAACAAATCCCTTCCTTGTGTGTTTGTTCTTGCTTGAGGAGGGTTTGCCATTGCCATTTTTCTTGAAGTCTTTGTCCCTTCTTCTTTCTTTCTTGTCCCTATTGTCCTTGTTTTTGTTTTCTGGACAGTCAGACACAATATGACTTGGTTTCCTGCAAACAAAGCAAACAATTTCTTTATTATTTGACTTATCATACCTTGGCTTATCATGCTCTTTGTATGATCTCTTTCTGAAGTCCTTTCTGGCCATCTTGTAAAATCTTTTGGCTAATAGGATAAGCAGCTCATCATTTCCTGTGACCTTGTCTTCAGGATGATCTTCAGTGGCTTTGAAAGCTATTGTCTTTTCCTTTCTTGTGGCTGGTGAGGCAGCCTTCTGCTCTTCTTCTCTGTTCTTAATGAGCAACTCATAATACTTGAGCTTGCCCAAGAGAGCTTCTGTTGTAATCTCATTCAGACTTCTGGCATCCTTGATTGGCCAGATCCTTGAGTCCCAAGTGCTTGGGAAGCACATTAGGATTTTATCATTAAGTTCAGTCAGTGAGATCTCTTTATCCAAAGTCTTGAGTTCATTGACTATCAGACTGAGTCTATTATACATATCTCCAACTGACTCAGCTTCTCCCTTCTTGAAGTTCTCATATTTGGATATGAGGTGGGATCTCCTATCCTTTCTTTCATCAGATGATCCTGAGACTATTTCAGAGAGCTTAACCCAGATTTCCTTTGCTGAATTACATTCAACCACCTTTTGGAAAATATCATCAGACATAGTCTGGGCTAAGATATTCATAGCCTTTGCATCTGCTGCTTTCCACTTCTTGATATCAGCATCTGTTCCTGATGGAGGTGGAACAGCATTTGTGCTTGTGTTCTCCAGAGGTCTTGGACTGACTATCAAAACAGAATTAAAAATGTCCTCATCAATAGAATTCATGTATAGTCTAATCCTTGCTTTCCAAAGTGCAAACTTAGACAAATTGCACACTGGAGGTCTGGTGCTAGCATAATCTTTGTTTTGGGCCATGTTTTGTGAAGAAATAATTCTAATAATAAAATCTACAACAAGCAGATCTAACTAGGAATCTTTGGGTTCAGGTGTTAGCCTATGCAACCACCAAGGTGTGGTATGTTTAACCAACCTGGAAGATGTGGTATTTTTAACCAACCTCGCTCTGATACCAATTGAAAGTGCGAGTTAGATCTGATATACTCTAGAGGGGGGGGGGGAATAGAGTATGATGCTTAAAAACTTTTTACAACAGTTGTTATAATCTGAGTGAACAGGGAAGCAAATAGAAAAACTAATCACAGAAACTATCTAATCACAGAAACTATCTAATCACAAAACAATCACAGTCAGAAACAAAAATAAAGACAAGCAACCAGAAGACACAAGGAGCTATAGTGGTTCCCCTAAACTTGGGTACATCCACTCTTCTACCACCCTAGGTAGCAATCCACTTCAACATGAGTTGATCAGGTGTCCTGGGCACCAATGAGCTTTTGATAAGGTACTCAAAAACCAAACCAGATTTTTTGATCAGGTGTCTTGCCACCAATGAGCTTTTGATAAGATGCTCAAAAACCACACACAAACTTTTGAAGGGAGTTTGAAAAACCCTTTACAAAGGTGGGGATGAGAGAGTGATGGAAGTCTTCTCTTTCTCAAAGCAGCTGAGAAGACTATGTGGATTCAGTGATGTTGTCAAAGCTCCCCCTGAGTTCTTGAGATATTCAGGAAATGAAGATTTGTTGTAGGGTGATATGCCTTCAGAAAATTGATCTCCAGCAATTGATGATTTCAGCAATAGCTGAAATATGAGGTGTCTGGAGTCTTGAATGTTGATGGCCTTGAACACTTGAATCAAAAGAGATCTGAAGATTTCAGATTTGTTGATCTCCTTTTGGTGATGGTGTTCTGTGTGAACTCTTTTAGACAGAGAATCTTTACAGCTCTCTTTCTTTTCTCTTGAGTGATTGTTGTTGAGAAAGATGTTGTTCCAGAGAAGAGTTGTTGCAGAGAATATTTTTTTTCTTGTGCACTCTCTTCTTCTTCTTGTCAGGAATTCAAAAATCTTATCTTTTATTCCTTTTCTCTGAATAGAAATGATCCTCTATCCAGAAGAGCCATTAGCCTGTCATTAATTGCAATTGTCTTCTTGGGAAAGTCCAATAAAATATTCCTTGATAATTCCTTGAAACTTGCTCCAGAATAAATGAAAACGCCTATAAAATCTTCTGAATTAATTGCTGAGAATAACTCCTTAACTGTCTGAATTTTGAATCTTAAAAATCATTTAACTCTTCAGAAAAACGTCAAACTGAGCTCCACTATTGTCGAACTAAGCTCAGCGATTTGGACTTAGACAGTAATAGAGATCGTCGATCTGAGCTCAACTATCGTCGAACTGAGCTCAGAGATAGAGAATCAATACTGGAGTCAAGATCGTCGAACTGAGCTTGAAGATCGTCGAATGGAGTTCGACGATTTGTTGAAGTTGAGCTCAGCGATCGTCGAATGGAGTTCGACGATCCGTCGAAGTGAGCTCGGCGATCATCGATTGGAGTTCGACGATTCGTCGTACTGAGCTCGACGAAATGACTTAGTCTCCAAACTGAAAAACCTTGGTCTTGAGGGCAGCTTCGAAACCTAACTACTAACCCTTAGACTCAATTCTAATTGACCTTTAGATCTATACAAAGAGGTCAAAACAGGTTTCCTAAAGACATAGTGATCCTGACCCAAATTAGTAATAGGGTGTTCCAACACATACGACCAAATAGATCCATATGCAAGAGGTAGAGACACCTCACTGAATCCTTGTTTTCAAGGCTATGAAAGGTGGATTTGGTCTGCTTGCCTTTTTGACAAGCTGAGCATATCCTATCCTTTATACACTTAACTTGAGGACCATTCCTCACTAACTCTTTGCTAAAGAGTTGGCCAATAGTCTTATAGTTAAGATGAGCTAGCCTCGTGTGCCATTTAACACAATGTGAGACTCTCTCATTAGCTATAAGACAAATAGGAGAAACATTGTTCTCACACACAAAGTCAAGACAATAAACATTTCTCTTCCTATATCCTGTCAAAATGATCTTTTGATCATTTGACCTTTTGATATGACAACCATTCTTGACAAATGAGATATCATATCATAAATCACTCAGTTGACTTATGCTAATGAGGTTATGTTTCAAACCCTTCACATAGGCCACTTGAGTGATAGTAATCTGGTTACTAGAAATGTTACCAAAGCCTTTGATGATTCCTTTCTCTTAACCACCAAAGGTAACTTTAGGGCTATCCTTGATAGGTGTGTAGTCCTTCAGCAACCCCCTTGTTCCAGTCATGTGCCTGGAACATCCACTGTCCAAGTAACATATTGGGGCATGGCCACTTGGACTCACCTGCAATAAAGACCAGTTAACCTTAGAACCCAAATGAGTTTTGGGTCCTTGGTTCAAGTTAGCATGAAATCTAACAAATCTGCCTATAGGTCTTCTCACAGGCAGACTGTTATTCTCCTTGACAATAGAATTGTGCCAACAATCTATGGCAAAGTGGCCTACCTTGCCACAACACCAACACTTAAACCTGTTGTACCTTTGTTTAGGTACATCCCTAGCTGAATTATTTACAACAGGCTTCTTGTTTTGTGCTGGGGCTTTGCCTTTAGATTTGGACCTAGCAGTCCAGGTAGGTTTTTTAAACCCTAATGCAGCCTTACCCTTTTGAGGTACAAACTCATCTATCAAGGGTAAAATAGATTTAGGTTTAGAAAAGCTAGCCACAATCTCTTTCTCTTTCTGAAGTCTAACCTCCAGATTTCTAATCTGATCATTCTTGAATGTGATTGTGCCCATTTGAATAATAGTTATGTTTTTTAATCTGGCAATCTCATTCAGTTTTTGATCTAACAACTTCTTTGAATCTACTGCAGCCAACTTAAGACTAGCAATCTCCTTTGCCTGAGTTTTGGCCAAGGTTTTGCTTTTCTTCAAGGCCTACAACAAGTCTCTATATTCATCAATTAACTGATGAATCTCCTTCAGATTTAGACCCACCCACATCACTTAATGCAGATGTATCTGACTCTAACTCAGTACTATAAATTGAACTAGAAGAATAACTTTGTACCTTACTTGGTCCAGGCTGATCCTGGATCTTCTCTCCTTCAGATATTGCCATCAGTCCCTTGCACTGATGGTCTTCATGCTCATAAATTGAGTTCATTAGCTGCATGAACTCATCTTCTTCGTCTTCAGCAAATAATCCAATATAGGCTTCAGCTTCTGATTCTGTTTCTGAAGATGACTGGTCTGTCAGACTCTTATCTTTCTTAGCAACAAAGGACTTTTCCCTTTTGCTCTTAAACTGAGTCTTCTTTTTGTCAGCTGACTCCTTCCTCTTTTCAGGACAGTCAGCCACTACATGTCCCTGTCTATTGCAGCAATAACACAAAATCTTTGAAGATGTAGCTTTTCTTGGCTTGGACCTGCTTCTGTCATTCCTGGATGACTTTCTCTTCTAATAGTAGTCATCTTTTGGCTGAGAAGTGGAAGGCTTAGACCTCCACTGCTTCTTCTTTAAAAATCTTTGAAAGTGCCAAGTAAAAGCAGCAAAGTTTTCATCACTTTCACTGCTATCAGAACTCTTGCTATCTGAATTATCTGTGACAGCCTCAGCAATTATTTTTGGTGGAGATGGAGACTTGCTTCTATACTTCTTAGTGGCTTCAGTCTTGAAGGCCACAGACTTTTCCTTGTGCTCCACTCTAGTGTTCTTCTCCTCCTCCTTTCTAACTATTAACTACATCTCATAAGATAGCATTTTACCAAATAAAGTTGGAGGAGGTATATCAGCAAGTTTGGCCACCTCCCTAATGGCACAAATCTTGGTGTCCCAGTCCTTAGTCAGGGATCTTAAGAACTTGTCATTCAGCTCATAGTTGCTAAAGTCTCTTCCATAGGACATCAACTCATTAACAATCCTATAGAACTTCTTGTAACATTCTGTAATGCTACCAGACTTTCCTTGTCTGAAGCTTTCATATTACTGATTTAACATTGACTTCCTATCTTGTCTTACTTCCTCTAATCCCTCCATATAGACTATTAATGTGTCCCACATTTCTTTAGAGGTTTTACAATGAATTAAGTTCTGAAATGTTGAATCATCAATGGTACTGACAATTATATTCTGGGCTCTCTTGTCCATAGTGGCCAGGATGATTTCATCTTTAGTCATTTCAGAAAAGTCCTTGGGAGTTTTCTGATTTGCATCCAGAATGGATATCTTTATTGGCACATATGGACCTTCTTTGACTGTAATATATATCCTTGGTTCAGAAGCTTCCATAAAGAGTCTGACCCTCTCTTTCTATATGCCAAATATCTCTTTTCTACATATTGGCAATTTCATTGACCCCAACTCTTTGTGATTCTCACTAGAACCCATTTTCTTGATTCTTTCTTGATTCTTAAATCTGCCTTAAGGATCTCACTCTGACTGTTAAGTCCTTTCTTGAGTAACCTCCCTCTGATACCACTTGAAAGAAATAGTGCCTAACCACCTAGAGGGGGGGGGGGGTGAATAGGTGTAATTTTTTCTTTTGCTTTAAAGGCAGACAATATGTTCTGAAATTTAAACATCAATTGCAAATTCTACAGCTATCAGCACAACAATCACAAAAATAAACATTCACAGAGTTCACACAGATTTTATAGTGGTTCCCCAAGGTCTGGGTACATCCACTTTCCCCCTTTGCTTATCTAGTAGTTTACTAGATTCGGCCTAACTTCTGCACTTCTCCTCAGATCCTCAGATCTTACAGCTCAGAACCCCAAATAGGTTCCTACAACTCAGAGTGTCCCCACTCCTACAACTCAGGAAAGCTGCCCTACCTCAGCCTTCACTAAGGCCTACACTCAGAGAACACAGTCTCCTACAACTCAGGCACAAAGCCCTACCACTCAGTCTTCAACAAGACCTACACTCAGAGAATAGATTATCCTACACTCAGGCTCAAAAGCCCTACCTCAGCCTTTATAAGTTTAGGCTTATAACTCAAATCCTTTAGGATCCTACAGAAAAATAATAAAGAGTTTTTATGTTACCACTCTGTTTGAGAGAATGAAGAGGGCAACCTTCATGATCAGTTCTTAATAGAACTGATTTGTGAGATCAACTTTGTCTTTGCTTTCTTCAATGCTTATTGAGTCTGAACTCAGTAAAAGTTGATCTTCTTGAAGTAGTCCGGCTGGCAACTCCCTTATTAAGATGAAGAATTAAATCTGGATCCTTCTTTGCAGTCTGGTTCAGAACCTGCTTCTTAAGAGATTTTATTAAACAAGTCTCTTTCTTGACTTCAATTACTGGAGTTCTCTCTCTTCAAGTAAATCTGAAGTTTCTTCAAAATACTGATTTACAGTTTTCTCTGGATCTGTATTGATCTTCTTAGTCGTCTGAAAATCTGTCTTTTTCTATTGAAGGAGAAAGCCTTTATATAGTCTTCCTCCATGGTAATCGGCTGATCCGGTTTCTAAGAACCTTCTGACAGCTTTGACAAATGCAGTTGACCGGTTGAAATGGCAGTTGTCAAGTCATCCAGTCACATCCTGAAATCACTGTCTCTGTCTGAAAGTGTCGAGACTGATCTTCATTATGTGTCGACACAAATAGACTAAGTGTCGACACAAGTGGACTATGTGTCGACACTAGCCTTGGTGGTGTCGACACAACTCCTTGTGTTGTTGTAACAGCTTCTCGACACTGCTTCTTTTGAATGTGTCGACACTGATTCTGTCAGTCGACACAATCCTTCTATTGAATGTGTTGACACTGATTCTGTGTGTCGACACAAATACTTCTTCTTTAACACTTAGTTGAATTTTGTTGTGTGTCGACACATATCCTTTGTGTCGACACAACTTCTTTTGTTGTTGATACTTGCTGAGTGTTGACACATCTCCTTTGTGTCGACACAAGTACTTCTTTTACTTTAACTTTGTTGAAGCTTGCTGAGTGTCGACACAGCCTCATAGTATCGACACATTTGATGTCGACAAGCTTCTTTGGGTGTCGACACTGCCTCTAATTGTCGACACAATTTATGTCGACAATTCTTCACAGTGTGTCGACACATTTCTTCTGGTGTCGACTCTGCCTTTCCTGGTGTCGACACAAATACTCCAAGTGTCGACACAGCTTTTCTCCAATGTCGACGCAAGCCTTCATAAGTGTCGACACTGCTTCTCTAGGTGTCGACACATGGACTTAGAAACTTTTCTGCATTTCCTGCAATTACTTAACCTGCACATATAAACTCAAAGCACATCAAATACACCTTGATGTATATCATTGAGTAGGGTGAGGCTTCTTCAAATATGGTGCACATTTTCCAATATACCCAATAGGGAAGGTCGCAGGCAAATCCAGCCTATAAACTGACACTCCGATGCGCTCAAGAATCTGGAAGGATCCCACATATCGGGGGTCTAACTTGTGGTTCCTTCCAAACCTTTTAACGCCAGACATCGGGGAAACTTTCAGAAAAACCGTGTCTCCAACAGCAAACTCCAGATCGACCCTTCGTAGATTAGCATACTTCTCATAGCGCTCTTGAGCTACACGAAGCTTTTCCAAAATATGAGTCACATCACAATTCATCTATTCAAGGGCTTCCGGACCTAACAACGGTCTCTCACCAACTTCAGCCCAAAATAATGGAGTCCTACAACGCCTCCCATACAAGGCCTTAAACGGAGCCATATGCAGACTCTCTTGATAACTATTTTTGTAAGCAAACTCCATGAGTCTGAGAAGCTCATCCCAAGAATCACCATGATCCAAAATATAACACCTGATCATATCCACTACGATCTGATTTACCCTTTCCGTCTGACCATTAGTCTGTGGATGATAGGCGGTGGAATACCTTAAATCAGTACCCAACCCCTCCTATAAACTCATCCAAAAGCGAGACGTAAATCTAGAGTCTCGATCTGATATGATACTAACAGGCACACCATGTAACCTGATGACCTCTTCAAGATATAACTCAGCTATCTTCTTCATCGAGTACCCAATCTTAAATGGAACAAAGTGAACACACTTTGTCAATCTGTCGACTATCACCCAAATAGAGTCGTTCCCATAGGGAGATTTTGGCAGACCGGTGAAAAAATCCATTGAAATACTCTCCCATTTCTAACTTGGAATATCAAGCGGTGTCAATTTACTACCAGGCCTTCTGTGATCAGCTTTAACACGATGACAAGTATAACATTCCGATACAAACCTTGCGATGTCATTCTTCATCCCTGACCACCAAACAATTTGCTTTAGATATTTATACATCTTAATGGAACCAGGGTGGTAGGCTACACTGGAACCATGAGCTTCAGCACAGATCTTAGGTCGAATATCGCCAAAGGCGGGGACACAAAATCTACCCCGATACTTTAAGGTGTCCAACTCATCCACAGAGAATTCAGGTAGCTCTCCCTTCACAGTTCTATTCCGGAGGTGCAACAAATCAGGATCATCCTTCTGATGTGCTCGAGTAAGGGAAATCCAAGAGGGTCTTTCTGCTTCTAGACTAGCAGGCACAGTACTACTCCCAACCTCAATATCCATCAATAAAAATTCTTCTACCAAGGACTGCACCGATAGATTAAATATATTAGCGGTCTTTCTACTCAAGGCATCGGCTACTACATTAGCCTTTCCTGGATGATAAAGAATTTTCACTTCATAATCCGCCACATATTCTAACCACTGACGTTGGCGCAGATTTAGTTCTTTCTGAGTGAAGACGTACTTCAAACTCTTATGATCCGTATAGATCTTGCACAACGCGCCATATAATAAGTGTCTCCAAAGTTTCAGCACATAAATTATGGCAGCAAACTATAAATCATGCGTAGGATAGTTTCTCTCATGGATCTTTAGTTGTCTCGATCCATACGCGATCACCTTACCATCTTGCATTAAAACACAACCAAGTCTGACGTGTGATGCATCAACATACACAGCATACTCAACTCCTTCAGTAGGTAATGTTAAAATCAGAGCAGTACATAATCTCTTCTTCAGATCTTGGAAAGCATCTTCACACTTATCACTCCAAATGAAAGCAATATTCTTCTGAGTAAGTCTAGTTAGAGGAGCAGACAACACCGAAAATCCTTCCACGAATCTTCTATAATAGCCGGCTAGGCCTAAGAAATTCCTAATCTCGTTAGGTGTAGAAGGTATCTCCCATTCCATTACAACAAAAATCTTGGTCGGGTCTACAGATATACCGTCCTTGCTTACAACATGACCCAGAAGGGACACCTGAGGTAGCCAGAACTCACACTTGCTCAAATTCGCATATAACTTATGCTCCCTCAGGGTCGACAAAACCAGACGCAAATGCTGAGTATGCTCCTCAACATTGCGGGAATACACCAAGACATCATCTATGAACACAATAACAAATCGGTCCAAGAAATCTTTAAACACCCGATTCATCAAATCCATGAAAGCAGAGGGTGCATTGGTTAAACCAAAAGACATCACCAAAAACTCATAATGTCCATGCCGAGAACGATAAGTGGTTCGGGGAATATCTGCCTCTCCAATCCTCAACTGGTGGTAGCCTGAGCGAAGATAGATCTTTGAAAATACCGAGCTACCACGCAATTGGTCGAACAAATCATCAATCCTTGGCAGGGGATATCTATTCTTAATTGTTATCTTGTTCAGTTCCCTATAATCAATGCAAAGTCTCATCGATCCATCTTTATTCTTGACGAACAAAACAGTAGCACCCCATGGAGAAGTACTGGGTCTAATAAAACCACATTTCAGCAACTCATCGAGCTGAGTACGCAACTCGTTCAACTCACGCATAGCCATACGATACGGTGCTTTAACAATAGGACGAGTACCTGGTTCGAGGTCTATCACAAACTCTATCTCCCTTTCAGGAGAAAGTCCTGGAAGACTATCAGGAAAAACATCTGGAAACTCTTGCACCACAGAGACATCCTAAAGACGTGGCGTAACAAAAGCTGTCTCCAGAGCAGAAATAGAAATCAAAAATGCCTCGCAACCAGACTCTATAGCACGACAAGCACGTACCGCAGAAATGACAGGAGAAACTCTGTCCTGAAATCCATAGATGCTCATAGGTTGTCCGTCGTCCATTCTGAAATCCAATCGCTTAGCCTTATAATGGATGACCGCATCATACTTGGACAGCCAGTCCATGCCCAGAATCACGTCAAAATTAGATAGTTCCAAAATCATCAGATTCGCAAAGGCCAAAAAATTGCCAAGATAAATAGGGCATCTCAGAACTCCTTGGTGAGATATCACAGAATCACCGTAAGGGAGCTTGACATTAAAGGAGCCTCCCAAATGGTCCACACTCAGGCGATGTTTATCAACAAATCTCCGGGCCACAAAGGAATGGGTGGCACCCGAATCAAAAAGAACGCGAGCCCACCTATTCCTCACCTTAAACTCCCCTGATATCACTTACGTAGAGGTTTGGGCTTCCTTGCTGGTCATAACGTTTAGCTTTCCCTTTCCTTTATCCAGGTTTGGTGGCGGCGGTAGAGCTCGAAGTGGGGCAGGCTGTAGTGGGGACTGAGCCGGGGGAACGAAGACTTCTGGTGTCCCTTCTGCCCACACTGGAAGCAAACACTTTCTTTCATCCAGCAACGAGTCACGTCATGACCCTTCCTTGCACAGAACGAGCACACAAGCTCTCCCTTAGGTGCAGCTTGGATGGCATGCACCTGCTGCTGCTTCAGGGTGGCAGTCCTCTTGAAGCACCTTTCATAGGGGTGGCCAGGACGACCACAGAAGCTACACACTTCCTTACTTTTCTTCTTCGAAGAAGGGCCAGATGCCCTGGAGCAACCATCCTCAACACCCTTCCTTTTCTCTTTCCTTGCTGCAATACCGCGGTTCTTGGCGTCCTCAATCGCCTCCACTTTTAAAGGGGCTTCCACTGCTTTAGCATAACTTTCAGCCCGGTAAGCGCATGCCAACTGTTGGACATCGCTTCTTAGTCCTCAAAGGAAACGCTTCACTCTATCGTCCTCTGAAGCTACCAAATCGGGGGCAAATCTGCTCAACTTGCTAAACTCAATCTCGTACTCGCTCACAGTGATCTGTCTTTGCTTCAGATGTAGGAAGTTATTCATCAGGCGGTCTTGCTCGACCGAGGGTAGAAACTTCTTCAGCAGCATCTTCTTAAAAGATTCCCAAATACAACCTTCCTTGAGGCTCTCTCTTTCTTGAATCCACCAACTCTTTGCCAGACCTTTCAACTGATAAGCTGCAATCATCACCTTCTGGGCTTCTAGAATTCCGGAATATGAAAACATCTCCTCGATGGAGATGATCCAATCATCTATAATCATATAGTCAGCACTCCCGTCAAAGGTAGGAGGTCCCAACCGCTGGAAGTGCGATATGAAATTCATTTCTGGTGGTATTTCCATCGGGGGCATCAGAGGAGTAGGGGTATCGGGCACGGCTTGGCCCGAGGCGGGCTCTTGCGCTGAAGGTTGCTGCGTGGGAGCGGCAGACAACAAAGACTCAATTTGCGATTGCATCGCAACCAATTGTCTTGATAGAGCCTCATTACTCTGACGTAGACTCTCGATAATCGCGTCACTTTGCGCACCTGATGACTCACCGTCTGACTGGGGAGTCGACCTCGTCGTAGGACGCTTTAGCGGCATTTCTAAAAAGCAACAAACAACCTATCAAAATCCTAGCTTACAACAAAGCCACACGACTAGTTCAGACCATACATAAAAGACACTTGCTTATGCTGCAACTTGCTCTGGGATTTTATAACGATGCTATGTCCTACTTAGGATGATGTTCTCTCATCCTATTGACTCTTATTCATATGACATAAATGCATGTATTCTTTATCCTTTTTCTGATTTAAAACCATGTGTGTCCATATATCATCCCGCAAATCTTAAGCTTGGTACGTTGTGCTTATGCAATGTTATGTTATGCATGATTGTGCTATGCATTCTAAAAAGGCCCTAATGCATGTTATGAGCGGCGTACGCATGAAAATGTTATGCATCCCATACTATATTACATTCTCATGCAACGAAAAAGAAACGTGCTAGTCGCATTCATGTGGTGAGTTTATGCATCCCATACTACATAACCCTCACATGTTTCCCTATGGTGGATCCATATACAGACACATATTATGCATCCCATACTACATAATATGCCCCGTATACTTCATGTTATGCTATGAGTGTAGTGTTCATGCTTCATCTAAGACGTGCTGATGACATATTAGTGTGTGTATGATATGATGCTAAACACCTAATACCTATAAGGAAAGGTTGCCCGACAAATTGTCAAGTAACCTCCCTCTGATACCAACTGTGACAACCCGCATTTTTCACCGCAAATAAAGCTTATCAGAGTGAGGGAAAATGCGCGTCATGATTCCATGTCAGCAGGGGATAACTGCGGACGCTCAGGCAGATACTAAACTAACCATGAAGAAAGTTTCCTTTTTTAAAGTTATTTTAAGGAAAATCGATTAAGTGCAGAAGTTAGCTGTATCCCTCTGCTTAGTGGCTCATCTAGTCCACGAATCAAAATATATTATACGCTGCGGAAAACAAATACTTGATTAGATTAACTCAAACATCATACATGAGTAAAAACGTCCCTAAAGGACAACTCATGCCATGCAAGACTCTAAATTTATTATAGTAGGAAAGATAGCTTTTACGGTCGCTAGAAATAACATGTTAGAGTTTCAAAATTATGCGATGCATGAAGTAATAGTAGTAGATTTTATAGTTGAAAATACCTAACATGAATTCCAAACATAAATCCTCCCAGAGAACTAGTAATCCATATTCACATTTAAATAAATGAGCAACTATCAAGTATCAACAACTAACAATTCAGTGGGCGCCAACAAGCTGACACGAATCCACGAACAAAAGTATGTATGAACTAGTAAAACTAAACAAACAACAAACTACCTCGCTGAGACGAGGCAACAATCACAGCCAACACTGCCGCTCAGAAAACTCCAAAACCAGCACTGCTAACTGCTACAGCTCTGAACCTGAGGCATTCCAAAAGACAAAACACCTCAGTAAGAAGGTACAAATGGCAGCAGGAAAGGTAGTAAGCCAAAATAAATAAAGGTCAACATGAGTACCAACCCAAGACCAAAAGCACTGAAGTAAAGTACAAAAGAAAATAGGGCATCAACAGGAAAAGAACTCCTACGTGATTTATCACGTTCCACAAGGGTACACCAGACGCACAAGGCTATAAGGTGACTATGTGAATAATTCACAAGAAAGAAAATACAAAACCTTTATTAGGCACCCGTGGTCGACTCTACCCAAAAACACGGGCGAAGTGGTCACTCTTGGACACACCACCCAAAAACACAGGCGAGGTGGTCACTCTTGGACACACCACCCAAAAACAAAATGGATATATAATCCGTCTAACTGCAAGGGAGTCTCGTACTCTCCACATACACCGTAGACATCCAAAAACCAGGTAGACTTACACAGGGCACTAATGAAGGTAACACACACTGTGGAGGTGGAATCGTCCACTAACTCCCGCATTCAAGAAACCCAATTAAACCATAACACAAATATCTCAGGATTTGGCTCGACAGATTCTACTTGACATTACTAGATTCGAGACGCGGTTGATCAACCCTTACGGACGATTTACAATCTTAGATAAACTCTAATACGTTCGATAACGATAAATAAGCCAATTAACGCCAACACTAAAAACATTCTATCAAACCAATATGAAGTTACCAGATTCAGTTAGAGAAACAAGATTTAGAAATTTTCAAGTGATCGAAAAATTAGACATAGCTATAACTTGGAAAGAAGATCAAGGAACAAAACTCATTCGTTACCATCAAATCGGACAAGGAGAAATGAGGGGAAACCACCACTTGCCTTGGTTTAACCGGAAAAGTCCACCGAATCACTCCACGTCGTAGATCGGGGTAAAAGGATGCGTGAGGAGTTGAAATCTGAACAAAAACGGCTGAAAAGGAGGTTAGGGCCGAAAAACCCTAACGAGAAATCTCAAGAAATGGGGAAGATATTACCACGATGGCGTAGCTCTCGGCGAGAGCTTTCCGGATTTATGTTCGGATGAAGATTTCGAGCACCGGAGCACCGGAAGATTCACGACAAGGAAACTCTTTCTCGCTCGCTGTTCTGGTTTGAGAGGAAAAATATCAGAGAAGATGATGTTCGGTTCTAAACCTAAGTTTAAGAATATATATATAATGTTTATAAAAAGTTTTGTCAAAAAAAACGGGTTATTTCGAGCAGTTTCGCGGGAACCCAAAATAGAGGTCTAGGATGACTCCAAATCAAAAGGGGCTCAACATGAATGTTGTAGATCTAGTTGAGACGAACAAATTTTATGTTGACCTTTTTTTCGTATGACACTATTTTAACCCTCAAAACGCTGCCCGAACTCAGACTGCACAGACTACTCGAGTAGAAATTTGATTACTCGTGATGTAGGGGTTTACTTGTGTTGGAGAGGCTTACTCGAGATGGAGACTCGAGTTGGAGGCTTGGGGAAGTCTAGATAGTCATAGGGACTCGAGATAAAAGGCATATAACTCGAGTAGATCAGGTTTACTCGAGATAGAAGGCATGGAACTCGAGTGGATCAATCGAACGGGCTATCTATGAGCATGTTCGGGAAAATAAAACATAAAGGTCTAAGATTGCTCCAGATCGAAAAGTACCCAACATGAAAGTTGTAGATCTCGTTGAGACGAATAAATTTCATGTTGACCATTTTTCCATACGATGCCGTTTGACCCTCAAAACGACATCCAAACGTAAACACAATTGACCTACTCATGTTGCAGAATTGACCTACTCGAGTTGCAGAATGACCTACTCGAGTAGTAGAATGACCTACACGAGTAGCAGAATTGACCTACTCGAGTTGCAGAATTGACCTACTCGAGTTGCAGAATGACCTACTCGAGTAGAAGAATTGACCTACTCGAGTTGCAGAATTGACCTACTCGAGTTGCAGAATGACCTACTAGAGTAGCAGAATTGACCTACTCGAGTTGCTGAATGACCTACTCGAGTAGTAGAATGACCTACACGAGTAGTAGAATTGACCTACTCGAGTTGCAGAATGACCTACTCGAGTAGCAGAATTGACCTACTCGAGTTGCAGAATGACCTACTCGAGTAGTAGAAAGACCTATACGAGTCATATAGAAATCACTCGAGTATAATTGCAGGAAAAACAATTCTTTTGCAAATATACCCTTTTTGATCAAACTATATGAATGAATAGTAAAAGACATTTTTGAATAGTACTATAATATTAAAATAATCATATTTATATTTTTTGAATAAGAAAACACAAGTTCAAAACGGAGGCCCAAACGCGCGCCGAATTGAACGAAACTCGCACCGTAGACGAACACTGACGCTACAAACACAACGAAAAAGTAAAAAACCAAAATCCGACGAGCCATTCCCGAGATATTAATCTTCAAAGTATACGACGAACATAAACAATCCAAAACTTCAATCGCGCGCCGAGACTCGAAAAATGCTTGGATTGCGACGAAACTTGACGAGCAAGTCCAAAATTACTCAACTTAAATTCCAACTGCAAAATTTCCAATTACAACAAGAATTCAGCCGTCTCGACCGCACAGACACGAAAATGCCTTAACGACATTGCGCCGTCAACTCGATGCTAAAAGTAACGCCACGACGTCATGAATATGACGCTGCTCAATCGAATAAAATCATCACAAAAATCAGGGGCGTTACATCTGGCCTCCTTGATTGACCAAATCCTAGAATCCCATGAGCTAGGGAAGCACATAAGGATTTTGTCATTTGTCTCAGTCAGTGAGATATTCTTGTCCAGATTCTTCAGCGCATTGATGATTAAGCTGAGTCTGTTGTACATGTCAGCCACTGTCTCAGATTCATCTTTCTTGAAATTTTCATATTGAGAGATTAGATGAGATCTTCTGTCCTTTCTCTCATCAGCTGATCCTGCAACTATTTGGTTGAGAGAATCCCAAATGTCCTTTGCTGATATGCATTCAGCTACTTTTTGAAAGATGTCATCATACATAGTCTGAGCTAGGATGTTCATGGCTTTAGCATTAACCATCTTCAACTTCTTATGAGCATCTATCCACTCAGGTGGTAGAACTTCTAAAGTACTTGTTGATGTAAAGGTAGAAGAAGTAGGGGGACCTATCAAGATAGAATTGTATATATCGTCATCAATAGAGTTCATATATAATTAAATTCTTGCCTTCTAGATTGCAAACTTATTTAGATTGTAGACTAGAGGTCTGATGCTTGAATATTCTTTATTTTGTGCCATGATCTAAGAAAGATACTAGAGAAAATAAGATATATCAAAGATCTTTTGGTTCAGGTGTTAGCCTGTGAAACCAAACAACCTTACCCTTTGATACCAATTGAAAGTGATATCAGATATCCTTAGATGTCGTGAGGGATAGATCTACTTATCTCTAGACGGGGGGGGGGGGGAGGGTGAATAGAGTATTTTAAAACTTTAATTAATTTTTACAGCAGATTAAAATATGTGATGAGTATAAGTATAAAGAGAGAAGAAAACAAAAACTATCACAGCACAAAGAAAATAAACAATAGAGCATTCTAGACAACACAAGAAATTTATAGTTGTTCTCCTAAACTTCGGTACATCCACTCTTCTACCACCCTAGTAGGAATCCACTACAGGTTTGTGATTAGTTACCTCGCAATCACATGTTTTTTGCTCAAGTTCCCTCTCACCACAAGATCTAATTTTTCAAGGGAGATCTAACAACCCTTTTGAGTTTTTGATCAGGTGCCCAAAAAACAAACTAAGTCTTTTGATCAGGAGACTTAACAACTAAGGGGTTAACTTTTGAAGGGAGTTATAACCCTATATACGGTGGGAAAAAGAAAATTGATGATGTTCTTCTCTGTCCATTGTCTAAGAGAAGACTAGTGAATTTGATCTTGTCAAAGCTCCCCCTGAGATGTTGAATGATTTAGGATGATGAGAGCTTTGCTCAGGGTGTAGGCCTTGATGAAGATACTCAGAAACGTTTTGGACTGATGTTGAATAGTTATCCCTTTGAAGTCTGAAGTAGAAGCTGAAGAAGACTAAAGATCTGGGTGTTGATGATATTCTTCCTCAATTTCCTGTAGAAGGCAATCTGTTTCTCTGTAAAACTTCTTTCAGTTGTTTTGTAACAGATCTCTTGCAATTCCCTTCCTTGTTCTTATTATTATTCTTATTGTTGTCCTGAAGAGAAGAATTTTCTCTTTATATGTCCTGAAGGATTTCTGCCATTTGAAATTTGAATTCCTGAATTAATGCTGAAATCCTGGGAGTTGGACGACTGCAATTTGTCTTAAATGCATTTCCTCAACTGTCTGTTTAAATAAGTCAAGTAATTACTCTGTGAAATACATAATTAATGCTGCCAAGCAACGACTATATTCTTGAGAATATGAGCATTAATTATCAGAGAATTATTGCCTTAGAATAATCCAAACTGAAAACAAAATGAGAGAAAACGCCCAACTGATAGAAATTGTCGAACTCAGAACAGATTTCGTAGACCTAAACTTCATGTTCGTCGAGTTGAGAAATCGTCTTCGTCGAGCTAAGATCAGAGAAAGTTTATTCTGGAAAATATACTGTCAAAGCTGAGGTCCAAGTTCGTCTACCTGAGAAAGCATTTTATCGACCAAAGAACTTGAGAGAAGAGGGAAGATTGACGACCTGAGCTCCAAGTTCGTCGAGCTTAGCTCAGAGTAAGGACTCTGAGTTCGTCGATCTGGGATTGACGATCGTCAAGCTGAGTTCGAAGAATTTCGAACTGATTCTCTGAACTCTTAAGGACTGTCATTCTTCTATATCTGGATCTCTGATTCCTTTTGAGGGTTGGATCAATATCTATCTAACATAGTCAAACCTACCTAGACCTTAGAATTAATAAACTGACCCTAGGCTATACATGGAGGGTCAATAACCTAATAGTGAACCTAGCCCAAATCCAAACTAGGGATCCAACAGACTCAAAGGTTGATTCACATAAATCTAACCCAGAAACTGAACTGCAGCAGCTCATAGGGAAATTTGGAAAACTGCTAGAAGCTCTTGTAAAGAGCAAGAAGCTTGCCAAAGAACAAGCTATAGAAATTGCATCACTAAAAGGCATTTAGTATCATCATAAGATGAATACTCAGAAGATTGGTCTTCAAAGATCTAAGTTGGCAAAGATGACTAAGATCATTGATGAACAAATCATATTGCTAAAATAAAAGGATGCAACCATTCAGGATTTAGAACTCAAACTCCTGAATGAGAAAAGACAAGTACAACAGTTTTCTAAACCCAAAACTGTGCTGCCTATTATAGATACCTTCTCAGGAACACCTGAAAGTGGTCTTGGGTATGTTAAACCCAAGAGAAAAAGAGGCAAAAAAACCGATAGGACAAAAGGGTCCAGTCATTCCACAACCTGTGTTTCAGACTAAGGGAAAATAAACCCAGAAGTCTATACCAGTTTGACCAAGTTCATATGTGAGTAGGAAAGCTTTTCCTAATGTTCTTGCTCCAAGGAGAACTGTTATAACTAAGAGACAAAACAACCTTTTTGCTAATAGTCAAAATACAACTGTCAAGTTTGTTGATTCCTATTATAAGGAATGTCAGCACAAATTTCCTTCTATCTCTCCTAAGAGGAGGTACAATAGTTATGAATGCTGGTGTTATGGAAAGGTAGGACACTTTGCCTTGCACTGTTGGTTAAATTACACTGTTTCTCATGCTTATAAAATGTACCCAATTATGAAGTTCATAGGTGGTCTCAATGGAACCACAAGTAACAAGAACCTAGGACCCAAGACAATTTGGGTTCCTAAGGAAAAATAAAATCTTATTTTGCTGGAATTTCCCAGAACCAAAGATTGACCAATTTGATACTTGGATAGTGGATGTTCCAGACATATGACTGGAATAAGGAGCAATTTGAGGGAGTATATTCCTGAAAAAAATGAACCAAAGGTGATCTTTGGTGGAGCTGACAAAGTAATTACCAGAGGTTGTGGTAAGATCACAAATGGCTTAGTCACTTTCACCAAAGTAGCTTATATGGAAGGGTTGCAACAAAACCTTATAAGCATAAGTCAACTTTGTGATCTTGGCTATGATATTTCATTCCACAAGGATGAGTGCCTAATAAAGAAGTCAAGTGATTAAGAGGTCATCATGACAGGCACTAGGTGCGGGAATGTGTATTGTTTGAATTTTCTTTGTTTAAAGTCAGACTCACCCTTATGTCTAGTTGCAAATGATAAAGCCTCACACTGTGTCAAATGGCACAAGAGGCTAGCTCAATTGAACTAGAAGACCATCGACAAACTTTACAATAAAGAGCTAGTTAGGAATAGTTCTAACATTAAATGCTCTAAGGAGAGCATTTGCTATGCATGCCAAAAAGGTAAGCAGACTAAAGCTTCATTCAAAAGTATTGAAACCAAACACTCAATGAGGTGTTAATACCTCTTACATATTGACTTGTTTGGTCCTATGCCAGTTCATAGTTTAGGAAGGAGAGTCTACATATTTGTAATTATTGATGACTATACCAGATTCACTTGAGTTTTCTTCTTAAGGAAAAAAATCTGAAACTCCTGATGTCTTCAATAAATTTGTGAAACAAATACTGAATGAATTGAATAGTACTATTATCAGAATCAGAAGTGATCATGAAATTGAATTTTAATATGAACATATGACAAAGTTTTGTGAAGAACTTGAGATTCAGCAGGAGTTTTCCTCTTCAAGAACACCCCAGCAAAATGTAATTTCTGAGAGAATGAACATGACTCTCATTGAAGCTGGAAGAACCATGCTGAGTTATTCTTCTCTCCCAAAATATTTTTGGGCTAAAGCTATTAACACAACATGTCATGTTCTTAATAGAGCTTCAATCAACAAAAGGTTGAATAATACTCCTTATGAACTAATGAAGGGAAGGAAACCAAACTTGGAGTATTTCAGAATTTTGGATGTAAATGTTTTGTCCTAAATAATGGGAAAACATACATAACTAAATTTGTTGAGAAGTCCTATGAAGGCATATTTGTTGGTTATAGTAACCACAGTGAGGCCTATAGGGTCTAAAATTTGAGGGATCAAGTTATGGAGGAGTTTGTTCATGTTGTATTTGTTGGAAGTTCTATGTTTTATAATGATAAGCTAGGTACATCATGCACAATAGAAGAAGACTTGAGTCTAAAGGAGCTGTATATAGAAGATTCAGTTCTAACAAGCCAAAATATACACGATGGAGTCAATATTGTTGAAGAAGTGCTTGCACAGGAACAACTAGAAGAAGAAACTCAACAATAAGAGCTAGTCCAAGAGAAGAAGTCATATTACTAGTAGTTGTCAGACATCTAAGTAATCATCCAAGGGAATTGATTATTGGAGATGCAACTCAGGGTGTAATCACAAGAAGTAAACATCACAACACTGTGATGTACTCAAGTTTTCTATGTCAAACAGAACCAAAGAAATTTGAAGAAGCCAATGTAGATCCATTTTGGATAGGTGCAATGCAAGAAGAATTGAACCAGTTCAAGAGATGTAAAGTCTGGAAGCTGGTTCCTAGAACATATGACTATAACATCATAGGAAATAAATGTATATACAGGAATAAATTTGATGAGAATGGTGCTATAGTCAGAAATAAAGCGAGACTGGTTGCAAAGGGATATAAACAAGAAGAGGGTATAGAATTTGATCAAACCTTTACACCAGGGGCTAGATTGGAAGCTATTAGACTCTTCCTAGCATATGTAGCCTACAAAGGATACAAGGTTTACCAAATGGATTTGAAGTTAGCCTTCCTTAATGGTAACCTCAAAGAAAGGGTCTATGTTGAGCAACCCTCAGGTTTTGTTGATTCTACTAAAACTACTCATGTTTATTTGTTATTAAGAGCTCTCTATGGATTAAAATAAGCTCCAAGGGCTTGGTATAAGACTCTATTTAAGTTCCTTCTCGAGAATAAATTCTCAAGAGGGAAAATAGACAAAACACTATTCCTAAGGGAAGTCAAAGGCAAGACCATCTTAGTACAAATATATATTGATGACATTATATTTGGTTCTACTGATGAGTCACTTTGCACTAGGTTTGCCAAACTTATGCAAGGTAAGTTTGAGATGAGTAGCATGAGTGAACTCAAGTTTTTCTTGAGTCTCCAAGTTAAGCAAACTATAGATAGACTTTTCATTAATCAGCCTAAGTTCTCCAAGGAGTTAATCAAGAAGTATGGCATAGAAACAAACAATTCCATGAGAACTCCTATGGGGTAGTATGTCTATATATAAGGATGATGCTGGCAATTCAACTTATATAACCTTGTATAGGGGCATAGTTGGATCTCTGCTCTATCTAATAGCCAGTAGACTAGACATAATGTATGTTACTTGTGTCTGTTCTTGGTATCAAGCATGCCCTAAGGAATCTCACTATACAGCAGTCAAAAGAATTTTGAGATATCTAAAGGGCACACCTAATCTTGGCCTATGGTATCCCAGGAATAGTTATTTTGAACTGACAGGCTTTTCAGATGCATATTTTTCAGGATGTAAAGAAGACAAGAAAAGAATATCAGGTTCATGTCAATTCCTTGGAAGAAGGTTGGTGTCATGGAGCAGCAAAAAGCAAACAAGTGTAGTAATATCCACAGTTGAATCTAAATACAATTCAGCTGGAAGTTGTTGTGCATAATTACTTTGGATTTCACATCAGTTACAAGATTACAACTTACAACTAAGTAAAATTCCATTATTTTGTGATTCTACTAGCGCTATTTCTATTGCAAATAATCTTGTGTCACATAGTAGTGAAAGTCCACTTAGTGTCAACTATCTTCACCTATGGGGGGGGGGGGGAATAGGTGTCTTGCAGCATTTTTGCGGAATTAAAGTCGTACCTGCACAAGAAAACAAAACAACATAGCACAGAAAGGACACAAGCAAATTATAGTGGTTTGCCAATTTGGGTACGTCCACTTTCCCCCTTCGACCTATCTCCCAACCAGGGACGACTCGGTCACTTCACCAACAGGATTGAAATACAATCCTTGGACTAACCGAAGGAACCCTTCCACACGTAGGAGTCACCACTCCCACAACACGGGTTGCACCCAACCCTTACAACTAGGAACCAACGTTACTTTACAACAAAATAGAAATTGGAGTGTATTATAAATACAAACTACTTATGGAGAATAAGGTGTCCCTCTTCATTCGACGATGTGTTCTTAAAGTCAACGAAGAGTTTACAACCCTAAATCTCGTTTGGAGAGAATCTCCCCAAAACCGGCGGCGGCAAGAAGGGCGGCGACTTGGTTCACGGGATCGGCGGCGACAACGGCGTGCTGCGGCTGTTCTTTGGAGATTCAATCTTAATAGCAAAGCTAGCGAGGTCTTCTAACGGTCACACTAGGATCGATCGTCTTGATCTATTTGGAAGGGGAAGGTTTTCCCGATCTACGAATCAAGAGACAAAGGATCTCTGGTTAGACGTGTGAGACACAGTGCTTGACTGAGCTTCTTTCGCCGGGAGATCCGGAAGAAACCGGCGATCAACTGGCACGACCGACGACAGCGACGGAGCAGGTTTCACGATCTAGGTCACGTCGGCTGCTCGGCTTCGTTTTTCTGTCTTCTGCTTTTACTGTTCAAAAATACAGATGTATTTATACATTAGGTCTTCAAGATGACCGTTGTGGGCCCCACCAACAAGAAACCCCAAGCCCGGTTCAAAACAGCGCTAGCGGCTGAGTCCGGTCCAGCGGGTTCCAGAAATTCGCTTAAGGCAAAATCGGCGAGAATCGAAGGTGATTCTCGACGAGTCGGCGAGAATCAGCCAGTGATTCTCGACGATTCGGACTTAGCGACAGATTTGCACGCTCTGATTTAGCCGGATAGAGATGGCGAGAATCAGCCAGTGATTCTCGACAATTCGGCGAGAATCACTAGTAATTCTCTCCGAATCGGTGAGAATCACTTAGTGATTCTCGTCGATTATTACTTAGGCGATTTTTCGTCTTTCCACCCATGAGCTGCTCTTTGACCCATCCTTGCTCCTTGTCTGCTCTTGCATTATCACAGCCCTATACTTGAAAATAAGTACACTCCAATAGAGAGAGTACACGTAGGCCAACACACTGATCTGCTCAACGAGGGATTACGTCGCGCAGACCCGTGTATATTGACCTATTGCACCGTGACATTGGTGTGTACTTAGTGTGGAATAACTGCAAGCACAACTTAAAATATTTCATCAAATACATTGTGAATTCATCTTAGCTTGACAGGTGGCTTCCTCAAATCCAGGTAATTGTGGATACAATACCCAACAATCTCCCCCTATTTGACGAAGCCAAAATCCTACTAGCTAAGATGAATACCACCATCCAGATAATATACACAGCATATAGAATTTAAAGATACGGCACAAAGAAATAAAGGCAAACAGATCAAAGCTCGAGTCAATCATAAATTCATATAAATACATATATATATATATATATATATATATATATATATATATATATATATATATATATATATATATATATATATATATATATATATATATATATTCCCAAAAATTGTTCATATAACAATAAGAAAAGATAAATTTGCTCTTGAGAAAATGACAAGCTATAAACTTATGTCTATTTCTCTTTGGCTAGGTCATCCTTGTGTTTTTGAGCCAGGAACTTCTTTCTTTGCCTCTCAACGTACTCCTTGGGCTTTGGATAGTATCTGGGAGGAGGAGCTTTGTCTGCCACAGTGTTGGTCCTAAAGAAGATGTTCTATTTAGCTTCATATGTCTTGTGCAGCTCCCACTCATGCTGGATGTATACGTCGTTCTGATTGATTTCCCCTTTTTCTTGTAGCCAGAACGTGTCCAAGATAATGCACTTTGATACCGGACTCCACTTTTCGTTCCTCACTTCATCCTCCTTCAATCGGATTTTCTTTTCAGCTTGCGTTTCCTTAGATGTCCCTTCTTGAGTTTTTCTCTTGTCCCTAGCTTTTGCTAGGGCTTCTTGGTCAAACATGGCCATCAGTTTTGCTTTGGAGGTGGCCTTAGCAGCCCTTTGAGCATCAGCTTCACTTAAAGGAACTTCTTCAGCACTTGCTCTCTCATCAGCCGCAGTATTATTCTCAGGAGTAGGATTACCCTCAGGATTTTCAGGGATATTGGTGCCTAACACTTGTTTGAGCATCCACCAGCAACTGTCATATACATATATGTTTCACTGGTCAAACTTTTTGATTATGATTTCCTGAAGCCCGGCCATCTTAGCTGTATATTCTTGCTCCCCCTTTTTGGCTTCGACGGCAATGGAGTTTGCATAAGAATGCAGTGACTCATCAATGTGCTTTGTAGTCTTGGAGAACTCGGTAATCAAGGCTTGTTGATTTCCGTTAAGAAGAACCATGTTGGCATTAAATTTTTGGATGTTATTTGCCACTACATGAGCATTCTGATTAACTACTATGAGTGTATCTGTGTTCTTTTTCAATCCATTCATAAGAAGTGTTACAGCTTTGCCGGCTGCTGTATACTTGTCTTCGAACTTCTTTTCCATTAAATCCAGTTTGTGATTAATTTCCACAACGTTCTTGAGCATTAGATTCTCAGATTTCTTAATTCTTTTTAACACTTTATTTTGAGCTTGCTCAAAAGACACTTTGAGCTCATCCACTATACCTTGAATAACATTCACTGTGAGATTAGCTAGATCAGCTCGTGGTGGATGACCCTGAGGCATTCCTTGGCCTTGCTCTTTAGCAGATTCACTTGTAGAGCTGGACACTTGCACAGTCTCTAAAGGGGGAATATTTGCAGCCTCAGTAGATTTCCCAGAAGTACTTAGTAGCCTCTGCTGAGAGGACTCCCCCTCCACTGTTGCACTAGTTTTCTCAGGAACTATCTCAGGAGCTTGCTTTTCAGATGGAACTTCAGTGTCGTCCTGAGGCTCCATTACTTCATGTCTCTCATTTCCTTCTTCCTCATCCTCATCATCCATGATGTCATTCTCAACTGCATCATCTTCCAAACCTTCCTCATCATTTTCCTCTACATCACCTCCGGCTCCTAGATCATTCACGTTCAGGGCCGCCTCATTTTCCACCACATCTTCACTTTCTTCTTGCAGATCCGCAACTACATCTCTAGCTATCTGAGAGATGCCAGATATGACATTAGCAGAAGCGGGTAGAGGCTCCCCCTCAATTCCTGCAGTCAGTGCATCAGGAACTTCACTGGGAATAGCCACGAAATCTGCTACAGTTCTGTCCTCGGCAGGAGATTCTTCTTGTTCTACTACCACTGTAGCCTGCCCGATGTGTCGCTCCCATCTGTCAAATACGCTGGAGTCCATTTTCTTCAAATAATGCAATGGAACTCCTTTACTCATGTCGAACCTATCTCCGTTCAACTGATTAAGATATAGGCTGATGATTCTTCCAAAACTTGGAGATCTGAGAGTGTCCTTAATCTTCTCAAAAAGCATAGCCCCCCAGTTGAATCTCTTTCTGCAGACAATCGCCACAAGAATCTTGAACATGTCAGCTGAGATGTGGTCATGTGAGCCGGGTTTGCATATCAGTACTTTCCCAATGATGTCGGACAAGAGTTTCCCCTCCTCATTCATTTCTTTTCTCTTTATCGATCTGGTTCCTCTAGCTAGTCCACAGAATAATAATGTCCTGGCTTTATCATGTTCCTCCAGATAATCCTCGTGCTCAGAACTGGTGAGCTGCAAGTATTGGGTCAGTTTGCTTGTAGACATCTTGATCCTTGCACCTGCAACCTTACTCTTGATGATAGAGTCTTCATTCCGAAGTTTGGCGGTTGCGAAGAACTCCATCACTTGTCCAAAATTTTGCAGGGGTGCTCCAGTATAAAAGAGAGTCCAGCCTCTTCAAGCATGATGATGATGTTTCTGAACTCATCCGAGGCATGGGAGAACCTGGTTCGAACCAACTCACATCCAGTGACCAGGCCGGCGGTGGTCCTTGAAGCCATTACAAACTTGGGGATGGAATCCCAAGTCTACGCCTAATCAGAAATCAAGAGGGAAGCTACACTAATAGTAAGTCACTGTAAGGGAGAGGAGGTGGCTACCCAAAAGCGGAGGAAGCGAGAGTCGACGGAGACGACGGAAAACCTGGAGGAGCTCGCGACCTTGTTTGATCGAAACCGTGGAGAATGAATACCTGGACGAGCACCCAGGACGCGAGAAG
Organism: Platanthera guangdongensis; assembly: GCA_039583875.1. Lineage (NCBI taxonomy): Eukaryota > Viridiplantae > Streptophyta > Magnoliopsida > Asparagales > Orchidaceae > Platanthera > Platanthera guangdongensis. Next base: position 162,922,758 of record CM077162.1, read on the forward strand.
AGAGGTCTACGGAATCCGGAACGAGGTCGACGAGATTTGGAACCTAAGATGCGGGAAGTCGCCGGGAGGAGGGAAGGAAGAGTCGGCGGGATTCCTGCGGGATATCGACGGGTTTCTTTGCGAAATGCGGAATACGAAGAGTCGGCGGGAGTTTTTCTAAATAAAAATCGATGGGATTCTTCAATAGAAATCTACGGGTTAAGAGGCATGCCGGATTCTCGAAATCTTCTGATATTAAAGTGTTTAGAAATCTTTTAAATATATATTTCTTAATACCAATCTATTTAGGGTTTTAAAGGGGTTTTCCACACATTTCTTGATGTCAATTGTAAGTTCTAGTGACTTCCAATGACGTATCTTCTTTAATTTTCAGTGGACTGATTTATGCCTGTAGAGGTTCATTCTCGAATCTACCAGTGAATTTACATATAAATCTTTAATAATGTATCTAAGGGTTATTTTTACAGTATTAACCTTTCCTTAGGTGTACACACATATATGTGTATATATAAATATATATATGTAAATGTCGACACAATATGACTCAAGTATTGGAGCTGATCAAAAATACCTGGGATTATAAGATTTATCATTTAGCCCCTCTTGTTAAAGCATACCAGGTGTTCAATTTGAGTATACCATTGTAGATAGTACTTCTGTTATTCCAGATACTTGTTCCAATTCATTCTTGAAACATCTTCTGTCTAGTTCCCATCATATTTACGTTAACCTAGACTACCCTGCAAAAGAGTGTTACCTTACCTTAGGAACCCAATATGTATTGGGTCCTAGGTTCTTGTTAGCATAAAAACTCGAATGCCTTCCCGCAGAAATCCTGTCAGGAAGAATACCTCTGCCCAGAAGAGGTGGATAAGCCCTTGCCCTTGATATAGAGGGGTTGTGCCAATAGTCTATGGCAAAGTGTCCCACCTTGCCACCGCACCAACACGTGTGAATGTTGTACCTCCGTTTCTGACCTGATCCAGTGACTGAGGTAGTCATGGGCCTAGGTCTAAACGGGATAGAGCCGGATCTGCTCACAAAATTTCCTCGTCCACTATGACACTTGGAAGGGTGGAAGGAATGCATGTAGTGAGCGTCATGGGGCCTGGGAGGTGGTGCCTTCCTTTCAGTCAGCACCCTTCCAGAGGCCCCATGAGAACTAACTGCATGACTTCTAACCTCCATTTCCTGTGTCCTAGGGTGGTGAGAAGCGCACTGAGAGCTGATACCAGCAGATTCATGCCGAGTTGGGGCAGTGGCAGAGAATACAAAGGGTTCAGAATGAGCCTTAGGTACTCTCTCAAGGGTGGCCATGACAGCCCTTGCACTATGGGTGTCTCCACATGAGGGCAGATCACCATTGCAGTGACCACGAATGTTCCCGTGATCATACCTAAAGGCATGATGAGTACCCTTCCTGCTCGGAGTAGGGGGGTCTGAATACCGTTTCCCCATTTCTCCATGAATTGATAATTCGGGAGATCCACCCATTTTATTCCTTTCTCTTGATAGCATCAACCTTGGAAAAGTTGGATACTATCCTTTTCTCATTCTCTAGACTACTCTCTAGATCTGAGATTTTAGAGTCCTTAACCTTGTTGGATGCCAATTGGAGAACCAACAAGATCTTCAGCCGAGCAATCTCCTGAGCTTGCTCCTCAGCAAGTAGGTTGCTTTTCTGAAGGGCTATCTTCAGGGAATTAGGATTTTCTGAAGGGTAACAATTCCTGTCTTCAGGAACTTCAAGAGAAAAGGTGCAAGATGAAGAAGTTACCTGCTCTTCAGAGTTACTTTTACTATCGCCAGAGACGGTTGTATCAGCTTCATCAGAACTGCTTTCCTCAATTTCTTCTTCAGTCTCTGATAAGGACACCAGAGCCCTGATGCTGTCCGATTGATCCTTGCCTTCATCTTCAGAGGCGAGGAGGCCTACATAGGCTTCATCCTCTTGCTGACAGCAGATTCCTGCTTTCTCTGATCCCTCCATGAGATCTGAGATGGTTACCCACATAGAGTTGGCCGCCCCATACTTTTCCAATCTAGATCGAGAAGGTCCAGACCAGACATCCATGATGATCTGACGAATCATCTTATCCAGATTAAATAATGAGAGTTTAGTCTCCGACATCTCAGTAATACACTTGGGAATTTGGATATCCTTTCCAGAGCCGGAGGTCTTCATAGGAATGAATGGACCCTCTTCCAAGATGAGAGATGCTCGAGGATCGATAGCCTCCAAGTAATAGGACACTCTCATCTTCCAGATGGGATAATACTCCTTTGTGCACGTGGGAAGTCTTAGTGGAGAGATCCCACAATCCAGCTCCATGCTTTTGAAACTGGTGGCAGGATTCTACTCAAGGTGTGAACCTTTTTGATGAGTAACCTCACTCTGATACCACTTGAAAGTCCACTTAGTGTCAACAACCTTCACCTATGGGGGGGGGGGGAATAGGTGTCTTGCAGCATTTTTGCGGAATTAAAGTTGTACCTGCACAAGAAAACAAAACAACACAACACAGAAAGGACACAAGCAAATTATAGTGGTTCCCCGATTTGGGTACGTCCAATTTCCCCCTTCGACCTATCTCCCAACCAGGGACGGCTCGGTCACTTCACCAACAGGATTGAAATCCAATCCTTGCACTAACGAAAGGAACCCTTCCACACGTAGGAGTCACCACTCCCACAACACGGGTTGTACCCAACGCTTACAACTAGGAACCAACGTTCCTTTACAACAAAATAGAAATTGGAGTGTATTAGAAATACAAACTACTTATGGAGAATAAGGTGTCCCTCTTCGTTCGACGACGTGTTCTTGAAGCCAACGAAGAGTCCACAACCCTAAATCTCACTTGGAGAGAATCTCCCCGAAACCGGCGGCGGCAAGAAGGGCGGCGGCTTGGTTCACGGGATCGGCGGCGACAACGGCGTGCTGCGGCTGTTCTTTGGAGATTCAATCTTCATAGCAAAGCTAGCGAGGTCTTCTAACGGTCACACTAGGATCGATCGTCTCGATCGATTCGGAAGGGGAAGGTTTTCCCGATCTACGAATCAAGAGACAAAGTATCTCTCGTTAGACGCGTGAGACACAGTGCTTGGATGAGATTCTATCACCAGGAGATCTGGAAGAAACCGGCGATCAACTGGCACGAGCGGCGACGGCGGCGGAGCAGGTTTCGCGATCTAGGTCACGTCGGCGGCTCGGCTTCGTTTTTCTATCTTCTGCTTTTACTGTTCAAAAATACAGATGTATTTATACATTAGGTCTTCAAGATGACCGTTGTGGGCCCCACCAACAAGAAACCCTAAGCCCGGTTCAAAACAGCGCCAGCGGCTGAGTCTGGTCCAGCGGGTTCCAGAAATTCGCCTAAGGCAAAATCGGCGAGAATCGAAGGTGATTCTCGACGAGTCGGCGAGAATCAACCAGCGATTCTCGACGATTCGGACTTAGCGACAGATTTGCACGCTCTGATTTAGCCGGATAGAGACAGTGAGAATCAGCCAGTGATTCTCGACGATTTGGCGAGAATCACTAGTGATTCTCGCCGAATCGGCGAGAATCACTTGGTGATTCTCGTCGATTATTACTTAGACGATTTTTCGTCTTTCCACCCATGAGCTGCTCTTTGACCCATCCTTGCTCCTTGTCTGCTCTTGCATTATCACAGCTCTGTACTTGAAAATAAGTACACTCCAATTGAGAGAGTACACGTAGGCCAACACACTGATCTGCTCAACGAGGTATTACGTCGCACAGACCCGTTTATATTGACCTACTGCACCCTGACATTGGTGTGTACTTAGTGTGGAATAACTGCAAGCACAACTTAAAAAATTTCATCAAATACATTGTGAATTCATCTTAGCTTGACAGGTGGCTTCCTCAAATCCAGGTAATTGTGGATACAATACCCAACAAGTAGAACAAAATATATTAAAATTAGATATCACTTTATTAGGGAGCATGTATAAAATGAAGATATTAGTTTAGAATTTGTTCCAACAAATAAACAAATTGCTAATATTTTTACTAAGCCCCTAGAAGAAGAGAAATTTAATTTCTTTAAGTTTTAACTTGGAATGTTGAATCTTTAGTAATTAATGAACATATAAAAACTGATACAAAATAAGAATAAAAAATTAGTCAGTAATTAAGTTTACTCATTTAGATATCAAGGATAAACCTCATAAATGTCAAGTATCTACATTTTAGAAAAAAAATTTGACTAAGTCAAAAGTTGTGTCGAGACACCGAAGAATGTGTGGAGACATCTTATAAAGTGTCGAGACACCAGAAAATGTGTCGACACTATAAATAACAATGTGTCGAGACACCAGAAAGTGTGTCGACACTGCATAACTACAAAGTGTCGAGACACTATGAAAGAGAAGGGATAGATCACACTAACTCTAGAGGGAGGGTGAATAGAGTTTTAAAAGCTTTTGATCAATTTTTATAGTGGAATTAAGATAAGTGATATGTATATGTGTAGAGAGAAATCAAAACAAAAATAATCACAGCACAACAAAATAAAAAATAAAGGCAATCCAAACGGTATAAATAATTTATAGTCGTTCCCCGAAACTTGGGTACATCCACTCTTTTACCACCCTGGTAGGAATCCAATACAGGTTTTTGATCAGGTGCCCTGCCACCAAAATATCTTTTTTTCTAAGGGAGATATAACAACCCTTTGAGATTTTGACCAGGTGCCCAAAAACCAAACCAAGTTTTTTGGTCAGGAGACTTGAGAACCAAAAGGAATAACTTTTGAAGGGAGTTAAGAAACCCTTCATACAGTGGTGAAAGAAAATAAAAGATGATGTATTCTCTGTCAACAGTCAGAGAGAAGACTAGTGGATATAGCTATTGTCAATGCTCCCCCTGAGATGAAGAATAGTTCAGGAGAAGAGAGCTTTGCTAAGGGTGTAGGTCTTCAAATTGATGAATGATCTTCAGGAAACGTTTTAGATTGATGAAGTTTTTCTATCTCTTGAAATTCCTGAAGGAAAACTGAAGAAGACTGAAGATGCAATGTTGCTGTGTTCTTCTTTCAGGTTTTCTGTATATATTGTTGTGTGTCTCATATTGTATCTATATATCTCCTATTATTGAAGAAGAAGAAACCTTATATATCCTTTACAGAAAATAAGCTTTTGAATTTTGAATCTTATCCTTGATTTGCTGCCAAAATACTGGGAGTTGAACGACTAGAAAAATGCCATTAATTTGTTTCCTCAATAGTCCCAGTAAATAATCCAATTACTCTGTGAATACCATAATTAATGCTGCCTTGGAACGAATATATTCTAGAGAATATGTAACATTAATTATCAGAGCATTATAAGCATATAAAATTAAATATTCAATAATGTTGCCTTAGAAAACTGCATGGAACAAAAGTCGAAATGAATCTGCCATAGAATTATCAAACTCAACAATTTAGTTGACCTGAGATCCACTATCGTCGAGCTGAATAAGGTAGACAAGCAGTAGAAAAATCGTCAAACGAAACTCCAAGTTCGTCGAGCTGAGATAGCATTTCATCAAGCTGAGATAGCACTTCGTCGAACTGAGTTTCGAATATAGGCTGACAATTTGTAGATCTCAGCTAAACTTTTGTCGAGCTCAACTCAGAGAAGAAGTCCTAAGTTCGTCGATCTGAGATTGATGATTGTCGAGCTAAGTTCAGCTATCGTCGAATGCATTTTCTGACTTGGAAAATCTGCTTTTCTCTGAAAGGTTCTTCTGTCTCTAAGTTTTCTGAATGTGAAAATGAAACACTTTAGGTTTGTTGACTTAACCTAGACCTAAAAAAAGACTTATGACCCTAGACTATACATGTGGGTCATCAAAGAAACCTAATAGTGAACCTAGCACAAATCAACCCTAAATAAGGTGGGGTTCCAACAATCTCCCCCTATTTGCATGAGATCACTATTTACACAGAAATATAACAAAAAGCACAAAGACATATCCTGCAGAAATAATACATTCACCGGATATATAAAAGAACTATGAAAGTTTTTAAACAAATAATAAAAACAAATAGTTCAAAACCAAAAATAACAGAGTCAAGGATCTTTCATGGTAGCTTCGGAAGAAGAGTCAGAAGATGGATTATTGAATATCATTTTTCTTGTAATATCTTCTACTTATATTTGAGTCATCTTTAGGTCTTGAGTGCAAAGAAATTTCTAAGTAAATGCTCTAGGCACAACTCCATCTGGATGGAGCTGTATATAAGCATTAGGATCAAATAAATTTTTATTTACCTGGAACTTATCAAATTCCTTCTGCCTATAGGAAGACATTATTGTGAACTGAGAAACATCTTTTCGTTCTGATTTGACTTTGTTGATTTGAGATAGACCAATGAGTTTCTAAAATCTGGCCATTCTATAATCTGGATCTAGCTCTGGCACATAAGTAGGAGAAATAGGCCTTTTTGGGCTTGATCCTTGCTTTTGCTGATCACTCTGATTTATTTATTGTTGTTGAATGCTGCTTTAACTTATTCTCTATTGCTGATGACTTCCTTGAGAATAAGACCTAGAAGGTATGTCTTGTTTCTGAAAAGAAGATCTGGAGGGTTGTGAATAAGATGAGGACATCTGAGATTGAGAGACATTTCATGAAGCACATGCAGCTGGAGGAGGAGGAGGAGGTCCTCTCCAAGATTGCTTAGGTGGAAAATCATATCATTTTCTCCTTTTCCTTTCTTTTAACTCATTTTTAAAATACCTCATCCAGAGAGGAGTATTTGGAGTGAGGGTTATATTGTGTAGAACATAATAAGGGGTGTCAGCAGTAGGATTTGTCTTAGGGGCAGCCTTTGCTAGAGCCTTTTTCTTGGCTTTCCTTTTTTTAGAAGCAGTATCTTTAGAGTCATCAGATTCTTCATCATCATCATCATCATCGGAAGAGGAGTTAGCTGGATTATCATATAAATCATGAATCTGTTTAAGCATATCTTCAGAAAGAAAAGGGTGAGGCTGAGTCCCAATAGTTTCAGCCTGTGGCTGTGCTGGAATGGCTGGCTCTGCTTGAATATCTGTAACAGTTTGATCCTGAATAGACTCACTTTCTTCTTCCATATCTTCAAAAAAATATCATCCATGTCTAGCATGGGAAATTCAGCCCATTTAAAGGTTGGGGGGAAAGAACCTTTGGTTCAGAGTCAACTATAGGCTCTATAACAATATTAGGAACTAAGAAGCTTGTCCTGAGTTGGTCCAAAATTTCAGGACTTATTGGGGATGAATAACAAACTATAGCTCTAGACTCATCTGAAACTGAAACAACAGGAACTGGAAGACTGTTGTTATATAATGAATCAAAAGAATGTAGCAAAGAAACCAAATTAAATATGGGATTTATTATGAAATCACCAACAATACTTATTTCAGTATTTACATCACAAATCATATCTGTATCTGAATCATCATCAACAATATAAATAATCTCTGTGGGAACTTCTATCTCTGGATCTACTACTAATGCTGCTGGAGGAGCTGGAACTTCATCATTGAACATCTCCCCCTACCTGGTTTCAGAAAGCCTTGAAGTCAGGCCCCCAGAAGAAGGGACAGAGGAGAGAGCAGCAATTTGGGCATAAAGAGTAGAGATAAAGGCAGAAAGAGGAGCAAAATCCTGAGCTATTAGCTACTATAGAGTTGGAGAAATAAATTTTAGGAGGTCTTTTGCTATGTTAGAGAAATTAAGATATAGGTTCAGCAGTAGAAGAAGTATGGGTGGTTTGATGACCACAATTTGAACACACAGAAAAAGAATGAGAAAGGTCAGTATGATGGAATTCTGGAAATGATGAAGGAGTGTTGGATGGAATGGTGGATGGAATTGTGGTAGTGATGTTTTCCTGAATAGGTGATTGATTTGGAGAATAGTATGGAGATGGTTGAGGAAGTGACAGAAGATTGAAATTTAGTTGAGAAGATGTGGATGGGATATCATCCAAATGATGATGAATAAGAGATTGAGGTGGTGGAGATGGTGTATCCTCATGGATAATGACTTGTTAATGTGAAGGTGATAGTGGTGGAAGAGGTGAAGTAGGAGGGATTGTTGTGGATGGTTGTTGTTGAGAATGAGGTGCAAAGGGTCTGGTGGAAGGGATAACTTCTTCTGGAGGTGGGGGAGTGACAGTGACTGCCCTTGTGTCCTCAGAAACTCCGGAAGGGGAGGTCCTGGAGGGATTGGGGATAATTCTCTCCCATTTTTCAAAGAGAGCTGAGGTAAGCCTCTTGGAAGCATTTATAAAGATGGTCTGGGAGATCAATAGTTCTGGGCACTTAGCCTGTAGGAAGATCCCTAGGATCCTTCCATAACCTCCAGATTTTCCTGTAATCTTTTTCTTGATAGAATCAAAGAAAATTATTCCCCAGTTTACTAACTTCTTATTAACGAGAGCACACATCAAGTTGAATTGGTGCCTGGTGATATGGTCATGAGCAGAGTGTTTTCCCAGCAACACTTTGCCAACAATATCTGCCAAAAAACTGTATTCTATAGACAAATGTTTCTTGAGTAAGTGGTTAGGGTTTCCCTAGGAGAGAGCCAACCTATCTAGCATATCATTAAAATCACTACTATATAACTCGATATCATCTTCCCCATTAATAAATCCAAAAACTTCAGTTAAAACTTCTGGAGATAAAATAACCTGGTTACCAGAGATGGTGCCAACAATGGCTGGGGTATCCTGAAGTTTTGCGCGGAACTCCATTCCTTTATCTCTGCTACTAGGAGTTTGATTCTTGTTATCATAAAATATTGCAGATTATGAGTCTCAAACAACTGTAGAATATCCTTGAATATTTGATCCGAATGACTGAAATATTCAAGGTAAATATCAAATTCGGCGTCAAATTTCATGGTTGAGAGGAGGGTTGGAGAGATCGCGATTGCTCTGCAAAAGAAACAAGAGATCAAGTGCAAGAGAACTGGAAAGTGCGGGATGAAGTTCGATGAAAAACCTAATTATAGGTTTTTAGAAGATGAAGCGGCGAACTTCATCCAACGAAAAAGAAAAGCTTCGAGCTTAGTTCGACGAAATTAACCATAAATAGATAGACATCGTCAACCTAAGTTAGAAGAACAGGAAAACAGATCGTCGATCTCCGTTCGACGAAATATTTTCAGAAATAAATTCGTCGATCTCTGTTCGATAAAGGAATTTCACAAGAGATTTCGCCTATCTCCATTCAACGAAAAACTCTAGAAGAGTTCACAGATCGTCGATCTCCATTCGATGAATTGTGACCAATTCTTGAAAACTCAGACAGAAATCAAATTTGGCCTTCTCCATTAATCATGTCTTGCTGATTTAAGAAGAATAGATGTTTCTTCTCATCTAATGGTTTAGTGAAGATGTCTGCTCTTTGTAAATTAGTAGAGATAAAGACAATGTTAATTTTCTTTTAATCTACACAATCTCTAATGAAATGATGTTTTATTTCTATATGCTTGGTCCTACTATAATGCACTGGATATTGTGTAATGGAAATTGTACTGGTTCTATCACAAAATATTGTTGAATTATTTAGATTGTAACCATAATCTAGGAGTTGGTTTTGAATCCACAATATTTGTGAACAACGACTACTAGCTGCAATATATTCAGCTTCTACAGTTGAAGTGGACATAGATATTTGTTTCTTGCAAAACCAAGACACAAACCTATCATCAAGGAACTGGCATGTTCCAGATGTGCTTTTCCTGTCAACTCTACATCCAGTAAAGTCAGTATCTGAGAATCCAGTTAACTCAAATTCCGACTCAGTTGGATACTATAGTCCTAGATTTGGGAAACCCTTTATATATCTCAAAATTTTTTTAAGAAAATAAGGCGAGATTCTTTAGGGTTCACTTGGAACCTAGTACAAAGTCATGTAGCAAACATTATATCTAGCATACTAGCTGTAAGATATAACAAGGACCCAACAATAGCCCTATATGCTTTATGATTAACTGACTTGCCTTGTTCATCAAAATCAATCACAACATCGGAAGCCATGGGTGTTTTCATAGCTGAGGCATCAAACGTCCCAAATATTTTAATTAGCTCATTAACATACTTAGATTAGGAGATGAATATGCCATTAGGGGATTGATTCACTTGAAGACCGAGGAAGTATGAAAGCTCACCCATGCTACTCATTTTAAACTTAAAATACATCAGGTCAGAAAATATTTTGTATAGTTTGGAATCAGCAGAGCTCTAAAAGAAAGATAGCTAAGGTCTCATACCAAGCTCTTAGAGTTTGCTTTAAACCCTAGAGAGCTTTATGCAATTTGAAAACAAAAGAGGGATGAGTTGGAGAGATAAAATCTAGTGGTTGCTCCACATAAACTTCCACTTAAGTTCCTCATTTAGGAAAGCACTCTTGACATCCATCTGGTAGAATTTGAACTTCTTATAGGCTGCATAAGAAAGGAATAATCTGATAGCCTCCAACCTTGTTACATGGGCAAAAGTTTGATCATAGTCAATTCCTTACTCTTGAGAATACCCTTGAGCTACCAATCTTGCTTTGTTCCTTACCAATGACTGGGTAGTCATTGGGTCTTGGAACTAAATCCTAAACTCTGTATCTCTCAAACTGATTGTGCTCCTCTTGCATTGCAATAATCCAGTGGGGATCTTGCTCGACATCTTTTATGGATTGGGGCTTAACTTGATATATGAAGCAAGCATGCATCAAATCTTGGTTGAGTTGATGCCTTTTTTACACATCAACTGATATGTTTCTAATCACTTGAGATAAGAGATGATATCTAAGTGTGACAAGATCAGTAGGAGGAGTTTGGACAACAAAAATATTTTGAATTAATTCCTCTTGTGGAATTATGTTGGTTGTTGTAGGGTTAGCAATCATTTCAATGAAATCTTCTTCACTGTCTTCAACAATAATTGTTGAGAAGGATGTGATATATCCTCTTGTGTTAGAATTAAGTCATCCATTTTCTCACACAAATTTGGTACCTGCAAATTTTTTATGGTAGAATGTTGGATCCCTAGTTGATTTGGGCTAGGTTCACTGACTTAGGATGTGACCCATCATGTATAGTCTGGGTCAAGTTTATATCTTAGATTGTAGGACAATCCTCTATCTCAACTTCAGATGGACCAGCCTTCCTCAAGACCATCAGGAACTCCAGATCTATCAGTTTTTTAGACCAAGTGAAATGAGTTCGACGTTCGTCGAACTCAGCTCGACGAAGGGAGTTCTGCGCTCGACGATTGTGAGATAATTTATAGTCTTGAGATCGACGAACTATGTTCTTCGTCCGACGAACACCAGGATTCTACTTCAAGATTTATCAGGACTACATCAGAATTTCTCTTAAGTCCAGCTTTATGCTTCGGTTGACGAATTATATTCTGAGCTCGACGAACTTGGACCTCAAGTTAACAGCTTCTCAGGTCGACGAATGCTAATCTCTACTCGACGATTTTTGTACTCAGAGAATCTGTGTCGACACTTAGGGTTTGTGTTGACACCAGACGATTTGTGTCGACACCATGATTTCAATAGACACCAGCTTGTGACGACACTTAGGATTTATGTCGACACCAAGATCAATCTGTCGACAACAATTTGTGTCGACAGAGCATTTCAGCAGATGCAGAGTATTTCGTTTAAGTCCAGAACTTTTCTCAGTTCGACGAATTTGATTCTCAGCTCGACGAATTTAGTTCTCTGCTCTACGAATAACGATTGTCTGATATTGAAGATTGTCTGTTCAATGAATGAAGACTGTCAGTTCGACGAACTCAGGCTCCGCTCGACGAACTCAAAACTCAGCTCGACGAATTATGTTCTTCGGTCGACTATTCCAGACTAGGTCTTCTTCCGTTCCCGTCTCATTCTATGGCGCTGATTCTTGAACATTTAATGGCAGTTCTTCACAGAATACTACCGTTAGAATGCGCAGTTAATCCTGGATTATTACATGCCATTTCCCATGGAAACTATTGGGGAAATAATTAATTGCTACATCCTTTCCAGGTCGTCTGCCATTACTGCTCGATATTCAAAATTCGAATGTTTCTTATGAGACATTGAGATATACAGAAACAGTCAGTAATACAGTGAGATTCAACACACTACAACAAGAGAAAGACAGACAGTGATTCAAACACAACAGAAAAAGGAATTCATTCTTGGCCCAGAGAAAAACTGATCAAGAAGAAGAAGAAGAACACTACATCAATATCAAGAGTCTTCTTCATCTGCTTTTACTCAGGATACCATCAAAGACAATACATTCATATCAGTCACAAGAAGTTCCTGAAGACTTTCTCTGGACCAGGAAATCTAGGTCTTTGAAGGCCTATCAACCTGAAGCAGTGCTCCGGCATTCTTCCTGATTCATTCTACATCTCAGGGGGAGCAAAGCTGCTAAACAACAATCCACAAGTCTTCTCATTTCACTTGAGAAAGAGAAGACCTCATCACCCTCTCACTCCACCTCTGTACAGGGTTTTAATTCCCTTCAAAATTATTCTGGTTGCAAGTCTCCCTCCAAAAGACTTGAGGGTTTATTTTTTGGGAACCTGATCAAAACCCCATTGGTGCCAGGACACCTGATCAACCCCTTACTGCAGTGGATTCCTACCAGGGTGGTAGAAGAGTGGACTACCCAGATTTGGGGAACCACTATAAAATTCTTGTGTCGTATGGTTGCTTTCTTTTCCTTTTACTTTCTGGCCTTACTCTGTGAATGTGCTGTGATTAGATAATTGCTGCATCTTGGTTTATTGTATTTGCTTCCATACACACACACCTAAAATACAACAGCATTTGTAAAAGTTTTAAAATCACCATATACTCTATTCACCCCCCCTCTAGAGTATATCAGATCTAGCTGCACTTTCAATTGGTATCAGAGGGAGGTTGGTTAAATTACCAGACCTTACAAGTTAGTTAAATTACCATTCCTGATTGGTTGTACAGGCTAACACCTGAACCCAAAGATCCCTTAGTTGATCGGTTTGTTTTTATTCTATTATTGGACTTATCCTTCTCACAAACATGACCCAAAATAAGGATTATACAAGCATCAGACCTCCAGTGTGCAATCTTAATAAGTTTGCCATCTGGAAGGCAAGAATTAGATTATATATGAACTCCATTGATGAGGATATTTTTTCTGTCATTTCAACAGGTGTTCCTCCAGCTCCTGCAACCTTTGCCAGCACATCAACTAATCTGAGTGCAGTACCACCTCCAGACAATACTGAAGCCTATAAGAAAGCCAAGATGGCTGATGCAAAGGCTATGAACATTCTGGCCCAAACAATGTCAGATGACATATTTCAGAAGGTGGCTGAGTGCACCTCAGCCAAGGCCATTTGGGACTCTCTCAACCAAATGGTAGCATGCTCAGCTGATGAAAGAAAGGATAGGAGATCCAGTCTCATTTCTCTTTATGAGAATTTCAAAAAGGATGAGACAGAATCTATGGCTGAGATGTACAATAGATTAAGTTCAATCATCAGTGAACTCAAGACTCTTGACAAGGACATCACCTTAACTGAGGTAAATGACAAAATACTGATGTGTTTCCCCAGTTTATGGGACTCCAGAATCTGGCCAATCAAAGAAGCCAGAAGCCTCAATGAGATTTCAATAAAATCTCTGTTAGGCAAGCTGAAGTCATATGAGCAGCTTGTCAAATCAAGAGAGGCAGCAGAACAGAAGGCAACTACCCCAGTTAGGAAGGAGCACAGCTTGGCCCTCAAAGCTTCTGAAGACAATGAAACATCTACATCCAATGAAGAGTTGATGAGTCTTTTTGCCAAAAGATTCTACAAAATGGCAAGAAAGGACTTTAGAAGAAAGTCATCCAGGCAGGATGATAAGCCCAAATATGACAAGACACCAACTAAGGAGGTTGTGTGTTTTGGATGCAGAAAGCCTGGGCACTATATTTCAGAATGTCCAGAGAATCAGAAAAAGGACAAGGGCAGGGACAAGGATTCCAGAAGAAAACAAAGCAGCAGACCCTCCTCCAACAAATATAAAAGGAAAGACAAAGGATTTGTTGCTGAGTCCTGGAGTGACACAAAAGAGGAAACATCCTCCTCCAGCTTCAGTGAAGAAGAGGAAGAAGCCAGATCCAAGGAGGTGTGCCTAATGGCAATAGATGCCTCCAGAAGCAATTGTGGATCAGAAGAGGATTCTGAAGATGAAGGTGCCTCAGACTCAGAGGCTGATCAGGTGATCTCTAGTTTTGATTTCAATTCTGACTTATTTAAAGTAGAATTTAAAACTATGTGCATGGATCTAATAAAATCAGAGAAAGAAATAAAAACTTTGAGGACTAGACTAGAAAACCTTGAATCTGTCAGGACAAAAAATAGAAAACTAACTGATCAATTGACACTAGCTAATGAACAGATAATCAAGTTAAAATCTGAATTATGTGAGGCAAAACAACTTGAGCAATCTCTCAATGGGAGAAGCCTCAAGCTGATGGATATCACAAGCACAGTAAATGCCAGATTAAATGGCAGGCTGGGCTTGGGTGCTTCATCAAGTTTACCCCCCATAATAAAGAAGAATATACTTTCTACTCACATAAAGTTTATCATTGCTAAGGGTAAATAGAAACTAACTGAAAAACCCATGTCAGAAAATAAGTCAAATCCCCTAGACAATAGAAACAGAAAACAGAAGAAAGCTATTAAAAACCAGGTTCAGCAGAATTAGTCGAACTCAGATCGACGAAATCCAGCAAGTTCATCGAACCCCGATCGACGAACGTTGAACGCAAACTTCAGAAATAATTATTCGTCCAACTGCGATCGACAAACTGTGTATGGTTCGTCGAGCAGAGGTCGACGAACGTGGGATGCAGAAAATGACCATGGTCATTCTCTGAGTGGAGGTCGACGATCTCATCCCCATTCGTCGAACTCTGGTCGACGAACTCACAATAATTCGTCGATCCCAGAACGACCAAATATAAATAATTTCTCCTATAGAAATATTAAAACAACTAACAAGACATTTAATCCAGTAGCTGATTGGATAATCCCACCTAAGAGATATTACCCTCTAGGGTATAAGTCTCAACCTGCCTTATCAGTAATTTCTAGTTTTACCTGTCAGCCAAACCAAGGACCCAAGGTAACCTGGGTCAAGAACAATTGAGCTTTTTTTTAATGCAGGTATAGGTGAAGAGCTGTCCAAGGTTAAGTCAGACCTAGTACCTGGACAGTGGCTGCTCAAAGCACATGACTGGCAGCAAAGTAAATCTCTCCAGCTATAAGTCCAAGCTAGGACCAAAGGTGATATTTGGAGACTCAAAGAGTGGTCAGTCAGAAGGGTATGGAAGAGTAATCATTGGAGCAGTGACCTTTAAAAAGGTGACATATATAAGAGGACCTAAACATAACCTTATATCCATAAGTCAATTATGTGATGAAGGTTATCAGGTACATTTCAACTCTACCTCTTGCTCTATTATAAATGATAAAAACCAAACTGTTTTAATTGAACTTAGACAAGGAAACATATATTTAGTAGATTTCATTTTCGCCACAACTGATATTTGTTTACTCAATATCACTAGTAACCAAAATGAGTTATGGCACAAAAGGGTAGGACATGTAAACCTTAAGAACATATCTAGGTTATCTAAAGACAACCTTATTAGAGGTTTACCTTCTGGTCCCTACAAAAAGGAAAGCCTATGCAGGGCTTGTCAACTAGGCAAGCAAACTAAAACTAGTTTCAAATCCATTAATAAAAGTGATTCACTTAGGATATTGTATCTGCTTCATGTGGATCTTTTTGTACCCATTGCAGTATAAAGCCTAGGAGGAAAGTCTTACACCTTAGTCATTGTTGATGATTTCTCCAGATTCAGTTGGGTAGCCTTTCTGAGAGCTAAGTCAGATACATTCAAAGTTCTTACAGATTTTCTCAGGATCATACAAATTGAGTTCTCTACTCATGTTGCATTGATCAGAAGTGATCATGGCACAGAGTTTGAGTCTCTTCTTATGCATGAGTTCTGTGAGAAGGAAGGTATCAGGCAGTGCTTCTCAGCTCCTAGAACTCCCCAACAAAATGGGGTTGCTGAAAGGAAAAATAGGACACTCATTGAAGCTGCAGGTACATTGTTAGCAGATGCTTACATGTCTCTATCCTTTTGGGCAGAAGCTGTAAACACAGCTAACTATGTCCTGAACAGATGTCTTATACATAAACTAAAGCATAAGACCCCCTATGAATTACTTAAAGAAAAGAAACCTAAAATCACTTACTTTAAAGTTTTTGGTTGCATATGTTACATCCACACTAATAACAAAAGATACATTAAAAATTTGAGGCTAAGGCTGAAGAAGGGATTTTTCTAGGATATTCCCAGGTAAGCAAGGCCTATAGGGTTTTCAACAAATCATCCCTTCAAATTGAAGAATCTGTCCATGTGTCTTTTGATTTAGCTAACATGTCTTATAAGGAGAAAGACATTTCTACCAATAGTTTTTTGCAGGTTTCACCACTGTGTGAGTCTATGGATGGACTAAACCTTACCCAAGAGGTTCCAACTCATCCCACTCCACAGGCTGCTGAAGATAGTGAAGAAGAAGTCCAAGAGGAAGCAACTGAACTTCCATCAATAGCCAGTACCATTCCTTAAGAGGAATTATTTACAGAAGCTGTTGCTCAACCAACTCCACTAACTGATCTTGTCACACTTAGAGATCACCCTAGATCTCAAGTGATTGGAGACATTTCAGTTGGTGTACAGACAAGACATCAGCTCAATCAAGACTTGATGCATGCCTGTTTTCTCTCTCAAATTGAACCTCTCAACATCCATGAAGCTGAGCAAGATCCCCACTGGATTCTTGCAATGCAAGAGGAACTAAATCAATTTGAGAGATGTAGAGTTTGGGATTTTGTTCCAAGACCCCATAACTACCCAGTTATTGGAACCAAATGGGTCTATAGTAAAAAATTGGATGCACAAGGGAACATAGTAAGAAACAAGGCTAGACTTGTTGCTCAAGGCTATAAGTAAGAGGAAGGAATAGACTATGACCAAACCTTTGCCCCTGTTACAAGGTTGGCGGCCATTAGAATATTCCTAGCCTATGCAGCCTACAAAAAGTTCAAAGTATTCCAGATGGATGTTAAGAGTGCCTTTCTGAATGGTGTACTTCAAGAAGAGGTTTATGTAGAACAACCTCCAAGTTTTATCTCTCTAACTCAACCCTCTTATGTTTACAAATTGCATAAAGCTCTCTATGGTTTAAAGCAAGCTCCAAAAGCTTGGTATGAGACCCTAGCTAGCTTTCGTTTAGAGCATAAATTTACAAGAGGAACCATAGATAAAACTCTTTTCACTAGACATCATAAGGACCAAATCTTATTGGTACAAATATATGTGGATGACATTATTTTTGGGTCTACTGATCCCAAATTATGCAAGAAGTTTGCTGACCTCATGCAGTCCAAATTTGAGATGAGTAGCATAGGTGAGCTTTCCTACTTCCTTGGTCTCCAAGTGAAGCAGCTCCCTAATGGTATCTTCCTCTCCCAATCTAAGTATGCTAAAGAGCTTATTAAAAAGTTTGGGATGGGTGATGCTTCAGGAATGAAAACACCTATGGCTACCAATGCTGTTGTGGATTCTGATGCAGCAGGGAAACCTGTAGATCAGAAACATTATAGGGCAATTGTTGGATCCCTATTATACTTAACAGCTAGCAGGCCTGACATAATGTTTGCCACATGCCTTTGAGCTAGATTCCAAGTGAATCCTAAAGAATCCCATCTTATTTTTCTAAAAAGGATTTTGAGATATATAAAGAGTTGTCCTAGTTTAGGACTATGGTATCCTGCAGAGTCAGAATTTGAGTTAACTGGATACTCAGATGCTGACTATACTGGATGTAGAGTGGACAGAAAAAGTACCTCTGGAACTTGCCAGTTCCTGGGTATGAGACTTGTCTCTTGGTTTTGCAAAAAGCAGACATCTGTGTCTACATCAACTGCTGTGGCAGAGTATATGGCTGCTGGCAGTTGCTGTTCACAGATGCTATGGATACAAAACCAACTCCTAGATTATGGTATCAACTTAAATAATTCAACCTTATTTTGTGAAAATACAAGTGCTATTGCTATAGCTCAGAATCCAGTTCATCATTCTAGGACTAAACATATTGAAATAAGACATTATTTCATTAGAGATAATGTAGACAAAAAGAAGATTAACTTGATTCATATTCCTACTGATTTACAGAGAGCAGATATTTTCACCAAACCTTTAGATGAGAAAACCCATCTGTTCCTTATAAATCAACTGGGGATGATTAATGGAGAAGAGTTAAATTAATTTCTGTCTGTATTCGACGAATTTTCCAGAGTTCGTCGAACGGAGTTCGACGAATTAGGGAAAGTTTGAGAGATTCTCGTCGAACGTAGATCGACGAATTCTCTGTATGGAAACAATTTTCGTCGACCAGAGATCGACAAACCTTGCTTCAGAAACTATTTCGTCGAACGGAGTTCGACAAACTATTTTCAATTCTTCTAAATGAGTTCGACGAACTACTCACCTCTAACTTATTTCGTCGATCTCAGTTCGAAGATCTGTCTCTTTTCGTGGAATGGAGCTTGTCGATTCATATTCTGAAAATTATATATCTTGGTTTTCTTCGACCTCCGTCCCGCGCTTTCAGTTCCTTTGCTCCTGATCGCCGTTTTCTCTGTGATTTTCTTTGCAGGTCATCAATGTCGATTCCTCCAGGAGCACTTGCGGCGATGAAGTTTGATGCAGCATTCTCCATGGATTTTGAGTCCTTCCAACATTCCGATCCAATTTTTCTTTATATTCTGGAATTACTTGAAGAATTGCATCTCAAGGATTTCATAACTCGCAGCATCAAGATACACTCAACCGAGATAAGAGAATGGGTGTACAGTACAACAGTTTCTGAAGACGGAAATCTGACAGGACATATTGGAAACACTGCCATTTCCCTGTCCCCAGCAGTACTTTCTGAAATTTTTGGACTGATCAATGGTGAAGACAACTTGGAAATGGACGCTGAAGAATATTCTGACATGTTGAAGGTAATGGGTTTCTCCGGCAGCAACCCTAATAAGCTTCTGAAGAAGCAACTGCCAGCCACCTGTCAATTTTTGGCCGACATTGTAGGAAAAATTCTGATGGGCAAGCACTCGGCACATGACTATATCACTCGCCATCAATTCCTGATTATGTGCGCAGTGCTCAACAAGCGACAGGTCGACTGGGGCATGGTTTTCTTTGACCTAATCAAGAAGATAACAAGCAAGAAGGAAGTCTGCTATGGCAGAATCCTGGGGATTTTCCTCCAGGAAAAGGCCAGTGAATGTTTGGTCTCCCCGACCACATTAATCAATGCCAGCAAGCGCCTCACCTGCGCCTTGTTTGGCAGATGGGAGAGGACAATCACCAAACCCTCCAAGGGTTCCTCCTCCTCCATCAATGCTTATGAGAGCACAAGGACCGTCAAGGTCACTCACCACCCTGATACTGAAGAGGTCATTCCTCCTCCCAAATCTCTTCCCACTCCTCCTGCACCTCAATTGACTCCACCTCAACATCAATCTCCACCGCTTGATCTTGCACATATCCCAACACCTCCAGTTTCCCCCACTGGAACACATATTCCCTCACCTCCTCAATCCCCTCTTCCCCCACACCTATCCACTATTCCATCCTACACCATACCCACTGAACCACACACTGTTCTCCCTCCATTATCCCCTCCACACATTCCTCCTTCCTCCTCTGCATCTCTCCCCTCCACCATTCTTTCTCCACTTCTGGACTCCTCCACCATTCCCTCCATCATCTCTCTTCTGACTCCTCTCCTTCAATCACTCATCACATAGGCCATTACACCTCTGGTGAATTCCATTAATTCCTTATCTGCACATATCACAGCCATTTCTGCTGCCCGCTCTTCATTCAGGGGCCTGGCTCCAGGTTCTCCTGAACCCAGGCAGGGGGAGATGCTCCATGATGAAGATGGTGCAGCAACTGCATAAGTTGATACAGTTGATACAGATACAGATACTGCAAATACAGTTTTTGATACTACAGATACAGTTGATACAGTGCTTGATAATGCAGTTGCAGTTACAAATACAACTATTGATTTTATTCAATTTATGGACACTGACATTAGTTTTGATGAGTCAGTAGATACAATAACACATGTTGGTGATTTCTTTATAAATCCCACAGTTAATTTATCTGAGATTCTTCATAACTTTGATTCTGTATATATGAGGATTCCTTCAGTAGAGGTTGCTAAGCCATATTTGGTTATTGCCCAGTATACCTCTCCAGCTAGTCTAGCAGTTGCCAAGCAACTCTGTGACACCCTTGCTGCTCCTACTGCTGCTCCAATTCCTGTGACTCTTCCAGCAATCTGCTTTGTTCCAGATTTTGTCATGGATGATTCTCCCATACCTGATCTGGATGAACTCATTCTGGCAGACATTGAAGAAGAGAACAAGGCAGCAGCTGAAAGCTCTGTCTCTACTGCTGTTGAACCCTCACCCTCTGAACCTTCTATCCCCCCTCAAGAAAAACCTCTTATCATGTCTGATTAAACTCTGAGGAAGTTGAATGCTCTGTATGACAATCCTAAGAGTTCAGATTCTGGTGATGATGATGATGATGAATCAGATGAGGAGGCT
The DNA here is from genome assembly GCA_039583875.1 of Platanthera guangdongensis. Classification (NCBI taxonomy): domain Eukaryota; kingdom Viridiplantae; phylum Streptophyta; class Magnoliopsida; order Asparagales; family Orchidaceae; genus Platanthera; species Platanthera guangdongensis. The sequence continues at coordinate 162,943,506 of CM077162.1, forward strand.
GCTAAAAAGAAAAAGAAGTTGCTCTCTAAGAAAAGGAAGGCTCCTCCTCCTCCTGCTCCCAAGCCTAATCCTACTACAGACACTCCATACTATATTCTGCACAATGTTGCTCCTTACAAAGGGATGCCTGCATGGATGTGGCTATCAAAGAACCAGCAAAGAGAGAAGAAGAGGAGTAGGAGATACTCTCCTCCCCCAGTTCATAGATACAGAAAGGATCCTCCTCCTCCTCCTCTAGCAGCAGGTGCCTCTGGTTCTGGCTCTCAGAGATCTGCCCATATTCAAACTTATCAGAGACAAACAGGGAGATCCTCTGGTGGTAGTCAGCCAAGGCCACCATCTTCAGGATGACAACACCATCAACAACAGCAGCAGCAGCACCAGGAATCTAAGGTACATGAAGCTGAAAGGCCCTATTCTCCTCCTGAAGATCCAGAAATAGCCAACACAGCCAAAATGGCAAGGTTCCAAGAGCTCATTGTCTTATCTCTAATCAACAAAGCTAAAGCTGAAGACAAGGACACAACAGGCTTAACTACTATGTCTCAGTACAGGAGAGATAAGCTAAAGAAATTTGGGAAAGCAAACAAGCTACTCAATGTTGATGAGTACATGCATCTTCACCCAGAAGAAGTTGTCCTCAGAGCCACTTCACTGAACATCATAGGGGCAGCTGACATGACTATGACCAAGGCTCAAGCTTCAGATCCCAATAGGGAAATCATTTTCAAAAAGCCAAGAGATAAAGAACCTGAAGACAAGCTAAAATAGAAGAAGACAGAGAAGTAAGTTTGTGGTTATTTCATTTCCGCTTCTATTTCAGACTATATCTTGCATTAAAACAAAGCTTGTATGTATATATATATCTGTTGCATGCGTTGTAAATTCTCTGCCATATATATTTCTTAATTTTGCTTTGTTTTTCTATTTGTTCTTTGCTTGGAGTCTCTGTTAGTGACCTCACCCAAATAGGGGGAGATTGTTGGATCCCTAGTTGATTTGGGCTAGGTTCACTGACTTAGGATGTGACCCATCATGTATAGTCTGGGTCAAGTTTATGTCTTAGAGTCTAGGACAGTCCTCTATCTCAACTTCAGATGGACCAGCCTTCCTCAAGACCATCAGGAACTCCAGATCTATCAGTTTTTTAGACCAAGTGAAATGAGTTCGACGTTCGTCGAACTCAGCTCGACGAAGGGAGTTCTGCGCTCGACGATCGTGAGACAATTTGTAGTGCTGAGATCGACGAACTATGTTCTTCGTCCGACAACACCGAGATTCTACTTCAAGCTTTATCAGGACTACTTCAGAATTTCTCTAAGTCCAGCTTCATACTTCGGTCGACGAATTATATTCTGAGCTCGACGAACTTGGACCTCAAGTTCACAGCTTCTCAGGTCGACGAATGCTAATCTCTACTGGACGATTTTTGTACTCAGAGAATCTGTGTCGACACTTAGGGTTTGTGTTGACACCAGACGATTTGTGTCGACACCAGGATTTCAATCGACACCAGCTTGTGACGACACTTAGGATTTGTGTCGACACCAAGATCAATCTGTCGACAACAATTTGTGTCGACACAGCATTTCAGCAGATGCAGAGTATTTCGTCTAAGTCCAAAACTTTTCTCAGTTCGACGAATTTTATTCTCAGCTCGACGAATTTAGTTCTCTGCTCTACGAATAAAGATTGTCTAATATTGAAGATTGTTTGTTCAACGAATGAAGACTGTCAGTTCGACGAACTCAGGCTCCGCTCGACGAACTCAAAACTCAGCTCGACGAATTATGTTCTTCGGTCGACGATTCTAGACTAGGTCTTCTTCCATTCTCGTCTCATTCCATGGCACTGATTCCTGAACATTTAATGGCAATTCTTCACAGAATACTACCGTTAGAATGCGCAGTTAATCCTGGATTATTATATGTCATTTTCCCATGGAAACTGTTGGGGAAATAATTAATTGCTGCTTCCTTTCCAAGCCGTCTGCCATTACTGCTCGATATTAAAAATTCGAATGTTTCTTATGAGACATTGAGATATACAGAAAGAGTCAGTAATACAGTGAGATTCAACACACTACAACAAGAGAAAGACAGACAGTGATTCAAACGCAACAGAAAAAGGAATTCATTCTTGGCCTAGAGAAAAACTGATCAAGAAGAAGAAGAAGAAGAAGAAGAACAGTACATCAATATCAAGAGTCTTCTTCATCTGCTTTTACTCAGGATACCTTCAAAGACAATACATTCATATCAGTCACAAGAAGTTCCTGGAGACTTTCTCTGGACCAGGAAATCTAGGTCTTTGAAGGCCTATCACCCTGAAGCAGTGCTCCAGCATTCTTCCTGATTCATTCTATATCTTAGGGGGAGCAAAGCTGCTAAACAACAATCCACAAGTCTTCTTACTTGACTTGAGAAAGAGAAGACCTCATCAACCTCTCACTCCACCTCTATACAGGGTTTTAATTCCCTTCAAAATTATTCTGGTTGCAAGTCTCCCTTCAAAAGACTTGAGGGCTTGGTTTTTGGGAACCTGATCAAAACCCTATTGGTGCCAGGACACCTGATCAATACCTTCCTGCAGTGGATTCGTACCAGGGTGGTAGAAGAGCGGACTACCCAGATTTGGGGAACCACTATAAAATTCTTGTGTCGTCTGGTTGCTTTCTTTTCCTTTTGCTTTCTGGCCTTGCTCTGTGAATGTGGTGTGATTAGATAATTGCTGCATCTTGGTTTATTGTATTTGCTTCCCTGCATACACACCTAAAATACAACAGCAGTTGTAAAAGTTTTAAAATCACCATATACTCTATTCACCCCCCCCCCTCTAGAGTATATCAGATCTAGCTGCACTTTCATAGAAGAATCATTCTCCTTATAAAACATATTAGCTTTATCAAATGAAACATGTATAGATTCTTCAATTTTTAAATTAGATTTATTAAATACCCTATAGGCCTTCCTGACTTGGGAATATCCAAGAAAAATTCCCTCTGTAGCTTTGGCTTAAACTTTCTAAGATATTTCTTGTTATTATTGTGAATAAAACATCTACAACCAAATACTTTAAAATAGTTTACTTTAGGTTACTTCCCTTTGAGCAATTCATAGGGAGTCTTGCCATTAAGTTTATGTATTAAACTCCTATTCAAGACATAGTTTGCTGTGCTTACAGCCTCTACCTAAAAGGATAGGGGCAAGTAAGCATCTGCAAGCAATGTCCCCGCAGATTCAATAAGGGTTCTATTTTTCCTTTCTTCTACCCCATTTTGTTGAGGAGTTCTAGGAGCAAAGAAGCAATGCCTGATACCTTACTTCTCTCAGAATTCTTGCATGAGAAGAGAATCAAACTCATTGTCATGATCACTTTTGATCAATGCAACTAGAGTAGAGTACTCAATCTGAATGCTCTTAAGAAAATCTATAAGAACTTTGAAGTTATCTGACTTGTTTCTCAAAAAGAACACCCAAGTGAATCTAGTGAAGTCAACTATAATAACCAAAGTATAAGATTTCCCTCCAAAGCTCGGTACAGCAATGAGTTCAAAAAGATCCATATGTAGCAAGTACAGAATCCTGGGTGAATTACTCTTATTAATAGATTTAAAGCTATTTTTAGTTTACTTGCCTAATTGACAAGCCCCGCATAGGTTTTCCTTCTTGTAGGGGACAAAAGGCAATCCTCTAACAAGATTGTCCCTTGATAATTTAGCAATGCTTTTAAAGTCAACATGTCCTAATCTTTTATGTCATAAATTATTATTATTATTAATTTTATTCAACAAACAAATCTCTGAACTGGCTGACTTGAAATTAACTACATAAATGTTTCCTTGTCTAAGACCAGTTAAAACAGTTTTGTTATCATTTGAAGTAATAATACAGGAAGATTGGTTAAAAGTTACATGATAACCTTCATCACATAACTGTCTTATGGATATTAGGTTACATTTTAGGGCACTCACATATGCTACCTTTCTGAAGGTGACAGCTCTAACTCTGACATTCCCACAACCTTTTGTTTGACCATAGTTGGTGAAAGTCCACCTAGTGTCAACTATCTTCACCTATGGGGGGGGGGGGAATAGGTGACGTGCAGCGTTTTTGCGGAATTTACGAATGTACCTGCATAATAAAAATAAACAACACAGCACACAGAAAACACACGCAATTTATAGTGGTTCCCCGACTTGGGTACATCCACTTTCCCCCTTCGACCTATCTCCCACCAAGGGACGACTCGGTCTCTTCTCCAACAGGATTGAAATCCAATCCCTGCACTATCGGAAGGAACCCTTCCACATGTAGGAGTCAACACTCCCACAACCCGGGTTGCACCCAACCCTTACAACTCGGAACAAACGTTCCTTTACAACAAAAGAAAAACTAGAATGTACAAGAGATACAAACTACGTTTGGAGACCAAGGTGTCCCTCTTCGTTGACGACGTGTTCTTGAAGTCCACGAAGAGTCCACAACCCTAGAACTCTCTTGGAGAGGATCTCCCCAGAGCTGGCGGCGGCAAGATGGGAGGCGGCACGGTTCACGGGTTCGGCGGTGACGACGATGTGCGGCTGCTGTACTTTGGAGATCCAAACTTCGTAGCGAAGCTAGCTAGGTCTTCCAACGGTCACACGAGGATCGGTCGTCTCGATCGATTCGGACGGGGAAGTTTTTCCTGATCAACAAACCGAGAGACAAGGGATCTCTAGATAGACGCGTGAGACACTAAGCTTGGCTAAGCTTCTGTCGCCGGAAGATCAGGAAGAAATCTCGATCAAAAGCGGCGACCAACTTGCTCGAGCGACGACGGCGGCGGCGGAGCGGAACTCGCGATTTTAGGGTTCGTGCGTGCTCGGCTTCTTTCTGTGTATCTTATTCCGTTGTCATACTGTTCAAAAATAATCTTGTATTTATACTGTAGACAACTCAATATGACCGTTGTGGGTCCCATAAATAGAACTCCAAAATCCGGTTCAAGATAACGCCAGCGGCAGAATCTGGTTCAGGGAGTTCCAGAAAAATGCCCAAGAAAAAATCGGCGAGAATCAAAAGTGAGTCTCGCCGAATCGTCGAGAATCAAAGGTGATTCTCGACGATTCGGCGAGAATCAAGGATGATTCTCGTCGAAGTTGACTTGGCTGCACGCACTGATTCAGCACGGGTCGAGACGGCGAGAATCAGCCAGTGATTCTCGACGATTCGGCGAGAATCACTAGGGATTCTCGCCGAATCGGCGAGAATCACTTGGTGATTCTCGTCGATTCTTACTTAGAATCAGAGTTGCTTGCTATGAAGTGTAGTTGGATCGAGTCGGCGAGAGTCAGCCACTGATTCTCGACGATTCGGCGAGAATCACTTGTGATTCTCGCCAAATCGGCGAGAATCACTTGGCGATTCTCTTCGAGTTTCACTTAGATGAATTTTCGTCTTTCCACCCATGATGAGCTCCTTGACCCATCCTTGCTCCTTGCCTGCTCTTGCAAGATTACAGCCCTGTACTTGAAAGTAAGTGCACTCCAATAGAGAGAGTACACGTAGGCCAACACACTGATCTGCTCTACGAGGGATTACGTCGTGCAGACCCGTGTATACTGACCTACTGTACCCTGACATTGGTGTGCACTTAGCGTGGAATAACTGCAAGCACAACTTGAAATAATTTGTCAAAAATATTGCCTATTTACCTTAGCTTGTTCAGGGGCTTCTTCAAATCAGGTACGTTGTGGATACAATACCCAACAATCTCCCCCTATTTGAAGAAGCCTAAACCCTACAAGTTAAGGTGAATAAAGCGTATTGGAATGAAAATCATAAACTTGAAATTGAGTTGAGTGAGTTATTCATGACCAATACCAATTTCTTGAGAGCAAGCTTGGAGCCACCTTAGCTGTAGCCGAGAGGGTAATCTCCCCCTTTTCGGCTTCTGCAAATCGGGGTCTGTAGCATTTGACCCCTTGCTCCTGTGCTCATACTTGAGTATCTTGCTCCCCCTCAGTTCTTGCGCCCGTGCTCATCTTGAGTACCTGTAGAGGCTCCCTCTAGATGCATGATCCTGGAGCTTCAGTGGTCTTCATTCCTCATAATTTAGCATTCCCAATTCAGTTTTGAAGAGACTGAACTTGGCTTCATCTAAGGGCTTTGTGAATATATCTGCAATCTGCTTGTCCGTGGGGACATAACAGAGAGAAATGTCCTTGTTCTCCACGTGCTCCCGAATGAAGTGGTAGCGCACTTCAATATGCTTCGTTCTGCTGTACGAGACCGGATTGTTGGCAATGGCAATTGCACTGGAGGAGTCGCAGTACATTGGTATTTCCTTGAACTGAAGGTCATAGTCGGCTAACTGGTTTCTGATCCATAGGAGTTGTGCGCAACAACTGCCTGCCGAGATGTACTCAGACTCTGCTGTGGACGTTGCAACACAATTCTGTTTCTTGCTGTTCCATGAGATAAGCCTCCTGCCGAGGAATTGACACGTCCCGGAGGTGCTTTTCCTGTCATCCCAACTCCCTGCAAAGTCAGCATCTGAAAAACCTATTAGCTCGACATCATTGTTTCTCGGGTACCACAAGCCAAGATTGGGAATACCTTTAAGGTATCTTAGAATTCGCTTTGCAGCAACATAGTGAGATTCCTTAGTGTTCACCTGATATCTGGCACAGACACATGTGGAGAACATGATATCCGGTCTACTGGCAGTAAGATAGAGCAGGGATCCAATGATGCTTTTGTATTTGGTTTCATCGAAAGGTTTACCTTTCTCATCCTTATCCAGAGACATAGTGGATCCCATTGGAGTCCTCATAGAGGTTGCACTCTCCATACCGAATTTCTTAAGGAGTTCATTTGTGAACTTTGTCTGAGAGATGAAGATTCCATCCTCAGACTGTTTCACTTGAAGTCCCAAGAAATACTTGAGCTCTCCCATACTGCTCATTTCAAACTTTCCTTGCATAAGTTTAGAAAACGTTTTGCAAAGATTGTTGTCCGTTGAGCCGAATATTATGTCATCGACATAGATTTGCACCAGCAAAATCTTGCCTTTGACTTCCCTGAGAAACAATGTTTTATCTATTTTGCCTCTAGAGAACTTGTTCTCAAGAAGAAAACTAGATAAAGTCTCATACCAAGCTCGTGGAGCTTGTTTTAACCCATATAAAGATTTATTAAGAAAATAGACATGATTGGGAAAAGTAGGATCGACAAAACCTGGGGGTTGAGCGACGTATACTTCCTCTTTCAGGTCTCCGTTCAGGAATGCTGATTTCACATCCATTTGATAAACTATGAATCCTTTGTGCGAAGCATACGCCAGGAACAATCTGATTGCCTCGAGCCTTGCTACTGGTGCGAAGGTCTGGTCGAAGTCAATCCCCTCCTCCTGTCTGTAACCTTGAGCCACCAGCCTTGCCTTGTTCTTTATGATGACACCATGTTCATCCAGCTTGTTTCTGAAGATCCACTTGGTGCCAATCACATTCTGCTTGTATGGTCTGGGAACTAGCGTCCAAACGTTGCAACGTTCGAATTGATGTAGTTCATCTTGCATGGCCAGAATCCAAGCCGCATCCTTGTTCGCCTCGTCGAACTTCTTTGGCTCAACCTGTGACAGGAAGCTAAGATGCAATATTTCGTTAATAGTACCTCCTTGAGTTCTGACACCGACACGAGGATCTCCGATGATCTGATCTCTAGGATGATCCCTCACGTGCCGGAGCTCTAGAAGTCTGGCGTCTGGAGCTTCGACTACTTCTTGGGCTTCTCTTTCTTCTAAGAGATTTGTTCCATTTTGATCTTCAACATTTTCAGATGACGTGGAGGTGGAAACTTTGACGTACTTAGGAGTGTCCTCTTTAGCGGTCTCATCCAGACTCAACTGTTCAAGTCGTGCACCTGCATCTTCAAGAATACCACTGGAAGAATTGCTGTTAAGCAAACTTCCTTCATCAAATACAACATTTATTGATTCTTCTACCACTAGGGTTTTCTTATTGAAGACCCTATATGCCCGACTGTGGGAACTATAGCCCATGAATATGCGTTCGAAGCATTTTTCACCAAATTTAGTACGCGGGTACTTCCCATTATTCAGTACATAGCATCTGTAACCAAAAATCCTCAAGTAGGACATGGTTGGTTTCCTGCCTTTCAGTAGCTCGTAAGGCGTCTTGCGATGATGCTTGTTGATCAATGCTCGGTTTTGTACATGACAAGCTGTATTGACAGCCTCTGCCCAGAAGTATTCCGGGAGAGAAGCGTCTTTCAACATTGTCGTGCAGGCTTCAATGAGAGTTCTATTTCTCCTCTCCGGAACTCATTTTGCTGAGGAGTGTGCGGGGAGGAAAACTCATGAAAGATACCTTGTTCTTCACAAAATTCTGTCATAGCACCAGATTCGAATTCTGTTCCATGGTCACTTCTGATTTTGACCACTGAGCAGTTAAATTCGTTCTGAACCTGCTTGACAAAACTAGTGAAGATGTCAAACGTATCTGACTTTCGTTTCAAAAAGAACACCCATGTAAACCGAGAATGATCATCAACTATCACTAGCGTATAGGACTTGCCTCCCAAGCTATGAACTTGCATTGGAACAAACAAGTCCATATGTAAGAGGTAAAGACATCAGGAAGAGTCTTTGTCTGCGATGCTCTTAAAGGTAGCCCGAGTCTGTTTGCTCATCTGGCATGCAGGACAGGGGCTATCTTTGATGCACTTGATACTGGGAGCATCCCTTACTAAGTTCTTAGAAAACAGCATACTAATTGTCTTGAAATTAATATGTGCCAATCTCTTGTGCCATTGATCACAAAGAGATGCACTGCCTATTGCCACAAGGCATACAGGGGTAGATGAATCTACACTGAGAAAATCTAAGCAAAAGATATTTTTGCTCCTAATGCCTGACAATACCGTCTCAGAAGAGGTACATGAAATTATCAGACATTTATCCTTGCAGAACTTAACGTCATAACCTTTATCACATAACTGACTTGCACTGATCAGGTTATGGTTTAACCCTTCAACATAAGCCACGTCGGTGATAGAGATTATACCGTTGGAAATCATACCGTAACCTCTGGTGACTCCTCGATCTGACCCTCCAAAGATGACTTTGGGTCCATTCTCGACTGGAGTGTAATCACGCAGCAGGCTTCTTGTCCCAGTCATATGTCGGGAGCATCCACTGTCCAAATACCAGATCGGCGTTTTGGTGGCCTTTGGACATTCCTGCAAAACAAAATTAATTTGCCTTAGGAACCCAATCGAACTTGGGTCCTAGATTCCTGGTTAGTACAGTCCCCCTCGGTTGGTTAACCCTACGAGTGGTCGGCCTCGCAGTGCTAACATAGGGAGTCTCGTAATACCTTGGATTAAACCAACAATCCACGGCAAAGTGACCGACTTTGCCACAGCACCAACAGTCGAATCTGTTGTACCTCTTCCTAGACTCCTGCCTTACCCTGGGAATGGTGGGTACAGCTGGGGCCTTGGATCTGGAGGTGGAGGCCTCATGGTGACAGCAGTCACATGACTTCGTCACCTTCTGTATAACAGGCTTGGCTTTTGGTGCCTGCTTTCCATTATGACCGCTAGAGAATTGACCATAATTTCCCATGTGGATTTCCTCATAAGGTGCCTTGAGGGCACTCTCACCGAAGTTCTGGGGAAAGGTCCAACCATCATATCGGCTCTTTGGCTTTGCAACCGAGGGATGAAAATGATGACCAAAGGTTGATTCAAAGTCATGTTGGTTGCAAGGAAAGCTAGGATTTCTGAACGCAATAGGACTAAGAGGAGCCTTACCCTTTTCATCAGCAGAGGCCTTCTTGGCGGCCTTATTCTTCCTCTGGTTCCTGTTTCTCCTGGATGAGGAACCAGATACCCCTACATGCCCCAAGCCAGCTCCTTTGGCCTGAGCAGAGAAGGTATCAACGACTGGAAGAACTGTTTTTGGCATAGAGAAGCTCTTGACGATCTTCCTTTCTACCGCAAGTTGTTCTTCCAACGTGTCGACTTCCTCCTGCTTAAGATCAAGGAGCTTTAAAGACTCCGAATGCTTTGAAGTCAGGTCAAGGTGCTCCTGTCGGAGAGAAATCAAGCTAGTGACCTCTTCCCTTAGGGATACACACTCACCCTTAAGGAATTTCACTTCCTTCTTCTCAGCCTTCAGTCTCTTACGGCACTCCTCGAAAGTGTTGAGCAGAAGCTCATATTTCTCGAGGAGCTCCGCTTCACGGGCCGAAGGGCTATCCTCAGGTTCATCATCCTGAGACTCAGGGTCAGAGTCGGAGTCGGAGAGAGGAGTGTGAGCTTTTACCTTCCCAGTAAATGGGGGGCATTCTCCTTCTGAGTCGGAGCGACCCACCAGCCCGAAGTAGGCTTCCTCATCATCACTGGAGTCTGAGAAATCAGACTCACTCAGTGTCTTTGGCCTTTTGGCGATGTAGCTCCGCTCTTTCTTCTTATCTCTCGAAGATTTGTGCTCCTCTTCTTTCCCTTTTTCTCTCTTGCCTTGATAGCAGTCGGCCACGACGTGTCCTGGCTTATTGCATCCAAAGCAAATAATGTCAGAGGAGTGAAGTATGTTCGGTCTAGAAGCATACCTGTCAGAAGAATAATTTTTCTTTTGATGCCTGGAGGAGGAGCCGTCTCTTTTTCTTTGATTCCTCATCTTGAGGAACTTCTTGAACTCTCGAGTGATGAGGGAGAAATCCTCCTCCGACAGCTCTGAGCTGGACGAGCATGGCACGGAGTCCTCCTCCTCATCCTTTTTCTTGGCACGGTATAAAACCGCACCCTTGCCTTTTCTGGAGTGACTGGCTTTTAGAGCCACAGTCTTTTCTTTGGTTGCAGCCTTCTCTGCTTCTTCTTCTGCTTTCCTGGTGTTCAGCTGAAGCTCATAGGACATCAGCTTCCCAAACAGGATTTGCGGGTCGGTTTCAGCTAGTCTGCCAAACTCTCGGATGGCGCAGATCTTTGTGTCCCATTCCTTAGTAAGGGACCTAAGGAATTTATCATTGAGTTCACCATTGGTGAATACTCTTCCGTATACTTTGAGGGCGTTGACAATCTTGAGGAAGTTCTCGTAGGTGACTCCGATCTCTTCCTTAGGCCCTTGTCTGAAGGCCTCATATTTCTGGTTCAGGAGGGATCTCCGATCATCCCTCACTTCATCTGTGCCCTCCATTAGGATGATTAGGCACTGCCAGATCTCCTGTGCTGTCCTGCAGTTGCTGAAGTTTTGCATCATTGAGTCATCAACCGCACTGACCAGAATGTTTCGCGCCTTCTTGTCAAGTCCTACTAGCACCATCTCGTCCTTGTCCATTTCAGAAATTTCTTTGGCACTTTCTGGGTAGGATCAATGGTGGATGCCTTAGTGGGGACGTAAGGTCCCTCCTCCACGATCATGAAGAGTCGAGGATCAACTGCTTTCATGTAGAACCTGATCCTTTCCTTCCAGATAGGAAAGTTGAGCCTGGTGAACACTGGGATCTTGCCTGTGTACTTGAGCCCGTCCATAGTAGATGTTTGTCTTCTTCTTGACACTAGTGGCAGGATTCAACTCAAGGTGTTAACATTTTTGATGAGTATCCTCCCTCTAATACCACTTGAAAGTCCACCTATTGTCAACTATCTTCACTTATGGGGGGGGGGGGGGGGAATAGGTGACGTGCAGCGTTTTTGCGGAATTTATGAATGTACCTGCACAATAAAAATAAACAGCACAGCACACAGAATACACACGCAATTTATAGTGGTTCCCCGACTTGGGTACATCCACTTTCCCCCTTCGACCTATCTCCCACCAAGGGACGACTCGGTCTCTTCTCCAACAGGATTGAAATCCAATCCCTGCACTATCGGAAGGAACCCTTCCACACGTAGGAGTCAACACTCCCACAACCCGGGTTGCACCCAACCCTTACAACTCGGAACAAACGTTCCTTTACAACAAAAGAAAAACTAGAATGTAAAAGAGATACAAACTACGTTTGGAGACCAAGGTGTCCCTCTTCGTTGACGACGTGTTCTTGAAGTCCACGAAGAGTCCACAACCCTAGAACTCTCTTGGAGAGGATCTCCCCAGAGCCGGCGGCGGCAAGATGGGCGGCGGCACGGTTCACGGGTTCGGTGGCGACGACGATGTGCGGCTGCTGTACTTTGGAGATCCAAACTTCGTAGCGAAGCTAGCTAGGTCTTCCAACGGTCACACGAGGATCGGTCGTCTCGATCGATTCGGACGGGGAAGTTTTTCCCGATCAACAAACCGAGAGACAAGGGATCTCTGGATAGACGCGTGAGACACTAAGCTTGGCTAAGCTTCTGTCACCGGAAGATCAGGAAGAAATCTCGATCAAAAGCGGCGACCAACTTGCTCGAGCGACGACGGCGGCGGCGGAGCGGAACTCGCGATTTTAGGGTTCGTGCGTGCTCGGCTTCTTTTTATGTATCTTATTTCGTTGTCATACTGTTCAAAAATAATCTTGTATTTATACTATAGACAACTCAATATGACCGTTGTGGGTCCCATAAATAGAAATCCAAAATCCGGTTCAAGATAATGCCAGCGGCAGAATCCGGTTCAGGGAGTTCCAGAAAAATGCCCAAGTAAAAATCGGCGAGAATCAAAAGTGAGTCTCGCCGAATCGTCGAGAATCAAAGGTGATTCTCGACGATTCGGCGAGAATCAAGGATGATTCTCGTCGAAGTTGACTTGGCTGCACGCACTAATTCAGCCCGGGTCGAGACGGAGAGAATCAGCCAGTGATTCTCGACGATTCGGCGAGAATCACTAGTGATTCTCGCCGAATCGGCGAGAATCACTTGGTGATTCTCGCCGAATCGGCGAGAATCACTTGGTGATTCTCGTCGATTCTTACTTAGAATCAGAGTTGTTTGCTATGAAGTGTAGTTGGATCGAGTCGGCGAGAGTCAGCCACTGATTCTCGACGATTCGGCGAGAATCACTTGTGATTCTCGCCAAATCGGCGAGAATCACTTGGCGATTCTCGTCGAGTTTCACTTAGACGAATTTTCGTCTTTCCACCCATGATGAGCTCCTTGACCCATCCTTGCTCCTTGCCTGCTCTTGCAAGATTACAGCCCTGTACTTGAAAGTAAGTGCACTCTAATAGAGAGAGTACACGTAGGCCAACACACTGATCTGCTCAACGAGGGATTACATCGTGCAGACCCGTGTATATTGACCTACTGTACCCTGACATTGGTGTGCACTTAGCGTGGAATAACTGCAAGCACAACTTGAAATAATTTGTCAAAAACATTGCCTATTTACCTTAGCTTGTTCAGGGGCTTTTTCAAATCAGGTACGTTGTGGATACAATACCCAACAGTTGGAATCTCCAAATATGACCTTTGGTCCAAGCATTGACTTGTAGTTAGTTAAGTTGTCCTTGCTTCCTATCATGTGCTTTGAACACCCACTATCTAGGTACCGCTGTTCCTCTGTGTTAGGATAGTTCTTCGTCTGCAAAGTAATAGATTAGGTGATCTTGACCCAGGTAACATTGGGTCCTTGATTCTTTTCATATTTAAAACTAGAAATATAAGAAAAGTCTGGTCGATTCTTATATCCTAGAGGATGAAATTTCCTAGGTGGGATTATCCATTTGGTAAAGGGATTAATATATGATTTAGGATAATTAAAATTTCTGGAAAAATTTAAGTTTCTGTTGAAATTTTCTAAGTTCAACGAATGCCAAAAAGTTCGTCAACCTGTGTTCGACGAATAGGGATGAGTTCGTCGAGCTCTGCTCAGAGAATGATAGTGTTTATTTCCTGTGCCACAACTTCATTGATCGCGGTTCGACGATCCAATAGGATTTTGTCGATCGCAGTTAGACGATTTATTATGTATAAAGTTTGCGTCCAGAGTTCGTCGATCTGAGTTCGATGAACCATATACATTTCGTCGATTGGAGTTCGACGAAAAATGTTGAACATGGTTTTTAATGAAATTTTTATTTTTCCTTTTCTTTTGTTTGGGTTTTTGAAATTCTTTTGATTGTTGGTTGTTATCATTTACTTTTTCTTTACCCTTTTCTGAAATGAATTTGATAGGGGTTGAAAGAATATTTTTCTTGATTATATGTGGTTGACTAGATGAAGATCCTAAGCCTAATTTACCATTTAACCTAGCATTTACTGCACTAGTAATGTTCATTAAATTAATGCTTCTCCCATTCAGGGATTCTTCAAATTTCTTATTTTCATTCAGTTTAGCTTCTAAAGAGATAATTTGTTTAGAAGCTATACCTACTTCATCTTTTAATTTTAAGTTTTCAGAAAACAAATTATCATATTCAATTAATGTTTCTCTAAGAAGTTTGATTTCCTTCTCAGACTTAATTAAATCATTACACAGTGATTTAAATTCAGTTTTAAAGAGTTCTAAAGTAAAATCAAATGAGGATATTACCTGATCCTCTTCTGGCTCAAAATCTTCAACTTTTGATTCTTCTTCAGAATTATTGCATGAGGCGTTGATTGCCATCAAACAAACTTCCTTTGCTTTTGCTTCTTCTTCATCTTCACTGATACTGGAAGATGAAGACTCTGAAACTGAGTCACTCCATGTCTCAGCAACAAAATCTCTCTCCTTCTTCTCGTGTTTATTGGAATAAAATCTATTGGAGTGCTTCCTAGAGTTCTTCTCCTTCAGCTTGTCCTTTTTCTTCTTCTCTGCACACTCAGGTAGAATGTGTCCAGGATTCCTGCAACCAAAGTAAATAATTTTCTTAGTAGGAGTTTTATCATACCTTGGTTTATCTTCATTTCTTGAAGATCTTCTCCTGAAGTCCTTCTTGGCCATTTTGTAGAATCTTTTGTTCAGAAGACTCATCATCTCTTCATTTCCTAGAAGTGCCTCTACTTCATCTGTAGCTTGGAAACTAATGCTCTTTTCTTTCCTGGGTGAAGGTGAAGCCTTTTGCTCAGCTTTCCTTGACTTGATGAGCTGCTCATAAGACTTGAGCTTGCCCAACAGGGTTTTAGTTGAAATCTCATTTATGCTTCTGGCTTCTTTGATTGGTCAGATCCTTGAGTCCAATGTGCTAGGGAAGCACATAAGGATCTTATCATTAACCTTTGCCAATATGATGTCCTTTTCAAGAGTGTTTACCTCATTGATGATGAGACTGAGTATGGTGTACATTTCAGGAACTAATTCTGATTAACCCTTATTGAAATTCTCATATTGAGAAATCAAATGAGACCTTCTATCCTTTCTTTCATCTGCTGAACCAGCAACCATTGCATTTAAGGAATCTCAGATGTACTTGGCTGAAGTGCATTCAACAACCTTCTGAAATATGTCATCTGACATTGTTTGTGCCAAAATATTTATAGTTTTAGCATCTGCCATCTTTGCTTTCTTATGTGCATCAGTCCACTCAGGTGGTGGAACTGCATTGGTGCTTGTGGATGTTATTGCAGAAGGTGTGGTGGGACCTATCAAAATTGAATTATAGATGTCTTCATCAATTAAATTCATATATACTCTGATCCTTGCCTTCCAAAGTACAAACTTGTTCAGATTGCACACTAGAGGTCTGGTGCTTGAGTATTCTTTATTTTGTTCCACGATTGAAAAAAACACTAGATAAAATGAGATCTACCAAAGATCTTTTGGTTCAGGTGTTAGCCTATGATACCAAATAACCTACCTCTGATACCAATTGAAATAGAAGGGATAGATCACACTAACTCTAGAGGGGGGTGAATAAAGTTTTAAAAGCTTTTGATTAATTTTTAGAGCCGAATTAAGATAAGTAATATGTATATGTATAGAGAGAAATCAAAACAAAAATAATCACAGCACAACAAAATAAAAAATAAAGGCAATACAGGCGATACAAAGAATTTATAGTGGTTCCCGTAAATTTGTGTACATCCACTCTTCTACCACCATGGTAGGAATCCACTACAGATTTTTTATTAGGTGCCCTGCCACCAAAATATCTATTTTCTAAGGGAGATATAACAACCCTTTAAGCTTTTGACCAGGTGCCCAAAAACCAAACCAAGTCTTTTGATCAGGAGACTTGAGAACCAAAAGGAATAACTTTTGAATGGAGTTAAGAAACCCTTCGTACAGTGGTGAAAGAAAATAAAAGATGATGTCTTCTCTGTCAACAGTCAGAGAGAAGACTAGTAGATATAACTATTGTCAAAGCTCCCCCTGAGATGAAGAATAGTTCAGGAGAAGAGAGCTTTGCTCCGGGTATAGGTCTTCAAATTGATGAGTGATCTTCAAGAAACTTTTTAGACTGATCAAGTTTTTCCGTCTCTTGAAATTCTTGAAGGAAAACTAAAGAAGACTGAAGATGTAATGTTGCTGTGTTCTTCTTTCAGTTTTTCTGTATATACTATTGTGTGTCTGGTATTGTATCTATATATCTCCTATTATTGAAGAAGAAAAATAAACCTTATATATCCTTTACAGAAAATAATCTTTTGAATTTTGAATCTTTTCCTTGATTTACTATCAAAATCCTGGGAGTTGAACAGCTAAAAAAATTCCATTAATTTGTTTCCACAACAGTCCCAGTAAATGAGCCAATTACTCTATGAATACCATAATTAACGCTGGCTTGGAACATATATATTCTAGATAATATGTAGCATTAATTATTAGAGCATTATAGACATATAAAATTAAATTTGGAATCAAGTTTCCATGGAAAACTACATGGAAGAATAGTCGAACTGAATCTACCACAGAATAGTCGAGCTCAACAATTTCATTGCCCTGAGATCAACTATCATCGAGCTGAATAAGGCATACAAGCAGTAGAAAAATCGTCGAATGGAACTCCAAGTTCGTCGAGCTGAGATAGCGTTTCGTCGAGCTGAGATAACACTTCATTGAACTGAGTTTCCGACATAGGCTGACAATTCGTCGATCTCAGCTAAACTTTCGTCGAACTCAACTCAGAGAAGAAATCCTGAGTTCATCAATCTGAGATCGAATATCGTCGAGCTGAGTTCATCTATCATCGAATGCATTTTTTGACTTGGAAAACTGCTTTTCTCTGAAACGTTCTTCTGTCTCTAAGGCTCTATTTGGTTCGGCCTTTTGCCGCTCCGTTTGGGGCAAATGCTGCCGGAAGGCAGGTAAACAAATGAACCTCCAGCGGTGTTTGCTCCATTTCCACCTGCCCGTCTTAAGAAACGCCCCAAAAAGCTCAGTTTGGAGAAGCCACCTCCCCCCTCCGATTCGAACACTTTGTTTCCACCCGCCAGATCAACCCACCACCGCCGAACCAAATGAAGCCTAAGTCTTCTGAATGTGAAAACCAAACACTCTAGGTTTGTGGACTTAACCTAGACCTAGAAAAAGACTTATGACCCTAGATTATACATATGGTTCATCAAAGAAACCTAATAGTGAACCTAGCCCAAATCAACCCTAAACAAGGTGGGGTTCCAACACACTAAAATAATTGTCGAGACCCTAAGGTATGTGTCGAGATACATAATCCTTGTGTCGACTTGTGTTGGAACATCTCGAAAGATAACTTTTCCTTATGTCGACACAAGGTATTTACCTAAAAATTTAGAATAGTCTAAATGTAGTGCGCCCTTTCGTCTTCAGGAAAGATTAAACTATAAAAAGGGTGTGAGAGTAGGAATCAACTACGCTTTCTTGATTTTTTGAGCTTTTTATTCTCGAGTGTCGAGACCTAAAACACAGATTAGTCAAACACAGATTAGTCGACACTCGTAAATCCTTTCTCTCCTCTCCAATGGCTCCTAAGATTGACAATAACATCTTTTGAGGGGTATGAGCTTGTTCACAATGGATTCAACTCAGCAGATGAAGAAATTAAGAATGTAATAACCCTAATAAAAGAAGCAGGTCTGGAATATCTGCTCTCTGAACTAACAAACATCTGGAAACGAGAAGTTTCAGAATTCTTCTCCAATGTTCATCTGGATTCAAACTCAGACAAGATCAAGTCTAAAGTGAATGAAGCAAGAGTTAAGATCACAAATAGGAGTTAGCCAAGGTTTTTCAAATAGCAAGCATCATTCAGGATGATGACCTTGATTCTATCAGGACTGCAGATTCCTTGAAGTGGTGTGGATTAGCTCCAACTATAAAGATTGGAAGCACCTTAAACAGGAAGGGTATGTATACCCATGGCAAATTCTTGTCTGAAATAGTAGGAAAGGTGTTGTTGTGCAAGATATGGGCACATGACATGATCTCAACATTTATGTTTGAGTTGATGACTAGAATTATTTTCAAAATCAAGACTAACTAGAGTAGAGTGTTCTTTGACAAAATTACAAACAGTGTCAAGAAGCCTAATATGGGCAGAATTTTAAGCCTATACTTGGTTAATGCCATTCTAGAAAGCCTCAACCTCAAGATTGTATCTAAGATCATTCACATGAGGAGAATGGATATGAGGATACAGGCTAGGTGGGATAGATTCCTATCCAAGGAAACATATGTAGTTGAGAAGGAGAAGGAGAAGAAGAAAGCTATTGTGGTTGTGGAAGAACATTCTTCCAGTGAATCTGAAGAACAAGAAAGTTTAAGCTCTGAGAAATAGGATGATATAGTAGCTGAAAAATCTCCAAGGCCCTCACCTAGAACTGGTGATCAGGTGTTGGGGGAGAAAATCCCAGATATGGATCCAATTGAGGGGGAGAACCTTAATGATTTGCCAGATATTGATATGGATACAGTAAATACAATAGTAATGGAAGTAGTATAAAAGTTGGACAATGTGCTGAAGCAATCAGAGGTTCCTAAATAGGAAATTCCTGATAGAGATATTGATGATACAATCCCCAAGGAGACTGAAGAAGAAATCCTTCAGACAAAATATATACATCTCTAGAGGGAGATGACTGAACTACTAGAGGATATTGTTTATAATGTTATAGAATAGCAAGATGAGGTCAACCTGGATAACCAACATTGGTGAAGAAGTTGCAATGGTTGAGGGGGAGTTAGCAGATCGGGTGCCAACTACTGAAATAGCTAAAGAACCTACATCTGTTGAGGTGGTTAGTTCATCAGAATCTGAGGAGGAGGAAGCCTCTCATTTAAAGAAAAGAAAATTATCTGAACTTAAAAAGAGAAGTAGAAGTTATAAGAAGATTATTTAGTCTTGACCAACATCTACTCTTACAATGGATTGAAGCTTACTTCTAGTCCAAATACAGATAATGCTAGATCAACAGTGAAATAAATTAGAAAAATATGTAGATGAAAGCAACATGGTGTTGCAGTTTCAGCTAGCTAAAGACATCAAATCTATTATATTTGAAGTAAACTTGCTAAAGAAAGATATGATAGATTTCTTTGAAAGAGGAGCAAATGTTGTGGCATACATTGCTAAATAGCAGAAAGAATTAAAGAAAACTGAAGATTAAGTAGCTGTAAAATAAGGATATGTCCTTGAGAATCAAAATAGAATGAATGAAAACATGATTGAATTGAATAATACTTCACTGGTCAAGCTGGCTGAACAAACTACTGCTTTGGAGACCAAGATAACTTTTACTTCCAAGGATATTGAAACTCAGCTAGCAACTAACTCAGCCTCTTTGATTAAGGATATCAATGATTTTAACAAAGATCTGGATGAACTTTTTCTCAAAGTAAAGAATACTTTAACTTCGGGGATTAGTTATCTGGATGGTCAAGTAAGATTTCACAAAAATGATTTAAGGGATCATATAGAAAGAGAAGTCATAAAGGGGGAGAGAGTGATGATATAAGCAAACTTTGAGCATGCTACTTGGATCTCAAATAGCATCAGAGACACTCTAGGCCATCTTCCCATATGGTATGATGGAGACCAAACTGCTGAATCAGGTTTCCAACTAGCTCCTTTTAAGGCTATTCAAACTGATGAGTATGGTTGTCAACCATATCCTTTCGAGGCTATTCAAATTGCTTTCCAGTCCATATACAATCCTCCACCTCAAATTCAGAATATAGTATGTGAGGAGTTGGAGATGACTGATTCTGTATTGTTAAAGGAAAAAAAGAAGCTCAATTATCAAAGAAACGATTCAGGGAGCAAGCTGAAGTAAAGCCTGATTTTGAGCAGTGGAGTCCAATATCTAGATCAATTATACTCACTGCATATAAAGTAGTTAATAGTAATGCAACTGATAGGGGGAAATGGTATTTAGATCAAGAGTGGGCCAAGCACACCAAGCAGCAGGAGATCATCCAAAATTCAGAAAAGATTTGAAGGCAGAGAAGAATCCAGCTGACTCAATAGATCCCAACAAGTATTTCCCCAAGCCCTATCATTATTATGAAAGACAAATGATCAATCAAGAAGGGACTACTAAAGCCAAGAATTCCAAGAGAAAGGAGAAAGTGTCTGATGACAAAGTGCTTGAAGTCAAAGCTAAAATTCAATCTAGAAAAGGCATTATCATCAAAGAGCCAGAGCAATCTTAGAATATTTTTGTTTCTAAGCATTATGTAATTTTGCTTTAAGAACAATGTAACAAATCTAAAACGTGTAATCTTTTGACAAATTATAATGAAAAAGTTGGGTTGCACTGTATTCTATCTGTGTTCTCATTAGAGTACTTTATATTTTATTCAACACTTCTGAATGTACATCTTAATTATCATATTTTGATATTGTGGTGTATATTATTGAATTAGGGTTATGGGAAGATTGTTGGGTACATTGGACGCAATGTACTTGATTTGAAGAAGCCCTTTCAACACAATAATATACACACATATGTATTTGATGTATGTTTTAGTTTATCTATGCAGGTTGCCTATTTCATATTGACTGGACAGGTGGTTCAAGTCATATTGACAGGTGCACTAAAAGAAGCTGACTAGAAAGTGAAGAAAATTGTCTAAGTACAAAAGCGTCGAGTGAAGTCGCAAGATGCTGAGTGAAGTCAGTACGGTCTACATCTAGCAACTTGCAGTGCAAAAAATGGTTAAGTACAAAAGTGTCGGCACACTTCAACTATGTTGACACCTTTACAAGGGCAGTATCGAGACAAGTCTGTTAACTCGACACTTTGAAGACAAAGTCAGCAGTGTCAAGACAAGTCAGCTAACTCTACACTTTGAAGGATAAGTCTGTTGTGTCGAGACAAGTCAACTGTCTCGACACAAAAAAGACTGAAGTGTAGACTTATACAAGTGTCGACACCGGCAGACTGAAAATTATACTAAGTAAAATGGTGTCGAGACAAATCAACTATCTCGACACAATGAAGGATCAAAGCAAGTATAAAAATGTCGACACCGGCAGACTGGAGTGTTGAGACAATTCAACTATCTTGACATAGTGATGAATTAAAGCAAGCATAGAAGTGTCGACACCCGGTAGACAGTTGTGTCGAGACAATTCAACTGTATCGACGCATTGCAGATTTAAAGATGTTGACACAGATGATAGTTGTGTCGAGACAAGTCAACTGTGTAACACCCTAAGTTTTCAGACCTGGAGTCGCTGGAAGCTAACATCCGGCAGTAGAGATACCGCTGACGGTAGGTCGACGAGCTCGACATTGGATCTAGCGCACGATCATTGGATCTAGTGCGCACGACAACTGGTTGTGTGCCACTGATCGTGCGCACTATTCTCCATTTTTCCAAGTTCTGCCTAGGGCAATCGCACGACCATTGGACATAGTGCGCACGACCACTGGTCATGTGCTGTTATTCATGCGCGTTTATCCCATTTTCTCTAGAGCTCTGTCATTGTTAATCGCACGATCATGGGAACCAGTGCTCACAACCACTGGTTGTGCGCCACTGATTGTGAGGGCGGGTGCAGTTCCGTCATTTTCTTTTGTGGCCATCCGATGCTTCCTTAAACTCGATCCAAGGGCCTAGGATCTTCCGCCCAAAAGACTTTAATAGGGTTGAGAGTGTCTTTCCCCTCATTTTTCTCATCTTTTAGAGTGAGAGTTAGGGTTGGAGAGGAAGATAAGGGAGGAGGAAGGAGAGAAAACTTTCTTCCACCATTGACGGAGCTTCAGAGCTCCGATCGTTGTTCTGAGGCCAGATCCGTGGAGAGGGCGTGGAGGTGCTCATGTAAATCCGTTCAAAGCAAGGATTCTGAGGCTAGGAAGAGGGGTCGAAAGGTAATGACATTTCTCCTCTCGGTTTCTAGGATGCGTGCATACCATCTTTTTCTTACTTTTCAAGCTTTTGGGCACCAAATCTCTCAAATGAGAGGGGTTTGGGTCACCATGGTTCAGGAGGAACCACCGGGTCGATTGTGTCCGTCCCTGACATGATATTGCATTAGAGATCCGCTCTGTTAGTGGATTAGGCATTGTGGGTGAAGCCGTAGTCGTGACCGTTAGTCTAACTCGGTGATGTTGCATAGCGAGCCTTAAGGATTTTGTAGAAATCCAATGTGGCAAGATGACGTTTGTGATGTGTGTATTTTCCCCCCTTTTTTGAGTGAGTACGTGTAGCTGGAACCGGACAAGGTTAGCTCCACATTGGTGGTAGATGGTTTCCTTGGTGCGCTGGAACGCTGCAGTACAAATGATGGATTAGGGTGGGAAAGGCTATGGATTGTGATGTGCTAAGGTGTGGCTCTGTCTCCGTGGTCAGCTGGCTATCCCGTTACGTGCAAGTCATGTGGGGAGAGTGTCCCAGCGAGACTAGTCCCCTTCTATGAGACTGCCGAGAACGCTAAGCATAGGACAAGCCCGACCAATGAAGCCCTCTAGCGGGTGGGGTCCAGCAAGGGTTCTTAGAATCGGTTTGTGTGTGAGACGGAATCCTGACGTGAGAAGTCAGAGTTTGCAGGCAAGCCCGGGTATAAGACCCACGAGCGGGTGGTGTCTTGGCAAGATTTTCATGTGGCGGCTTGTATGCCGTTAGGGGAATTGCAATACCCTTTTTGTTTGCTGCTTGATGTCGATGGGGAAATTGGAAGTACCCAGTCATTATGATGATGTGCTAGATCCATACTTGATAGGGTGCCTTAGGTGAAGCCCGAGTTTACATACATGCTGCATAGTAGGCCCCTTTGATTATATGTTCAACATAGAAAACATGTTTGTTCTTTGAGACATCCAAACCTATTTTTAAAGCTTTATATGTTTATGTATATGACATACAAAGTGCTGACTTACAAGTTGGAGGTGTACCCCGGGGTCTGTTACGGGCGGCCGGGAGGAGATGTGTTGGTTACACAGTAGAGGTCAGCCTTTGCTGACCCACGTTACCATAATTTTTTATAGGGCAAGGATCGCAAGCGAGACCAAGTGCGCCGGCCGAAAAGGCCTAAGCCTCATGACGTGATTACCATGCTTACTAGCTTGTTTTATTCTTGACTGTGATGCTCCATGTTATTGGTATTTCCGGCTTGTATGCTGAGGTAGCCTAGGAGTGCTTTTGCACGTTGATGTTTGACCTTGTTGTCATTCAGTTTTGGACTTATTTTGTGTAAGGCCTTAAGGACATTTTGATACTCCTGATTGGTAGTGTATAACTTTTAGTTTTGTTGGTATGTTTCAGCTGTTACTTTATTCTGAGTTTGGAGTTGGGTAGTTAATACCATCTTTTAATGCTAAAACTGTGGTGTCCGTATGTTATGGGCCCCCGACCAGACCTATATTATATGGTCATTACAGGGGAGGCATTACAATTTGGTATCAGAGGGAGGTTGATGTCCAAGGTCAGGTTTAACAGTCGATTTAACGTAATCGGGTTGCGTATAGACGTTATCCACATAGGAGTATCACGGGACCGTGAGTGTCCTTATGTTTGAGTATTGTGATTAGAGACTGATTTCTTGTTACCTTGCTTTTGTTAAGAGTGCAAGAAACGAGGTGGGGATGTTGAGGCTAAGAGAAGAGCTTTCGGCGAGCAGCGCTATTGCTCAGGGTCCTTTGGGAATAGGCGTAAACGCGACCGATTTTTGTCGTGTAAGACCCCCATCCATTACATGGGATATAACAGAAGATCCGGTCGGGGCCCCATGCCATATACCACGGACAGCTAGTGGAGTTACTATTATTACCAAGATACTGCCAAAGGAACACGCATCCTAACTCAGAGCATTCTAGCGGAAGATTTAAAACAGCTATAAGAACCCAAGGCACAACACGAATGTCCACTAAAAACCCACAACAGAGATGAACGTACAAAATACACAAAGTACTCGGCCTTATGGCCTTACAAGTGTTTACTTAAATAATAAAGGTTTTCCAAACATCGGCACGCAGGCCGACCACACATGAGCATAAAATTAAACATTGGCTTTTGGCCTTCGAGGGCCGACTCAGCAACATGGGCGATAGCCCGCTACTTGCCACTAGGCTCTACAGCACCTGCAATCAACATTCCACCGCAACGATGGAAAACAAAAGCAACGGTCAGCTAAAGCTGACCAAATTATAATGACCCCACCCATAAATCGGGGCGCCAGTGCTCCTTCCCTGTAATTTATTAGTATAGCCAAACAAGATAGTAAACATATAATTTAAGCACACTTCACCATAGGCGTAGGCTCGCATGACCACACACCCCGTGCTCTCAGGGCACATTCTCCGTGAATCTGGTCCACTCCATGGCTTCACCACCGCCCCCAGGATGACAAACAATGTGAGAAATTTAGGCTCTCCGACCGAATCCTAAGACTCACCCTCTATGCCAACGGTAAGTGCCACGTACCTTAGGTCTCTTTAACCGAACCACATAGAGCGGGTACGGTTCTACTCAACCCGTTGCTCACACCGCCACGTCAATTTAAGCCATAGGCGCAGGTCAATCTTCCCCGAGTCCCAAATCGATCACATAAATTTACATAACCCAGTTATATACAAGTTGGCTCCCAGGCCACCAAGATGGCAGAACCACGCATCTGCCCAGTTTTTCGGGTGCACCTTGGGGTTAGTCTCCAAGTCTCCCTGTTGCAATCTACCACGTAGAAAACCCCAAAACAACCATTGGCACGGAGTCGTTTCTTGCTATCCATGCATAATAAAACATCACCGATCCAGACCAACTTGTCCGGGTAGGCTTCACACACCATACCTATGTCCGTACTTCGATTCCGGACTCTACATGCAAAACTAGGTGGACTAATCATGTCCACCCAAAGGAACACCTCACACTCACCGCATACTCGCGGGAGCGGGTTTCCTATGCTGAAAGGAAGAGGACTTCACTTGCCCAAGAAGAGAATCGTTACCCTAGAAGTTCGCTTGGGTGCCATGGAGAAGAGAAGAAACTTAGATGGATGAAAAGCTCCGCAACTGCCTCGCCTCCAAGTATCTGGACTCGGCTTGTGATTCAGAGCTCTGAAGCTCCACCGGTGGCCGGATTTCTCCTTCTTCTTCAACCTTGCTCTCCCCTCTCTCTAACACATTAGAAAGAGAATGGCCAAAGGAAAATGAGGAGTAAACCCTACACTCTCGAATATAACATACCAGTGAGGACTCCAGGATGTCAGATCATTTCCAAATAGAACGAAAGGCCCTTATTCACTCTTAAAATCAACTTCCTGGGCCAAACATGGCTTGTGACATGCCCGTGTCATAGGTCGTGTCTCATGACCTGAACACGATCATCGAATGCAAAATAGGACACGGGCTCAGACACGCCCGTGTACTGCTTGACACACCCATGTCAGCTGATGACACGCCCGTGCAATGGAGCGTGTCCCTCAAGTGACACAGGAAACTATCGCGTCCCGACCAGGACATGGGCTTAGACATGCCCATGTCAACACTAGACACGACCGTGTCGACAAGTACACGACCGTGTTCCAGGTCATATCCCTTACTGGACACCAACATGTCGACACAGAGTAGGATACGGCCTTGGACACACCCATGTCTCAGGCTGCGTGCCTTACCTCCAAAGGTCATCAAACACAATTCATTGACCACACTAAAAATCGTCGAACTAGTAGCAGGACATGACCATGGACATGCCCGTGTCCCAGGCCGTGTGACCCTTATCAGGCCCCAAATTAGCCTTAAGACACTACCAGTTCATTTCCGAGTTTTGGGGCGTTACAACTCTCCCCCCTTAAAAGAATTTTGTCCTGAAATTATAAAATGAAAAGTACTCAAACTTAAACGATACCTGGGTAGAAGAGCTCAGGATACTCCTCAAGCATGGTTTGCTCTCGCTCCCACGAAAGCTCCTCATGATTGTAGTTGTCCCATCGGACTATGACCATCCTGTTGTCTTTGTTACGAAGTCGCTTGACTTCAAAGTCCTCAATGCGAATGGGCTTGACCTTCGTTGTCAACCCACTATCAATAGGTACTTGATCGACCGCAATCACTTGTGAAGGCTCTTGAAACGCCTTCTGCAACATCGATATGTGGAATACATCATGTATACCACTCAATTCCACTGATAACTTCATTCGATAAGCTGTTTCACCAATTCACTCTAGAATCTCAAATGGTCCAAGGTATCTCGGACTCAGCTGCTTCAAGCATCGTACTAGTGAGACACCCTTGAACGGCTTAATCTTCAGGTATACCAAGTCACCAATAGCAATGTTCTTATGCTTGGCGTTATAGTATTTAGCTTGTCTGTCCTGAGCGATCAGTAATCGTTCTCGAATTGTTTGCACCAACGAAGTGTCATCTTCCACTTCTTGTTGTTTGTACCGCTTCGACTCTCCCATCTCTAACCAAGACAACGTCGAGCAACATTTTCTACCATAAAGAGCCTCGAAGGGCGCCATTTGAATACTCGCTTGGTATCTGTTGTTATAAGCAAACTCCACCATGTACAGGTGATCTTCCCACCACTTTCTAAAATCCAAGACGCACATGCGAAGCATGTCCTCCAACGTCCTATTGACCCTCTCGGTCTGACCATCCGTCTGCGAACGAGAGGCCGTGCTGAAACTCATCTTGGTTCCTAACATTTGTTGGACCAACCTCCAGTCATTGGACGTGAAGCATCCACCTCGGTCACTCACGATGCTACAGGGCACACCGTGCACTCGAACAGTGTTATCCACATAGAGCTTTGCTAACTTATCCACAGAATCATCCTTCCTATTCGGAATGAAGTGCGACACGTTCGTCAATCTATCTATGACAACATAGATGATGTCGTTTCCATTCTGCGACGTTGGCAACCCATGCACAAAATCCATCAAAATATCGTAGAACTTCCACTCCGGGATAGGCAAGGGCTTTAAGAAACTTTCGGGCTTCTGACACTCCGCCTTCACCAAGGCGCATGTTTGACACTTCGCCACATACAGTGCCACATCTTTCTTAAGTCCTGGACACAAGAACAACTTTTTCATATCACAATACATTTTCATGCTCCCAGGGTGAATCGAATACTTGGTATGATGAGCCTCGTATATCAATTCCTCCCGCTATTTACCCACATTTGGGATGCACAGACGACTGTCCCTCCATAACAGTCCATCAACAATGACAAATTGGGAATTTGACCCATCCAAAGCCTCGACCATGATCTGCTTCATGCTGTTATCCAAATCTGGGGCCTGCTGAATCCTATCAGCAAGGTCATACTGCACCTCTGTCCAGTTCAATTGTACTTCCGCACTTGTCTGCTTATCAACACAAGAGATTTCTAATGCCTCCAAATCCCGAAAATTGAGCCGAATCGGAATCGGTTAAAATTGATTCGAATCAATTTGAGTTGATTCAATTTGACTCGAATCTGATTTCAGGTCGATTTCGAGCCAGCCCTGAATCGGTCGAAATATGATTCGAATCAATTCGAATTAATTAAAAAAAATTATGTATTTATTAATATGATCTTATTTTAAGATTAAAAATAACAAAATTTAAACCTAAATAAAAAGAATGATGACTTTTAGTGTTTCATTTGCTAAATTTGTAGGTTGCCCAATTTTATTTTGAGCAAACTAGGAATAAAACAAAAATTTTCTAAATTTCGAGCCGACTTGATTCGATTTCGAGCCGATTCGATTCGATTTTAAGCTGACTCGATTCGATTTCGAGACGACTCGGAATCGAGCCATTTCGAGTCGAGTCGACTCGAATCGAAATCAATTTCGATTTCGAGTCGATTTCGAGCCGAGTTCGAGTCAAAAATTTCGATTTCGAGCCGAGTCAAAATCGCTCGAACTCGACTCGATATCAGCCCTAATCCTGAATCAAGCGCTCGTCATGAACCGACAACCAGTTGGCCAGCGTGGGAGCTCCGCGGCTCAATGCATCCGCAACCGCATTGCCCTTCCCAGGCACATAATATATCTTGAATGTGTAGTCACCCAGGAACTCTATCCACCTCCGATGCCGCATGTCCAAGGAAACTTGTATCGGTATAGATATCGACCTTCAGGCTCTTGTGATCCAACAAGTACTTCAGACTCTTGTGATCGGTATAGATATCGACCTTCACACCGTACAGGTAATGCCTTCACATCTTCGGGGCAAATATCACGGCCGCTAGCTCCAAGTCATGGACAGGATAATTTCTCTCGTACACCTTCAGCTGACGTGAGACATAAGCTATTGCACTCCCATGCTGCAACAAAACACAACCTAAGCCACTGCCCGAAGCATCACTGTAAATCTCAAACCCTTCTGTCCCACTTGGCAAACATATAATAGGCGTCGTGGTCAACCGAGGTTTCAGTTCTTCGAAAGCTTGCACGCACTCCAGCGACCACACAAACCTTTGATCTTTCCTCCTCAAAGTTGTGAGGGGTAACGCTATCCGTGAGAAGTTCTCTACGAAGCTCCTGTAGTAGCACGCAAGTCCATGAAAATTCCGAACTTCTGCCACTGAAGATAACACAGGCCACTCCCATATCGCAATTATCTTCGCCGGATCTACCGCAATCCCTTCTCCACTAACAATATGACTAAGGAATGCTACCGAGGATAACCAGAATTCACATTTGGAGAACTTAGCATAAAGTTGATTCCTCCCCAATTTCTCCAACACCATATGCAGATGCTTGAAATGATCCTCCTCGCACTACGAGTACACCAATATATCGTCGATATAGACTATCACGAATTGGTCCAAGTACTCTCTGAACATTCTGTTCATCAAATCCATAAACACGGACGACACATTGGTCAGCCCAAACGGCATGACGGTGAACTCATAATGCCCATACCGCGTGCTGAAAGCTGTCTTGGGGATGTCACTTTCCCTTATCTGTAGCTCATAGTATCCGTATTTCATGTCTAACTTTGAGTACACGGTCGACCCCACCAACTGGTCGAACAGATCATTAATCCTTGGGATCAGATACTTATTCTTCACTGTTAGCTTGTTCAACTCCCGGTAATCGATACAAAGTCGTAAACTTCTGTCCTTCTTCTTAACAAAGAGGACCAACGCACTCCAAGGAGACGAGCTCAGATGCACATAACCTTGCTCCAACAGCTCCTGCAGCTATACTTTCAACTCTGCCATCTCCTTAGGCGATAACCGATACAGCGAGCGTGACATAGGTTTTGCACCTGACACTAGCTTGATGGTGAAGTCGATCTCTCGTTTAGGCGGGGCTCCACGGAGATCGTCAGGGAACACGTTAGGATACTCATATATAACTAGGATATTGTCCAAACTAGGCTTAGGCTTCGAAGCATCCACTAAAGTGAAAAAAAGCTCTAAACTGACATGAACTGCCATAATCACCTGGAGAGAATACATTAAAGTCTTTCTCGAACCTTTCATGCCCGCAAATGTCGTCTCACGACCGATTCCCAATTTGACCACCTTGAGGTTGCAATCGATGTATGATTGCTGCTCCGAGAGCCAGTCCATCCCAAAGATCACGTCGAACTCCACTAACGGTAGTAACGACGCTTGCAAGTCAAACTCTTGACTGCCAATCCGAATCTTTATACAACAAACTCTATCTTCGTGCATCGAGCACCCATTGGGCAACAACACATCCAATTTGTCCCTTTCCATCGAAGAAGGTACTCCGATGCACGATATACATCTTTCGGACAAAAAGGAATGCTAAGCTCCCGTATCGAACAGTGCTCTCGTCGGATAATCAAAAATTAAAACAAAGCCTAGCACAAGCAGTCATAAGCTAATGCGCAAAAGGTTAACAAATATATAAAGTTAATCTGCCTTTAATTAACTCATACCTGTCACCACGTCGGTCTGCTTTATGGCCTCTTGAAGGCCAAGATTGTATACTCTGGGCTGAGCTGGAGCATAGTGGGATATGGTTGACTCCACCGCCTTCCCATTTACCTCATAAGTTGCCCCAGGCTTCCTCTCGGACTTTGGACGTCCGCTCCAACAATCTCGGGCAAAGTTCCCCGTTTTCCCACAGTTATAGCATGCGCCCGAGGTTCGGGCTGTAGTTGCCCTAGATGCACCAGAAGAAGAGGCTAGACCTGAAGTCCTAGCCTTTTTATTCCTATGGAAACCAGACTTTGAGGAGGTCGGTACCTTGAACTCCGACTTCTTCGCACTAGAGTCCTTCTTCTCTTGGACTCTCTTCAGATCCTTATCCAACGATCGGGTCGTATTGACCAGGGTTAGAAAACCCTATGTCATAGGCCCCGAGAGTAGTAGCCTTAAGTCATAATGCAAACCCTCGTAGAATCGGTTGGTCTTACGCTCCTCATCGGCCAAAGTAGAGCTAGCATAATGACCCAACCGTGTAAACTCGTGGAGGTACTCATCCACGCTACTATTTCCCTGCGTCAATCTTTGGAACTCATTCTCCATAATGATCCTCTGAGCTGAGGGGAGGTATCTTGCCAATAATAACCTCGAGCACTCATCCATCGAGACTTCCAAGAGTTGCCTTCCAACCAAAAGATGCAGCTCCAACCCTTCCCACCACAACCTCGCCTCTCCATCCAACAGGAAGGTGTCTATGGTGGTCTTCTGCCATTCCTCCGATTCTGTAGCTGTAAAGACTCTCTTCACCCGAGAGAGCCAATCTCCAGCCTAGGTTGGCGTTCCAGTTCCCGGGAACACCAGAGGGTTAAAGCTCATTACATGTTTGGGCTGCTTCTCTGTCTCTCTTCTAGGTATCAATGGCTCTACAACCACTTGTTCCACTCTTCTAGCTTCTGCTTCCCGAAGAGGTACCCGCACCCCTGCAGGGGCAGGATGATGCACTTGTGTTCCATTCTGGGCATTTATCATTACAAACACCGCTTCAACCACCGGTCTAATGGTTTCTGCAGAAGGAGGGGTTGCAGGCACGTCATTAGGTGCACTGCTCTCCGCCGATTGCGGACGTTCTGACTGTCCAACACCGCTCCTAGTCACCTATAATAGCAAAAACCCTCGATTAAGCGACAAACAGATTGCTAAAACCAATCATTGGAACACTCAGATTCCACAAACAAGTGTATTTTCATTCCTAAGTGGACATTTATGAGTTCTTTTTATATTATAACGATGACACACATACATGTGCTCACCACCCCTTAAGAGAATTCGCCCACGAATTCAAATAAGCAAGGCCGAAGCCATAGTTTGATACCAAATTGTAAAACCCCCATCCGTCACATGGGATATAATAGAAGGTTCGGCCGGGGCCCCACCCCATATACCACGAACAGCTAGTGGAGTTACGTATTAATACCAAGATACTGCGAAAGGAACACACGTCCTAACTCAGAGCATTCTAGAGAAAGATTTAAAATAGTTATAAGAACCCAAGGCACAACATGATTGTCCACTAAAAACCAACAACAGGAATGAACGTACAAAATACACAAAGTACTCGACCTTATGGCCTTACAAGTGTTTACTTAAATAATAAATGTTTTCCAAACATCGGCATGCAGGCCGGCCACAAATGAGAATAAAAGTAAACATTGGCTTTTGGCCTTCGAGGGTCGGCTCAGCAACATGGGCGACAGCCCGCTACTTTCCACTAGGCTCCACAACACCTGCAATCAACATTCACCGCAACAGTGACAAACAAAAGCAACGGTCAGCTAAAGCTGACCAAATTATAATGACCCCACCCCTAAATCGGGGCGGCGGTGCTCCTTCCTTGTAATTTATTAGTATAACCAAACAAGATAGTGAACGTACAATTTAAGCACACTTCACCACAGGAGTAGGCTCGCACGACCACACACCCTGTGCTCTCAGCGCACATTCTCGGTGAATCTGGTCCATTCTGTGGCTTCACCACCGCCCCTAGGACGGAAAACAACGTGATCATTTTAGTCTCTCCGGTTGAAGCCTAAGACTTGCCTTCTATGCCAACGGTAAGTACCACGTACCTTAGGTATCTTTATCTGAACCGCATAGAGCGGGTACAGTTCCACTCAACCCGTTGCTCACAACGCCACGTCAATTTAAGTCATAGGCGCGGGTTAAGCTTCTCCGAGTCCCAAATCGATCACATAAATTTACATAACCCAGTTATGTACAAGTTGGCTCCCAGGCCACCAAGATGTCAGAACCACGCATCTGCCCAATTTTTCGGGTGCACCTCGGGGTTAGTCCCCAAGTCTCCCTGTTGTAATCTACCACGTAGAAAACCCAAAAATAACCATCGGCACGGAGTCTTCTCCAGCTATCCATGCATAATGAAACATCACTGATCCAGACCAACTTGTCCGGGTAGGCTTCACACACCATGCCTATGTCCGTACTTCGATTCCGGACTCTACATGCAAAACTAGGCGGACAAATCATGTCCACCCGAAGGAACACCTCACACTCACCGCATACTCACGAGAGTGGGTTTCTTATGCAGAAAGGAAGAGGACTTTCCTTGTCCAATAAGGGAATCGTTACCCTAGAAGTTCGCTTGGGCTCCATGGAGAAGAGAAGAAACTTAGACGGATCAAAAGCTCCACAATGGCCTCGAATCCAATGATCTGGACTCAGCTTGCGATTCGGAGCTCCGAAGCTCCACCGACAGCCAGATTTCTCCTTCTTATTCAACCTTGCTCTCCCCTCTCTCTAACACTTTAGAAAGAGAATGGCCAAAGGAAAATGAGGAGTAAACCCTACACACCTGAAAATAACATACCAGGGAGGACTCCATGCCGTTAGATCATTTCCCAATAGAACGAAAGGCCTTGATTCGCTCTTAAAATCAACTTCTTGGGCCGAACATGGCCTGTAACACTCCCGTATCATAGGCTGTATCTCATGACCTGAACACGATAGTCGAATGCAGAATAAGACATAGGCTCATACATGCCCATGTACTGCTTGACACGACCGTGCCAGCTGATGACACGCCTGTGTCACAGGGCGTGTCCCTCAAGCAACATAGGAAACCGTCGCGTCCCGACCATAGTACGGGCTTATACATGCCCGTGTCGACACTTGACATGCCCGTGTCGACACTTGACATGCCCGTATCGACAAGTACACGATCTTGTTCCATGAAGTGTCCTTTACTGGACATCGACATGCCGACATAGAGCAAGACACGGCCCTGGACATGCCCGTGTCTCAGGCCGTGTGCCTGACCTCCAAAGGTCATCGAACACATTTCATCGACCACACATAAAATTGTCGAACTTGTAGCAGGACATGGTCATGGACACGCTCGTGTCCCTAGCCGTGTGACCCTTATTAGGCCCCATATTGGCCTTAAGACACTACCAGTTCGTTTCCGAGTTTTGGGGCGTTACATATCGCATGCTTGTAGAAGCAATGGCGGCAGCCCAAGCTATAGTGACAGTACAAGTTGCAACCCCTGCTGCTCAGGTAGCAACTCCTGCTACCCCAGATATGGCGACGGTCATGCCGAGCGGAGAAGCTAGGCAGGTAGAGCCGTTGGCCGAAAGGGTGGTTATCGGGCATGGGGACCGATAGATGAAATATTTTTTGAGCTTCCATCCTCCAACGCTTAAGGGAATCGGCACGCCGGCTAATGCAGAAGATTGGTGGGCACGGATGTATGAACTTCTGAGGGTGGCAGAGACGGCAGAGGAAAATAAATCTGATTTTGCAACCTTTATGTTTGAAGGAGACGCGAAGTTGTGGTGGGTGAGCCATAGTGGCCGCCAGTTCCCTGGACGCACCCCGTCCATGGATGAGTTTGGGAATGCTTTCCTAAAGAAGTACATTCCTACTTCAACGAGGTTGGCCCTTCAAAGGAAATTTCTGCACTTGGTGCTGCGGGATAAGACGGTGGACGAGTACGTTCAGGAGTTTACTCGGCTGGGTCGTTATGCGGGAACGATAATGGCAGACGATGAGGAGAGGAATAACCTCTTCTACCATGGGTTAAGGGAGAATCTGAGACAGCCTCTCATCTCCATGAAGAATGCTGGTTTCAACGAGTTGGTTGAGGTGGCCAGAATGCTGGAGAGTGATTTGGAGCGAACCCAACATCATAACGGTTTCGCAGCCAAGCATGGGGAAGCGAAGCGTTCTCAATCCCAAGGAAGTCTAAAGGGAATAGATGGAAGAAAAAACCTCGTCCTTTCAAGTATGGTGAGAAAAGCAACTTCACGTCCGGAGGGTCTTGCTTTAAGGGACCACCGACGTGCTTTAATTATGGAAAGGTGAGCCACATAGCTCGTTTTTGTACTCAAGGAGGTGCTGAGCAGGAGCTAAAATAGGAGCAGTCTGTGCGCTCCGGCCCCAGTACCGCAGAGAGAGGAAAGATGACAGAGTCTAGCACTTCTCGGTCTAACTTGTGCAACCAAGGGAGTATAATCTTGGGTAGCAGGAAGCGATCCGTCAACCCGATGTGGTGACAGGTATGAGAAAGTTTAAATTTAACCTTGTACTTCATACTTTCACGACCGTTTATGTTTGTTGCCTGTGTTTTGGCTTTGTGTTGGTTTCTAGATACCCCACTAGGGTATTGTTTGATACGGGAGCGTCACTCTCTTTTCTTGTAGAAAGCTTTATCCGGAGAATTGGAGTTGAGTCTTTCTCGGCGGACGCAGAGCTGAAGGTGTGCATGCCCAATGTGTCATCCATGACCACCGGGGTAAAAGGGCACATTTGTTGGAATCTAGGCGGGGTTGACTTCACAGTGATAGCAGCAGTTTTACTGTTGGTGGAGTTTGATGTCATTTTGGGAATGGACTAGCTTGCAGAGCAACGTACCCGTATTGACTGCTTGTCTAAGGTGGTGACCCTGAGGGGTGAAGGGCGGTCTGAAGTTATATTTGAGGGCCTTAATGGAGCGGCCTTTTCCCTGATTTCGGCCATGCAGTTGGTGCGGGCAGTTAACCAGGGGGGAGTAGCTCTTATAACATTATTAGAGGTTCGCCTTTCCAAGTTATCACTTGGGGAAGTGCCAGTAGTGGCGGAGTACGAGGATGTGTTTCCTAAGGAGCTTCCTGGAGCACCTCCTTGACGGGAGATTGAATTATCGATCGAGTTAGTGCTAGAGGCTAGGCCGGTGTCACGTCCTCCTTTTAGGATGGCACCAAAGGAGTTGGTCGAACTCAAAGTACAGTTGCAGGAACTGTTGGAGCAAGGGTATATTAGGTCCAGTTCTTCACCGTGGAGCGCACCAGTACTATTCATGAAGAAGAAGGATGGTAGTATGCGGTTGTGCATAGACTATCGAGAGTTGAATAAATTGACTATCAAGAATAAGTATCCAATTCCTCGGATAGATGACCTGTTCGACCAGTTGGTGGCGTCGGTGGTGTATTCCAAGTTAGATCTGAAGTCAGGGTACTATCAGTTGCGAATTCAAGACGAGGACATACCCAAGACAGCTTTTGGTATGAGGTATGGTCACTTTGAGTTCTCGGTGATGCCATTCGAGTTGACGAACGCACCATCCGTGTTCATGGACTTGATGAGTCGAGTATTTCAGGAGTACTTTGACTCTTTTGTAGTGGTCTTCATTGACGATATCTTGGTGTACTCCAAATCGTAGGCCGAGCATGAGACTCACTTGAGAGTGGTCTTGCAAGTATTGAGAGAGAACCAGATTTATGCAAAGTTCTCGAAGTGCAAGTTCTGGTTGGAGAGGGTGGCTTTTCTGGGCCATGTGATTAGTGGTGATGGGGTCGCGGTGGGTCTGACGAAAGTTGATGCCATCAAAGATTGGCCAATTTTGAGAACCGTAGCAGAAGTCCGAAGTTTTCTTGGACTAGCCGGGTACTTTAAAAGGTTTGTGGAAAACCTTTCGCGGATAGACATACCCCTCACCTCTCTAACTCGTAAAGGCCAGAAGTTTATTTAGACTCCGGAGTGCAGTCAGGCATTTAACACTCTAAAGGGGAGGCTAATGGCAGCTCCAATCCTAAGCCTTCCTAAAGAGACTAAAGGATTTCAGATTTTTTGTGACGCATTTGGATACGGTTTGGGTTGCGTGTTTGTGCAACATGGCAGCGTGATAGCTTTTGGATCTAGGCAGCTAAAGTCTCATGAGAGGAATTACCTCGTCCATGATTTGGAGTTGGCGGCAGTTATTTTTGCTTTGAAATTGTGGTGGCACTATGTGTATGGTGCAAAAGTGGAGATCTTCACTAATCACAAGAGCCTGACGTATCTTCTAGATCAGAAGGACTTGAATATGCAACAGCACAGATGGGTCAAGTTCCTTGGAGACTATGAAGTGGCGATTCCATATACTCTAGGGAAAGCCAACGTGGTGGCGGATGCCTTGAGTAGTAAATATTCTGGTCAAGGGAGTTGGATCGAAGCTCATGACGAGCGTTTGATGCGGGACTGGGAGTTGTCACAACCCGCATTTTCTCAACGATAAAATCGTATCATAGCAAGAGAAAACACGTGTCGTGATGCCACGTCGTGCAGGTGATAACTGCACACGTTTAGGCAAAACTCCAGACTTTAGATTTTTAAGGAAAACCATAGATTAATATGAAAGAAAACCAGTTATGTTGAATGGTCGTATCCCTTGGCACGGTGGATCAGCTAGTCCACAATTAAAAGTATATTTATATGCAACAGAAAATACTTTGGTTCAATTAAGCTGACACCCTAAATGAGCATAAGTGTCCCCGAGGGACGATTCATGATATGCACGACTCTAAAGTGAATATAGTATATATGAAAGATAGTCTTTTACGCTAAGGAAAAATAGTGTCTTGGTTTTATAAATATGCTATGCATGAGATACATATAGTAATGTCTTTAGGATTTAAAATATCTAACATGCAACCTAGCATAAATCCTTCCCAGAAGCAAGTAAACAACCACAAATAGGCAAAAATAGCAGTTTAAGTTCATACCCAGCATCGCAAGAAGCCACCAGTAGGCGTCAAAAACCTGACACGAACCCACTGGTGAGTATGTATGTCTATACAGAAAGGTAAAGAACTGCCTCACAAAAATCAGGGATCAGCTATCTCAGCTACCCAAGAGGCCACCAACAAGCCCCTCCAAAAGAGCTAGCCGCTGAACTGGCTACAACCTGGACCTGAGGCATTCAAAAAAAAGAACACCTCAGCAAGAAAATAATCAAAAAGGTAAATAGAGCATTAGATTTATGAGCAAATAAGAAGGGTTTACCAACCCGGAAACAACTGCTATAAGCAAAAGAAAGTGGATGACAATAAGAAAAGAGCACTGTCTAAAGCACAGCAAAGCACACCAAGTGCGAGCAATAAAAACAATATGCCCTACCAAAAGAGCCTGCAACAGCATCAAGACATATACATATATGCCAAAAGAAGAAGCCATAGAATATGAAAGGTACTAACAGTCCTAACACGTGGGTTAATGACAGTGTTCAAAACATGGATCTGAATACATAACCAAAACCATATCCAAAAAGGGCTAAGGGGTCAAACAGTGGCAGCACTAGGGTCCCACACACGCCAACCCAAACCGTGGCAAAAGGCGGTGGCCACAGCTCTCCACATAAAACCACCCCTCCAGAGGCCACCAAAACTCCACCACCTGCCACAACCCAAGAGTCGGCATGCAAAAATTAGCCGAACACCCAATACCCCCCCTAGCGAAAAGTCACACTAACAATCCTAAAGAAACACACGAACCCAAGGCAAAAACGTCGGGTTCATCCGACGCGGCCTTGCATGCCTAACCCAAACCAACTCCGAGTCTTACCTGACCCAAAACCGGCACAGCAACCGGTGTCGACACAATGTGTCGAAGTCGACACCCCGACTGGCCGGTGTCGACACAAAGTGTCGACACCCCAACTGGCCGGTGTTGACACCCCGACTGGCCGGTGTCGACACAAAGTGTCGACACCCCGACTGGCCGGTGCCGAGTCCTACTCGACACTAGCGCCATACCTCGCAACCAACTAAAACAAGAACAAAACGCCTCTCTAAAATTTCATCATCTATCGGCAATTGCTAACTACTCAACCCGAACCGTACCAAATCTGTCCCTATTAGACACATTCTCTCAGGAAAAACTGAGATTTAACTGGAACTTCTCCACACTAACAACCGTATAATCATGGACGAATCCTAGAGTACACGTAGGATCTAAGCAGGAGAGATATAGAATTTAATCAAGAAGAAAACAAGGATCGGCCCTGGCAAGGACGAGGGAGCATCACTTGCCTCAATACCAGCAAATCTTGGTCGGCCACTTCCCTCACTCTCGGATCTAGCCGCAGAGCACCAAGCCGAGGAACTGAAGGAATGCAGATCCAAGCGAGAGCAATCCAGATCCACTGTCGAAATCGAATTTCGACCGCTAAATCTCCAGGAATCGGCGTCCGAAGGCTAGGGTAGTCTGGCGGTTCTCTTCCTCTCATACAGGCGGCGACTTCTTCCAAAAAGAGACAATGAAAAGAGACAATGAACCGAGCCCTAATTTCTAACCTAAGGATATTTATAAGCATCAGTTTTAATAATCAATACATATTAATTACTTGCAATATCAAAACGACGCGAGAGCCGAAACATCTCGGAAATTGATGAAATTCACATCGCAGTTAAAAACCCACGCTACGAACACAACTGCGAAGTCGAAATTAGCATTCGACGAACAAAACTCGAGATATCACCACCCGAAGCCAAAACACAAGCATTCCCTAAGAGGCCCAACCAACTCACCAAACAGACTCCGACTAGCTGGGGAATCTTGCTAACAGGCTACAACCAGGCTAAACAAGGAATCCTAAGAGCTAAGACCACGCTCTACAACGACAAAAAGCCGGAAATATGTCTTCGAAACACCAGCCAAATATCAAACAAAACGCAGAAACATCGGGGGCGTTACAGGAGTCCCTTGGCATGGAGTGTGTAGCAAGAGGCGACTCTAGTGTGGATCGGTTGAACTAGATTTAAATGCAGAATGACTTGTCCGATTGTATTCGAGAAGCGACCCGTTTGGATGTGGAGTTCCAGCCATATGTGGTGGAAGCTCAAAAGTGCGATAGTAGCGCTTGGGAGTTGATTGATGGGATTCTGAGGAAGGACGGAAGGATTTATGTACCGTAGTTCGGCAAGCTCTGTAAGGAGCTGATGTTTGAGGCTCACTTCATAAAGTACTCCATTCTCCCGGGCAGTATAAAGATGTACTTGGATATGAAGAAATTCTTTTGGTGGCCTGGTTTGAAGCGGGAAGTAGCTTTGTACGTGAGTCGGTGCCAACCTTGTGCCTTAGTGAAGGCCGAGTGTCAGAAGCCGGGCAGGTTCCTGATGCCTCTTCCTATTCCCGAGTGGAAATTTGATGATATCTCCAGGGACTTTGTACATGAGTTACCTAGATCGCAGTAGGGTAACGACATGATTTGGGTGATTGTGGATCGCTTGACCAAAGTGGCTCACTTCATCCCAAATCGGAAAGAGGACAACGTGGAGATGCTGGTAGAGTTGTTTGTTCGCAACATTGTGCGACTACATGGAATTCCTAAGAGTATAGTTAGTGATCGCGATGGACGTTTCATGTCCAATGACTGGAGGTTGGTTTAGAAGAGTCTGGGCATGAAGCTCAAGTTCAGTACGGCTTTCCATCCTCAAATTGATGGGCAAACCGAAAGAACGAACCGTACTATGGAGGATATGCTGAGGATGTATACTCTTGACTTCGGTAAGAAGTGGGAAGATCACCTCTTCATGGTAGAGTTCGCTTATAACAACAGTTACCAAGCAAGTATAAATATGGCGCACCCTATTACTGATTTGGGCAAGGATCACTATGTCCTTTAGGAAATTTGTTTTGACCTCCTTGTATAGATCTAAAGGTCAATTAGAACTGAGTATAAGGGTTAGTATTTAGGTTTGAAAGATGCCCTCAAGACCCTCAAGACCAGATATTTCAGTTCAGGAGACTAAGTCATTTCGTCGAGCTCAGGATGACGAATCGTCGAACTCTATTCGACGATCTCTGAGCTCACCTCGACAAATCGTCGAACTCCATTCGACAATCTCTGAGCTCAACATTCAACGAGTCATCGAACTCCATTCGACGATCTTCGAGCTCAGATCGACGTTCCTGTCTCTAGTTTGTTTCCCTATCTCTGAGCTCAGTTCGACGATAGTTGAGCTCAGATCGACGCTTTCTGCTTCAGTCTAAGTCCAATCTCTGAGCTCAGTTCAACAATAGTTGAGCTCAGGTCGACGTTTTTCTGGAGAGATCGACGTTTTTCAAGATTCAAATTCAGATAGTTATGGAATTATTCTCAGCATTTATGTCAAGGATCTTGTAGCCGTTTTAATTAATCTGGAGCAAGTTTCAAGGGATTTTCAAAGGATTGTTTTATTGGACTTTCCTCCAGAAGACAAAATGCAGTTAAGGAAGTCATTTATGACAGGCTAACGGCTATCTTGGACAGAGAAATATTCTATTCAGATCTTAGGAATAAAATATCAATGTTTTAATTCCTGCTGGATATCATCAACAAAAACAACAACTATCACAACAACAAAAGAAAGAGAAAGAGTTGCAGATATTCTCAATCTTAGAATTCTTACAAGAACACACATCACAAAAGGAGATCAACATACTGAAATTTTTAGATCCCTCTTGATTTCA
This sequence comes from Platanthera guangdongensis, assembly GCA_039583875.1. NCBI lineage: Eukaryota > Viridiplantae > Streptophyta > Magnoliopsida > Asparagales > Orchidaceae > Platanthera > Platanthera guangdongensis. The sequence goes on from CM077162.1 coordinate 162,984,372, forward strand.
GTGTTCAAAGACCATTATCATTCAAGACTCCAGACACCACACATTTCAGCTGCTGCTGGAATCATCTTTTGCTTTAGATCAAATCTTCTGAAGGCCTATCACCTTACTGCAAAGCTTCACTTCCTGAACAACTCTATTTCTCAGTGGGAGCTCTGACAACATCCACTATCTTCTCTCTGATTGTTGACAGAGAAGATCATCCAATCCCTCTCTCTCTCTCTCTCTCTATGTAAAGGGTTTATCAAACTCCCTTCAAAAGTTTGTGTTGGTTTCTAAGACCTTGTCAAAACTCAGTGGTGGCAAGACACCTGATCAAAAAATCTGGTTTGGTTTTTGAGTACCTTATCAAAAGCTCATTGGTGCCTAGGACACCTGATCAACTCATCCTGCAGTGGATTCCTACCTAGGGTGGTAGAAGATTGGATGTACCCAGATTGGTTGGGGAACCACTATAGCTCCTTGTGTCATCTGGTTGTTATTTTCTTTTGTTTTCTGGCTGTGGTTTGTGATTATTCTGTGATTGCTTTTTGTTTAGATAGTTGTTGTGTTTGATGTATTTCATTTGCTTCCCTGTTCACTTAGGAATACATTAAGAGTTATAAAACTTTTTTAGCAAGCACCATACTCTATTCACCCCCACTCTAGAGTATATCAGATCTAACCTGCACTTTCAATTGGTATCAGAGGCAAGTTGGTTATAATACCAGACCTCACGTTGGTTAAAATACCACACCTTAGTGGTTGCACAGGCTAACACCTGAACCCAAAGATCCCTCTAGTTAGATATGTTTTAAGTTTGCTGTTATATTTATTTCTTCACAGAACATGACCCAAAATAAAGATTATGCTAGCACCAGACCTCTAGTGTGCAATCTATCTAAGTTTGCACTTTGGAATGCAAGGATTAGATTGTACATGAACTCTATTGATGGAGACATTTTTAATTCTGTTTTGACAGTGTGTCCAAGACCCCCAAAAAATACAAGTACAAGTGCTGTTCCACCTCCTTCAAGAACAGATGCAGAAATCAAGAAATGAAAATTGGCTGATGCAAATGCTATGAACATTTTAGCCCAGACTATGTCTGATAAAATATTCCAAAAGGTAGTTGAATGCAACTAAGCAAAGGACATCTGAGACAAGTTATATGAGATAGTCTCAGGATCTGCTGATGAGAGAAAAGATAGAAGATCTCATCTCATAATCCAGTATGAGAACTTCAAGAAAGGAGAAGCTGAGTCAGTAGCGATATGTATAATAGACTCAGTCTCATAGTCAATGAGCTGAAAACATTGGACAAAGAGATCTCATTGACTGAGCTCAATGATAAAATCCTAATTTGCTTCCCAAGCACTTGGGACTCTAGGATCTGGCTAATCAAGGACGCCAGAAGCCTAAATGAGATCACAACTGAAGCTCTCTTGGGCAAGCTCAAGTCTTATGAGCTGCTCATCAAGAATAGAGAAGAAGAGCAGAAGGATGCCTCACCAGCTACAAGAAAAGAAAAATCAATAGCTTTCAAAGCCATTGAAGATCAGCCTGAAGACAAGGTTACAGGCAATGAAGAGCTGCTAAGCCTACTGGCCAAAAGGTTTTACAAAATGTTCAGGAAGGATTTCAGGAAAAGATCTTTCAGAGAGAATGATAAGCCAAGGTATGACAAATCAAATAACAAAGAGATTATTTGTTTTGGATGCAGGAAACCTGGCCACATTGTGCCTGACTGTCAAGAAAATAAAAACAAGGACAAGAAGGACAGGAAAGAAAGGAGAAAAGAAAAGGACTTCAAGAAGAGCAGCAATGGCAAACCCTCCTCCAGCAAGAACAAACATACAAGGAAGGGGTTTGTTGCTAAAACTTGGAGTGAGAGAGAGAAGAATCTGAAGCTTCATCCAGCTCAAGTGATGATGAAGATGATGCTGATGAAAAAGAATTCTGCATGATGGCTATCAATGCCTCACAACAAAGTTCTGATGCAGAAGAGTCAGAGTCAAAATCAGAGACTCAATCTGAAGAGGACCAGGTAATAAGTTCTTTTGATTTTAATTCTGAGGACTTCAAGTGTGAGTTTAAAGCACTATGTTTGGATTTATTAAAATCTGAGAAGGAAATCATTTCTCTCAGAAATCAGTTATCTGAACACAGTACTTTAAAATCAGAAAACCTCAAACTATCTGAGGAGTTGGAATGTTGTAGGGAGCAGATAGCCTCACTGAAAGATGAGCTATCAGAGGCCAAAAGGTTTGAAGAATCCCTCAATGGGAGAAGTATCAAGCTAATGGACATCACAAGCACAGTGAACTCAAGATTCAATAGTATACTGGGCTTGGGTGCCTCATCTAGCCAACCTATAGCATTAACAACCCCAATGAAGTTTATCTCTGATAAAGGTAAGGGAGTTGTAGAGGTAGCTAGGAAGAATTTTGACTTACCTAAGAAAACAAGAGTTCAAAAGAAATCGTCGAACGGAGATAGACGATCGTCGAATGAAGACCAACGATCTCAGGATAAATCGTCAAACTCAGGTCGATGATCTCTAAACCCTGAACTCTGCTACAGTCGATCTTCGAACGGAGCTCGACGATCTGACCCAAGATCGTCGAACTCAGCTCAGCGATCATCGAGCAGAGATCAGAGTTTTGAAAAAGTTTTCAAAGGTAAATCAAATTTCAAACCTAGGGGTCCTTCATCCCAAAGTTTTAACCCTTATACTGAATGGATAATACCTCCAAGGAGATATCATCCTGAAGGCTATAAGAGTCAACCAGGGATGTCTTTTATTTCTGAATTCAAAGGTTATCAACCTAGGACCAAGGTAAACTGGGTCAAAAACAAATAAATTGTTTTATGTGCAGGAGAAGACATATCCAACATCAAACTAGCAATGGTATCTGGATAGTGGGTGCTAAAATCACATGACAGGAAACAAGGACAACTTCACATCCTTCAAAGCCAAGCTTGGACCCAAAGTAATATTTGGTGATTCAAACTTTGGACTAACAAAAGGATATGGTGCAGTCCAGATTGGCACAGTCACATTCAAGAAAGTAGCCTATGTGGAAGGACTGAAGCACAACTTGATCAGTATCAGTCAACTGTGTGATGAAGGCTACCAAGTGACTTTCAGCAAATCCTTATGTAAGATCAAATCAGAGGCCAACACAACTGTGTTGACAGGTAAAAGGAAAGGTAACATCTATCTTGTAGATTTTCTTTCAACCAAGGTAGATATTTGTTGTTTAACTCTATTTGTAGACCTAATGAACTATGACATAAGAGATTAGGACATATAAACCTTAGAACCATTGCTAGGCTATCCAAGGACAACCTTGTTAGAGGACTACCTTCTTGCCCCTACAAGAAGGAAGGACTCTGCAGGGCTTGTCAATTAGGCAAGCAAACCAAAAATAGTTTCAAGTCACTTAATAAGAGTGATTCACCTAGGATTTTGTATCTGTTACACATGGAAATTTTTTGTACCCATTAAAGTACAAAGCTTAGGAGGGAAATCTTATACTTTAGTGTTTGTAGATGACTTCTCTAGATTCACATGGGTGTTCTTTCTGAGGAAGAAGTCTGATAACTTTAAGTGTTTGACAGAGTTTCTCAAATGCATACAGAGTGAGTTCAATACTCACATTGCCCTGATCAGAAGTGATCATGGGACAGAGTTTGATTCTCTTCTTATGCAAGAGTTCTGTCAGAGTGAAGGGATCAGGCAGACTTTCTCAGCTCCTAGAACTCCTCAACAAAATGGGGTAGCTGAAAGGAAAAATAGAACCCTTATTGAATCTGTTACTACATTGTTGTCAGATGCTCACCTTCCTCTATCCTTTTGGGCAGAGGTAATGAACACCTCCAACTATGTGTTGAATAGAAGTTTAATACATAAACTGAAGGGCAAGACTCCCTATGAATTACTCAAAGGGAAGAAACCTAAAGCAGATCACTTTAAAATTTTTGGTTGTATTTGTTACATTCATAATAATGACAAGAAATACTTAGCAAAATTTCAAGCTAAAGCTGATGAAGGAGTGTTTTGGGGATACTCCATGATCAGTAAAGCTTATAGGGTATATAATAAATCTACTCTCAAAATTGAAGAATCTATTCATAAATCTTTTGATGAGTCTAACATGTCTTTCAAGGAGAAGAATACTTCTACCATAGAACCTTTGCAGGTACACTCTCTTGCAGAAGACTTGGACAGGTTACAAATTATTCAAAAAGATGAAAGTAGTGAAGTTGAATAAGACATTCAACATCTTGAAGAGAAACTTCTTGAAGAGCCAGTTGTTGTACCACTAGAGGAAACAACAACACAGGTTGGTGAACAATCAACATCTCCTGTTGATTTAGTAATATCAAGAGACCATCCAATCTCCCAAGTGATTGGAGACATCTTAGCTGGTGTGCAATCCAGAAATCAGGTCAACCAAAACCTGATGCACACTTGCTTTCTTTTTCAAATTGAACCTCAATCCATTCAAGATGCAGAGCAAGATCCACACTGGCTCATTGCAATGCAAGAAGAGTTGCATCAATTTGAAAGGAACAAAGTTTAGGAACTAGTACCAAGGCTAAAGGATCACTCCATTGTTGGAACAAAGTGGGTTTTTAGAAATAAATTGGATGATCAAGTAGTCATTGTAAGGAACAAGGCAAGGCTAGTTGCTCAAGGGTACTCTCAAGAAGAAGGGATAGATTATGACCAGACCTTTGCACCAGTTGCAAGGTTAGAGGCCATAAGAATCTTCTTAGCATATGCATCACACAAAGGATTCAAAGTATACCAGATGGATGTAAGGAGTGCTTTTCTCAATGGAGATATCAAAGAAGAAGTCTATGTCAGACAACCCCAGGTTTTATCTCTTCAACTCATCCTGATTATGTTTTCAAATTACATAAAGCATTATATGATCTAAAGCAAGCTCCTAGAGCATGGTATGAGACCCTAGCATGCTTTCTTCTAAAAAATGAGTTTATAAGGGGTAGAGTAGACCAAACTCTTTTTATTATAACCCATAAGTCCCATACCCTACTTGTACAAATCTATGTAGATGATATTATATTTGATTCTACGTATTCAAATTTGTGCAGAAGGTTTTCCAACCTAATGCATTCTAAATTTGAAATGAGTAGCATCGGTGAGCTATCCTTCTTTCTAGGATTGCAAATCAAACAACATGCTGAAGGCATATTTATTTCTCAAACCAAGTATGCAAAAGAATTGGTTAAGAAATTTGGTATGTCTGAAGCATCATGTATGAAAACACTTATGCCTACTAATGTTGTATTAGATGCTGATGAACATGGGAAACCTATTGATCAGTCAACATATAGAGCAATGATTGACTCTTTATTGTACCTTACAGCTAGTAGAGCTGACATAATGTTTGCTACATGCATATGTGCTAGATTCCAAGTGAGCCCTAGAGAGTCACACTTAACCTTAGTAAAAAAGATTCTTAGGTATGTAAAAAGTTGTCTAAATCTAGGTCTCTGGTATCCAAAAGATTCAGCATTTGACTTAACTGGATTTTCAGATGCTGATTATGCTGGATGTAGAATAGATAGGAAAAGGACCAGTGGAACTTGTCAGTTTCTTGGTGACAGACTTGTCTCCTTATTTTGCAAGAAACAAACATCTGTGTCAACTTCAACTGCTGAAGCTGAATATATGGCTGCAGGTAGTTGTTGTTCACAAATCTTGTGGATTCAAAACCAACTCCTAGACTATGGCTACAACTTAGAAAAGTCTAAAATATTTTGTGATAATACCAGTGCTATTTCTATAGCACAAATCCAGTCCTCCATAGTAGGAAAAACACATAGAAAATAGGCATCACTTTCTAAGGAATAATGTTGAGAAAAATAAAATTGAACTTCAGTATATCCCAACTGATTTGCAAAGGGGAGATATTTTCACCAAACCCTTGGATGAAACGAAACATACATTCTTCTTGAATCAGTTAGGAATATTAGATGGAGGAAGTCTAAAATAAGATCCAAGATTTTAAAAATATAAAAATGACCAAGACTAGGCAAATCAATATGTTCTTTTTGTGTATAGAGTATGTTTCTGGTCTCTGAACTACGCTCGACGATTTTTCCCAAGATCGTCGAATGGAGATCGACGATGTCTGAAATCGTCGACCAGAGTTCAGCGCTTCTCAGATAGTGCTAAACTATCTTTCTTCAATTCAGCGATCGTCGAACGGAGCTCGATGCTCTCCAATATCGTCGAACGGAGATCGACGATGTTGATGACCTTTCTGTTTCCTTTAGAAGCCCAGATCGTCGAACAGAGTTCAACGATCTTTCCTTTTCTGCGTCGAACCCTAATATAAAACTCATTTTTCGGCTGTCGTTCTCCCTTTGCGCTTTCATACTCTCTGCAAATTTTCCCTTTCCCTCCAAACGTTTCTACACTTGGTCGTTTGTTTGTTCATTTTTGTAGGAATCAATGGCAGTTTCAGTCGCAATCTTGGCCGCAATGAAATTTGGCGCATGCTTTGATATCGACATGGATTCTTTCAATAACAACGATCAAATCTTCAAGGACATTCTGGAACTTTTCAAAGACCAACAACTAGTTAACATAATGACTACAATGATCAAATTGGCTACAGATGAGATAAAGGAATGGGTGTATACTGCCCATAATCTGGATCAGAACACAGTGGTTGGAACCATCTCAGGAACTCAGGTATTTCTAACACCTGCTGCTTTGACAGAGGTTTTTCAATTAAATTCTGGAGAAGATTCTGTTGAGCTTTCTGGAGAGGAATTTTTTAATATGCTTGTAAGGATGGGACATTCAGAAGCTAACCCTAGTAAATTGCTTAAGAAAAATCTGTCTGTTGAGTACATATTTCTTGCGGATGTTGTTGGAAAAGTGCTATTGGCAAAACACTCAGCTCATGATACCATATCTAGGTATTAGCTCTGTTTGACGGGTGCTCTGGTGGACAAGAAGCATCTGAACTGGGGAGAAGTCTTTTTTGATTTAATCAAGAAGAAAATTAACAAGAACTTTGTTAATTTTGGGAGGATTTTAGGGCTATTTCTTCATAATAGATGCCCTGCACTACTTGTTTCCAGTGGGATGCACATCAATGCCTCCAAGAGGCTTACCTGTGCCCTATTTGGGAAATGGGACAGGCAAATTGTAAATCCCAGCAGCCCCTCTGCACTCTCTTCTTCAGGCACAAGGACTGCTTCAGTCTCTTCCCCTCAGGTTTCTGCCCCTGCAGAAGACTTGCCTGCTTCATCTCCTCCTTCTCCACCTATTGTTTCATCTATAACTGTCACCATCACAATTTCATCCCCCATTTCCATCCCATCTCCAACTTCAATCCCTTCTCCAAAGAAATCTTCCATCGACTACATCATTACCCACACCTGGACATTGACTCATCATCTCATATTCCATCTTTCACTCTTCTAGATGATTCCTATATGGATGATTCTCCTTTATCCCCTCCTGATCCACCATCTTCATCCACTTCTTATCAACAACTCCTTCAGGACATAATTGTTCAACCATCATTCACACCATCCATTTCCATTCCACTATCTTCCATCTCCACAATTCCCATATCTCAACCATCACTTCTACCATTCACAGGTTCTCCAACAACATGTCCTGCTGCTCCAACTTCCATCCCTACCTCTACTCAAGTCCCTCTTGAGCAAGTAGACATTCCAGCTATTGCAGACAGGCTATATGAGCTGATAGCTCCAAGGTTATTACTACTGCTGGAGACCTCTTTGGCTCCACTTCTAAAAATAGTTCAGGAGCTGTCTGCCAGGCTATCCTCTTTTCTTCCACCTCAGGCAATCCCTTCTTCTGGGTACCTTGTTCCAGTTCTCACTGAATCTAGGCAGGGGGAGATGTCTTATGAAGCTGAGATTTTGCCTGCTGTAGTAACTTCAGACCTAGCTCCAGTAGCTCCAATTGCAGTCATTACAGTGGACCTTAGGTCACTGTTGTCAGTTTTTGATTCTGTGTACTTCAACTGCCTTCCAGCCCAGCATACTGAAGATCTTACTAAGGCCATTGTGCCTATTTCCAGCTGTGACCCCAGCTTAATAAGTTCTTATGTAAATTCCTTCAATACTGTTGAAGTTGCTGCTACTGCTGTTTCAGTTTTTGAAGATATGCATATGACAGAGGCAATTGTTTTTGAGCCTGCTGTGTTTGAGCCTACTGTTTCTGAAATTATTGTATCTGAACCTGCTGTCATGGCTCCTTCTGCCAGTGTTGCTTCTACTCCAATTCCTGCTGCTGCTGTTGCTCTTGTTGCTGTTTCTGCTGTCTCTTCTGCTCAGTCTCAACAACAGAAAGAATATCTCAAAATGATTGATGCAGTGTATGATAATCCACAAAGCTCAGACAGTGATCAGTTTAGAACTGACTCTGATGATTCCTCTACAATAATTGCAAGGAAAAGGAAAGCCAGAAGCAAGGCCATGAAGAGAGTTCCCCCAGAGAAAGTGAAAGATACAAATGATATTCCATATTATATACTGCATGGTTGCCCTATTACAGAACCATGGATGCAGTACTCCAGGAATCAACTGAAAGCCATGAAGAAGAAAAGAAAGTATGACAAAGGATCATCCCATTTCAATCCTCCTCCTCATCCTCCTTCACCTGACGCAGGTGCAGGTGGAAGTTCTGCCTTCCAATCTACTGTTAGAAGCCAAACTTCATATCAATTTCAAGGAAGACCTCAGCAAAGAGGAAATCAGTCTAGAGGTTATTAGTCCAGAAGAGGACAGTACAGAGGAAATCAAAGAGGACTCAGAGTGTATTCCAGGCAACATCCTTATCAAAGGGAAGGACAAGGTCCCTCTAACACTACTTTTAGTCCCTTCCCTTATAAGCTTAAAGATATAGTCTCTTCCAGAGCTCCTCCTGATAATTCTTCAAACAGATATGAGCCTCCTGTTCCATTTGAAGACCCAGAAAATAATCCCACCTCATGGACAGCAAGAATGAAAGAATTGGCTGTACTAGACCAAATCAAGAAGGCTAGAGAACAAGGAAAAGATACATCCAGTATCACTACTCTATCAGATCAAAGAAAGAAAGAACTTGAGAGATACTCCTCCAGCAAATTCTTTGATTCAGAAAGTTATATGAAGCTGCATCCAGAAGCTGTAGTCCCCAGGCAAAAATATCAAACTTCTCTAGGTGCAGCTGATGACAGAAGATCCAAGAAAGAAGCTCTCAACCCCAACATAGAAATAGTTCTCATAAAGGGTAAGGAAAAGGAATGATTCTGTAAGATGACAATAAAATTTTGTTTTCTGAACTATCTGTGATAATGTCTGTGTTTCTGCAATGTTTTGTTTGTTACATTTCTGCTTTGTATGTTTTTATTTTCCCAATGTCTGTAAATAGTAATCCTAACCCAAATAGGGGGAGATTGTTGGAACACTCTATTACTGATTTGGGCAAGGATCACTATATCCTTTAGGAAATTTGTTTTGACCTCCTTGTATAGATCTAAAGGTCAATTAGAACTGCGTTTAAGGGTTAGTATTTAGGTTTGAAATCTGCCCTCAAGACCCTGAAGACCAGATATTTTAGTTCAGGAGACTAAGTCATTTCGTCGAGCTCAGGATGACGAATCGTCGAACTCCATTCGACGATCTCTGAGCTCACCTCGACAAATCGTCAAACTCCATTCGACGATCTCTGAGCTCAACATTCAACGAGTCGTCGAACTCCATTCGACGATCTTCGAGCTCAGATTGACGTTCCTATCTCTAGTTTGTTTCCCTATCTCTGAGCTCAGTTCAACGATAGTTGAGCTCAGATCGATGCTTTCTACTTCAGTCTAAGTCCAGTCTCTGAGCTCAGTTCAACGATAGTTGAGCTCAGGTTGATGTTTTTCTGGAGAGATAGATGTTTTTCAAGATTCAAATTCAAACAGTTATGGAATTATTCTCAGCATTGATGTCAAAGATCTTGTAGCCGTTTCAATTAATCTGGAACAAGTTTCAAGGGATTTTCAAAGGAATTTTTTATTGGACTTTCCTCCAAAAGACAAAATGTAGTTAAGGAAGACATTTATGACAGGCTAACGGCTATCTTGGACAGAGAAATATTCTATTCAGATCTTAGGAATAAAAGATCAATGTTTTAATTCCTGCTGGACATCATCAACAAAAATAATAACTATCACAACAACAAAAGAAAGAGAAAGAGTTGCAGATATTCTTAGTATTAGAATTCTTACAAGAACACACATCACAAAAGGATATCAACATACTGAAATTTTCAGTTCCCTCTTGATTCCAGTGTTCAAAGGCCATTATCATTCAAGACTCCAGACACCACACATTTCAGCTACTGCTGGAATCATCTTTTGTTCCCCTTCAAGGAATCATCTTTTGTTGGAGATCAAATCTTCTGAAGGCCTATCACCCTACTGCAAAGCTTCACTTCCTGAACAACTCAATTTCTCAGGGGGAGCTTTGACAACATCCACTATCTTCTCTCTGATTGTTGACAGAGAAGATCATCTCATCCCTCTCTCTCTCTCTCTCTGTAAAGGGTTTATCAAACTCCCTTCAAAAGTTTGTGTTGGTTTCTGAGACCTTGTCAAAACTTTGTGGTGGCAAGACACCTGATCAAAAAATCTAGTTTGGTTTTTGAGTACCTTATCAAAAGCTCATTGGTGCCCAGGACTCCTGATCAACTTATCCTGCAGTGGATTCCTACCTAGGGTGGTAGAAGAGTGGATGTACCCAGATTGGTTGGGGAACCACTATAGCTCCTTGTGTCATCTGGTTGCTTATTTTCTTTTATTTTCTGGATGTAGTTTGTGATTGTTATGTGATTGCTTTTTGTTTAGATAGTTGTTGTGTTTGCTGTATTTCATTTGCTTCCCTGTTCACTTATGAATACAACAAGAGATGTAAAAAGTTTTTAGCAAGCACCATACTCTATTCACCCCCACCCCCATCTAGAGTATATCAGATCTAACCTGCACTTTCACTTCTGCTAGAATGTACTCTGTGTAGGACGTTGATTCTTAGTTGGATGGTTTCCATTGAGTAACCTCCCGGTCTGTCTGTGGTATATGGCGTCGGGCCCCGTCCGGACCTACTGCTATATGTTATGTGATAGATAGGGGGTATTACAATTTGGTATCAGACTAGTGGTTTTGATCAGGCTTAACTGAATTCGTTTGCGAATTCTTTTAAGGGGTGGTGAGCACATGTGTGTGCGTCATCATTATAACATCAAAAGAACCCATGAATGTCCACTTAGGAATGAAAATACACGTGTTTGAGGAACATGCGTTTTCCTGTAATTATTTTTTGCAATTTTATATAGTCGTTTAACGGTGTTTTGTATAACTATCGGTGACCAAAAGCGGTGCAGGGCCGTCAGAACGCCCAGTTTATGAGGCTAGTAGCACACCAAATGATGCTCCTGCAATACCTCCCTCGGCTGAAACCATACGATTGGTGGCCAAAGTAGTGTTTGCCATGATCAACGTGCAGCCTGCAAGGCAAATGCAGCAGCCTGCTCCTGCGATGGAGCAGGTACTGCTTCAAGGGGCTGAGCTAGGAGGAGTGGAGCAAGTAGTGTTGGAACCTTTCATGCCTAGGAGAGCAACTGAGAGATAGCACAAACATGTTATGGGCTTCAATCCTCCTATGTTCTCGGGGTTGGGAACCCCATCCCAAGCTGAAGATTGGCTCTCTCGAGTGAAGAGAGTCTTGACAGCGATGGATACGGAGGAGTGGCAGATGACCACTATAGCTATGTTCCTTCTGGACGGTGATGCTAGGCTGTGGTGGGAAGGTTTGGAGCTCCATCACTTGAGGGGGAAGCAACTCACGGACGTCCCAATGGAAGAGTTTTCGGGACTGTTCTTGGCAAGGTACCTTCCTTCAACTCAGAGGATTACGATGGAGAATGAGTTTCAGAGGCTGACACAAGGAGAGAGTAGCGTGGATGAGTATCTCCACGAGTTTACTCGGTTGGGTCGGTGCGCTAGCTCTACATTTATGGATGAGGAGCATAAGACAAACCGATTCTATGAGGGTCTGAGGGACGACCTGAGGCTACTGCTCTCAGGGAATATGATGCAGGGTTTCTTGACCCTGGTCAATACGGCCCGGTCTTTGGAGAAGGACTTGAAGAATGTGCAAGCAAAGAAAAGCTCTGCTGATAAGAAGACGGAGTTTAAAGTGCCGACTACTTTGAAGTCTGGTTATCGTAAGTTCTATAAGAAGGCTAGGACCTCGGGTCCAGCCCCCTATTCTGGTGCTTCTAGGGCGACTACGGGTCGAACCCCGGGTGCATGCTTTACTTGTTGAAATCCGGGACACTTTGCCCGGGACTACTGGAGTGGACGTCCCAAGCCCGAGAGAAAGCCGGGAGCAACATATGAGGAAAATGGCAAGGCGGTGGAATCAACCGCATCCCATTATGCTCAACCTAGAGTTTATAATCTTGGCCATTAAGAGGCCATTAAGCAAGCGGATGTGGTGACAGGTACAGTTTAAATTTATAGCAAGTTAATTTTAAAATACTTGTAATGCACGTTTTACCTTACCACTGCTTGTTTAGGTTTTGTTTTGATTTGTGATAATCCGGCGAGAGCACACTTTGATACGGGAGCTTTGCACTCCTTTTTGTCCGAAGGATTCATATCGCGCATCGGAGTACACTCTTCGATGACAAAGGACAAACTGGATGTGTTGTTGCCGAATGGGTGTTCGATGCGCGCGGATAGATTTTGTGGCTTAAAGATTCGTATTGGGAGTCAAGAGTTCGATTTGCAAGCATCGTTACTACCACTGGTAGAGTTCGACGTGATATTTGGCATGCACTGGCTCTCGGAGCAGCAAGATTATATTGATTGCGGTTGCAAGGAAGTCAAGTTGGGAACAGGTCATGCGACGACTTTCACGGGCTTTAAAGGGGCGGGCAAGACTTTGATGTCTGCTCTTCAAGTGGTGAAGGCGGTTCGTGTTGGTGCAGAGCTATTCTTTACTAATGGAGACGTTGCTGACACGGGTGCCATTGATCCCCGTCTGAGAGAGTTTGTCGATTGGGACGATCGCTGCCGCATGCTCGAGGATGGTATCGACGTCCGCCGCCATTATATAAAAATATATAATTGTAAAATAAATAATTATAATTATATATTTTTAATAATTTTATTATTTTAGCAATTTTATTTTAAGTATTTATTTCATGTGTAATGATGGGTGCTTATAACCATCACATGTTGTTTTAATTATTTCATTTCATGTGCTATGATGGGTGCATATAACCATCATATTTTGAATTTTGAATTTTGAATTTTGAATTTTGAATTTTGAATGAAGGGAGATGGAGTGGTGTAAGCCTATATATAGGCCATGATATTTGTCATATTGAATTAATGAATGAATGAAAAGAAACCTAATTCTAAATTGAGAATTCTCCTCCTCTCCTCCTTGGCCACCAACTTTCCCTCTCCCCCTCTTTGTGGATTTTGGCCACAACACCTCTCCTTATCCTCCTTCCTCCTTTCTCTACCCTAATCCTTTCTCCTCTTCACTACGAGCAACAAATCAAAGAACTCCTCCCTGATGATTTTTTTTGCTAACAAGTAATAACTTGATGCCGATTCATTCTAAACTCTAGTATAAACTATGTAGATGTGCATAAGCTAGATTGAATTAACTTTCAGGCAAGTGCACCTATCAATCATAGTATAGGAGAAATCTGCATCTCGTGTCGTATTCCACAGGGTCCTTTCAAGTACTCGTACTCACCCTCACTCTAATATCGTACCTATAATTAAAATGGATTTCTAATCTAAATTAACCTAACCATGACTATTTGTATAAATAAACATTGTTGGATTAAACATGATAAAAAGCTGAAAACTTATGAGCAATCACATGAACATACTCATTCATTAACTCAATTCTATGTAATTATGAAATAATAAAACTATCAAATTTGTTGTATTACAAAGGGTAAACATCTATCGAATTTTCTCTCGAGCAATTCAAAATCTAAAGCTAAGTAAATTTTCGCTCGAACAATTTACAACACTCAAATTTGCATTAATGGAAATACCCTATCTATTACATAAATTCATGAAATCCTATCTCTAAAATACCATGAATCCATCTATTCATATTCTAATTATCCAAACAACATATCTCTCGATCATGAAGTTTGAATTACAAAGAGATCTAACACCAAAATATGAACATGTAAATATCATCACAAACATCCAATTTCTCAATCTAGAGATTTGTAATTCATATAAAACAATTAAGCAGTTCATAATTAAGATAAAAGTTTTTGTTTGTAAGCTTACAAACGAACAAAATACCACAAATTCGATGAAAACAATACGATACATGATTAACAAATTGTTCCAAATTTAAGTTCATGCAAAATAAAAGATAATTAAAGTTGAATCACCAAGAGATATGGAAGATTAAATGGGATTAATGAAAGATTAAATGCATACAAAAATACCCTTCAAATCCTCCTTCTCTTGGATGCTCCACTTCGTGCTTCAGAAGTTCTCCCCAATGAAAAATGATCCAAAAGTCCCTCCTAATTTTCCTATAGGTATTTTATAGTCCCTTGTAAACAGGATCGAACACGGGTACCAACACGGCCGCGTGTCAGGCCATGTTGATGGTTTTAGGGTAGTTCCACATGAACAGGCATGTCTTGTAGTGGGCTGTGTTAGATGACACGAGTATTGACATGGTCGTGTTGTTCTTCATGTTCTTCAGACAAGGGTTGGTTAGCACTCTAGGTTGAATTGACACGGGTAGGCACACGGTCGTGTGCCAACCCATGTGAGTCTCTGTCTTCTGCTTCCAGTTTCTTCAATTCCAGCTCACATAGGACACGGGTTGGGATACGGGCATGCGCCTACCCGTGTACGCCCAATTTTTGTCCTGTCATCAGCCATGTTGACTCTGTGAACTCCTCTATTTGCTCCAAGACTTTTAGTTCCATTGGTTGGCATTACCTGCATTACAAAAGTGAAGGAATAAATTAGATAACTTAATACATGGAATAACAAAAATCCTAACTGTGCTCTCCTATTCATGATAAGACAATTTCTCAACTATTCTCCCGAAATTACTATAAAAGAGGTAGAAAACAGTAGACATGATTACAATTATGATAGTGAAAAACCTATCATAATCGCACTCATCAAATACCCCCAGACTTAGATGTTTGCTTGTCCCTAAGCAAACTAATTCAAACACTTGGGTTACTAATAAATAATTTTGCCTCCGCACACTGGTTGCTATGAATTTAAAGAGAACTTTGATGATGTAATCGTATAGGAAATAGTTTAGCAGACATTTCTAAGTATAGATTTATCTTAAAATTCCTCCAATATATCTTTTAACTATCTTTCACTATTAGAAATAAAAGTATAGACATCTACAACCAATGTGAGGAGAAAATAACAATCTCAATAAGATATGTATTAGTATTTCAAAACTTACAAGTACCCATATTGATAGTCATGAACTTACCCTTTTCACACCCTCTCCACGGTACTAGTTAGAATTAGTGAGGTCGGATCCGTAGGACTTGTATTATGGTGTAGCCTTTTTGGCTTAGGATAGAAGATCATAGGTGAGGTAATCAAAGATAAATTTGATGGATTTTGCTTTCTTTTCTTTCACACCTAAATCACAATTGAGCCTTTTTATTGGTAAATACCTTAACATACATCAGTGTTATAAAAGCACCCCCAGACTTTGAAATTAGTATACTTCCCACATTTTTGAAAGATACTCCAACTTTTTATTTATTTTTTTAACCAAGGGGCCGTAGTAGGGATCATTCCTAGTCGGTGCAAGTATACACACACTCAGGCCACATATTACTATGTATTTTCTTTTCATGGGTCCATAGTAGGGATCATTACAACTGGGTGCAAGTATACATGCACTCAGGCCACATATCACTATGAACAAATTCATTCCAAGAAGGTCTCAATGATAGGTGTGCTAATAGGTAAGGATTTGGGCTTAGTTAATTTTAATAGTAGAGTGTCAAAAGGATAGGGATTAGATCCAAATTGGGTGTGCAAGGGTATAATATTTAAGGTTTTGGGATTACAAGGCTCAAGCTATCCAAAAGGAGGCCTAATTCATTTCCGCCCTCACTAATTAACCGATGCAAAAGTTTTGAGGACCGCTAGAGGGTAAGTTCTAGGAATCAATAGAGAGTATTTTTCATTTTAATTCCCTAATACCAACTTATAAAAATGTTACACTCTTCGACTCACTTTATTATAAATAACTATATTTTCTAAAAGAGAGTGATTGATGGTTAATAATATAGAGGATTAATCTTAACAATAAATTATATAAAGAAAATTAGGCTAATGAATTTATATACTTAATTACGAATCAACAAAGTATAACAATCTATGAGTCTACATCAATTCATTTTAATCAGTGCGCGAAGTTAAATTAGATAGTTATAATCCCAAATGAATGAATAATGAGAGCTTAAAAGAGTACAAAATCCAATAAAAAATTTTATGGGGGTATAACAAACTTGAGTAGTATGATAGCAAAATTATAATCATTTGTAACCATGTCTATCACAACAATTATAAAATGGAAGAACATCCACCCCCAGACTGAAAATTTTCAATGTCCTCATTACAATGTAAAGTGCTGCAAGAGTAATTTAACTAATAAAAAAACCTGTTATCATGAAAATAGAAGATCACATGAAGGAAACAGGAGCTGACATGAAATCATATACAATATCTGAAAAACACTGATATAAATAAATACGATAATATACAGGTACATGTCAAAAGTAAGGCGGCTGGTCAGTCTGGTCATCGGGGAAGTGTGGCTGGCCAGGAGCTGCCGGTGCACGAGGAGCAATCCCCAGGTGGACCCTAATATGAATGAGGAGGTCCTCTGTCCATGCCTACGTATCCTCGATATGCTGGAAGCGTGGCGAGAGCTCGGTCTCGAAGAAATGTCGGAGCTCCCGCGAATACTACAAACGAGCTGGAGGTGGAGCAGTAGAAGACTCTCCCCGATCATAAGTGGAAAGGGACGGAGGCACCAGCGGCACATCGAGGTCCGGATCCACCTCGTCGTCAGCGTCATCATGCGCGTGCGGTCCACGCCTCGCAAGAGAATAAATAAAGCCTCCCCGGCCTTGACAGGCGGTAACGAGGTGGAGGGATTGAAGACTGGCCATCATATTCGGCACGGTCTTCGCGACCACCATCATCGGGGGGAGGGACAAGAAGATGCTCATGCTCTTCACCAGCAGAGTAATGTAGGGTGCTACTCAAATAGACCCTATTCAGTAGTTTTCGGCCTGGTGGAGGATGAACTGGGCGAGTAGGAAACCTAGGTGGAGGGGATAATGAGACGACATGTTGTAGAGATATAGTATATCCTGCCGACTAACAATGCCGGAGCTTTCGCCCCGGCTACTCAAGGTGTGGCTAAGGAGGTGGTGAATGTAATGGATGGAGGGAGAATGCAACTGGGAGGCCTTAGACCTCTTGGCCTCATACATATTAAAATCAAAAGAAAGTCGGGCCCAGATATTGCCGTCAAGGTCGTGAGAGGGGAGGTCGAAATGGAGCTCGGGGTAGGCAACACTAAAGAGAAATGATTCCTCATACACCCCTAGGTATTGGGTGAACTGTAGAAGACTAAGTGTATAAAATGTGCCCCTTACTCGAAAGGAAATGACCCCCTTGTGCGCTCGAGCAGAATCAGTGAGATTAGGCCTAATATTTAAGTAAAAAGTGGACAGGAACTCTAGTGTGAGTTCCTTAAAGCCTAACTCCTCTATCGCAAAGAATTGCTCCCAACCTGTTATAGATATTAATTCCATGACATCCCCCGCTAAATTTATCTCTTCGAGGACACTCCAATCAATTATTCGTATATCTTGAAACTTCTTCAATTGGAGGCGGTTATAGCGAGCGACGTGTGCAGGATCTGTGAACACAAGTGGCGTAGTGGCATCACGCCTCTCAGTAGATAGAGCCTGGAGCTCCAGTCGACGATGACGACCGCCTTATGCTCTTACGAAAGACATTATCTGTGGAAAAAATAAAAAGAGATTTTAAAAAAAAAACTAAATTCGTGGAGAAGAATTTGGAAAGAAAAGAGGAGATGAAGAAGAGGATGCATAAAAATGGAAACGAAATGTTGCCTGGGAGGAAAGAAGATGAATGTTGGACACGAAGTCGCGCATGTTGAAGACGAAAATTCAACCAGACCTGGAGGCAAAAACTTGCCGAGGACTGATGTTGGGAACCAGGGGAAGGAGATGAGGAAGAACCGCACACAACCTCCATTTAAAGGATACGAACACAGGTGCGCACACGGCTGTGTGTGCACCCGTATTAGGGAATCTAAACCCTCGTGGAACACGGGGCGCCTCGGGATGTGTGGTCAAAGTCACGGGAGAACATCGTGTCAGGAAGACACGATCAACAACACGGCCGTGTTTTGACCCGTGTCTGATCTGTCAGAGCGCGTTAAAACACACGGGTTTTGGGCGACACGGCCTGTGTCACGGGCGTGTCCCAGGACGTGTCCTGCTGTGTCAACACTCGAGTCAAAATGGTCGACAGAGGGAACACACCACGCTATACGGGCGTGTACCATGTGACACAGCCGTGTCGGAGGGCGTGTCTCTCCCTCTGTCGATAAAGTGGTATCGACGATCGTCGAGTAACAACACGCCATGTGACATGGGCGTGAAGAGTCAAACGGACAGGAACACGGGTGTGTGACCACCCGTGTCCAGTGACACGGCCACACATACGGGTTTGTGTCAAACCGTGTGGTTCTCGGGATGAATCCTTCATACTCTAGATTTTAAATGACACGGCTAGGGCTGAGGTTGTGTTGAGCACACGGCAATCCACACGGGCGTGTGGTTACCCGTGTCGGCCTTTACCTTTCGAATTCTTCCTAGGTGAATTTTATTACAAAATTTGCCCTTAAAACCTAACCAGACTTATAGTAAAAATTTTATAACTTATGAACATTACTACATTTTACATAATCCTAATCTAGACGGAGGCAGGTCTCTTGAAGAGCAAAGTCTTTATGGAGCTCACCATAATAAGGCTTTAGTCGGTGTCCATTAACCTTAAAATCTCCCTTCTCAGGGTGGGTAAATTCGACGGTGCCGTAGGGAAAGACTTCTTTAACCTTGAAGGGTCCGGACCACTTAGACCTTAACTTCCCTAGGAATAAACGAAGACGGGAATTGAAAAGGAGGACTTGGTCACCTTTTTGGAATGTCTTGGGTTTGCGAAGGTGATAGTCATGAAATAGCTTGGTCTTCTACTTATAAATCCGGGAGTTTTCATGGTCCATGGTTCTCCACTCATCTAACTCGTTAAGTTAAAGTTTACATTTCTCCCCTATAGAATTAGTATCAAAATTCAAAGAGTGTATTGCCCAATACGACTTGTATTCTAATTCTATAGGCAGGTGACAAGATTTACCATAGACTAATCTAAAAGGGGTGGTCCCTATAGATGTTTTGAAGGCGGTCCTATATGCCCACAAACAATCGTTAAGTTTTCTAGACCATTACTTCCTATTCCCTTCTATAGATTTTTCTAGGATCCTCTTAAGCTCTCTATTGGAGACTTCAACTTGACCACTAGTTTGTGGATGATAAGGAGTGGCTATCCTATGTGTAACTCCATATTTTTCTAATACTTTATCTAGCTGCAAATTACAGAAACATGAACCCCTATCGCTAATAAGTGCATGTGGTATGCCAAATTATGCAAATAAGGATTTTTAAAATCGGACTACTACCCTACTATCATTAGTAGGCAAAGCTTGAGCTTCAACCCACTTTCATAAATAATCTACAGCTACTAAAATATATTTATTCCCAAAAGAAATTGGAAATGGTCCCATAAAATCATTACCCCACACATCGAATACTTCACATTCAAGAATAAATTTTTGTGGCATTTCATGTAATTTAGAAATATTACCTGCTTTCTAACAAAAAACACATGAAAGCACATACCTTTGGGCATCCCTGAATAGAAGGGGCCAATAAAAACCGGAATCAAGACACTTTTTTGCCGAGCGATTTCTCCATAGTGACCACCGACAGGGCCTGAATGACACTGCTCCAAAATTTTCCAACCTTCCTCCGCTGATACACACCTTCGTATAACGGAATCTGCACATATCCGAAAAAGAAAGGCGTCCTCCCAAAAGTAATATTTCAAGTCAGAGAAAATTTTTTTTTTCTGTTGATATGAAATTTTTTTTTGAAGAACCTTAGCTACAAGATAGTTTGCATAATCCGCAAACCATGGATAATCAAGATGTATATTTGTAGATATGGCAAATAGTGATTCCTCAAGAAATGTATCAGAAATTTCAGATTCATCTAACATTGATCGTAGTGGATTTTCTAAACATGAAAGATGGTCTGCCGCTAAGTTTTCTGCTCCTCGTTTATCCCTAATTTCTAAATCAAATTCTTATAATAAAAGAACCCAACAGATTAAACGAGGCTTGGCTTCTGCCTTGGCTAATAAATATCCTATGGCAGAGTGATCGGTATATACTACCACTTTAGATAATGTTAAATAAGATCTAAATTTATCGATGACGAATACCACTACTAGGAGTTTTTTTCTGTAGTTGTATAATTCTCCCGTGCATTATTAAGTGTTTTGCTAGCATAGTATATAGGGTGAAAGTGTTTTTTCGGCATCGTCCTAAAATAAATCCTACCTCAAAACTGCTAGCATCACACATGATCTCAAATGGTTGAATAAATCGGGCGCGATCATAATAGGAGAATTAATTAACCTTTCTTTTAAGAACTCAAAGGCATGTAGACATTCTTGTTCAAAAATGAAAGGTGTGTCTTTTTCTAATACCCTCGTAAGTGGTTTAGCTATTTTAGAGAAGTCCTTAATAAACCGGCGGTAAAATCCCACATGTCCTAAGAAACTTCTCACTGCCTTAACGGAGGTTGGTGGTGCTAACTTTTCTATGGTCTCAATTTCCACTCTATCTACTTGGATTCCTTGGCTTGAGATTTTATGGCCAAGTACTAACGCTTCTTTGACCATTAAATGGCACTTCTCCTAACTAAGTGCTAGGTTAGTCTCTTCACACCTCCTACGAACATTTTCTAAATTATTCAAACATAGATCAAATGAGTCGCCAAAAACAGAAAAATCATCCATAAATACTTCCGTGATATCTTCAACGTATTTGTTAAAGATGGCTAGCATGCACCTTTGAAAAGTGGCGGGTGCATTACATAACCCGAAAGGCATACATCTATAGGCAAAGGTACCAAATGGGCCAGTGAAAGTTGTTTTCTCCAGGTCTTCTGGTGCTATAGGAATTTGGAAATATCCAGAAAATCCATCTAGAAAACAATAATAGGAATGTCCTCACAAACGTTCTAATATTTGGTCAATGAAAGGAAGAGGGGAATGGTCTTTCCTAGTGTCATCGTTTAATTTCCTATAGTCAATACAGACATGCCAACCTATTACTATTCGCGTTGGAATTAACTCATTCTTATTGTTAGCTACCACTATTAGACCACCATTCTTAGGAACTATTTGTAGAGGACTAACCGATGAACTATCCGAAATAGGATATATAATACCAGCATCTAATAACTTAATAATCTTCGCCTTAACTACCTCTTTCATATTCGGTTTTAGCCTATGTTGCGGTTGAAAAGAAGATTTATAGTTTTCTTCCAAAAGGATTTTGTGCGTGCAAAAACTAGGATTAATACGCTTTATATCAGATATTTGTCATGCTATTGCACATTTACATTTTTTCAGCACAGTTATCTTTTTCAGTATTAGAAAGAGTAGAAGAGATAAAAATTGGAATGCATAGAAGGCATAAAATTATTAACACCATGAAAAAAATAACAATAATCATCATTATCTAAAGATTGTTTCATAGTATTGCATATTTGAAAAGTGACTTCATCTTCCCCTACTCGCAAAACTAATTTACCATCAAAAACATCAATAAGCGCTCTAGAAGTGGCTAAAAATGGACTACCTAATATGAGTGGTACTTCAATATTTTCGTCCATATCTAGAATAAAAAAATCAGCAGGAAATATAAAATTATCTACCTTAACCAATACGTCCTCCACTATTCCTCTAGGATACTTAACCGATCAATCTACTAATTAAATACTCATTCTAGCTGGGCTAAGTTCTCCGAGACCTAGTTTCAAATATAGTTTATAAGACATTAAATTTATACTTGCTCCTAAATTCGCTAAAGCTTTATTTACTTATAAATCTCCGATTAAACATGAAATTGAAAATGAACCGGGATCCTTAAGTTTTTGTGGTAATTTATTTTGCAAAATAGCAAAACATTCTTCACTAAGTGTTACTAAAGATAATTCCTCTATTTTCCTTTTATTAGAAATTAAATCCTTAATAAATTTTGCATACTTAGGCATTTGAATAATTTCAGAAAAAGGTAAATTGACATGTAATTGCTTAATCATAGATAAAAATTTACCATACTACGCATCCATGCGCTCCTTGTTAAGCTTTGCTAGGTATGGTACTGCTGGTTGATACTCCATCGGTTGCACATTCATCTCGCTCGGTCCTTCGCCGCTAGACTCCATTTGGGGTGCTTCCTTTGTAGGCCTTGGGCCTTGTAACTCCTTTTCGCTCCTCAATTGAATGGCTTTCGCATGCTACCTAGGATATGTCTTAGTATTTCCTGGAAGTGTCCCTTGTTGCCTTTCAGAAACCATCCTTGCAAGCTGTCCAATCTGATTCTCCAAATTCTGAATCGAGCCCTCTTGATTTCGGAAGGCTACATCGGTAGTTTGCATGAACTTGGTGGGCACATCTTCCAATGTAGCATTCCTTGGTTCCGGTTGTTGTTGTTATCCAAATATAGGTTGCTTCACTTGATTGCCTTGTCCTCCCCATGAGAAATTGGGGTGGTTACTCCATCTAGGATTGTATGTAGAACTATATGGGTTGTTCGCTTGGTTGAAAGGAGGTCTAATATTGTTGCCCATATAATCATCATGCTCTTGTACTGAAGGCTCACAACTAGGCATTCCATTACATGAAGAGTCCCATTGTTGAGGTGCCATAGAAGGTGATGTTAAGGCAAGGTTGTCCATCTTTTGGTGAAGCCTCTCCACTTGAATGGCTAAGGCGGTGACAGGATCCACTTCATAAATTCCTGCGGACTTACTAGGCTTTTGTCTTACGGTAGTCCATTGATAGTCGTTTATATCTATGTCTTCTATCAACTACTGAGCCGCTTCAGGTGTCTTGTTATTCAAAGTGCCTCCACTAGCTACATCAATCATCTGTTTAGTGGACAGATTGAGACCATTGTAGAAGGTTTGAATTTGAAGCCATGAAGATACAACATGGTGGGGACATCTCCTTAAAAGGTCCTTGAATCATTCTCATGTGTTGTACAACGATTCAGATTCCAATTGTATGAACGTAGAGATGTCATTCCTCAGCTTTGCAGTCTTTGTCGGTGGGAAATACTTCATCAAAAACTTCTCAACCATCATATCCCAAGTAGTAATCGACCCTCTAGGTAATGAATTCAACCACTGCTTCGCCTTATGCCTTAACGAGAATGAAAATAATCTCAATCGAATGGTATCATTGGAAACACCATTGATCTTGAATGTGTCACATATCTGCAGTAATCCGGTCAAGTGTGTGTTAAGATCCTCATCTTGCAGGCCATTATACTGGACATACTGTTGAACCATCTGTATAACACTAGGCTTCAATTCGAAGTTATTGGTGACTATTGGTGGTCTAACGATGCTTGGCCCAGTTCCTTAGAGATTAGGTCTAGCAAAGTCAGACATAGTTTGCTTATTTTTGTTTGCCATGGTGTCCAAATTTTTCAGATGATTCTCTCCTTGGTTAACTGTTTCTTCTTCTAATAGTTCGTTTGAAATATCAGTGGTATTAACTCTCATATCCCTTTGGTTGGTGTTATGAATAATTCGCTCAGGTTCAGGATGGAATGGTGCTAGCCCAGATTTTCTGCCCCTGGTCATAGACTAACAGACTACAAAACAGAGATTAAGCGATATAATTATTCCATAAACTAATTTACAATTATATATATTAATAAACTAACATTGCTAGATTAATAAAGTTTAGGCTTTCAAAATATTGAAATCGGTTTCCCCGGCAACGATGCCAAAAACTTGATGATTTCGTTTGCTAACAAGTAATAACTTGATGTAGATTCATTCTGCACTCTAGTATAAACTATGTAGATGGGCATAAGCTAGATTGAATTAACTTTCAGGCAAGTGCACATATCAATCATAGTATAGGAGAAATTTACATCTCATGTCGTATTCCACAGGGTCCTTTCAAGTACTCGTACTCACCCTCACTCTATTATCGTACCTATAATTAAAATGGATTTCTAATCTAAATTAACCTAACTATGACTATTTGGATAAATAAACATTGTTGGATTAAACATGATAAAAAGCTGAAAGCTTATGAGCAATCATATGAACATACTCATTCATTAACTCAATTCTATGTAATCATGAAATAATAAAACTATCAAATTTGTTGTATTGTAAAGGGTAAACATCTATCGAATTCTCTCTCGAGCAATTCAAAATCTAAACCTAAGTTAGAAAATTTTCTCTCGAGTAATTTACAACACTCAAATTTGCATTAATGGAAATACCCTATCTATTACATAAATTCATGAAATCCTATTTCTAAAATACCATGAATCCATCTATTCGTATTCCAATTATCCAAACAACATATCTCTCGATCATGAAGTTCGAATTACAAAGAGATCTAACATCAAAATATGAACATGTAAATAACATCACAAACATCCAATTTCTCAATCTACAAATTTGTAATTCATGTAAAACAATTAAGCAGTTCATAATTAGGATAAAATTCTTTGTTTGTAAGCCTACATACGAAAACAATACCACAAATTCGATGAAAACAATATGATACATGATTAACAAATTGTTCCAAATTTAAGTTCATGCAAAATAAAAGATAATTAAAGTTGAATCACCAAGAGATAGGGAAGATTAAAAGGGATTAATGAAAGATTAAATGCATACAAAAATACGCTTCAAATCCTCTTCTCTTGGATGCTCCACTTCGTACTCCGGAAGTTCTCCCCAATGAAAAATGATCCAAAAGTCCCTCCTAATTTTCCTACAGGTATTTTATAGTCCCTTGCAAATAGGATCGAACACTGGTTCCAACACAACCATGTGTCAGGCCATACTGACGATTCTAGGGTGGATCCACACGAACAGGCGTGTCTGGTATTGGGCCGTGTCAGATGACACAAGTACTGACACGGCCGTGTTGTTCTTCATGTTCTTCAGATACTGGTTGGTTAGCACTCGAGGTTGAATTGACACGGGTAGGCATACAAGTGTGTTCCAACCCGTGTGAGTCTCTGTCTTCTGCTTAAAGTTTCTTCAATTCCAGTGCACATAGGACACTGGTAGGGACACGGGCGTGCGCCTACCCGTGTATGCCCAATTTTTGTCCTGTCATCAGCCATGTTGACTCCGTGAACTCCTCTGTTTGCTCCAAGACTTTTAGTTCCATTGGTTGGCATTACCTGCAATACAAAAGTGAAGGAATAAATTAGATAACTTAATACAAGGAATAACAAAAATCCTAACTGCGCTCTCCTATTCATGATAAGACAATTTCTCAACTATTCTCGTGAAATTACTACAAGAAGAGGTAGAAAACAATAGACATGATTACAATTATGATAGTGAAAAGCCTATCATAATCGCACTCATCACTCCCCTTGAAGAAATTCGACGAAGGCAAGAAGATCTCCCCTTGTGGATCAACTCTGGCGTGAAGCGATGAAGGCAGACGAGTTTCTCTCTAACCGGCGTGACTCCGACGGAGCCGTTGAAGAACGATCCCAGTAGGGAAATTAGAATCATCTATTCTGATAGGGTAACGAATCCTTTCTACCTATTGTGTGTTTCTCTTCCTAGATTAATTGCTGTAGTGGTAGATTCTTGGCGTTGAATTTTGAATCATTAATTAATAATGGTTTCTTCGATTGGAATTGTGTTTGTCTTGATTGAATTATTTTTCGAAAAAGGTTTGGCGAACCTTCGTTTTATTTTGTTTGGAGAGATCTACCTTTTCCAAGTCATATTTATTTGGTAGATCTCTTTTGGTGCAACACCGCTCGTTCGGACCGGGTGGGTCCTTTTAGCTGGAAAGAATATTGGCCTATAGCCTTTGTTCGATCCTAAATGGTTTGGCTACCTGTACTTTAGCATATAATTGATAAAATTAATTAATATGGTGCTGCGTAGAATGATTGTGCGAGTATAGGATTGGATCAAGGAGAGGCAAACATGTTCGTCCGTAGATTTATTTGGTGTCAACGTGCAAGCCTACATCATTTACACTAGTGGAGGTTGTAAAGCCTAAGCCTAAGTTGGACAGTATTTCAGTGGTATCCGAGTACCGTTATGTGTTCCCTAGCGATCTTCCTGGAGCCCCACCTCAACGAGAGATAGACTTCACTATCGAGATAGTGTCAGGTGCAAAACCTGTGTCACGTTCTCCATACCGACTAGCGCCTAAGGAAATGGCGGAGCTGAAGGTTCAATTTGAAGAGTTGTTGGAGCAGGGGTATGTGCGTCTAAGTTCGTTGACTTAGAGCACACCAGTCCTTTTTATTAAGAAGAAGGATGGAAGCTTGAGACTTTGTATTGATTACCGAGAACTGAACAAGCTAACGGAGAAGAACAAGTACCTGATCCCAATAATTGATGATCTATTTGATTAGTTAGTCGTGTCAACGGTGTACTAAAAATTGGATCTTAAGTCCGGATATTATCAGCTAAGGATAAGGGAGAGTGATATCCCTAAGACAGCTTTTAGTACGATATACGGGCATTATGAGTTTAGGGTCATGCCATTTGGGTTGACGAATGCACCGTTGGTGTTCATGGATCTGATGAACAAGACTTTCAGGGAGTACCTAGACCACTTTGTGATCGTCTTCATCGACGACATATTGGTTCACTCGCAGAGTAAGGAGGATCACTTTAAGCATCTACATTTGGTGCTGGAGATGCTGAGGAGGAATCAATTATACGCCAAGTTCTCCAAATGCGAATTTTGGTTGTCCTCAGTAGTGTTCCTTGGTCACATAGTCAGTGGAGAGGGAATTGTGGTGGATCCGGCGAAGATTGTTACGATACGAGAGTGGTCTGTGTTGTCTATGGTAGTGGAAGTCCGGAGTTTTCTGGGGCTTGCCGGCTATTACAGGTGCTTCGTGGATAACTTCTCGCGGATAGTGATACCCCTCACGACTTTGACGAGGAAAGAGCAGAAGTTTGTGTAGAAGCCAGAGTGCACATGAGCTTTCGAGGAGATGAAGTGTCGGTTGACCACGGCACCGGTTCTTAGTTCGCCGAGTGGGACCGAAGGCTTTGAAATCTACAGCGATGCTTCTGCTCGTGGCTTGGGTTGTGTACTAATACAACATGGAAGTGTTGTAGTGTATGGCTCGAGATAGCTGAAAGTGCACGAGAGGAATTATCTGGTCCATGACTTGGAGTTAGCGGCCATGATTTTTGCCTTGAAGCTGTGGAGGTACTACTTGTATGGGGTGAAGGTCGATATCTATACCGATCACAAGTGCCTGAAATACTTGTTGGATTAAAAAGATCTAAACATGTGACATAGGAGATGGATGGAGTTCCTGGGGGACTACACGTTCAAAATTCACTATGTGCCTGGGAATGGCAATGCGGTTGCAGAGGCGTTGAGTCGCAGGGCCCCAGCCTAAGCAAATTGGCTGTCAGTCCATGACGAGCGGTTGGTTCAGGACTTGGAGGCATTGTAGATCTCTTGCGTAGACAAGCAATCAAGTGTAGAAGCGCTTTTGAACTGGATGGAAGTTTAGTGTGACCTGGCTGATCAGATTCAACAGGCTTTGGATTTGGATCGCCGCATGAAGCAACTCATGATAGTGGCTTTGGATGGGTCAAATTCCTAATTTTTTGTTGAGAATGGATTGTTATGGAAAGACGGTCATCTGTGCGTCCCAAATGTGGGCAATTTGGGGGTGGAATTGTTGTACGAGGCACATCATACCATGTACTCGATTAACCCGGGGAGCACGAAGATGTACCGCAATGTGAATAAATTATTCTGCTGGCCAGTACTTAAGAAGGATGTGGCACTGTACGTGGTGAAGTGTCAAACATGCGCCTTGGTGAAGTCGGAGTGCCAAAAGCCAAGAGGATTCTTGAAGTACTATGGACTTTGTGCATGGTTTGCCAAGGTCGTAGAAAGGAAACAATGCCATATGGGTGGTCGTGGATCGTTTGACGAAGGTGTCACACTTCATTCTACATAGGAAGGACGATTCTGTGGAGAAATTGGCAAAGTTATATGTGGATAACATAGTACGGCTTCATGGTGTACCCCGCAGCATCGTGAGTGACCGAGATGGCCGGTTCACGTCCAATGATTGGAGGCTGGTGTAGCAATTGTTGGGAACAAAGCTGAGTTTCAACACAACCTTTCATCCACAGACGGATGGTCAGACTGAGAGGGTCAATAGGACAATGGAAGACATGCTTTGCATGTGCGTCTTGGACTTTTGGAAGCAGTGGGAAGACCACCTATACTTGGTGAAATTTGCGTACAACAATAGCTACCAGACGAGCATACAAATGGTGCCCTTCAAGGCCATTTATGGTAGAAGATGTCGCACGCCGTTGTCTTGGTTGGAAATATGTGAGTCAAAGTTGTACAAGCGCCAAGAGGTGGAAGATGCAACCTTATTGGTTCGAACGATTCGAGAGAGATTGCTAATCACACAGGACCGCCAAGCTAAGTACTATAATGCCAAGCATAGGAATGTGGAGTTTACTGTCGGCGACTGGGTGTACTTGAAGATCAAGCTGTTCAAGGGTGTCTCGCGGGTGCACCGTTTGAAGAAGCTAAGCCCGAGGTAACTTGGATCGTTTGAGGTTCTGGAGCGGATTGACGAAGCAGCTTATCGATTGAGGCTATCAGTGGAGCTAAGTGGTCTACACGACGTATTCCACATATCGGTGCTGCGGAAGGCGGTGCAAGAGCCTTCGCAAGTGATTGTGGTCGATCAAGTGCCGGTCGATAATGGGTTGACGGCGAAGGTCATGCCTATACGCATTGAGGACTCGGAAGTCAAGCGGCTACGCACAAAACAGATCAGGAAGGTCAAGGTCCGTTGGGACAATTGCGGTCGGGAAGAGCTCTCTTGGGAGCGAGAGCAGACCATGCGTGAGGAGTACCCGGAGTTATTCCACTTAGGTACCATTTAAGATTGGTTTTTATCTTTCCTTTATAATTTCAGGATGAAATTCTTTTAAGAGGGAGAGAGTTTTAATGCCCCGAAACTCAAAAGAGTGACGGGATGCATTTTGAGCCAAGTTTGGAACTTGGTAGGGGTCACACGGTCTGGGACACGGGCGTGTCCCAAGTGCGTGTCATGCTCGGGTTGACGATCTGGCCGAGAGGTCGACAAATTTGGAGCCGACGATCGTCGAGCAGCGCACACGGCCTGAGACACGGGCGTGTCCTAGGCCGTGTCCTTCTCGGGTGGTTGACCAAGTTGTGTTGGGGGATAAACATGGCCTGGAGCCCAGGCGTGTTCGGGTTTGACACGGGCGTGTCAAATTGGATACGGGCGTCTCCAATACCCATGTCCTTCACGGGTTGGTGTTGGTCTTGTGTCAATGGAGTAACACGGCACACTACACGGCCGTGTACTATATGACATGGGCGTGTCAAGTTTGACACGGGCGTGTCGGGTGCCCGTGTTCTTTTCGGGATGCGTCGGTTTCGACGGTGAATGGGGAACATGGCCTTGGACACTGGCGTGTCACAAGCCGTGTTCGGCCCAGGTCTTGGATTTCAAGTCCGAATCGTGGCCGTCCATTTCCTTATTTTGGGATCTAACAACTTTGGGTTGTTCCTGCTTGGTTATACCCGGGAATAGGGTTTAAAAGTCCTCATTTCTCTTACGCAACCTCTTTCTAAAGTTCCAGAGAGACAGGATAGCAAGGAAGAAGAAGGAGGCTAGATCTGGTCACCGGCGTTGCTTCGAAGCTCCAAATCACAAGTCGACTTCGGATCTACGGAGGCGAGGACAACGCGGTGCTTTTTATCCGCATAAATTTCCATGGCACCAAGGAAAAATGCTAGTGTAATGATTCTCATCCTAGGACATGTGAACTCCTCTTTTCCTTTGCATAGGAAGCCTGCTCTCGCAAGTTTGCGTTGAGTTTGAGGCGTTCCTTCAGGTAGACATGAATAGTACTCGTTATATACATGTAGAGTCCATAATCGAGAACGAACATAGGCATGATGTGTGAAGCCTACCCGGACAGGTTGGTCTGGATCGGTGATGTTGCATTGCATGAATGGCCGGAGAAGACACCGTGCGAATGGTTGTTTTTTGGGTATTCTACATGGTAGATTGCAACAGAGAGCCTTGGGGACTAACTCCAAGGTGCACCCGAAAAACTGGGCAGATGCGTGATTCTTCCAGCATGGTGGCATGGGAGCCAACTTGAACATAACCGGGTTATGTGAAGTGTGTGATGGAAAAGGGACTCAGGGAGGTTTGACTAGCGCATATGGCTTAAATTGACGTTGCAATGTGAGCAACGGGTTAGGCGGAACCGTACCCGCTCTATGTCGTTCGGTGGGAGCCGTTGGCATAGATGGAGGGTCTTCGGCGGTCTACAGCTTAAATTGACGTGACCCATGCCAGGAAGACAAAAATGCTCGCAATATTGGCCGTCCAAGTGGCGGTGGTGAGACCGGGATGTCTATGGCTTAAATTGACATGACGTTGACCGGTTCACCGAGAATGTGCCCTTAGAGCACGGGGTATGTGGTCGTGCATGCCCACGCCTGTGATGAAGTGTTTGCACTATACTTATTGGTTATGCTAACAAAGTGCAGGGAAAGGAGCTTCGCCACCCCGAGTTTGGGGGCGGGATCGTTATAATTTGGTCAGCATAGCTGACCATTGCTTTTGTTTGCCACCGTTACGGTGGATTATTATTTGCAGGTGCTGCAGAGCCAAGTGGTAAATAGCGGGCAAAAGCCCATGTTACTGAGCCGACCCTCGAATGCCTAATTATTGAGTGTTTACTTGCTTAATTCATGTGTGACCGGCCTGTGTTCTGAGGTTTGGAAAACACTGTAATTTGATTAAATAATTACAAGGCCTTAAGGCCATTGTACTTGTGTATTGTACCTTCATTCCTGTTGGTTTGAGTAGTGGACATTTATGCTTATGCTGGGTTCTTTGTTTTGCAACCTTTAAATTGCTTCCACTAGAATGTACTCTGTGTAGGACGTTAATTCTTAGTTAGATGGTTTCCATTGAGTAACCTCCCGGTCTGTCTGTGGTATATGGCGTCGGGCCCCGACCAGACCTACTGTTATATGTTGTGTGACGGATAGGGGGTGTTACACCCGGCATGATATTGTATTAGAGATCCGCTTCGTTAGTGGATTTGGCATTATAGGTAAAGCCATAGTCATTACCGTTAGTCCGACTCGATGATGTTGCATAGCGAGCCTTAAGGATTTTGTAGAAATCTGTTGCAGCAAGATGTCGTTTGTGATGTATATGTTTTCCCCCTTTTTTGAGTGAGTGCGTGTAGCCGGAACCGGACAAGGTTAGATCCCCATTGGCGGTAGATGGTTTCCTTGGTGCGCGGTAATGCTGCAGTACGAATGATGGATTATGGTGGGAAAGGCTATGAATCGTGATGTGCTAAGGGGCAGCTTTGTCTCCGTGGTCGGCTGGCTATCCCGTGACGTGCAAATCATGTTGGGAGAGTGTCCCAGTGAGAATAGTCCCCTTCTGTGAGACTGACGAGAACGCCAAGCATAGGACAAGCGTGGGTGAAAGTGAAGGTTAGATCTGAAATACTCTAGAGGGGGGTGAATAGAGTATTGTGATTTCTTACAAGATCTTTACAACTTTTGCTGTAATCCTAGGTAAACAGATTAGCAAACAAAGTAATAAAAATAGCAACCTAACAAATCACAGAACACAGCCAAAAACAAAAGAAAAAGCGCAACCAGACGACACAAAAAATTATACTGGTTCCCCAAGCTGGGTACATCCACTCTTCTACCACCCTGGTAGGAATCCACTCAGATTTTTGATCAGGTTCCTGACACCAATGAGCTTTTGTTCAGGTGCTCAAAACCAAAACCTCAAGTCTTTTGGTAGGAGACTTGCAACCATGAATAATTTTGAAGGGACTTAAAACCCTGTACAGAGGATGAAAAAGGGTGATGGTGTCTTCTCTTTCTCAATAACAACTGAGAAGACTAGTGGATTGATTTCAGCAGATTGCTCCCCCTGAGATCTTGAATGGATCAGGAAATCTGGAGCTCTGCTTCAGGGTGACAGGTCTTCAAAAACTTGATTGTCTTGACCAGAGATTGCTTCAGGAACTTATTTGATAGATAGAGTTATTATTGTCCTTCTGAAGTTGTCCTGTAGGGTTGAGAGAAGAAGACTCTTGATAGAGATTATATGTTCTTCTTCTTGATGATGATGTTCTCTAGCCTAGGTTGATTGCAGTGTGTGAAAACCTTTTGATTTCTGTAAGATTTCTTGAATGTAATCTCTGTATCAGCATGATTGCTTAATCTTTTCTTTTCTGAAAGCTGACTAAAAAATACACACTCGAAATTTGAATCCTTGAGCAGTAAATATAGTCAGCCTGGGAAGGAAGCAACAATGAATGAATTCCCTAACTGTCCCATGGAAAAAATGGCATGTAATAATCCATGATCAATGCTCGTTCTAATGGTAACATTTCGAGAAGATTGAGCATTAATTACTCAGGCATCATCGCCAAGAAAAAGGGATGGAAAACTGGAGAAGACCAAGACTGGATTCGTCGAACGAAGAACAAAAATCGTCGAGCTGAGTTCACAGTTCGTCGAGCTGAGCTGATGAGTTCGTCGAGCTGAGCTGATGAGTTTGTCAAGCTGAGCTGATGAGTTTATCGAGCTGAGCTGATGAGTTCGTCGACCAGACAATAGCAATTAGTCTTCAAGGGAAACTTGTCAATTCTGCTACAATCTTCGTCGAACTGACAATTATCATTTGTAGAACATAGATCCAAATTCGTCGAACGAAGAATGATTGTGGACTTAGACTGAATCTGAGAAGTCTCTGGCTGAGAAGAATTCAAATAGTAGACCAGAATTTGTCGACTAAAATATATGGTTCGTTGAGCTGAGATCGACGAACGTCGAACATATTTCCTTGAGCTGAAGATATCTCTAAGTCTTGAGTTTCTCTGGCAGTCTGGAGGATGGTTGGTCCACAGGATGATGTTCTAAGGATAAACCCTAGACTCTAGGACACAATCAATGACCCTGACTATACAAGGTTGGTCAAAGACATCCTAACTCAGTGAACCTAGCCCAAATCCAAACTAGGGATCCAACAATCTCCCCCTATTTGGGTGAGGTCACTAAGTGAAGACATAGACTGAAACAAAATAAAGTAGTAAAAAAATATATCTGACAGAGAATTTATAACACATGTAGCAGATATATAAAAGCTTTGTTCAGAAACATAACCAGAGAGTTGTAAAAGCAAAAAAAAAATAGGAAAAAAAAGAAAAACTTAGATCATATCTTGCTCTTCTTGAGTTGGTCTTTGTCCTTCTCTTTGCTGCTGCTGCTAGCTCTAGGCTTTGAGAATTTGATCTCTCTGTTTGGATTAGCTGCCTGAGCTATAGTTATTTTCATATCAGCTATACCAAGCATATTCTGAGTATAGGCTCTGGGAACAACAGCCTCTGGATGGAGCTTCATATAGTCATCAACATTGAAAAGTTTGTTTGCTTTGTCAAACCTTTTAAGTTTTTCTTTTCTATATTTTGACATAGTTGAGTATCCTGAAATGTCCTTTCCTTCAGCTTTTGCCTTATTAATCAATGAGAGGCCAATCAATTCCTGGAATCTGGCCATTTTAGCAGTGTTAGCTATTTCAGGATCCTCAAAAGAAACATGTGGTGAATATGGTCTTTCAGGACTGTTTGCCTTCTGTTCTACAGATACATTTTATTGTTGCTGCTGAGGTTGTTATTGTTGAGGTTGTTGTCTACCTGAAGATTGTTGCCTCTACTGGTAACCTCCTGAAGACTTGCTCTGATACCTTTGGTAGGTTTGTACAGGAGAAGTCTTTGGAATTGAGGAAATGGAAGTACCAGCAGCTGGAGGAGGAGGAGGATCTCTTCTGTATCTATAAACTGGTGAAGAAGAGTATCTCCTGCTTCTCTTTCTTTCCTTTTGTTGATTCTTTGATAGTCACATCCAAGCAGGCATTCCCTCATAGGGAGTGATGTTATGCAAGATGTAGTAGGGAGTGTCAGCTGTGGGATTGGGC
Organism: Platanthera guangdongensis; assembly: GCA_039583875.1. Taxonomy (NCBI): domain Eukaryota; kingdom Viridiplantae; phylum Streptophyta; class Magnoliopsida; order Asparagales; family Orchidaceae; genus Platanthera; species Platanthera guangdongensis. Next base: position 163,018,920 of record CM077162.1, read on the forward strand.
TTAGGAGCAGGAGTAGGAGGAGCCTTTCTCTTCTTTGACCTGACTCTCTTCTGGGCTTCTTCATCTGAATCTTCATCTTCCTCTTCCTCATCTGAGCTAGACCTTGAGGATTTGCATGCAGAGCATCAATCGCTCCTAGGGTAACTGCAGAGGTCTGGGGCTTGGCAGGTTGAACTGGAACTGGAGAACTAATTAAGACTAAGCTCTCTTCTAGAGCTTTATTCTCTTCCTCAATGTCTACCAGAATCAATGCATCCAGGTCAGACATTGGGTAATCATCCATAACAAAAATAGGGGCATAAATCTCTTCTGGGGGGGGGGGGGGAAGAGACGGCTTGCTCTGGAACAGCAAAGCTATCACTAAGTTGCTTAGTAACTATAGGACTTATTGGAGAGGTGACATCAATAATAGCCAAGGATGGCTTAGTAGAAGGGAACTGTACATAAATTATATCAAAAGATCTCAACAAAACAGCCAAATCAACTGTGGGATTCAAATGGAAATCACCAATAGTTTTTATCTGCTCTGGAACTGACTCATCTAATTCAATGTCAGTATCCATGAAATGGATCAATTCAGTCAAATCTGAATCAAATTCTGTCAAAATTGCTGCTTCTGCATCTGAAACTGCTGTAGGAGGAACTGCTGCTACATCTGAGACTGCTGCTATATCTAAAATAGGTGTATCTACTGCATCTGAAACTGCTGCTATATCTGTTGCTGCTTCATCACAGAACATCTCCCCCTGTCTTGTTTCAGGAGAACCTGGAGCCAGGCCCCTTAATGAAGAGGGGGAAGCAGAAAGAAGAGACACTCGGGCAGATAAAGAATTGATAGAATTTACAAGAGGTATAATGACCTCTATGATTCGGGATTTGAGGAGGGGAGTGAGCAGGGTTATGATGGTAGATATAGTAGGTGGGGGGGGGGGGGGTCCAAAGATGGAGAGGTAGTTGGTGATGGTAGAGAAATAGATGAAGTGAGGGGAACAGATGGAGGAGATACATGTGGAATGACATCTGTCATGGTGGTGTCTGGTGGAGGTGGAGAAAGGGATGGTATATCAAAATGTGGAATGTTAGACAGATGAGGTGGAAGAGGTGATGGTGGAGGAGACATAGCAGGGGATGCATGCGTTGATGGAGAAACATGAATGGGGGAAGCTGAAGGAATTGGAAGACTGGTTGAAGATGGAAGATGGGTTGCTGGAAGAGGTTGTTGAGATGGGATTACCTCTCCTGCACGGTGGGGAGTGGCCTGCATGGCCCTTTTTCTCTCAGAAGCTGGGATGGAAGAGGAGGACGACTTGGATGGCTTGGAGATCGTCCTCTCCCATCTGCCAAACAAAGCGCATGTGTGGCGCTTGCTGGAATTGATGAATATGGTCAGGGAGACCATGAATTCACCAGCTTTTGCTTGAAGGAAAATCCCCAGGATCCTTCTAAAGCATACCTCTTTCTTACTGTTTTTCTTCTTTATCAAACCAAAGAAGATCTTGCCCCAATCAACGTGACTCTTGTTGACCACCGTGCACATGACAAGGAATTGATATCTTGTTATGTAATCATGCGCGATGTGCTTGCCCATCAACACTTTTCCCACAACATCCTCCAAGAACTGATAGGCGGCAGAAAGCTGTTTCTTTAATAGCTTGTTAGGGTTACTCCCAGTAAACCCCATCAAATTCAGGATCGAACTATACGCATCAGAATCTATATCCAAATATTCTTCTCCATTGATCAATTCAAAAATCTCAGAAATAACGGCAGGGGATAAAGAAACAACATTGTCCCCGATATTCCCTGTCAAGGTGTTGTCCTCAGAAGCAGAAGAAGTATACACCCATTCTTTAAACTCTGTTGCATGCAGTTTGATTCTCCTGGTCATAAAATCCTTGAGACCCAGCTCTTCTAGAAGTTCCAGAATGTAAAGAAATATAGGATCAGAATGCTGAAATGAATCAAAGTCCATATCAAAGCCTGTATTGAATTTCATTGCAGCCAGGGTGCTCGCTGGAACCGCCATTGATTACCTACAAGAGAGACAAACATCGATCAAGTGCAACAGGAACTGAAAGTGCGGGATGGAGGTCGAAGAAAACCTAGATATATGGTTTTCCTGAATATGAATTGACAAACTCCGTTCCACGAAAAATAAAATAGTTCTCCGAACTGAGGACGACAAAATAAATTATAGATAAATAATTCGTCGATCTCATCCAAAAGAAAAGAAAACAGTTCGTCGAACTCCATTCGACGAAATATCTTTTGAAGCAAAGTTTGTCGATCTCAGGTCGACGAAAATTGTTTCCACACAGAGAATTCGTCGATCGCCGTTCGACGAGCATCTCTCAAACTTTCCTTAATTCATCGAACTCTGTTCGACGAACTCTGGAGAATTCGTCGAATGCAGACATAAACTAATTTAACTCTTCTCCATTGATCATTCCCAGTTGGTTTATAAAGAACAGATGATTTTTCTCATCCAAGGGTTTGGTGAAAATGTCTGCTCTCTGTAAATCAGTAGGAATATGGATTAGGTTAATTTTTTTTTCTACACAGTCTCTAATGAAATGATGCCTTATATCAATATGTTTGGTCCTACTATGGTGAACTCGATTCTGTGCTATAACAATAACACTAGTATTATCACAAAATAATGTTGAATTATTTAAGTTGACACCATAGTCTAGGAGTTGATTTTATATCCATAACATTTGTGTACAGCAGCTGCCAGCAGCCATATATTCTGCTTATGGAGTTGATGTAGACACAGATGTTTGCTTTTTACAAAACCAAGAGACAAGTCTCATACCCAGTAACTGGCAAGTTCTAGAGGTACTTTTCCTGTCCACTCTACATCCAGCATAGTTAGCATCTAATTATCCAGTTAACTCAAACTCTGACTCTACATGATACCAGAGTCCTAGATTAGGACAACTCTTTATATATCTCAAAATTCTTTTTAAGAAAATAAGGTGAGATTCTTTGGGGTTCACTTGGAACCTAGCACAAAGGTATGTGGCAAACATGATATTAGGCCTGCTAGCTGTTAGGTATAATAGGGATCCAACAATTCCCCTATAAAGCTTCTGATCAACAGGTTTTCCTGCTGCATCAGAATCCACAACAACATTGGTAGCCATGGGTGTTTTCATTTCTGAAGCATCACCCATCCAAACTTCTTAATAAGCTCTTTAGCATACTTAGCTTGGGATAGGAAGATACCATCAGGGAGCTGCTTCACTTGGAGACCAAGGAAGTAGGAAAGCTCACCCATGCTACTCATCTCAAATTTGGAATGCATGAGGTCAGCAAACCTCTTGCATAATTTGGGATCAGTAGACCCAAAGATGATGTCATCCACATATATTTGCACTAATAAGATTTGGTCCTTATGATGTCTAGTGAAAAGAGTTTTATCTATGGTTCCTCTTATAAATTTATGCTCTAAAAGAAAGTTTGCTAAGGTCTCATACCAAGCTCTTGGAGCTTGCTTTAAACCATAGAGAGATTTATGCAATTTAAACATAAAAGAGGGTTGAGTTAGAGAGATAAAACCTAGAGGTTATTCCACATAAACCTCTTCTTGAAGCACTCCATTCAAAAATGCACTATTGACATCCATTTGGAAAACTTTGAATCTCCTTTGAGCTGCATAGGCAAGGAATATTCTTATGGCCTTTAACCTTGCAACATGGGCAAAGGTTTGGTCATAGTCAATTCCTTCCTCTTGCTTGTAGCCCTGAGCAACAAGCCTAGCCTTGTTTCTCACAATGTTTCCTTGAGCATATAGCTTGTTTTTGTAGACCCATTTGGTTCTAATAACTGGGTAGTTATGAGGTCTTGGAACCAAATCCCAAACTCTACATCTCTCCAACTGATTTAGTTCCTCATGCATTGCAATGATCCAGTGGGGATCTTGCTTAGCTTCATGGATGGAGAGAGGTTCAATCTGAGACAGAAAACATGCATGCATCAAGTCTTGGTTGAGTTGATGACTTGTCTATACACCTGCTGAAATGTCTCCAATCACTTGAGATTTGGGGTGATCTCTAAGTGTGACAAGATCAGTGGGTGGAGTTTGTTCAGAAACAACTTCTATAATTAATTCCTCTTGAGGAATGTTATTAGCTGTTGAGGGAAGTTCAGCCACTTCCAATTGATTTTCTTCTTCACTATCTTCAGCAACCTGTGGAGAAGGATGGGTTGACACCTCTTGGGTAAGGTTTAGTCCATCCATAAACACACACAATTGTGGAACCTGCAAAGAGCTTTTAGTAGAAATCTTTTTCTCCTTATAAGACATGTTAGCTTCATCAAAAGATACATGGACTGACTCTTCAATTTTAAGAGAGGATTTATTAAAAACCCTATAGACCTTGATTACTTGGGAGTATACTAGAAAAATCCCTTCTTCTGCCTTAGCCTCAAACTTTCTAATGTATCTTTTATTGTTTGTGTGAATATAATATATACAACCAAAAACTTTAAAATATGTGACTTTAGGTTTCTTTCCTTTAAGCAATTCATAGGGGGTCTTATTTTTCAGCTTATGTATGAGGCTTCTATTCAGGACATAGTTAGTAGTGTTTACAGCTTCTGCCCAAAAGGATAGAGGCATGTAAGCATCTGCCAATAATGTACCTATAGCTTCAATGAGTGTCCTATTTTTCCTTTCAGCAACCCCATTTTGTTGGGGAGTTCTAGGAGCTGGGAAGCACTGCCTGATACCTTCCTTCTCACAGAACTCATGCATAAGAAGAGACTCAAACTCTGTGTCATGATCACTTCTGATCAATGCAACATGAGTAGAGAACTCAATCTGTATGGTCCTCAGAAAATCTGTAAAAACCTTGAATGTATCCGACTTAGTTCTCAGAAAGGCCACCCAACTGAATCTGGAGAAGTCATCAACAATTACTAAAGTATAAGACTTCCCTCCTAGGCTTTGTACTACAATAGGTCCAAATAGGTCCACATGAAGCAAATACAAAATCCTAGTTGAATCACTCTTATTAATAGATTTGAAACTAGTTTTAGTTTGTTTGCCTAATTGACAAGCCCTGCATTATTTTTCCTTCTTGTAGGGACCAGAAGGTAAGCCTCTAATAAGGTTGTCTTTAGATAACCTAGCTATATTTTTAAGGTCTATATGACCTAATCTTTTATGCCATAACTCATTTTGGTTACTAGTGATATTGTGTAAACAAATATCACTTTTGGCAGAAATAAAATCTACTAGATATATGTTACCTTGTCTAGTTCCAATTAAAACAGTTTTGTTTTCATTATTAATAATAGAACATGAGGTAGAGTTAAAGTGTACCTGATAACCTTCATCACATAATTGGCTTATGGATATTAGGTTATGTTTGAGTCTTCTTACATATGTTACTCTCTTGAAAGTAACTGTTCCAATCTTTACTGCTCCATATCCTTCAGACTGGCCGCTATTTGAATCACCAAAAATCAATTTTGGTCCTAGCTTGGACTTGTAATTAGGTAGATTGTCCTTCCTGCCTGTCATATGCTTGGAGCAACCACTGTCCAAGTACCAGGTCTGACTCACCCTTGGACAGCTCTTCACCTGTAATGAAAAACAAAAACTAATTGTTCTTAACCTAGGTTACCTTGGGTCCTTTATTTTGTTGAAATGAAAAGCTGGATATAACTGACAAAGTAGGTTGAGATTTATAACCTAAGGGGTGATATCTCCTAGGTGGAATAACCCAATCAGCTACTGGAGTGAATGGTTTATCAGCTGGCTTAGAATTTCTGCAAGAGAAATGATTTATGTTTGGTCCTTCTAGGTTCGACGAGTTTCTGTAAGTTCGTCGACCAGAGTTCGACGAATAGGGCTGAGATCGTCGATCTCTAATCAGAGAATGACAATAGTCATTTCTTGTGCCCCATGTTCGTCAAACTCTACTCGACGAACCATACAAAGTTCGTCGATCTTAGTTAGACGAATTGTTATTACTGAAGTTTGCATTCAGCGTTCGTCGATCTAGGTTCGATGAACGGGCCACATTTCGTCGATCTGAGTTCGATGAATGCTGCTGAATCTTGATTTTATTAGTTGTTTTCTGATTTTTATTGCTCTTGTCTATGGGTTTTGGATTGTTTTTAGACATTGGTTTGTTTATTATCTTCTCTTTTCCCTTTGCAGAAACAAATTTAATGGGTGTTGCAAGGATATTTTTCTTAATTATGTGGGGCAAACCTGATGATGCACCCAAGCCTAGCTTGCCATTTAATCTGGCATTTACTGTGCTTGTTAAGTCCATCAGCTTGAGACTTTTTCCATTGAGAGATTGCTCAAGTTATTTAGCCTCACATAAATCAGATTTTAATTTAATTATCTGCTCATTTGCTGAAGTTAGTTGATCTTTTAGTTTAAGATTTTCTGAGTTAACAGATTCAAGTTTTCCTAGTTTTTCTCTAAGGGTTTTTATCTCTTTCTCTGAACTAATTAAATTTAAACACATAGCCTTGAATTCAATTTTAAATAAATCAGAATTATAATCAAAACTTGAAAGAACCTGATCTGCCTCTGACTCTAAGGCTGCGTCATCTTCAGATTCACATTCTGATCTTGAACTGCTCCTAGAGCCATCAATTGCCATAAGGTAAACCTCCTTGGTTCTTGCTTCTTCCTCTTCTTCACTTGAGCTGGAGGAGGATGATTCTTCTTCAGTATCACTCCATATTTCAGCAATAAAGCCTTTGTCTCTCTTTTTGTACTTGATGGAGGAGGGTTTGCTGTTGTGTTTTCTCCTGGAGTCTTTTTCTCTACTTTTCTCCTTCTTCTAGATTTCTGGACATTCAGATATGTAATGTCCAGGCTTTCTAGATCCAAAACACACAACCTCCTTGGTTGGTGTCTTGTCATATTTGGGCTTATCATCCTACCTGGATGATTTTCTTCTGAAGTCCTTTCTAGCCATCTTATAAAATCTTTTTTCAAAGATGCTCATTAGTTCTTCATTGGATATTGAGATCTCACTTTCCTATAATGCCTTGAAAGCTATACTGTGATCTTTTCTCACTGGAGTTGTTGATTTCTGTTCAGCTGCTTCTCTTGATTTAATCAACTGCTCATAAGATTTTAGTTTGCCTAGCAGAGATTCAGTTGATATCTCATTTAGGCTTCTGGCTTCTTTGATAGGCCAGATTCTTGAGTCCCAAGAGCTAGGGAAACACATCAAGATTTTGTCATTCACCTCTCTAAGGGTGATATCTTTATCCAAGGTTTTAAGCTCATTGATGATTGAGCTCAACCTATTGTACATTTCAGCAACTGATTCAGCCTCATCCTTCTTAAAATTCTCATACAGGGATATGAGATTTGATCTCCTGTCTTTCCTTTCATCAGCTGAACCAGCTACCATTTGGTTGAGGGAGTCCCAAATGGCCTTGGCTGAGGTGCACTCAGCCACCTTCTGAAATATATTATCTGACATAGTCTGAGCCAAGATGTTCATTGCTTTTGTATCTACAATTTTGGTTTTCCTCTGGGTTTCATTCCACTCAGGTGGTGTCACTGCTGTTGTGCTTGAAGATGTTGCAGAAAATGTGAAGGTTTGGGGGGGGGGAACCTATCAAAATAGAATTTTAGGTATCTTCATCAATAGAGTTCATATATAATTTAATTCTTCCCTTCTAGATGGCAAATCTGTTAAGATTGTATACTGGAGGTTTGATGCTTGCATAATCTTTGTTTTGAGCCATTCTGTGAAGAAATAAATCTAATAACTGAAACAAAACAATCAGATCTAACAAGAGAGATCTTTATGGTTCAGGCGTTAGTCTGTGCAACCAACAATAACCAACCTCCCTCTGATACCAATTGAAAGTGAAGGTTAGATCTCAAATACTCTAGAGGGGGTGAATAGAGTATTGTGGTCTCTTACAAGATCTTTACAACTTTTGCTATAATCCTAGGTGAACAGGTTAGCAAACAAAGTAATAAAAACAGTAACCTAACAAATCACAGAACACAGCCAAAAACAAAAGAAAAAGGGCAACCAGACGACACAAGAAATTATAGTGGTTCCCCAACCTAGGTACATCCAATCTTCTACCACCCTGGTAGGAATCCACTCAGATTTTTGATCAGGTGCCTGACACCAATGAGCTTTTGTTCAGGTGCTCAAAAACCAAAACCTCAAGTCTTTCGGTAGGAGACTTGCAACCAGGAATAATTTTGAAGGGACTTAAAACCCTGTATAGAGGATGAAAAAGGGTGATGGTGTCTTCTCTTTCTCAATAATAAATGAGAAGACTAGTTGATTGATTTCAGCAGATTGCTCCCCCTGAGATCTTGAATGGATCAGGAAATCTAGAGCTCTGCTTCAGGGTGACAGGTCTTCAAAAACTTGATTGCCTTGACCAGAGATTGCTTCAGGAACTTCTTTGACAGATAGAGTTATTGTTGTCCTTCTAAAGTTGTCGTGTAGGGTTGAGAGAAGAAGACTATTGATAGATATTGTATGTTCTTCTTCTTCTTGATGATGATGTTCTCTGCCCTAGGCTGATTGCAGTGTGTGAAAATCTTTTGATTTCTGTAAGATTTCTTGAATGTAATCTCTGTATCAGCAGGACTGCTTAATCTTTTTTTTTTCTGAAAGCTGACTAAAAACACACACTCGAAATTTGAATCCTTGAGCAGTAAATGCAGTCGGCCTGGGAAGGAAGCGAGAATGAATGAATTCCCTAACTATCCCATGGAAAAAATGGCATGTAATAATCCATGATCAATGCTCATTTTAACGGTAACATTCTAAGAAGATTGAGCATTAATTACTCAGGAATCATCGCCAAGAAAAAGGGAAGAAAAACTGGAGAAGACCAAGACTGGATTCGTCGAACGAAGAATAGAAATCGTCGAGCTGAGTTCACAGTTCGTCGAGCTGAGCTGATGAGTTCATCGAGCTGAGCTGATGAGTTCGTCGAGCAGACAATAGCAATTAGTCTTCAAGGGAAACTTGTCAATTCTTCTACAACCTTTGTCGAACTGACAATTATCATTCGTAGAACAGAGATCCAAATTCGTCGAACGAAGAATGATTGTGGACTTAGACAGAATCTGAGAAGTCTCTGGCTAAGAAGAATTCAAATAGTAGACCAGAATTCGTCGACCAAGATATATGGTTCGTTGAGCTGAGATCGACGAACGTCAAACACATTTCCTTGAGCTGAAGATATCTCTAAGTCTTGAGTTTCTCTGGCAGTCTAGAGGATGGCTGCTCCATAGGATGATGTTCCAAGGACAAACCCTAGACTCTAGGACACAACCAATGACCCTTGAAAGTGCAGCTAGATCTGATATACTCTAGAGGGGGGGGGGGGTGAATAGAGTATGGTGCTTAAAAACTTTTTACAACAGTTGTTGTAATCTGAGTGAACAGGGAAGCAAATATTAAATCTAATCACAGAAACTATCTAATCACAAAGTAACCTACAAAAGAAATTAATCACAGATCCTAACTAATCACAGATCATAGCCAGAAACAAAAATAAAGACAAGCAAGCCAGAAGACACAAGGAGCTATAGTGGTTCCCCTAAACTTGGGTACATCCACTCTTCTACCACCCTAGGTAGGAATCCACTACAGGATGAGGTTTCTTGGGCACCAATGAGCTTTTGATAAGGTGCTCAAAAACCAAATCAGATTTTTTGATCAGGTGTCTTGCCACCAATGAGCTTTTGGTAAGGTGCTCAAAAACCAAATCAGATTTTTTGATCAGGTGTCTTGCCACCAATGAGCTTTTGACAAGGTGCTCAAAAACCAAGCACAAACTTTTGAAGGGAGTTTGAAAAACCCTTTACAGAGATGGGGATGAGAGATTTATGGAAGTCTTCTCTTTCTCAAAGCAGCTGAGAAGACTGTGGATTTTGATGTTGTCAAAGCTCCCCCTGAGTTCTTGAGATGTTCAGGAAATGAAGCTTTGTTGTAGGGTGATAGGCCTTCAAAAGTTGATCTCCAGCAAATGATGATTTCAGCAACATCTGAAATGTTAGGTGTCTGGAGTCTTTGAATGATGTTGGCCTTGAACACTTGAATCACAAGAGATCTGAAGATTTCAGATGGTTGATCTCCTTGATTGTGTGTTCAGTATGAATTCTTTTAGACAGATAATATCTACAGCTCTTTCTCTTTTTCTCTTGTGAACAGTTGATGTTGAGAAAGATGTTGTCCAGAGAATGTTTTCTTCTTCTTGTTGTTCTGCTTATCTGTGCTGTGTGTATGAGAGATTCAAAAAACTTGTGTTTTATTCCCTGGTTGTGAATAGAAAATGATCCTCTGTCGAGAATAGCCGTTAGCCTGTCATTAATTACATCCTTAATTGCAAATGTCTTCTGGGGGAAAGTCCAAAGAAACATTCCTTGATAATCCCTTGAAACTTGGTCCAGAATAAATGAAAATGGCTAGAAAATCTTCTAAATTAATTGCTGAGATTAACTCCTTAACTTCTCTGAATTTGAATCTTGAAAATCATTCAACTATTTCAGAAAATCATCGAACTGAGCTCCACTATCGTCAAACTGAGCTCAGTGATTTGGACTTAGACAGCAACAGAGATCGTCGATCTGAACTCAACTATCGTCGAGCTGAGCTCAGGGATAGAGAATCAATACTGAAGTCAAGATCATCGAACTGAGCTCGAAGATCGTTGAATGGAGTTCGATGATTTGTTGAAGTTGAGCTCAGCGATCGTCGAATGGAGTTCGACGATCCGTCGAAGTTGAGCTAGACGATCGTCGATTGGAGTTCGACGATTCGTCGTACTGAGCTCGACGATATGACTTAGTATCCAAACTGAAAAACCTTGGTCTTGAGGGCAGCTTCCAAACCTAACTACTAACCCTTAGACTCAATTCTAGTTGACCTTTAGATCTATACAGGAGGTCAAAAACAGGTTTCCTAAAGACATAGTGATCCTGACCCAAATTAGTAATAGGGTGTTCCAACAATCTCCCCCTATTTGGGTTAGGATTACTATTTACAGAATTTGGAGAAATTAAAGAACAACAATATACAAAGCAACAATAAACAATCAACAAGCAGAATCACAGATATATATTATCCCAGATAGAGATCAGAAATCAGAATAATTGTCACCTTACATAATTATTCTTTCTCCTTGCTCTTTATAAGTTTGATTTCTCTATTAGGATTAAGAGCTTCTTTCTTTGACCTTATGTCATCTGCTGCACCTAGATAAGTTTGATGTTTGGGCCTAGGTACCACAGCTTCAGGATGTAGCTCCATATATCTATCAGAATCAAAGAATATGCTTGAGGCATATCTTTCCAGTTCTTTCTTTCTTTGTTCAGATAATGTAGTAATGTTGGAGGTATCTCTGCCTTGCTCTTTAGCTTTCTTAATTTGATCCAAGGCAGCTAGCTCTTTCATCCTGGCAGTCCATGCAGTAGGGTTATTTTCTGGATCTTCAAAGGGCACTGGAGGCTCATATCTATTAGATGGATTATCTTGAGGAGCTCTGGAGGAGACTACTTCATTTAACTTATAGGGAAAAGGGCCTGAAGTTGTATCTGATGAAGCTTGTCCTTCCCTAGAGTAAGGATGTTGCCTAGAATAGCCTTTTTAGTAGACTTGGAATTCCCTTTGGCTTCCTCTATAACTTCCTCTTCTTGATTGAGAATCTCTGGACTGGCTTCCCCTATAATAAGATCTTGCATGAGGCTGATAGGGGGTTTGGCTTTTAGTAGAGGTTTGAGAAGCTGAGCTTCCACCTGCACCTGCATCAGGAGGAGGTGGTGGAGGAGGATAAGGATGATGAAACTGAGAAGATCCTTTCTCATACTTCCTTTTCTTCTTCATAGCTTTAAGTTGGTTCTTGGAATACTGCATCTAATGCTTAGTAATGGGGCAGTCATGAAGAATGTAATAAGGAATATCATTAGTGTCCTTTACTTTGGCTGGAGGCACCCTTTTCATAGCTTTGCTCCTTGCCTTTATTTTCCTGGCTATAGTAGCAGAAGAATCATCAGAATCAGTCCTAAATTCATCACTTTTAGAACTTTGCTCATCATATAAAGCATCAATCTTTTTCAAATATTCTTTTTGTTGTTGTGTTGGAGCAGATGAGACAGCTGTGGTTGGAGAAGCAGCAGATACATCACTAGTAACACCAGAAATTGTAGCAGTAGTAGTAGTAACAACAGGCACAGAAGTTGCAGATACAAAAACATCAGCAGTTTTAGATATACTACTTTCAGAGACAATAGGTTCAGCATTAGCAGGGGGTGCAGCAGTAATGACAGCAGCAGCTGGAGTAGCAACATATTCAGATAAAACAGTTTCAGAAATACTAACATCAGCACTAGCAGGAGGCTCAAATTCACATGCCTCTGTCTGCATATCCTCAGGAACTGGAACAACATCAGCATCATTACTGACAGCAGCAGCAACAGATTCAACAACATTGTTTTCAGCAGGAGTAGCAGCAGCATCACTGGAACCAGAAGGCTCAGTAGTATATAAGGAGGATATATAGGAGCTAACTAAGCTAGAATCATAGCTGGAGAAGGGCACAATGGCCTTAGAAAGATCCTCTGATGGGTGGACTGCAACTTTCTCTGGAAGATAGCTGAAGTAGACTGAATCAAACACTGATAATAAGGACCTGAGGTCCACTGAGAAGATTGCAGCTGGAGGAGTTGAAATTGGAGCTTGAGTGGAGGAAACAACGGCAGCAGCAGGAACTGAAGAAATGATAGCAGACAATCTCACAACTTCATTAGGCATCTCCCCCTGCCTAGATTCAGAGAATGTTAGATCAAGGCACACCGATGAAGGGATTGCCTGAGGAAAGAGAGAGGATAGCCTGGCAGAAAGGGCTGCAACAGACTGAAGTAATGGAGCCAAGGAGGTCTCCAATAAAAGTGAAAGCCTGGGAGCTATCAGTTTATACAGCTGGTCAGGTAGGGCTGGAATATCTACTTGCTGAGCAGGCAATTGAGCAGAGGTAGAGGATGGAGGTGGAGCAACAGGTGATGGTGGTGGAGAGCTGGTGGATGGTAGAAGTGAAGGTTGAGGTGTGGGTATTGTAGAGATGGAAGACAGTGGTATGGAGATAGAGGGTGTGAAGGTGGGTTGATCAATAATGTCTTGTAGAAGCTGTTGGTATGATGTTGAGGAGGAGGGTAGCTCAGGAGGAGATGAGGGTGAATCATCCATGAAGTAATCATCAAGAAGATTGAATGAGGGAATGGTGGATGATGTGTCCATGTTTGGGTGAGGGTAGTGGTGTAATGGATGGAATACTTCTTCTATTATTGGAATAGTGGGGATTGGAGATGGAGTTGATGTTGGAGAAGGGCTGAAAATGATGATTGTGGATGAAATTGGAATGGTGGAGGTGACTGGAGGAGATGAAATTGGAGTTGGAGGAGGGGAAGCAGCAGCAGGCAAGTCTTCTGCAGGGGCAGAGACTTAAGGGGAAGTGACTGTTACAGTCCTTGTGCCTGAAGTTGTGCTTGTAGAAGGCCTGCTGGGCTTGGTTATCTGCCTATCCCATTTGCCAAATAGGGCACAGGACAGCGTCTTAGATGCATTAATATGTATCCCAGAAGATACTAGCAGGGTAGGGCATCTGTTATGGAGAAAGAGCCCTAGGATCCTCCCAAAATTCACAAAGTTCTTATTGATTTTCTTTTTAATCAGGTCAAAGAAGACCTCTCCCCAGTTCAATTGCTTCTTATCCACAATGGCTACCATCAAGCACAGCTGATACCTAGAGATAGTATCATGTGTTGAATGCTTGGCCAGCAGAACCTTTCCTACTACATCAGCTAAGAACTTGTATTCCACAGCTAGGTTCTTCTTCAGCAGCTTGCTAGGGTTAGCATCAGAGTGACCCATTCTTGCAAGAAAATCAGAGAATTCCTATCCAGATAACTCAGCAGAATCTCTTCCAGAACTTAACTCAAAAACCTCTGTCAGAATGGCTGGAGTCAAAGGTACCTGGGTTCCAGAAATTGAACCAACTACTGTGTTTTGATCCTGGTTGTGGGCAGTGTAGACCCACTCCTTAATCTCATCAGCAGCCAGTTTGATTCTGGTGGTCATAATGGTAACAAGCTTCTGCTCCTTGAACAGTTCCAGAATATCCTGAAAAACTTGATCAGTGGTGCTGAAAGACTCCATGTCTATATCAAATCCAGCATCGAATTTCATTGCGGCTAGAACAGCAACAGAGACGACCATTGTTACCTGCAAAAATCAACAAACAAAACGACCAAGTGAAGAGATGTTTGGAGGGAAAGAGAATTTTTGCAGAGAAATCAAAAGTGCAAAAGGAGAACGACGATGAAAAATGAATTTTATATTAGGGTTCGACGCAGAAAAGGAAAGATCGTTGAACTCAGTTTGACGATCACGGCTCCTAAAGGAATCTGAAAGGTCTTCAATATCGTCGATCTCCGTTCGACGATATTGGAGAGCGTCGAGCTCCGTTCGACGATAATTCAGAGAACAAAATCGTCGAGCGTCGTTCGACGATCGTTGACCGGAAGAGATAGTTCAGACTACTTGAGAAGCACTGAACTCAGGTCGACGATATCGAAAATCGTCGATCTCCGTTCGACGATCTGGGGGAAAATCGTCGAGCGCAGTTCAGAGACCAAAAATACACTCTAGACACTAAGAAAAATTACGATGTTTGTCTAGTCTTGGTCAATTTTTAAAGTTTTAAAATCTTGGAACTTATTTTAGACTTCCTCCATCTAACATTCCTAACTGATTTAGGAAGAAGGTGTACTTCTTTTCATCCAAGGGTTTGGTGAAAATATCTCCCCTTTGTAAATCAGTTGGGATATATTGAAGTTCAATTTTATTCTTCTCAACATTATCCCTTAAAAAGTGATGCCTAATTTCTATGTGTTTTGTCCTACTATAGAGGGCTGGATTTTGAGCTATAGAAATAGCACTGGTGTTATCACAAAATATTTTAGACTTCTCTAAGTTGTAGCAATAGTCTAGGAGTTGGTTTTGAATCCACAAGATTTGTGAACAACAACTGCCTGCAGCCATATATTCAGCTTCAGCAGTTGAAGTTGACACAAAAGTTTGTTTCTTGCAAAACCAAGAGACAAGTCTGTCACCAAGAAACTGACAAGTTCCACTGGTGCTTTTCCTGTCAATTCTGCATCCAGCATAATCAGCATCAGAAAATCCAGTTAATTCAAATGCTGAATCTTTTGGATACCAGAGACCTAGATTTGGACAACTTTTTACATACCTGAGAATCCTTTTAACTAATGTTAGGTGTGACTCTCTAGGGCTTACTTGGAATCTAGCACATATGCATGTAACAAACATTATATCAGGTCTACTAGCTGTAAGGTATAGTAAGGAGCCAATCATTGCTCTATATGTTGTCTGATCAACAGGTTTCCCATGTTCATCAGCATCCAATACAGCATTGGCTCCCCCTGAGATGTTGAATGATTCAGGATGATGAGAGCTTTGCTCAGGGTGTAGGCCTTGATGAAGATACTCAGAAACATTTTGGACTGATGTTGAATAGTTATCCCTTTGAAGTCTGAAGTAGAAGCTGAAGAAGACTAAAGATCTGGGTGTTGATGATATTCTTCCTCAATTTCCTATAGAAGGCAATCTGTTTCTCTGTAAAACTTCTTTCAGTTGTTTTGTAACAGATCTCTTGCAATTCCCTTCCTTGTTCTTATTATTATTCTTATTGTTGTCCTGAAGAGAAGAATTTTCTCTTTATATGTCCTGAAGGATTTCTGCCATTTGAAATTTGAATTCCTGAATTAATACTGAAATCCTGGGAGTTGGACGACTGCAATTTGTCTTAAATGCATTTCCTCAACTGTCTGTTTAAATAAGTCAAGTAATTACTCTGTGAAATACATAATTAATGCTGCCAAGCAACGACTATATTCTTGAGAATATGAGCATTAATTATCAGAGAATTATTGCCTTAGAATAATCCAAACTGAAAACAAAATGAGAGAAAACGCCCAACTGATAGAAATTGTCGAACTCAGAACAGATTTCGTAGACCTAAACTTCATGTTCGTCGAGTTGAGAAATCGTCTTCGTCGAGCTAAGATCAGAGAAAGTTTATTCTGGAAAATAGACTGTCAAAGCTGAGGTCCAAGTTCGTCTACCTGAGAAAGCATTTTATCGACCAAAGAAATTGAGAGAAGAGGGAAGATTGACGACCTGAGCTCCAAGTTCGTCGAGCTTAGCTCAGAGTAGGGACTCTGAGTTCGTCGATCTGGGATTGACGATCGTCAAGCTGAGTTCGAAGAATTTCGAACTGATTCTCTGAACTCTTAAGGACTGTCATTCTTCTATATCTGGATCTCTGATTCCTTTTGAGGGTTGGATCAATATCTGTCTAACATAGTCAAACCTACCTAGACCTTAGAATTAATAAACTGACCCTAGGCTATACATGGAGGGTCAATAACCTAATAGTGAACCTAGCCCAAATCCAAACTAGGGATCCAACAGACTCAAAGGTTGATTCACATAAATCTAACCCCGAAACTGAACTGCAGCAGCTCATAGGCAAATTTGGAAAACTGCTAGAAGCTCTTGTAAAGAGCAAGAAGCTTGCCAAAGAACAAGCTATAGAAATTGCATCACTAAAAGGCCTTTAGTGTCATCATAAGATGAATACTCAGAAGATTGGTCTTCAAAGATCTAAGTTGGAAAAGCTGACTAAGATCATTGATGAACAAATCATATTGCTAAAATAAAAGGATGCAACCATTCAGGATTTAGAACTCAAACTCCTGAATGAGAAAAGACAAGTACAACAGTTTTCTAAACCCAAAACTGTGCTGCCTATTATAGATACCTTCTCAGGAACACCTGAAAGTGGTCTTGGGTATGTTAAACCCAAGAGAAAAAGAGGCAAAAAAACCGACAGGACAAAAGGGTCCAGTCATTCCACAACCTGTGTTTCAGACTAAGGGAAAATAAACCCAGAAGTCTATACCAGTTGGACCAAGTTCATATGTGAGTAGGAAAGCTTTTCCTAATGTTCTTGCTCCAAGGTGAACTGTTGTAACTAAGAGACAAAACAACCTTTTTGCTAATGGTCAAAATACAACTGTCAAGTTTGTTGATTCCTATTATAAGGAATGTCAGCACAAATTTCCTTCTATTTCTCTTAAGAGGAGGTACAATAGTTATGATTGCTGGTGTTATGGAAAGGTAGGACACTTTGCCTTGCACTGTTGGTTAAATTACACTATTTCTCATGCTTATAAAATGTACCCAATTAAGAAGTTCATAGGTGGTCTCAATGGAACAACAAGTAACAAGAACCTAGGACCCAAGACAATTTGGGTTCCTAAGGAAAAATAAAATCTTATTTTGCAGGAATTTCCCAGAACCAAAGATTGACCAATTTGATACTTGGATAGTGGATGTTCTAGACATATGACTGGAATAAGGAGCAATTTGAGGGAGTATATTCCTGAAAAAATGAACCAAAGGTGATCTTTGGTGGAGCTGACAAAGGAATTACCAGAGGTTGTGGTAAGATCACAAATGGCTTAGTAACTTTCACCAAAGTAGCTTATATGGAAGTGTTGCAACAAAACCTTATAAGCATAAGTCAACTTTGTGATTTTGGCTATGATATTTCATTCCACAAGGATGAGTGCCTAATAAAGAAGTCAAGTGATTAAGAGGTCATAATGACAGGCACTAGGTGCGGGAATGTGTATTGTTTGAATTTTCTTTGTTTAAAGTCAGACTCAGCCTTATATCTAGTTGCAAATGATAAAGCCTCACACTGTGTCAAATGGCATAAGAGGCTAGCTCAATTGAACTAGAAGACCATCGACAAACTTTACAATAAAGAGCTAGTTAGGAATAGTTCTAACATTAAATGCTCTAAGGAGAGCATTTGCTATGCATGCCAAAAAGGCAAGCATACTAAAGCTTCATTCAAAAGTATTGAAACCAAACACTCAATGAGGTGTTAATACCTCGTACATATTGACTTGTTTGGTCCTATGCCAGTTCATAGTTTAGGAAGGAGAGTCTACATATTTGTAATTATTGATGACTATACCAGATTCACTTGAGTTTTCTTCTTAAGGAAAAAATCTGAAACTCCTGATGTCTTCAAGAAATTTGTGAAACAAATACTGAATGAATTGAATAGTACTATTATCAGAATCAGAAGTGATCGTGAAATTGAATTTCAATATGAACATATGACAAAGTTTTGTGAAGAACTTGAGATTCAGCAGGAGTTTTCCTCTTCAAGAACACCCCAGCAAAATGTAATTTCTGAGAGAATGAACATGACTCTCATTGAAGCTGGAAGAACCATGCTGAGTTATTCTTCTCTCCCAAAATATTTTTGGGCTAAAGCTATTAACACAACATGTCATGTTCTTAATAGAGCTTCAATCAACAAAAGGTTGAATAATACTCCTTATGAAGTAATGAAGGGAAGGAAACCAAACTTGGAGTATTTCAGAATTTTGGATGTAAATGTTTTGTCCTAAATAATGGGAAAACATACATAACTAAATTTGTTGAGAAGTCCTATGAAGGCATATTTGTTGGTTATAGTAACCACAGTGAGGCCTATAGGGTCTAAAAATTGAGGGATCAAGTTATGGAGGAGTCTGTTCATGTTGTATTTTTTGGAAGTTCTATGTTTTATAATGATAAGCTAGGTACATCATGCACAACAGAAGAAGACTTGAGTCTAAAGGAGCTGTATATAGAAGATTCAGTTCTAACAAGCCAAAATATACACGATGGAGTCAATATTGTTGAAGAAGTGCTTGCACAGGAACAACTAGAAGAAGAAACTCAACAACAAGAGCTAGTCCAAGAGAAGAAGTCATATTACTAGTAGTTGTCAGACATCTAAGTAATCATCCAAGGGAATTGATTATTGGAGATGCAACTCAGGGTGTAATCACAAGAAGTAAACATCACAACACTGTGATGTACTCAAGTTTTCTATGTCAAACAGAACCAAAGAAATTTGAAGAAGCCAATGTAGATCCATTTTGGATAGGTGCAATGCAAGAAGAATTGAACCAGTTCAACAGATGTAAAGTCTGGAAGCTGGTTCCTAGAACATATGACTATAACATCATAGGAAATAAATGTATATACAGGAATAAATTTGATGAGAATGGTGCTATAGTCAGAAATAAAGCGAGACTGGTTGCAAAGGGATATAAACAAGAAGAGGGTATAGAATTTGATCAAACCTTTACACCAGGGGCTAGATTGGAAGCTATTAGACTCTTCCTAGCATATGCAGCCTACAAAGGATACAAGGTTTACCAAATGGATGTGAAGTTAGCCTTCCTTAATGGTAACCTCAAAGAAAGGGTCTATGTTGAGCAACCCTCAGGTTTTGTTGATTTTACTAAAACTACTCATGTTTATTTGTTATTAAGAGCTCTCTATGGATTAAAATAAGCTCTAAGGGCTTGGTATAAGACTCTATTTAAGTTCCTTCTCGAGAATAAATTCTCAAGAGGGAAAATAGACAAAACACTATTCCTAAGGGAAGTCAAAGGCAAGACCATCTTAGTACAAATATATATTGATGACATTATATTTGGTTCTACTGATGAGTCACTTTGCACTAGGTTTTCCAAACTTATGCAAGGTAAGTTTGAGATGAGTAGCATGAGTGAACTCAAGTTTTTCTTGAGTCTCCAAGTTAAGCAAACTATAGATAGACTTTTCATTAATCAGCCTAAGTTCTCCAAGGAGTTATTCAAGAAGTATGGCATAGAAACAAACAATTCCATGAGAACTCCTATGGGGTAGTATGTCTATATATAAGGATGATGCTGGCAATTCAACTTATATAACCTTGTATAGGGGCATAGTTGGATCTCTGCTCTATCTAATAGCCAGTAGACCAGACATAATGTATGTTACTTGTGTCTGTTCTAGGTATCAAGCATGTCCTAAGGAATCTCACTATACAGCAGTCAAAAGAATATTGAGATATCTAAAGGGCACACCTAATCTTGGCCTATGGTATCCCAGGAATAGTTATTTTGAACTGACAGGCTTTTCAGATGCATATTTTTCAGGATGTAAAGAAGACAAGAAAAGAATATCAGGTTCATGTCAATTCCTTGGAAGAAGGTTGGTGTCATGGAGCAGCAAAAAACAAACAAGTGTAGTAATATCCACAGTTGAATCTAAATACAATTCAGCTGGAAGTTGTTGTGTATAATTACTTTGGATTTCACATCAGTTACAAGATTACAACTTACAGCTAAGTAAAATTCCATTATTTTGTGATTCTACTACCGCTATTTCTATTGCAAACAATCTTGTGTCACATAGTAGTGAAAGTCCACTTAGTGTCAACTACCTTCACCTATGGGGGGGGGGGGGGGAATAGGTGTCTTGCAGCGTTTTTGCGGAATTAAAGTCGTACCTGCACAAGAAAACAAAACAACACAGCACAGAAAGGACACAAGCAAATTATAGTGGTTCCCCGATTTGGGTACGTCCACTTTCCCCCTTCGACCTATCTCCCAACCAGGGACGACTCGGTCACTTCACCAACAGGATTGAAATCCAATCCTTGCACTAACCGAAGGAACCCTTCCATACGTAGGAGTCACCACTCCCACAACATGGGTTGCACCCAACCCTTACAACTAGGAACCAACGTTCCTTTACAACAAAATAAAAATTGGAGTGTATTATAAATACAAACTACTTATGGAGAATAAGGTGTCCCTCTTCGTTCGACGACGTGTTCTTAAAGTCAACGAAGAGTCCACAACCCTAAATCTCACTTGGAGAGAATCTCCCCAAAACCGGCGGCGGCAAGAAGGGCGGTGACTTGGTTCACGGGATCGGCGGCGACAACGGCGTGCTGCGGCTGTTCTTTGGAGATTCAATCTTCATAGCAAAGCTAGCGAGGTCTTCTAACGGTCACACTAGGATCGATCATCTCGATCGATTTGGAAGGGGAAGGTTTTCCCGATCTACGAATCAAGAGACAAAGGATCTCTGGTTAGACGCATGAGACACAGTGCTTGGCTGAGCTTCTGTCGCCGGGAGATCTGGAAGAAACCGGCGATCAACTGGCACGAGCGGCGACGGCGACGGAGCAGGTTTCACGATCTAGGTCACGTCGGCGGCTCGGCTTCGTTTTTCTGTCTTCTGCTTTTACTGTTCAAAAATACAGATGTATTTATACATTAGGTCTTCAAGATGACCGTTGTGGGCCCCACCAACAAGAAACCACAAGCCCGGTTCAAAACATCGCTAGCGGCTGAGTCCGGTCCAGCGGGTTCCAGAAATTCGCTTAAGGCAAAATCGGCGAGAATCGAAGGTGATTCTCGACGAGTCGGCGAGAATCAGCCAGTGATTCTCGATGATTCGGACTTAGCGACAGATTTGCACGCTCTGATTTAGCCGGATAGAGATGGCGAGAATCAGCCAGTGATTCTCGCCGAATCGGCGAGAATCACTAGTGATTCTCGCCTAATCGGCGAGAATCACTTGGTGATTCTCGTCGATTATTACTTAGACGATTTTTCGTCTTTCCACCCATGAGCTGCTCTTTGACCCATCCTTGCTCCTTGTCCACTCTTGCATTATCACAGCCCTGTACTTGAAAATAAGTACACTCCAATAGAGAGAGTACATGTAGGCCAACACACTGATCTGCTCAACGAGGGATTACGTCGCGCAGATCCGTGTATATTGACCTACTGCACCCTGACATTGGTGTGTACTTAGTGTGGAATAACTACAAGCACAACTTAAAAGATTTCATCAAATACATTGTGAATTCATCTTAGCTTGACAGGTGGCTTCCTCAAATCCAGGTAATTGTGGATACAATACCCAACAATCTCCCCCTATTTGACGAAGCCAAAATCCTACTAGCTAAGATGAATACCACCATCCAGATAATATACACAGCATATAGAATTTAAAGATACGGCACAAAGAAATAAAGGCAAACAGATCAAAGCTAGAGTCAATCATAAATTCATATAAATATAAATATATATATATATATATATATATATATATATATATATATATATATATATATATTCCCAAAAATTGTTCATATAACAATAAGAAAAGATAAATATGCTCTTGAGAAAATGACAAGCTATAAACTTATGTCTATTTCTCTTTGGCTAGGTCATTCTTGTGTTTTTGAGCCAGGAACTTCTTTCTTTGCCTCTCAACGTACTCCTTGGGCTTTGGATAGTATCTGGGAGGAGGAGCTTTGTCTGCCACAGTGTTGGTCCTGAAGAAAATGTTCTGTTTATCTTCATATGTCTTGTGCAGCTCCCACTCATGCTGGATGTATACGTCGTTCTGATTGATTTCCCCTTTTTCTTGTAGCCAGAACGTGTCCAAGATAATACTCTTTGATACCGGACTCCACTTTTCGTTCCTCACTTCATCCTCCTTCAATCGGATTTTTTTTTCAGCTTGTGTTTCCTTAGATGTCCCTTCTTGAGTTTTTCTCTTGTCCCTAGCTTTTTCTAGGGCTTCTTGGTCAAACATGGCCATCAGTTTTGCTTTGGAGGTAGCCTTAGCAGCCCTTTGAGCATCAGCTTCACTTAAAGGAACTTCTTCAGCACTTGCTCCCTCATCAGCCGCAGTATTATTCTCAGGAGTAGGATTACCCTCAGGATTTTCAGGGATATTGGTGCCTAACACTTGTTTGAGCATCCACCAGCAACTGTCATATACATATATGTTTGACTGGTCAAACTTTTTGATTATGATTTCCTGAAGCCCAGCCGTCTTAGCTGTATATTCTTGCTCCCCCTTTTTGGCTTCGACGACAATGGAGTTTGCATAAGAATGCAGTGACTCATCAATGTGCTTTGTATACTTGGAGAACACGGTAATCAAGGCTTGTTGATTTCCATTAAGAAGAACCATGTTGGCATTAAATTTTTGGATGTTATTTGCCACTACATGAGCATTCTAATTAACTACTGTGAGTGTATCTGTGTTCTTTTTCAATCCTTTCATAAGAAGTGTTACAGCTTTGCCGGCTGCTGTATACTTGTCTTCGAACTTCTTTTCCATCAAATCCAGTTTGTGATTAATTTCCACAACGTTCTTGAGCATTAGATTCTCAAATTTCTTAATTCTTTTTAACACTTTATTTTGAGCTTGCTCAAAAGACACTTTGAGATCATCCACTATACCTTGAATAACATTCACTGTGAGATTAGCTAGATCAGCTCGTGGTGGATGACCCTGAGGCATTCCTTGGCCTTGCTCTTCAGCAGATTCACTTGTAGAGCTGGACACTTGCACAGTCTCTAAAGGGGGAATATTTGCAGCCTCAGTAGATTTCTCAGAAGTACTTAGCAGCTGTTGGGTATTGTATCCACAATGTACCTGATTTGAAGAAGCCCCTGGACAAGCTAAGGTCAATAGACTATGTATTTGATAAAATCTTTCTAGTTGTGCTTGCAGTTTTTCCACGCTAAGTGCACACCAATGTCAGGGTGCAGTAGGTCAATATACACGGGTCTGCACGACGTAATCCCTCGTTGAGCAGATCAGTGTGTTGGCCTACGTGTATTCTCTCTATTGGAGTGCACTTATTTTCAAGCACAGGGCTGTAAATATGCAGGAGCAGACAAGGAGCAAGGATGGGTCAAGGAGCAACTCATAGGTGGAAAGACGAAAATTCGTCTAAGTTTAAATCGACGAGAATCACCAAGTGATTCTCGCCGATTCGGCGAGAATCACTTGTGATTCTCGCCGATTCGTCGAGAATCAGAAGTTGATTCTCGCCGAACTCGACCCAGCCACTTCTAAGCAAGCACCTCTGCTTCTAAGTAAGAATCGACGAGAATCACCAAGTGATTCTCGCCGATTCGGCGAGAATCACTAGTGATTCTCGCCGATTCGGCGAGAATCACTAGTGATTCTCGTCGAATCGTCGAGAATCACTGGTTGATTCTCGCCGTCTCGACCTGGCCTAAAGCAGTGTGTGCAAACAAGGCAAATTCGACGAGAATCATCTTTGATTCTCGCCGAATCGTCGAGAATCACTTTTGATTCTCGGCGACTCGGCGAGAATCACTTTCGATTCTCACCGATTTTGACTTGGGCGTTTTTCTGGAACTTCCTGAACCGGATTCTGTCGCTGTTAAGATTCTGGACCGGGACTTAGGGATTCAGCTTGTGGGTCCCACAACGGTCATTTTGGAAAGCATCTACAGTATTTATACACGGGTATTTTGAACGGAATACCTAGACAGAAAGAAGCCGAGCAGAGCAAACCCTAAAATCGCGATTCCTCTCCGCCGCCGCCGTCCCGCTCGCGCTAGTCTGTCGCCGCTGCTGATCGCTTTTCTTCCCGATCTCCGGCGACAGAAGCTTAGCAAAGCTTTGAGTCTCACGTGTCTATCCAGAGATCTCTTGTCTCTCGATTTGTCGATCGGGAAAAACTTCCCTGTCCGAATCGATCGAGACGACCGATCCTCATGTGACCCTTGGAAGACCAAGCTAGCTTCGCTATGAAGTTTGGATCTCCAAGTTCAGCAGCCGCTCATCATTATAACCGCCGATCCCGAAGCTAGCCACCGCTCGTGTTGCCGCCGCTGATTCCGGGGAGATACTCTCCAAGAGAGACCAAGGTTGTAGACTCTTCGATTTCACGAACACGTCGTCGAACGAAGAGGAACACCGTAGTATCCAAACGAAGTTTGTATCTCGTGTACATTCTATATTTACTTTTGTTGTAAAGGAACGATTGTTCCGTGTTGTAAGGGTTGGGTGCAACCCGTTTTGTGGGAGTGTTGACTCTCACGTGTGGAAGGGTTCCTTCCGATAGTGCAGGGATTGGATTTCAATCCTGTTGGAGAAGAGACCGAGTCGTCCCTTGTTGGGAGATAGGTCGAAGGGGGAAAGTGGATGTACCCAAGTCGGGGAACCACTATAAATTGCCTGTGTATTCTGTGTGCTGTGCTTTTTGTTTTTATTATGCAGGTACATTCGTAAATTCCGCAAAAGTGCTACACGTCACCTATCCCCCCCATAGGTGCACATAGCTGACACTAGGTGGACTTTCAAGTGGTATCAAAGAGAGGTTACTCATCAAAAAGGTCAACACCTTGAGTTGAATCCTGCCCCTAGTGTCAAGAAGAAGACAAATATCTACTATGGACGGGCTCAAGTTCTCCGGCAAGATCCCAGTGTGCACTAGGCTCAACTTTCCGATCTGGAAGGAAAGAATCAGGTTTTACATGGAAGCAGTCGATCCTCGACTCTTCATGATCGTGGAGGAGGGACCTTATGTCCCCACTAAGGCCTCCACCATCGATCCCACCAAGAAGGTGCCGAAGACACTTTCTGAAATGGACAAAGACGAGATGGTGCTAGTAGGACTGGACAAGAAGGCACGAAACATTTTGGTGAGCGCAGTTGATGATTCTATGATGCAAAATTTCAGCAACTACAGGACAGCTCAGGAGATCTGGCAGTGCCTGATCATCCTAATGGAGGGCACGGATGAAGTGAGGGATGATCGGAGATCCCTCCTGAACCAAAAATATGAGGCCTTCAGGCAAGGGCCTAAGGAAGAGATCGGAGTCACATACGAGAACTTCCTAAAGATTGTCAATGCCCTCAAGGGCTACGGAAGAGTGTTCACCAATGGTGAACTCAATGACAAATTCCTTAGGTCCCTTACTAAGGAATGGGACACAAAGATCTGCGCCATCAGAGAATTTGGCAGACTAGCAGAAACTGATCCATAAATCCTGTTTGGGAAGCTGATGTCCTATGAGCTTCAACTGAACACCAGGAAAGCAGAGGAAGAAGCAGAGAAGGCTGCTGCAAAAGAAAAGACTGTGGCCCTAAAAGCCAGTTACTCCAGGAAGGGCAAGGGTGCGATGTCATACCGTGCGAGGAATAAGGAAGAGGAGGAGGACTCTGAACCATGCTCCTCCGGCTCAGAGCTGTCGGAGGAGGATTTCTCCCTCATCACCCGAGAGTTCAAGAAGTTCCTCAAGATGAGGAATCAAAGAAAGAAAGACAGCTCCTCCTCCAGGCATCAGAAGAAAAATTATTCTTCTGACAGGTATGCATCTAAACCTAACAAACATCGTTCTTCTGATATTATTTGCTTTGGATGCAATAAGCCAGGACACGTCGTGGCCGACTGCTATCAAAGCAAAAGAGAAAAAGGGAAAGGAGAGGAGCTCAAATCCTCCAGAGATAAGAACAAGGAGCAGAGCTACATCGCCAGAAGGCCAAAGACACTAAGTGAGTCTGATTCCTCAGACTCCAGTGATGATGAGGAGCCTACTTCGGGCTGGTGGGTCGCTCCGACTCAGAAGGAGAATGTCCCCCATTTACTGGGAAGGTAAAAGCTCACACACCTCTCTCCGACTCTGACTCTGATCCTGAGTCTCAGGATGATGAACCTGAGGATAGCCTTTCGGCCCGCGAAGCTGAGCTCCTCGAGAAGTATGAGCTTCTGCTCAACACCTTCGAGGAGTGCCGAAAGAGATTGAAGGCTGAGAAAAAGGAAGTAAAATTCCTTAAGGGCGAGTGTGTTTCCCTAAGGGAAGAGGTCACCAGCTTGATCTCTCTCCGACAGGAACACCTCGACCTGACTTCAAAGCACTCAGAGTCTCTTAAGCTCCTTGATCTTAAGCAGGAGGAAGTCGACAAGTTGGAAGAACTACTTGCGGCAGAAAGGAAGATCGTCAAGAGCTTCTCCATGCCAAAAACAGTTCTTCCAGTCGTTGATACCTTCTCTGCTCAGGCCAAAGGAGTTGGCTTGGGGCATAAAGGGGTATCTGGTTCTTCATCTAGGAGAAACAAGAACCAGAGGAAGAATAAGGTCGCCAAGAAGGCCTCTGCTGATGAAAAGGGTAAGGCTCCTCTTAGTCCTGTTGCGTTCAGAAAGCCTGGCTTTCCTTGCAACCAACATGACTTTGAGTCAACTTTTGGGCATCATTTCCGGCCCTCGGTTGCAAAGCCAAAGAGCTGGTATGACGGTTGGAACTTTCCCCGGAACTTCGGTGAGAGTGCCTTCAAGGCACCTTATGAGGAAATCCACATAGGAAATTATGGTCCGTTCTCTAGCGGCCATAATGGAAAGCAGGCACCAA
This sequence comes from Platanthera guangdongensis, assembly GCA_039583875.1. Taxonomy (NCBI): domain Eukaryota; kingdom Viridiplantae; phylum Streptophyta; class Magnoliopsida; order Asparagales; family Orchidaceae; genus Platanthera; species Platanthera guangdongensis. The sequence goes on from CM077162.1 coordinate 163,046,068, forward strand.
AAGCCAGGCCTGTTATACAGAAGGTGACAAAGTCATGCGACTGTTGTCACCATGAGGCCTCCACCTCCAGATCCAAGGCCCCAGCAGTACCCACCGTTCCCAGGGTAAGGCAGGAGCCTAGGAAGAGGTACAACAGATTTGACTGTTGGTGCTGTGGCAAAGTCGGTCACTTTGCCGTGGATTGTTGGTTTAATCCAAGGAATTACGAGAATCCCCATGTTAGCAATGCGAGACCGACCACTCATAGGGTTAACCAACCGAGGGGGAGTGTGCTAACCAGGAATCTAGGACCCAAGTTCGATTGGGTTCCTAAGGCAAATTAATTTTGTTTTGCAGGAATGTCCAAAGGCCACCAAAACGCCGATCTGGTATTTGGACAGTGGATGCTCCCGGCATATGACCGGGACAAGAAGCCTGCTGCGTGATTACACTCCAGTCGAGAATGGACCCAAAGTCATCTTTGGAGGGTCAGATCGAGGAGTCACCAGAGGTTATGGTATGATTTCCAACGGTATAATCTCTATCACCGACGTGGCTTATGTTGAAGGGTTAAACCATAACCCGATCAGTGTAAGTCAGTTATGTGATAAAGGTTATGACGTTAAGTTCTGCAAGGATAAATGTCTGATAATTTCACGTACCTCTTCTGAAACGGTATTATCAGGCATTAGGAGCAGAAATATCTTTTGTTTAGATTTTCTCAGTTTAGATTCATCTACCCCCGTATGCCTTGTGGCAACAGGCAGTGCATCTCTTTGTGAACAATGGCACAAGAGATTGGCACATATTAATTTCAAGACAATTAGTATGTTGTTTTCTAAGGACTTGGTAAGGGATGCTCCCAGTATCAAGTGCATCAAAGATAGCCCATGTCCTGCATGCCAGATCGGCAAACAGACTCGGGCTACCTTTAAGAGCATCGCAGACAAAGACTCTTCCCAATGTCTTTACCTTCTACATATGGACTTGTTTGGTCCAATGCAAGTTCATAGCTTGGGAGGCAAGTCCTATACGCTAGTGATAGTTGATGATCATTCACGGCTTACATGGGTGTTCTTTTTGAAACGAAAGTCAGATACATTTGACATCTTCACTAATTTTGTCAAGCAGGTTCAGAACGAATTTAACTGCTCCGTGGTCAAAATCAGAAGTGACCATGGAACAAAATTCGAATCTGGTGCAATGACAGAATTTTGTGAAGAACAAGGTATCTTTCATGAGTTTTCCTCCCCGCGCACTCCTCAGCAAAATGGAGTTGCGGAGAGGAGAAATAGAACTCTCATTGAAGCCTGCACGACAATGTTGAAAGACGCTTCTCTCCCGGAATACTTCTGGGCAGAGGGTGTCAATACGGCTTATCATGTACAAAACCGAGCATTGATCAACAAGCATCATCGTAAGACGCCCTACGAGCTACTGAAAGGCAGGAAACCAACCATGTCCTACTTGAGGATTTTTGGTTGCAGATGCTATGTACTGAATAATGGGAAGTACCCGCGTACTAAATTCGGTGAAAAATGCTTCGAAGGCATATTCATGGGCTATAGTTCCCATAGTCGGGCATATAGGGTCTTCAATAAGAAAACCCTAGTGGTAGAAGAATCAATAAATGTTGTATTTGATGAAGGAAGTTTGCTTAACAGCAATTCTTCCAGTAGTATTCTTGAAGATGCACGTGCTAGACTTGAACAGCTGAGTCTGGATGAGACCGCTAAAGATGACGCTCCCAAGTACGTCAAAGTTTCCACCTCCACGTCATCTGAAAATGTTGAAGATCAAAATAAAACAAATATCTTAGAAGAAGGAGAAGCCCAAGAAGTAGTCGAAGTTCCAGACGCCAGACTTCTTGAGCTCCGGCACGTGAGGGATCATCCTAGAGATCAGATCATCGGAGATCCTCGTGTCAGTGTCAGAACTCGAAGAGGTACTGTTAACGAAGTATTGCATCTTAGCTTCCTGTCACAGGTTGAGCCAAAGAAGTTCGACGAGGCGAACAAGGATGCGGCATGGATTCTGTCCATGCAAGAGGAACTACATCAATTCGAACGTTGCAATGTTTGGACGCTGGTTCCCAGACCATACAAGCAGAATGTGATTGGCACGAAGTGGATCTTCAGAAACAAGCTGGATGAACATGGTGTCATCGTAAAGAACAAGGCCAGGCTAGTGGCTCAAGGTTACAGACAGGAGGAAGGGATTGACTTCGACCAGACCTTCGCACTAGTAGCAAGGCTCGAGGCAATCAGGTTGTTCCTGGCGTATGCTTCACACAAAGGATTCACAGTCTATCAAATGGATGTGAAATCGGCATTCCTGAACGGAGACCTGAAAGAGGAAGTATACGTCGCTCAACCCCCAGGTTTTGTCGATCCTACTTATCCCAATCACGTTTATTTTCTTAATAAGGCCTTATATGGGTTGAAACAAGCTCCACGAGCTTGGTATGAGACTTTATCTAGTTTTCTTCTTGAGAACAAGTTCTCCAGAGGTAAAATAGATAAAACATTGTTTCTCAGGGAAGTCAAAGGCAAGATTTTGCTAGTGCAAATCTATGTCGATGACATAATATTCGGCTCAACGGACAACAATATTTGCAAAAAGTTTTCTAAACTTATGCAAGGAAAGTTTGAAATGAGCAGTATGGGAGAGCTCAAGTATTTCTTAGGACTTCAAGTGAAACAGTCTGAGGATGGAATCTTCATCTCTCAGACGAAGTTCACAAATGAACTCCTTAAGAAATTCAGTATGGAGAGTGCAACCTCTATGAGGACTCCAATGGGATCCACCATGTCTCTGGATAAGGATGAGAAAGGTAAACCTTTCGATGAAACAAAATACAGAAGCATCATTGGATCCCTGCTCTACCTTACTGCCAGTAGACCGGATATTATGTTCTCCACATGTGTCTGTGCCCGATATCAGGTGAACACTAAGGAATCTCACTATGTCGCTGCAAAGCGAATTCTAAGATACCTTAAAGGTACTCCTAATCTTGGCTTGTGGTACCCGAGAAACAATGATGTCGAGCTAATAGGCTTTTCAGATGCTGATTTTGCAGGGAGCAGGGATGACAGGAAAAGCACCTCCGGGACGTGTCAATTCCTCGGCAGGAGGCTTATCTCATGGAACAGCAAGAAACAGAATTGTGTTGCAACCTCCACAGCAGAGTCCGAGTACATCTCAGCAGGAAGCTGTTGCGCACAACTTCTATGGATCAGAAACCAGTTAGCCGACTACGACCTTCAGTTCAAGGAAGTACCCATGTACTGCGACTCCTCCAGTGCAATTGCCATTGCCAACAATCCTGTATCGCACAGCAGAACGAAGCATATTGAAGTGCGCTACCACTTCATTCGGGAGCACGTGGAAAACAAGGACATCTCTCTCTGTTATGTCCCCACGGACAAGCAGATTGCTGATATATTCACAAAGCCCTTAGACGAGGCCAAGTTCAATCTTTTCAAGACTGAATTGGGGATGCTCAATTATGAGGACTGAATACTACAGAAGCTCCAGGCTCATGCATGATCTGAGGGGGAGTAAGGAACTCCAGCGTGAGTACAGATGCATGAACTGAGGGGGAGCAAAGGGCCAAACGCTACAGACCCCGATTTGCAGAAGCCGAAAAGGGGGAGATTACCCTCTCGGCTAAGGCTAAGGTGGCTCCAAGCTTGCTCCCAAGAATTTGGTATTGGTAAGGGATAACTCTCTCAACTCAATTTTACGTTTATGGTTTTCATTCCCATTTGCTCTATTCACCTTAGCTTGTAGGGTTTAGGCTTCTTCAAATAGGGGGAGATTGTTGGGTATTGTATCCACAATGTACCTGATTTGAAGAAGCCCCTGGACAAGCTAAGGTCAATAGACTATGTATTTGATAAAATCTTTCTAGTTGTGCTTGCAGTTTTTCCACGCTAAGTGCACACCAATATTAGGGTGCAGTAGGTCAATATACACGGGTCTGCACGACGTAATCCCTCGTTGAGCAGATCAGTGTGTTGGCTTACGTGTATTCTCTCTATTGGAGTGCACTTATTTTCAAGCACAGGGCTGTAAATATGCAGGAGCAGATTAGGAGCAAGGATGGGTCAAGGAGCAACTCATAGGTGGAAAGACGAAAATTCGTCTAAGTTTAAATCGACGAGAATCACCAAGTGATTCTCGCCGATTCGGCGAGAATCAGAAGTTGATTCTCGCCGAACTCGACCCAGCCACTTCTAAGCAAGCACCTCTGCTTCTAAGTAAGAATCGACGAGAATCACTAGTGATTCTCGTCAAATCGTCGAGAATCACTGGTTGATTCTCGCCGTCTCGACCTGGCCTAAAGCAGTGCGTGCAACCAAGGCAAATTCGACGAGAATCATCTTTGATTCTCGCCGAATCGTCGAGAATCACTTTTGATTCTCGGCGACTCGGCGAGAATCACTTTCGATTCTCACCGATTTTGACTTGGGCGTTTTTCTGGAACTTCCTGAACCGGATTCTGCCGCTGTTAAGATTCTGGACCGGGACTTAGGGATTCAGCTTGTGGGTCCCACAACGGTCATTTTGGAAAGCATCTACAGTATTTATACACGGGTATTTTGAACGGAATACCTAGACAGAAAGAAGCCGAGCAGAGCAAACCCTAAAATCACGATTCCTCTCCGTCGCCGCCGTCCCGCTCGCGCTAGTCCGTCGCCGCTGCTGATCGCTTTTCTTCCCGATCTCCGGCGACAGAATCTTAGCAAAGCTTTGAGTCTCACGTGTCTATCCAGAGATCTCTTGTCTCTCGATTTGTCGATCGGGAAAAACTTCCCCGTCCGAATCGATCGAGACGACCGATCCTCGTGTGACCGTTGGAAGACCAAGCTAGCTTCGCTACGAAGTTTGGATCTCCAAGTTCAGCAGCCGCTCATCATCATAGCCGCCGATCCCGAAGCTAGCCGCCGCTCGTGTTGCCGCCGCCGGTTCCGGGGAGATCCTCTCCAAGAGAGACCAAGGTTGTAGACTCTTCGATTTCACGAACACGTCGTCGAACGAAGAGGAACACCGTAGTCTCCAAACGAAGTTTGTATCTCGTGTACATTCTATATTTACTTTTGTTGTAAAGGAACGATTGTTCCGTGTTGTAAGGGTTGGGTGCAACCCGTTTTGTGGGAGTGTTGACTCTCACGTGTGGAAGGGTTCCTTCCGATAGTGCAGGGATTGGATTTCAATCCTGTTGGAGAAGAGACCGAGTCGTCCCTTATTGGGAGATAGGTCGAAGGGGGAAAGTGGATGTACCCAAGTCGGGGAACCACTATAAATTGCCTGTGTATTCTGTGTGCTGTGCTTTTTGTTTTTATTGTGCAGGTACATTCGTAAATTCCGCAAAAGCGCTACACGTCACCTATCCCCCCCCCCATAGGTGCACATAGCTGACACTAGGTGGACTTTCAGCAGCCTCTGCTGAGAGGACTCCCCCTCCACTGTTGCACTAGTTTTCTCAGGAACTATCTCAGGAGCTTACTTTTCAGATGGAACTTCAGTGTCGTCCTGAGGCTCCATTACTCCATGTCTCTCATTTCCTTCTTCCTCATCCTCATCATCCATGATGTCATTCTCAACTGCATCATCTTCCAAACCTTCCTCATCATTTTCCTCTACATCACCTCCGGCTCCTAGATCATTCACATTCAGGGCCGCCTCATTTTCCACCACATCTTCACTTTCTTCTTGCAGATCCGCAACTGCATCTCTAGCTATCTGAGAGATGCCAGATATGACATTAGCAGAAGTGGGTAGAGGCTCCCCCTCAATTCCTGCAGTTAGTGCATCAGGAACTTCACTGGGAATAGCCACGGAATCTGCTACAGTTCTGTCCTCGGCAGGAGATTCTTCTTATTCTACTACCACTGTAGCCTGCCCGATGTGTCGCTCCCATCTGTCAAATACGCTGGAGTCCATTTTCTTCAAATAATGCAATGGAACTCCTTTACTCATGTCGAACCTATCTCCGTTCAACTGATTAAGATATAGGCTGATGATTCTTCCAAAACTTGGAGATCTGAGAGTGTCCTTAATCTTCTCAAAAAGCATAGCCCCCAGTTGAATCTCTTTCTGCAGACAATCGCCACAAGAATCTTGAACATGTCAGCTGAGATGTGGTCATGTGAGCCGGGTTTGCATATCAGTACTTTCCCAATGATGTCAGACAAGAGTTTCCCCTCCTCATTCATTTCTTTTCTCTTTATCGATCTGGTTCCTCTAGCTAGTCCACAGAATAATAATGTCCTGGCTTTATCATGTTCCTCCAGATAATCCTCGTGCTCAGAACTGGTGAGCTGCAAGTATTGGGTCAGTTTGCTTGTAGACATCTTGATCCTTGCACCTGCAACCTTACTCTTGATGATAGAGTCTTCATTCCGAAGTTTGGCGGTTGCGAAGAACTCCATCACTTCCTTGTCCAAACTTTTGCAGGGGTGCTCCAGTATAAAAGAGAGTCCAGCCTCTTCAAGCATGATGATGATGTTTCTGAACTCATCCGAGGCATGGGAGAACCTGGTTCGAACCAACTCACATCCAGTGACCAGGCTGGCGGTGGTCCTTGGAGCCATTACAAACTTGGGGAGGGAATCCCAAGTCTACGCCTAATCAGAAATCAAGAGGGAAGCTACACTAATAGTAAGTCACTGTAAGGGAGAGGAGGTGGTTACCCAAAAGCGGAGGAAGCGAGAGTCGACGGAGACGACGAAAAACCTGGAGGAGCTCGCATCCTTGTTTGATCGAAATCGCGGAGAATGAATACCTGGACGAGCACCCAGGACTCGAGAAGAGAGGTCTACGGAATCCGGAACGAGGTCGACGAGATTTGGAACCTAAGATGCGGTAAGTCGCCGGGAGGAGGGAAGGAAGAGTCGGCGGGATTCCTGCAGGATATCGACGGGTTTCTTTGCGAAATGCGGAATACGAAGAGTCGGCGGGAGTTTTTCTAAATAGAAATCGATGGGATTCTTCAATAGAAATCTACGGGTTAAGAGGCATGCCGGATTCTCGAAATCTTCTGATATTAAAGTGTTTAGAAATCTTTTAAATATATATTTCTTAATACCAATCTATTTAGGGTTTGAAAGGGGTTTCCACACATTTCTTGATGTCAATTGTAAGTTTTAGTGACTTCCAATGACGTATCTTCTTTAATTTTCAGTGTACTGATTTATGCCTGTAGAGGTTCATTCTCGAATCTACCAGTGAATTTACATATAAATCTTTAATAATGTATCTAAGGGTTATTTTTACAGTGTTAACCTTTCCTTAGGTGTACACACATATATGTGTATATATAAATATATATATGTAAATGTCGACACAATATGACTCAAGTATTGGAGCTGATCAAAATTACCTGGGATTATAAGATTTATCATTTAGCCCCTCTGGTTAAAGCATACCAGGTGTTCAATTTGAGTATACCATTGTAGATAGTACTTCTGTTATTCCAGATACTTGTTCCAATTCATTCTTGAAACATCTTCTGTCTAGTTCCCATCATATTTACGTTAACCTAGACTACCCTGCAAAAGAGTGTTACCTTACCTTAGGAACCCAATATGTATTGGGTCCTAGGTTCTTGTTAGCATAAAAACTCGAATGCCTTCCCGCAGAAATCCTGTCAGGAAGACTACCTCTGCCCAGAAGAGGTGGATATGCCCTTGCCCTTGACACAGAGGGGTTGTGCCAACAGTCTATGGCAAAGTGTCCCACCTTGCCACAGCACCAACACGTGTGAATGTTGTACCTCCGTTTCTGACCTGATCCAGTGACTGAGGTAGTCATGGGCCTAGGTCTAAATGGGATAGAGCCGGATCTACTCACAAAATTTCCTCTTCCACCGTGACACTTGGAAGGGTGGAAGGAATGCATGTAGCGAGCGTCATGAGGCCTAGGAGGTGGTGCCTTCCTTTCAGTCAGCACCCTTCCAGAGGCCCCATGAGAACTAACTGCATGACTTCTAACCTCCCTTTCCTGTGTCCTAGGGTGGTGAGAAGCGCACTGAGAGCTGATACCAGCAGATTCATGCCGAGTTGGGGAAGTGGCAGAGAATACAAAGGGTTCAGAATGAGCCATAGGTATTCTCTCAAGGGTGGCCATGACAGCCCTTGCACTATGGGTGTCTCCACATGAGGGCAGATCACCCTTGCAGTGACCACGGTTGTTCCCGTGATCATACCTGAAGGCATGATGAGTACCCTTCCTGCCTGGAGTGGGGGGTCTGAATACCGTTTCCCCATTTCTCCATGAATTGATAATTCGGGAGATCTACCCATTTTCTTCCTTTCTCTTGATAGCAACAACCTTGGAAAAGTTGGATACTATCCTTTTCTCATTCTCTAGACTACTCTCTAGATCTGAGATTTTAGAGTCCTTAACCTTGTTGGATGCCAATTGGAGTACCAACAAGATCTTCAGCCGAGCAATCTCCTGAGCTTGCTCCTCAGCAAGTAGGTTGCTTTTCTGAAGGGCTCTCTTCAGGGAATCAGGATTTTCTGAAGGGTAACAATTCCTGTCTTCAGGAACTTCAAGAGAAAAGGTGCAAGATGAAGAAGTTACCTACTCTTCAGAGTTACTGTTACTATCGCCAGAGACGGTTGTATCAGCTTCATCAGAACTGCTTTCCTCAATTTCTTCTTCAGTCTCTGACAAGGACACCGGAGCCCTGATGCTATCCGATTGATCCTTGCCTTCATATTTAGAGGCGAGGACCCCTACATAGGCTTCATCCTCTTGCTGACAGCAGATCCCTGCTTTCTCTGATCCCTCCATGAGATCTGAGATGGTTACCCACATAGAGTTGGCTGTCCCATACTTTTCCAATCTAGATCGAGAAGGTCCAGACCAGACATCCATGATGATCTGACAAATCATCTTATCCAGATTAAATAATGAGAGTTTATTCTCCGACATCTCAGTAATACACTTGGGAATTTGGATATCCTTTCCAGAGCCGGAGTTCTTCATAGGAATGAATGGACCCTCTTCCAAGATGAGAGATGCTCGAGGATCGATAGCCTCTAAGTAATAGGACACTCTCATCTTCCAGATGGGATAATACTCCTTTGTGCACGTGGGAAGTCTTAGTGGAGAGATCCCATGATCCAGCTCCATGCTTTTGACACTGGTGGCATGATTCTACTCAAGGTGTGAACCTTTTTGATGAGTAACATCGCTCTGATACCACTTGAAAGTCCACTTAGTGTCAACTACCTTCACGTATGGGGGGGGGAATAGGTGTCTTGCAGCATTTTTGCGGAATTAAAGTCGTACCTGCACAAGAAAACAAAACAACACAACACAGAAAGGACACAAGCAAATTATAGTGGTTCCCCGATTTGGGTACGTCCACTTTCCCCCTTCGACCTATCTCCCAACCAGGGACGGCTCGGTCACTTCACCAACAGGATTGAAATCCAATCCTTGAACTAACGGAAGGAACCCTTCCACACGTAGGAGTCACCACTCCCACAACACGGGTTGTACCCAACCCTTACAACTAGGAACCAACGTTCCTTTACAACAAAATAGAAATTGGAGTGTATTAGAAATACAAACTACTTATGGAGAATAAGGTGTCCCTCTTCGTTCGACGACGTGTTCTTGAAGTCAACGAAGAGTCCACAACCCTAAATCTCACTTGGAGAGAATCTCCCTGAAACCGGCGGCGGCAAGAAGGGCGGCGACTTGGTTCACGGGATCGGCGGCGACAACGGCGTGCTGCGGCTGTTCTTTGGAGATTCAATCTTCATAGCAAAGCTAGCGAGGTCTTCTAACGGTCACACTAGGATCGATCGTCTCGATCGATTCGGAAGGGGAAGGTTTTCCCGATCTACGAATCAAGAGACAAAGTATCTCTCGTTAGACGTGTGAGACACAGTGCTTGGCTGAGATTCTGTCACCGGGAGATCTGGAAGAAACCGGCGATCAACTGGCACGAGCGGCGACGGCGGCGGAGCAGGTTTCGCGATCTAGGTCACGTCGGCGGCTCGGCTTTGTTTTTATATCTTCTGCTTTTACTGTTCAAAAATACAGATGTATTTATACATTAGGTCTTCAAGATGACCGTTGTGGGAGCCACCAACAAGAAACCCCAAGCTCGGTTCAAAACAGCGCCAGCGGCTGAGTCCGGTCCAGCGGGTTCCAGAAATTCACCTAAGGCAAAATCGGCGAGAATCGAAGGTGATTCTCGACGAGTCGGCGAGAATCAACCAGTGATTCTCGACGATTCGGACTTAGCGACAGATTTGCACGCTCTGATTTAGCCGGATAGAGACGGTGAGAATCAGCCAGTGATTCTCGACTATTCGGCAAGAATCACTAGTGATTCTCGTCGATTATTACTTAGATGATTTTTCGTCTTTCCACCCATGAGCTGCTCTTTGACCCATCCTTGCTCCTTGTCTGCTCTTGCATTATCACAGCTCTGTACTTGAAAATAAGTACACTCCAATAGAGAGAGTACACGTAGGCCAACACACTGATCTGCTCAACGAGGGATTACGTCGCACAGACCCGTTTATATTGACCTACTGCACCCTGACATTGGTGTGTACTTAGTGTGGAATAACTGCAAGCACAACTTAAAAAATTTCATCAAATACATTGTGAATTCATCTTAGCTTGACAGGTGGCTTCCTCAAATTCAGGTAATTGTGGATACAATACCCAACAAGTAGAACAAAATATATTAAAATTAGATATCACTTTATTAGGGAGCATGTATAAAATGAAGATATTAGTTTAGAATTTGTTCCAACAAATAAACAAATTGCTAATATTTTTACTAAGCCCCTAGAAGAAGAGAAATTTAATTTCTTTAAGTTTTAACTTGGAATGTTGAATCTTTAGTAATTAATGAACATATAAAAACTGATACAAAATAAGAATGAAAAATTAGTCAGTAATTAAGTTTACTCATTTAGATATCAAGGATAAACCTCATAAATGTCAAGTATCTACATTTTAGAAAAAAATTTTGACTAAGTCAAAAGTTATGTCGAGACACCGAAGAATGTGTGGAGACATCTTATAAAGTGTCGAGACACCAGAAAATGTGTCGACACTATAAATAGCAATGTGTCGAGACACCAGAAAGTGTGTCGACACTGCATAACTGCAAAGTGTCGAGACACTATGAAAGAGAAGGGATAGATCACACTAACTATAGAGGGAGGGTGAATAGAGTTTTAAAAGCTTTTGATCAATTTTTATAGTGGAATTAAGATAAGTGATATGTATATGTGTAGAGAGAAATCAAAACAAAAATAATCACAGCACAACAAAATAAAAAATAAAGGCAATCCAAACGGTACAAATAATTTATAGTGGTTCCCCGAAACTTGGGTACATCCACTCTTCTACCACCCTGGTAGGAATCCTCTACAGGTTTTTGATCAGGTGCCCTGCCACCAAAATATCTTTTTTTCTAAGGGAGATATAGCAACACTTTGAGATTTTGACCAGGTGCCCAAAAACCAAACCAAGTTTTTTGGTCAGGAGACTTGAGAACCAAAAGGAATAACTTTTGAAGGGAGTTAAGAAACCCTTCATACAGTGGTGAAAGAAAATAAAAGATAATGTCTTCTCTGTCAACAGTCAGAGAGAAGACTAGTGGATATAGCTATTGTCAATGCTCCCCCTGAGATGAAGAATAGTTCAGGAGAAGAGAGCTTTGCTAAGGGTGTAGGTCTTCAAATTGATGAATGATCTTCAGGAAACTTTTTAGATTGATGAAGTTTTTCTTTCTCTTGAAATTCCTAAAGGAAAACTGAAGAAGACTGAAGATGTAATGTTGTTGTGTTCTTCTTTCAGGTTTTCTGTATATATTGTTGTGTGTCTCATATTGTATCTATATATCTCTTATTATTGAAGAAGAAGAAACCTTATATATCCTTTACAGAAAATAAGCTTTTGAATTTTGAATCTTATCCTTGATTTGCTGCCAAAATACTGGGGGTTGAACGACTAGAAAAATGCCATTAATTTGTTTCCTCAATAGTCCCAGTAAATAATCCAATTACTCTGTGAATACCATAATTAATGCTGCCTTGGAACGAATATATTCTAGAGAATATGTAACATTAATTATCAGAGCATTATAGGAATATAAAATTAAATATTCAATAATGTTGCCTTAGAAAACTGCATGGAACAAAAGTCGAACTGAATCTGCCATAGAATTATCAAACTCAACAATTTAGTCGACCTGAGATCCACTATCGTCGAGCTGAATAAGGTAGACAAGCAGTAGAAAAATCGTCAAACGAAACTCCAAGTTCGTCGAGCTGAGATAGCATTTCATCAAGCTGATATAGCACTTCGTCGAATTGAGTTTCGGATATAGGCTGACAATTTGTAGATCTCAGCTAAACTTTTGTCGAGCTCAACTCAGAGAAGAAGTCCTAAGTTCGTCGATCTGAGATCGATGATTGTCGAGCTAAGTTCAGCTATCGTCGAACGCATTTTATGACTTGGAAAATCTGCTTTTCTCTGAAAGGTTCTTCTGTCTCTAAGTTTTCTGAATGTGAAAATGAAACACTTTAGGTTTGTTGACTTAACCTAGACCTAGAAAAAGACTTATGACCCTATACTATACATGTGGGTCATCAAAGAAACCTAATAGTGAACCTAGACCAAATCAACCCTAAATAAGGTGGGGTTCCAACAATCTCCCCCTATTTGCATGAGGTCGCGATTTACACAGAAATATAACAAAAAGCACAAAGAAATATCATGCAAAAATAATACATTCACCGGATATATAAAAGAACTATGAAAGTTTTTAAACAAATAGTAAAAACAAATAGTTCAAAACCAAAAATAATAGAGTCAAGGATCTTTCATGGTAGCTTCGGAAGAAGAGTCGAAGATGGATTATTGAATATCATTTTTCTTGTAGTATCTTCTACTTATATTTGAGTCATCTTTAGGTCTTGAGTGCCAAGAAATTTCTAAGTAAATGCTCTAGGCACAACTCCCTCTGGATGAAGCTGTATATAAGCATTAGGATCAAATAAATTTTTCTTTACCTGGAACTTATCAAATTCCTTCTGCCTATAGGAAGACATTATTGTGAACTGAGAAACATCTTTTCCTTCTGATTTGACTTTGTTGATTTGAGATAGACCAATGAGTTTCTAAAATCTGGCCATTCTACAATCTGGATCTAGCTCTGGCACATAAGTAGGAGAAATAGGCCTTTTTGGGCTTGATCCTTGCTTTTGCTGATCACTCTGATTTATTTATTGTTGTTGAATGCTGCTTTAACTTGTTCTCTGTTGCTGATGACTTCCTTGAGAATAAGACCTAGAAGGTATGTCTTGTTTCTGAAAAGAAGATGTGGAGGGTTGTGAAGAAGATGAGGACATCTGAGATTGAGAGACATTTCCTGAAGCACATGCAGCTGGAGGAGGAGGAGGTGGTCCTCTCCAAGATTGCTTAGGTGGAAAATCATATCATTTTCTCCTTTTTCCTTTCTTTTAACTCATTTTTAGAATACCTCATCCAGAGAGGAGTATTTGGAGTGAGGGTTATATTGTGTAGAACATAATAAGGGGTGTCAGCAGTAGGATTTGTCTTAGGGGCAGCCTTTGCTAGAGCCTTTTTCTTGGCTTTCCTTTTCTTAGAAGCAGTATCTTTAGAGTCATCAGATTCTTCATCATCATCATCATCATCGGAAGAGGAGTTAGCTGGATTATCATATAAATCATGAATCTGTTTAAGCATATCTTCAGAAAGAAAAGGGTGAGGCTGAGTCCCAATAGTTTCAGCCTGTGGCTGTGCTGGAATGGCTGGCTCTGCTTGAATATCTGTAACAGTTTGATCCTGAATAGACTCACTTTCTTCTTCCATATCTTCAAAAAAATATCATCCATGTCTAGCATGGGAAATTCAGCCCATTTAAAGGTTGGGGGGAAAGAACCTTTGGTTCAGAGTCAACTATAGGCTCTATAACAATATTAGGAACTAAGAAGCTTGTCCTGAGTTGGTCCAAAATTTCAGGACTTATTGGGGATGAATAACAAACTATAGCTCTAGACTCATCTGAAATTGAAACAACAGGAACTGGAAGACTGTTGTTATATAATGAATCAAAAGAATGTTGCAAAGAAACCAAATTAAATATGGGATTTATTATGAAAGCACCAACAATACTTATTTCAGTATTTACATCACAAATCATATCTGTATCTGAATCATCATCAACAATATAAATAATCTCTGTGGGAACTTCTATCTCTGGATCTGCTACTAATACTACTGGAGGAGCTGGAACTTCATCATTGAACATCTCCCCCTACCTGGTTTCAGAAAGCCTTGAAGTCAGGCCCCCAGAAGAAGGGACAGAGGAGAGAGCAGCAATTTGGGCAGAAAGAGTAGAGATAAAGGCAGAAAGAGGAGCAAAATCCTGAGCTATTAGCTACTATAGAGTTGGAGAAATAAATTTTAGGAGGTCTTTTGCTATGTTAGAGAAATTAAGATATAGGTTCAGCGGTAGAAGAAGTATGGGTGGTTTGATGACCACAATTTGAACACACAGAAAAAGAATGAGAAAGGTCAGTATGATGGAATTCTGGAAATGATGAAGGAGTGTTGGATGGAATGGTGGATGGAATTGTGGTAGTGATGTTTTCCTGAATAGGTGATTGAATTGGAGAATGGTATGGAGATGGTTAAGGAAGTGACAAAAGATTGAAATTTAGTTGAGAAGATGTGGATGGGATATCATCCAGATGATGATGAATAAGAGATTGAGGTGGTGGAGATGGTGTATCCTCATGGATAATGACTTGTTAATGTGAAGGTGATAGTGGTGGAAGAGGTGAAGTAGGAGGGATTGTTGTGGATGGTTGTTGTTGAGAATGAGGTGCAAAGAGTCTGGTGGAAGGGATAACTTCTTCTGGAGGTGGGGGAGTGACAGTGACTGCCCTTGTGTCCTCAGAAACTCCGGAAGGGGAGGTCCTGGAGGGATTGGGGATAATTCTCTCCCATTTTTCAAAGAGAGCTGAGGTAAGCCTCTTGGAAGCATTTATAAAGATGGTCTGGGAGATCAATAGTTCTGGGCACTTAGCCTGTAGGAAGATCCCTAGGATCCTTCCATAACCTCCAGATTTTCCTGTAATCTTTTTCTTGATAGAATCAAAGAAAATTGTTCCCCAGTTTACTAACTTCTTATTTACCAGAGCACACATCAAGTTGAATTGGTGCCTGGTGATATGGTCATGAGCAGAGTGTTTTCCCAGCAACACTTTGCCAACAATATCTGCCAAAAAACTGAATTCTATAGACAAATTTTTCTTGAGTAAGTGGTTAGGGTTTCCCTAGGAGAGAGCCAACCTATCTAGCATATCATTAAAATCACTACTATATAACTCGATATCATCTTCCCCATTAATAAATCCAAAAACTTCAGTTAAAACTTCTGGAGATAAAATAACCTGGTTACCAGAGATGGTGCCAACAATGGCTGGGGTATCCTGAAGTTTTGCGTGGAACTCCATTCCTTTATCTCTGCTACTAGGAGTTTGATTCTTGTTATCATAAAATATTACAGATTATGAGTCTCAAACAATTGTAGAATATCCTTGAATACTTGATCCGAATGACTGAAATATTCAAGGTAAATATCAAATCCGGCGTCAAATTTCATGGTTGAGAGGAGGGTTGGAGAGATCGCGATTGCTCTGCAAAAGAAACAAGAGATCAAGTGCAAGAGAACTGGAAAGTGCGGGATGAAGTTCGATGAAAAACCTAATTATAGGTTTTTAGAAGATGAAGCGGCGAACTTCATCCAACGAAAAAGAAAATCTTTGAGCTTAGTTCGACGAAATTAACCATAAATAGATAGACATCGTCAACCTAAGTTAGAAGAACAAGAAAACAGATCGTCGATCTCCGTTTGACGAAATATTTTCAGAAATAAATTCGTCGATCTCTGTTCGATAAAGGAATTTAACAAGAGATTTCGCCTATCTCCATTCAACGAAAAACTCTAGAAGAGTTCACAGATCGTCGATCTCCATTCGATGAATTGTGACCAATTCTTGAAAACTCAGACAGAAATCAAATTTGGCCTTCTCCATTAATCATGTCTAGCTGATTTAAGAAGAATAGATGTTTCTTCTCATCTAATGGTTTAGTGAAGATGTCTGCTCTTTGTAAATTAGTAGAGATAAAGACAATGTTAATTTTCTTTTAATCTACACAATCTCTAATGAAATGATGTTTTATTTCTATATGCTTGGTCATACTATAATGCACTGGATATTGTGCAATGGAAATTGTACTGGTTCTATCACAAAATATTGTTGAATTATTTAGATTGTAACCATAATCTAGGAGTTGGTTTTGAATCCACAATATTTGTGAACAACGACTACCAGCTGTAATGTATTCAGCTTCTGCAGTTGAAGTGGACATAGATATTTGTTTCTTGCAAAACCAAGACACAAACCTATCATCAAGGAACTGGCATGTTCCTGATGTGCTTTTCCTGTCAACTCTACATCCAGTAAAGTCAGTATCTAAGAATCTAGTTAACTCAAATTCCGACTCAGTTGGATACTAGAGTCCTAGATTTGGGAAACCCTTTATATATCTCAAATTTTTTTTAAGAAAATAAGGTGAGATTCTTTAGGGTTCACTTGGAACCTAGTACAAAGTCATGTAGCAAACATTATATCTAGCATACTAGCTGTAAGATATAACAAGGACCCAACAATAGCCCTATATGCTTTATGATCAACTGACTTGCCTTGTTCATCAAAATCAATCACAACATCGGAAGCCATGGGTGTTTTCATAGCTGAGGCATCAAACATCCCAAATATTTTAATTAGCTCATTAACATACTTAGATTAGGAGATGAATATGCCATCAGGGGATTGATTCACTTGAAGACCGAGGAAGTATGAAAGCTCACCCATGCTACTCATTTTAAACTTAAAATGCATCAGGTCAGAAAACATTTTGTATAGTTTGGAATCAGTAGAGCTCTAAAAGAAAGATAGCTAAGGTCTCATACCAAGCTCTTGGAGCTTGCTTTAAACCCTAGAGAGCTTTATGCAATTTGAAAACAAAAGAGGGATGAGTTGGAGAGATAAAACCTAGTGGTTGCTCCACATAAACTTCCACTTTAAGTTCCTCATTTAGGATAACACTCTTGACATCCATCTGGTAGAATTTGAACTTCTTATAGGCTGCATAAGAAAGGAATAATCTGATAGCCTCCAACCTTGTAACATGGGCAAAATTTTGATCATAGTCAAATCCTTCCTCTTGAGAATACCCTTGAGCTACCAATCTTGCTTTGTTCCTTACCAATGACTGGGTAGTCATTGGGTCTTGGAACTAAATCCTAAACTCTGTATCTCTCAAACTGATTGTGCTACTCTTGCATTGCAATAATCCAGTGGGGATCTTGCTCGACATCTTTTATGGATTGGGGCTTAACTTGATATATGAAGCAAGCATGCATCAAATCTTGGTTGAGTTGATGCCTTTTTTACACGTCAACTGATATGTTTCTAATCACTTGAGATAAGAGATGATATCTAAGTGTGACAAGATCAGTAGGAGGAGTTTGGACAACAAAAATATTTTGAATTAATTCCTCTTGTGGAATTATGTTGGTTGTTGTAGGGTTAGCAATCATTTCAATGAAATCTTCTTCACTGTCTTCAACAATAATTATTGAGAAGGATGTGATATATCCTCTTGTGTTAGAATTAAGTCATCCATTTTGTTGGGTCCGGCGTTCCTTCACTTGACCCGTGGCGCTCTTCTACTTATTTTAGAAATTAAGTAGCACCCTTTCCAACAGTCCGGGCTTTTGGAACAGTTGGTTATGCGCTTGATCCTTCAATTGGTATCAGAGCAGGTCACGGGTTCAAGACCGGGGGAGCGCTATTAAATCCTGATTTTTCCCTTCTACCTGTGTGGGTCCGGCGAGTCAGGCAACCGTGGACATGTGGTAACCCCACCTCTGAGCTGTGTGGGCCATGTGGTAACCCCACGTCTGAGCCATGTGGGCCATGTGGTAACTCCACCTCTGAGCCGACGGGTTGTGCTGGACGCCGGGGGGGATTGTTGGGTCCGGCGTTCCTTCACTTGACCCGTGGCGCTCTTCTACTTATTTTAGAAATTAAGTAGCACCCTTTCCAACAGTCTGGGCTTTTGGAACAGTTGGTTATGCGCTTGATCCTTCACATTTTCTCACACAAATTTGGTACCTGCAAATTTTTTATGGTAGAATGTTGGATCCCTAGTTGATTTGGGCTAGGTTCACTGACTTAGGATGTGACCCATCATGTATAGTCTGGGTCAAGTTTATATCTTAGATTGTAGGACAGTCCTCTATCTCAACTTCAGATGGACCAGCCTTCCTCAAGACCATCAGGAACTCCAGATCTATCAATTTTTTAGACCAAGTGAAATGAGTTCGACGTTCGTCGAACTCAGCTCGACGAAGGGAGTTCTGCGCTCGACGATTGTGAGACAATTTATAGTGTTGAGATCGACGAACTATGTTCTTCGTCCGACGAACACCGGGATTCTACTTCAAGATTTATCAGGACTACTTCAGAATTTCTCTTAAGTCCAGCTTCATGCTTCGGTTGACGAATTATATTCTGAGCTCGGCGAACTTGGACCTCAAGTTAGCAGCTTCTCAGGTCGACGAATGCTAATCTCTACTCGACAATTTTTGTACTTAGAGAATCTGTGTCGACACTTAGGGTTTGTGTTGACACTAGACGATTTGTGTCGACACCATGATTTCAATCGACACTAGCTTGTGACGACACTTAGGATTTGTGTCGACACCAAGATCAATCTATCGACAACAATTTGTGTCGACATAGCATTTCAGCAGATGCAGAGTATTTCGTCTAAGTCCAGAACTTTTCTCAGTTCGACGAATTTGATTCTCAGCTCGACGAATTTAGTTCTCTGCTCTACGAATAAAGATTGTCTGACATTGAAGATTGTCTATTCAATGAATGAAGACTGTCAGTTCGACGAACTCAGGCTCCGCTCGACGAACTCAAAACTCAGCTCGACGAATTATGTTCTTCGGTCGAGAATTCCAGACTAGGTCTTCTTTCGTTCCCGTCTCATTCTATGGCGCTGATTCCTGAACATTTAATGGCAGTTCTTCACAGAATACTACTGTTAGAATGCGCAGTTAATCCTGGATTATTACATGCCATTTCCCATGGAAACTGTTGGGGAAATAATTAATTGCTGCTTCATTTCCAGGCCGTCTGCCATTACTGCTCGATATTCAAAATTCGAATGTTTCTTATGAGACATTGAGATATACAGAAACAGTCAGTAATACAGTGAGATTCAACACATTACAACAAGAGAAAGACAGACAGTGATTCAAACACAACAAAAAAAGGAATTCATTCTTGGCCCAGAGAAAAACTGATCAAGAAGAAGAAGAAGAACACTACATCAATATCAAGAGTCTTCTTCATCTGCTTTTACTCAGGATACCATCAAAGACAATATATTCATATCAGTCACAAGAAGTTCCTGAAGACTTTCTCTGGACTAGGAAATCTAGGTCTTTGAAGGCCTATCACCCTGAAGCAGTGCTCCAGCATTCTTCCTGATTCATTCTACATCTCAGGGGGAGCAAAGCTGCTAAACAACAATCCACAAGTCTTCTCATTTGACTTGAGAAAGAGAAGACCTCATCACCCTCTCACTCCACCTCTGTACAGGGTTTTAATTCCCTTCAAAATTATTCTGGTTGCAAGTCTCCCTCCAAAAGACTTGAGGGTTTGTTTTTTGGGAACCTGATCAAAACCCCATTGGTGCCAGGACACCTGATCAACTCCTTCCTGCAGTGGATTCCTACCAGGGTGGTAGAAGAGTGGACTACCCAGATTTGGGGAACCACTATAAAATTCTTGTGTCGTCTGGTTGCTTTCTTTTCCTTTTGCTTTCTGGCCTTGCTCTGTGAATGTGCTGTGATTAGATAATTGCTGCATCTTGGTTTATTGTATTTGCTTCCCTACACACACACCTAAAATACAACAGCAGTCGTAAAAGTTTTAAAATCACCATATACTCTATTCACCCCCCCCTCCCCCTCTAGAGTATATCAGATCTAGCTGCACTTTCAATTGGTATCAGAGGGAGGTTGGTTAAATTACCAGACCTTACAGGTTGGTTAAATTACCATACCTGATTGGTTGTACAGGCTAACACCTGAACCTAAAGATCCCTTAGTTGATCGGTTTGTTTTTATTCTGTTATTGGACTTATCCTTCTCACAAACATGACCCAAAATAAGGATTATACAAGCATCAGACCTCCAGTGTGCAATCTTAATAAGTTTGCCATCTGGAAGACAAGAATTAGATTATATATGAACTTCATTGATGAGGATATTTTTTCTGTCATTTCAACAGGTGTTCCTCCAGCTCCTGCAACCTTTGTCAGCACATCAACTAATCTGAGTGCAGTACCACCTCCAGACAATACTGAAGCCTATAAGAAAGCCAAGATGGCTGATGCAAAGGCTATGAACATTCTGGCCCAAACAATGTCAGATGACATATTTCAGAAGGTGGCTGAGTGCACCCCAGCCAAGGCCATTTGGTACTCTCTCAACCAAATGGTAGCATGCTCAGCTGATGAAAGAAAGGATAGGAGATCCAGTCTCATTTCTCTCTATGAGAATTTCAAAAAGGATGAGACAGAATCTGTGGCTGAGATGTACAATAGATTAAGTTCAATCATCAGTGAACTCAAGACTCTTGACAAGGACATCACCTTAACTGAGGTAAATGACAAAATACTGATGTGTTTCCCCGGTTCATGGGACTCCATAATCTGGCCAATCAAAGAAGCCAGAAGCCTCAATGAGATTTCAATAGAATCTCTGTTAGGCAAGCTGAAGTCATATGAGCAGCTTGTCAAATCAAGAGAGGCAGCAGAACAGAAGGCAACTACCCCAGTTAGGAAGGAGCACAGCTTGACCCTCAAAGCTTCTGAAGACAATGAAACATCTACATCCAATGAAGAGTTGATGAGTCTTTTTGCCAAAAGATTCTACAAAATGGCAAGAAAGGACTTTAGAAGAAAATCATCCAGGCAGGATGATAAGCCCAAATATGACAAGACACCAACTAAGGAGGTTGTGTGTTTTGGATGCAGAAAGCCTGGGCACTATATTTCAGAATGTCCAGAGAATCAGAAAAAGGACAAGGGCATGGACAAGGATTCCAGAAGAAAACAAAGCAGCAGACCCTTCTCCAACAAATATAAAAGGAAAGACAAAGGATTTGTTGCTGAGTCCTGGAGTGACACAAAAGAGGAAACATCCTCCTCCAGCTTCAGTGAAGAAGAGGAAGAAGCCAGATCCAAGGAGGTGTGCCTAATGGCAATAGATGCCTCCAGAAGCAATTGTGGATCAGAAGAGGATTCTGAAGATGAAGGTGCCTCAGACTCAGAGGCTGATCAGGTGATCTCAAGTTTTGATTTCAATTCTGACTTATTTAAAGTAGAATTTAAAACTATGTGCATGGATCTAATAAACTCAGAGAAAGAAATAAAAACTTTGAGGACTAGACAAGAAAACCTTGAATCTGTCAGCACAGAAAATAGAAAACTAGCTGATCAATTGACACTAGCTAATGAACAGATAATCAAGTTAAAATCTGAATTATGTGAGGCAAAACAACTTGAGCAATCTCTCAATGGGAGAAGCCTCAAGCTGATGGATATCACAAGCACAGTAAATGTCAGATTAAATGGCAGGCTGGGCTTGGGTGCTTCATCAAGTTTACCCCCCATAATAAAGAAGAATATACTTTCTACTCCCATAAAGTTTATCACTGCTAAGGGTAAAGAGAAACTAACTGAAAAACCCATGTCAGAAAACAAGTTAAATCCCCTAGACAATAGAAACAGAAAACAGAAGAAAGCTATTAAAAACCAGGTTCAGCAGAATTCGTCGAACTCAGATCGACGAAATCCAGCAAGTTCATCGAACCCCGATCGACGAACGTTGAACGCAAACTTCAGAAATAATTATTCGTCCAACTGCGATCGACAAACTGTGTATGGTTCGTCGAGCAGAGGTCGACGAACGTGGGACGCAGAAAATGACCATGGTCATTCTCTGAGTGGAGGTCGACGATCTTATCCCCATTCGTCGAACTCTGGTCGACGAACTCACAATAATTCGTCGATCCCAGAACGACAAAATATAAATCAATTCTCCTATAGAAATATTAAAACAACTAACAAGACATTTAATCCAGTAGCTGATTGGATAATCCCACCTAGGAGATATTACCCTCTAGGGTATAAGTCTCAACTTGCCTTATCAGTCATTTCTAGTTTTACCTTTCAGCCAAACCAAGGACCCAAGGTAACCTGGGTCAAGCACAATTGAGCTTTTTTTTTAATGCAGGTACAGGTGAAGAGCTGTCCAAGGTTAAGTCAGACCTGGTACCTGGACAGTGGCTGCTCCAAGCACATAACTGGCAGCAAAGCAAATCTCTCCAGCTATAAGTCCAAGCTAGGACCAAAGGTGATATTTGGAGACTCAAAGAGTGGTCAGTCAGAAGGGTATGGAAGAGTAATCATTGGAGCAGTGACCTTTAAAAAGGTGACATATGTAAGAGGACCTAAACATAACCTTATATCCATAAGTCAATTATGTGATGAAGGTTATCAGGTACATTTCAACTCTACCTCTTGCTCTATTATAAATGATAAAAACCAAACTGTTTTAATTGGACTTAGACAAGGAAACATATATTTAGTAGATTTCATTTCCGCCACAACTGATATTTGTTTACTCAATATCACTAGTAACCAAAATGAGTTATGACACAAAAGGGTAGGACATGTAAACCTTAAGAACATATCTAGGTTATCTAAAGACAACCTTGTTAGAGGTTTACCTTCTGGTCCCTACAAGAAGGAAAGCCTATGCAGGGCTTGTCAACTAGACAAACAAACTAAAACTAGTTTCAAATCCATTAATAAAAGTGATTCACTTAGGATATTGTATCTGATTCATGTGGATCTTTTTGGACCCATTGCAGTACAAAGCCTAGGAGGAAAGTCTTACACCTTAGTCATTGTTGATGATTTCTCCAGATTCAGTTGGGTAGCCTTTCTGAGAGCTAAGTCAGATACATTCAAAGTTCTTACAGATTTTCTCAGGATCATACAGATTGAGTTCTCTACTCATGTTGCATTGATCAGAAGTGATCATGGCACAGAGTTTGAGTCTCTTCTTATGCATGAGTTCTGTGAGAAGGAAGGTATCAGGCAGTGCTTCTCAGCTCCTAGAACTCCCCAACAAAATGGGGTTGCTGAAAGGAAAAATAGGACACTCATTGAAGCTGCGGGTACATTGTTAGCAGATGCTTACATGTCTCTATCCTTTTGGGCAGAAGCTGTAAACACAGCTAACTATGTCCTGAACAGATGTCTTATAAATAAACTAAAACATAAGACCCCCTATGAATTACTTAAAGAAAAGAAACCTAAAATCACTTACTTAAAAGTTTTTGGTTGCATATGTTACATCCACACTAATAACAAAAGATACATTAGAAAATTTGAGGCTAAGGCTGAAGAAGGGATTTTTCTAGGATATTCCCAGGTAAGCAAGGCCTATAGGGTTTTCAACAAATCATCCCTTAAAATTGAAGAATCTGTCCATGTGTCTTTTGATTTAGCTAACATGTCTTATAAGGAGAAAGACATTTCTACCAATAGTTTTTTGCAGGTTTCACCACTGTGTGAGTCTAGGATGGACTAAACCTTACCCAAGAGGTTCCAACTCATCCCACTCCACAGGCTGCTGAAGATAGTGAAGAAGAAGTCTAAGAGGAAGCAACTGAACTTCCATCAATAGCCAGTACCATTCCTCAAGAGGAATTATTTACAGGAGATGTTGCTCAACCAACTCCACCAACTAATCTTGTCACACTTAGAGATCACCCCAGATCTCAAGTGATTGGAGACATTTCAGTTGGTGTACAGACAAGACATCAGCTCAATCAAGACTTGATGCATGTCTGTTTTCTCTCTCAAATTGAACCTCTCTCCATCCATGAAGCTGAGCAAGATCCCCACTGGATTCTTGCAATGCAAGAGGAACTAAATCAATTTGAGAGATGCAGAGTTTGGGATTTTGTTCCAAGACCCCATAACTACCCAGTTATTGGAACCAAATGGGTCTATAGGAACAAATTGGATGCACAAGGGAACATAGTAAGAAACAAGGCTAAACTTGTTGCTCAAGGCTATAAGCAAGAGGAAGGAATAGACTATGACCAAATCTTTTCCCCTGTTGCAAGGTTGGAGGCCATTAGAATATTCCTAGCCTATGCAGCCTACAAAAAGTTCAAAGTATTCCAGATGGATGTTAAGAGTGCCTTTCTAAATGGTGTACTTCAAGAAGAGGTTTATGTAGAACAACCTCCAGGTTTTATCTCTCTAACTCAACCCTCTTATGTTTACAAATTCATAAATCTCTCTATGGTTTAAAGCAAGCTCCAAAAGCTTGGTATGAGACCCTAGCTAGCTTTTTTTAGAGCATAAATTTACAAGAGGAACCATAGATAAAACTCTTTTCACTAGACATCATAAGGACCAAATCTTATTGGTACAAATATATGTGGATGACATTATTTTTGGGTCTACTGATCCCAAATTGTGCAAGAAGTTTGCTGACCTCATGCATTCCAAATTTGAGATGAGTAGCATGGGTGAGCTTTCCTACTTCCTTGGTCTCCAAGTGAAGCAGCTCCCTAATGGTATATTCCTCTCCCAATCTAAGTATGCTAAAAAGCTTATTAAAAAGTTTGGGATGGGTGATGCTTCAGGAATGAAAACACCTATGGCTACCAATGTTGTTGTGGATTCTGGTGCAGCAGGGAAACCTGTAGATCAGAAACATTATAGGGCAATTGTTGGATCCCTATTATACTTAACAGCTAGCAGGCCTGACATAATGTTTGCCACATACCTTTGTGCTAGATTCCAAGTGAATCCTAAAGAATCTCATCTTATTTTTCTAAAAAGGATTTTGAGATATATAAAGAGTTGTCCTAGTTTAGGACTCTGATATCCTGCAGAGTCAGAATTTGAGTTAACTGGATACTCAGATGCTGACTATACTGGATGTAGAGTGGACATGAAAAGTACCTCTGGAACTTGCCAGTTCCTGGGTATGAGACTTGTCTCTTGGTTTTGCAAAAAACAGACATCTGTGTCTACATCAACTGCTGAGGCAGAGTATATGGTTGCTGGCAGTTGCTGTTCACAGATGCTATGGATACAAAACCAACTCCTAGATTATGGTATCAACTTAAATAATTCAACCTTATTTTGTGAAAATACAAGTGCTATTGCTATAGCTCAGAATCCAGTTCATCATTCTAGGACTAAACATATTGAAATAAGACATCATTTCATTAGAGATAATGTAGACAAAAAGAAGATTAACTTGATTCATATTCCTACTGATTTACAGAGAGCAGATATATTCACCAAACCTTTAGATGAGAAAACCCATTTGTTCCTTATAAATCAACTGGGGATGATTAATGGAGAGGAGTTAAATTAATTTCTGTCTGCATTCGACGAATTTTCCAGAGTTCGTCGAACGGAGTTCGATGAATTAGGGAAAGTTTGAGAGATTCTCGTTGAACGTAGATCGACGAATTCTCTGTGTGGAAACAATTTTCGTCGACCGGAGATCGACGAACCTTGCTTCAGAGACTATTTCGTCGAACGGAGTTCGACAAACTGTTTTCAATTCTTTTAAATGAGTTCGACGAACTACTCACCTCTAACTTATTTCGTCGATCTCAGTTCGAAGATCTGTCTCTTTTCGTGGAACGGAGCTTGTCGATTCATATTCTGAAAATTGTATATCTAGGTTTTCTTCGACCTCCGTCCCGCGCTTTCAGTTCCTTTGCTCTTGATCGCCGTTTTCTCTGTGATTTTCTTTGCAGGTCATCAATGTCGATTCCTCCAGGAGCACTTGCGGCGATGAAGTTTGATGCAGCATTCTCCATGGATTTTGAGTCCTTCCAACATTCCGATCCAATTTTTCTTTATATCCTGAAATTACTTGAAGAATTGCATCTCAAGGATTTCATGACTCGCAGCATCAAGATACACTCAACCGAGATAAGAGAATGGGTGTACAGTACAACAGTTTCTGAAGACGGAAATCTGACAGGACATATTGGAAACACTGCCATTTCCCTGTCCCCAGCAGTACTTTCTGAAATTTTTGGACTGATCAATGGTGAAGACAACTTGAAAATGGACGCTGAAGAATATTCTAACATGTTGAAGGTAATGGGTTTCTCCGGCAGCAACCCTAATAAGCTTCTAAAGAAGCAACTGCCAACCGCCTATCAATTTTTGGCCGACATTGTAGGAAAAATTCTGATGGGCAAGCACTCGGCACATGACTATATCACTCGCCATCAATTCCTGATTATGTGCGTAGTGCTCAACAAGCGACAGGTCGACTAGGGCATGGTTTTCTTTGACCTAATCAAGAAGATAACAAGCAAGAAGGAAGTCTGCTATGGCAGAATCCTGGGGATTTTCCTCCAGGAAAAGGACAGTGAATGTTTGGTCTCCCCGACCACATTAATCAATGCCAGCAAGTGCCTCACCTGCGCCTTGTTTGGCAGATGGGAGAGGACTATCACCAAACCCTCCAAGGGTTCCTCCTCCTCCATCAATGCTTCTGAGAGCACAAGGACCGTCAAGGTCACTCACCACCCTGATACTGAAGAGGCCATTCCTCCTCCCAAATCTCTTCCCACTCCTCCTGCACCTCAATTGACTCCACCTCAACATCAATCTCCACTGCTTGATCTTGCACATATCCCTACACCTCCAGTTTCCCCCACTGAAACACATTTTCCCTCACCTCCTCAATCCCCTCTTCCCCCACACCTATCCACTATTCCATCCTACACCATACCCACTGAACCACACACTGTTCTCCCTCCATTATCCCATCCACACATTCCTCCTTCCTCCTCTGCTTCTCTCCCCTCCACGATTCTTTCTCCACTTCTGGACTCCTCCACCATTCCCTCCATCATCTCTCTTCTGACTCCTCTCCTTCAATCACTCATCACAGAGGCCATTACACCTCTGGTGAATTCCATTAATTCCTTATCTGCACATATCACAGCCCTTTCTGCTGCCCGCTCTTCATTCAGGGGCCTGGCTCCAGGTTCTCCTGAACCCAGGCAGGGGGAGATGATCCATGATGAAGATGGTGCAGCAGCTGCAGAAGTTGATACAGTTGATACAGATACAGATACTACAGATACAGTTTTTGATACTACAGATACATTTGATACAGTGCTTGATAATGCAGTTGCAGTTACAGATACAGCTATTGATTTTATTCAATTTATGGACACTGACATTAGCTTTGATGAGTCAGTAGATACAATAACACATGCTGGTGATTTCTTTATAAATCCCACAGTTAATTTATCTGAGATTCTTCATACCTTTGATTCTGTATATATGAGGATTCCTTCAGTAGAGGTTGCTAAGCCATATTTGGCTATTGTCCAGTATACCTATCCAGCTAGTCTAGCAGTTGCCAAGCAACTCTGTGACACCCTTGCTGCTCCTACTGCTGCTCCAATTCCTGTGACTATTCCAGCAATCTGCTTTGTCCCAGATTTTGTCATGGATGATTCTCCCATACCTGATCTGGATGAGCTCATTCTGGCAGACATTGAAGAAGAGAACAAGGCAGCAGCTGAAAGCTCTGTCTCTACTGTTGTTGAACCCTCACCCTCTGAACCTTCTATCCCCCCTCAAGAAAAACCTCTTATCATGTCTGATTAAACTCTGAGGAAGTTGAATGCTCTGTATGACAATCCTTAGAGTTCAGATTCTGGTGATGATGATGATGATGAATCAGATGAGGAGTGTAAAAACCGAACAGAAACAAACCGAAATGGTTTTAAGCTTAACTTTATTATCCAAAAAAGGTATCTATTACAAAGGTATGCCCTCCCTTATATAGAATGGAGGAGAGAGGAGAGAATACAAATAAGAGATGTGGGACTAAAAAATACAAGTTAAGCGGACTATACAAAGTAAACCGCACAAGTCGCGCGGTTAGACAGAAGGGCTAACCGCACGGCTACCACAATAGAAGCATAGAGGTCACCAGTGAAGATCGCTAGACCGCCCGGTTAACAAGCCGGCGAGTCAAGCTGCCAGACCGCGCGGTCTCCAACCCGCCAAGACAGACCGCCCGGTCTTCAACTTTAACACTCCCCCTCAAGCTGGAGCATATATATCAATCATGCCCAGCTTGTCGCAAACATGCAGAAATGAGGCGGAAACTGGCTTGGTGAAGATGTCAGCCAGCTCTTTATCAGACGTGACAAAAGCAGTGCAAATTTGTTCATTTAAAATCTCTTCACGAATGAAATGGCAGTCGACCTCAATGTGCTTTGTTCTTTCATGGAATACCGGATTTTTGGAGATGTATATGGCGGCCTTGTTATCACAGAACATAGGTAGAGGATGGTTGTACACCTCTCCTAAATCTAGCATGAGAGCCCCCAGCCATTTTAACTCACAAGTGGTTGACGCCATACTGCGATACTCAGCTTCTACACTGGACCTGGAGACAACAGACTGCTTCTTGCTCTTCCAGCTCACCAGATTTCCCCCAACAAATGTGCAAAAACCTGAGGTTGACTTGCGATCCCCTTTGTCATCAGCATAACTTGCATCTGAGTAGGCTTCAATCCTCAGATGACCATTATTCTGAAAAAGTAATCCTTTCCCAGGCACTGCTTTGACATACTCCAAGATCCGCAAGGCGGACTGTAGATGACACTCCCTAGGCGCTTGCATGAATTGACTCACCTTACCTACAGCATAGGAAATGTCGGGTCTGGTCACTGTGAGATATATGAGCTTACCAACCAGACGCCTGTACCGCGAACTATCTGAAAGAGGAGGCGAATCATCTGTCCAGGTTTTGTCCTCCCCAGTTGCCATGGGGCATCGGGCAGGTTTTGCTCCAGTCAATCCTGCCTCTTTTAAAAGATCAAGGGCATACTTACGCTGAGAGAGAACTAAGGAGTCGGGCTTCCGAGAGATTTCGATCCCCAGAAAGTACTTTGGAGAGCCCATATCTTTAGTGATCAGATGTTGGCAAAGATGTCGCTTTGTCAGGGCTACCCCTTCCTGGTCATCGCCAGTGAGAAGAATATCATCGACGTACACAGCCAGAACAACCAGCCCAGAAGGAGTTTTGCGAATAAAGAGAGAGTGATCAGCAGAGCTTCGCACAAAACCAACAGCCGCCACAATGCCGCTGAACTTGTCAAACCAAGCTCGAGGACTCTGCTTGAGGCCATAAATTGCCTTCTGCAGCCGGCATACCCGTGTCTCCCCCTGAGAAACATACCCAGGAGGTTGCTCCATATAAACGACCTCGTGAAGTTAACCATAAAGGAAGGCATTCTTGTCGTCCAGCTGAGAAATCGGCCAATCTCGATTGACGGCCACAGAGAGAAGGACCCGGATAGTGCTGAGACGAGCCACGGGGGAGAAGGTGTCAAAGTAATCAACCCCATAGGTCTGAGTAAAGCCCTTAGCAACAAGGCGAGCCTTATACCGATCCACAGTGCCTTCGGGGCCAAATTTGACCACAAACACCCAGCGACAGCCAACAACATCAGTACCAAAGTGAGGATGAACAAGAGTCCATGTACCCCGCTCCGTGAGGGTCGCCATTTCCTCATCCATGGCCAGCTTCCAGTGGGGAATAGCAAGGGCCTCCTGATAGGAACGAGGCGTGGCAGTAGCAGAGATAGCCAGCGCAAAGGCCCTGCGAGAAGGTGTAAGACGATCATATGAAACAACAGCAACAAGGGGGTGGAGGGTACATGTCCGCACCCCTTTGCGAAGAGCCACAAGGAGATCCAGGTCGGCAGCCCCCTCGGGATCCGGAGCGTCCGTGGCAGAGAGAGCTGGCCCAGGAGAAGAGAGCGACGGCAGCATAGAGGGTGGAGATGGAGGTGGAGAAGCGAGAGAGAGAGGAGGAGCGAGAGGAGGAGACGGAGAGGGCAGAGGAGTGGGTATCTCGGTAGGACACGAGGGAATGAAGGGAATAGCAGGAGAGTCAGAAGGTGGGGAAGGAGAGGAGGAGGCAGCCGAGAAGTAGGAGGCATTCTCGAAGAAGGTAACGTCAGCAGAGACGAACTGCTGACGAAGAATAGGGTTAAAGCAACAATAGCCTTTCTGAGTGGTGGAGTACCCCAGAAAGACACATTTGGTGGAGCGGGGGGAGAGCTTGTCACGGGTGGCAGATGGAGTATGGACAAAGACAGTGCATCCAAAGATGCAGAGAGGGAGAGTAAAGGGCTCCTTGTCCGGATATAGAAGGGAGAAGGGTGTTTTCCCGTGGAGAATGGTGGAGGGAAGTCGATTGATGAGGTAGCAGGCAAGGAGAACGGCATAGCCCCAATACGAGCGAGGGACATGCATCTGGGTCATCAATGTGCGAGCCACATCGAGGAGGTGACGGTTTTTGCGTTCCGCCACCCCATTTTGTTGGGAGGTGTAAACACAGCTAGTCTGATGAATAATGCCATGTTGCACACAAAAAGAAGTAAAAACATGACTCAGATACTCTTTAGCATTGTCAGAACGAAAAGTTTTAATACAAATATTGAACTGAGTTTTAATCAACTGGTAAAAGGAAATCCATACATCTAAAAGTTCAGAGCGATCTCGGAGGAGATACACCCAAGTACATAGAGAAAAATCGTCTATAAAGGTTACAAAATAAGAACTACCCCGACCAATGGTGAGGGTAGGAGCAGGTCCCCAGATATCAGAGTGGACAAGATCAAAAGGACGAGTAGAGCCCCGTCCGTGCTTCGTCGGAAAGGAGGAACGGTGATGCTTGCCGAGTTGACAGGCGTCGCATTGGAGAGGAGTACTGGACGGAGGGAGGTGCGGCAGAAGCTGACGTAGAAGATGGGGAGGAGGATGACCGAGGCGGAGATACCACTGGAGAAGATCCGTACAGGAAGACGAGAAGGCGGACAAGGAGAAAACATTGTCGAGGAAGTAGAGGTCGCCGCTCTCAGTCCCAGTAGCAATCGTCTGGTGGGAGCGCGGATCCTGAAAAGAACAAGAAGTTGGTGTAAATGTCACAGAACACTGAAGTTGTTTGCATAAAGAGGTAACAGACAATAGATTGCACGGAAACTTGGGCACATAGAGAGTGTCCGCTAGGCGTAGTGACGGAGTAACATGAACCACTCCCGTCCCATGAACCGGGGAGGGAGAACCATCCGCAACTAGGACCGGGGGCAACCGATCATGTTGTTCGAGCAAAGAGAAGCACTGAGGGTTGCCCGTCATGTGATTAGTGGCACCAGAGTCGATAAGCCATTTACCTTGAGTCACCACGTGGGCACTACTTGAAGAAGTCACAACAGAGGCAGACGGCTTGGAAGAGTCACCGGAGGGGCGAAGATGAGGATGCTTCGTCCAGCAGCGTTCAAAAGTATGGCCAGTGCGGCCACAATGAGAACAGAGGTAGCGGGAAGAAGCACGGCCGCCGGACTGGTGACCGCGACTACTAGAGCCACTGCGCTGAGTGTGATGAGAATAGTTGTCCGGTGGTGGAGAAGGAGCGGGCAAAAGTGGGCGCTGAAGGAGGGAGGTGACAGCAGCGATGCGGGCAGCGGTGGCATCTAAAGTGGGAGATTCAGCCTCACCCAGAATTTGCTGGCGGATCATGTCATAAGTATCAGGAAGCCGGAGTAGATAACACACAACCAGAAGCTCCTGGAAGTGCTTGTGTTGTTGAGCCAAATCCGCAGAAAAGGGACGATTCTGAAGAATCTCAGCCCCAAGAGCCTGGACCTGTTGGTAGGCAGCAGCAGGAGACAAGGTGGGACGGGCAAAGAGGTCCGCATACAACATATATATGCGGGAAGTCTGAGCCCCTTTGGAGTACAAAGCGGCAAGATGAAGCCAAGCGGCCTTGACCGTCTCATCATGACGTATGACGGGAAGGCACTCATTAGAAAGACTGTTCGCGAGCCAAGTACGCACAAGCGCGTCACTTGCATCCCAGTCATCAAAGAGAGGTGAAGTGGGAGGAGGTGGGTCATCAACGAGGTGGTGGCGTTTGTGTTGTGAGCGAAGAAGAAAGGTGAAAGAGACGCTCCAATCCGGGTAGTTGGAGCCAACAAGCTTGGAAACGGTCCCAAGGTTCCCGGAAGGAGTAGGAGGAAGAGGCGGAGCCGGATTGGCAACAGGGGTGGTGGCAGTAGAGGCATCAGAAAAAGCCATAGAAGCTGGAAACAAGGGAAGCCGAGCGGTTAGGGAACAACCCGCACGGATAGGAAGAAAAGCTGCAGCGGTCACGAGGGTAGAAACCAGCGGCCAGAAAAGCCACGACCAAACTGCAGACCCAAGCAGTGGGGAAGAAGTCGCACGGCTAGAGGACAGGCCGCGCGAACAGAAGTGGGGAATGCATGAGCGGACTGGAGCGTGAGCGGTTAGGTAACAAGGGGAGCAGGGACAAAACATGTCGCTGTGACAGGAGGCGGCGGTTAGGTAACAACCCGCGCGGATATAGGAGAAAGAAGGGCGGCAGCGGTCATAAGGGGAGAAATCTAGCGGCCAGAAAAGCCACGACCTAGCTGCAGACACAAATAAAGGGGAAGAAGTCAAATGGCTAGAGGACAGGCCGCGCGAACAGAAGAAGGCGAACGGCCAGAGAACAGGCCGCGTGAACAGAAGAGGTCGAACGGCTAGAGAACAGGCCGCGCGAACAGAAGAAGGCAAACGGCTAGAGAACAGGCCGTGCGGACAGGGAGCAAACCGGCACAACAAGCCGTGCGGACAGCAAGACACAAATCAGGAGGAGTAGATCGAATCCTCTGATACCATGTAAAAACCGAACAGAAACAAACCGAAATGGTTTTAAGCTGAACTTTATTATCCAAAAAAGGTATCTATTACAAAGGTATGCCCTCCCTTATATAGAATGGAGGAGAGAGGAGAGAATACAAATAAGAGATGTGGGACTAAAAAATACAAGTTAAGCAGACTATACAAAGTAAACCGCACAAGCCGCGCGGTTAGACAGAAGGGCTAACCGCACGACTACCACAATAGAAGCATAGAGGTCGCCAGTGAAGATCGCTAGACCGCCCGGTTAACAAGCCGGCGAGTCAAGCCGCCAGACCGCGCGGTCTCTAACCCGCCAAGACAGACCGCCCGGTCTTCAACTTTAACAAGGAGGCTGCTAAAAAGAAAAAGAAGTTGCTCTCTAAGAAAAGGAAGGCTCCTCCTCCTCCTGCTCCCAAGCCTAATCCCACTACAGACACTCCATACTATATTCTGCACAATGTTGCTCCTTACAAAGGGATGCCTGCATGGATGTGGCTATCAAAGAACCAGCAAAGAGAGAAGAAGAGGAGTAGGAGATACTCTCCTCCCCCAATTCATAGATACAGAAAGGATCCTCCTCCTCCTCCTCCTCTAGCAGCAGGTGCCTCTGGTTCTGGCTCTCAGAGATCTGCCCATATTCAAACTTATCAGAGACAAACAGGGAGATCCTCTGGTGGTAGTCAGCCAAGGACACCATCTTCAGGCAGACAATACCATCAACAACAGCAGCAGCAGCACCAGGAATCTAAGGTACATGAAGCTGAAAGGCCCTATTCTCCTACTGAAGATCCAGAAATAGCCAACACAGCCAAAATGGCAAGGTTCCAAGAGTTCATTGGCTTATCTCTAATCAACAAAGCTAAAGCTGAAGGCAAGGACACAACAGGCTTAACTACTATGTCTCAGTACAGGAGAGATGAGCTAAAGAGATTTGGGAAAGCAAACAAGCTACTCAATGTTGATGAGTACATGCATCTTCACCCAGAAGAAGTTGTCCTCAGAGCCACTTCACTGAACATCATAGGGGCAGCTGACATGACTATGACCAAGGCTCAAGCTTCAGATCCCAATAGAGAAATCATTTTAAAAAAGCCAAATAGCCGTTGGTCTGCATTGATTACATCCTTAATTGCATAATCTCTTCTGGAGGAAAGTCCACAGAAACATTCCTTGAAAAATCCCTTGAAACTTGGTCCAGAATTAAATGAAAACGGCTAGCAAATCTCTGAATTAATTGCAGAATAACTCCTAACTGATTTGAATTTGAATTCTGGAAGTTATCTGAAATCGTCGAACTGAGCTCTGCTATCGTCGAGCTGAGCTCAGCGATCTGAAAACACACAGCAGCAAAATAATCGTCGATTTGAGCTCAAAGATCATCGAACTGAGCTCAGAGATAAAGTTCCAATGCAGAGTCAAAGTCGTCGACCTGAGCTCACCGATCGTCGAATGGAGTTCGATGATATTATGAAGTTGAGCTCAGCGATCGTCGAATGGAGTTCGACGATCTGTCGAAGTTGAGCTAGACGATCGTCGACCGGAGTTCGACGAATCGTCGTGCTGAGCTCGACGATATAACTTAGTCTCCAGACTGAGAATCCTGATCTTCAGGGCAGCTTCCAAACCTAGACTTCTAACCCTTAGACTCAATTCTGGTTGACCTATTAAGCTATACAGAAGGTCAAGTAAAGGTTCCTAGAGACATAGTGATCCTGACCCAAATTAGTAATAGGGTGTTCCAACACCCTACAACTCAGGCTGGAGGATATCCCTACCTCAGATCCATAAAGTATCCTACCTCAGACAGAATGACACTCTTACAGCTCAGGCACAAAGGCCCTACCTAAAATACAAAGGATCCTACAGCTCAGGCACAAGTGCCCTACAACTCAGAGAGAATGACTCTCATACCTGAAGCTCAAAAGCCCTACAGCTCAGTGATCAAATGATCACCTAACTCTGATAAAAATTGGATCCTGCACTCATAGGGTATAACTCTCCTACAGCTCGGGCAAAACTACCCTACCTCAGGCTCAAGAGCCCTACATCTCAGATCCAAAAGGATCCTAAAAAAATACAATGGTTTTAATTAATTTGACACGGAGAAATTTCTGTGTCTACTACTAGAGCTGAGTTATCTTGGCTCTAACTCTCTTCATAGTAGCAGAAAGATGTTCTTCAATAAATGGCTATCTCTGCTGGAAGTATCTCAGAAAACTAGTTCAGAACTTTGTTATAGAAGACTGAAGATCTGCTAGGTCTTGAGTTCTTCAAACAACTACTGAACATACAGAAGACTGAAGGCTCTCCTCTCTTTCTTTATCAGAAGTGTTTATGAACTTGCTGTAGCAGAAGAAAATGCTACAGCTAACTGAACTTTTAGTTTAGCTAATCGATTTCAAGCTTTTTCTAGGCAACAATGGTGAGGAAGATGAAGTCCAGTTGCTTTTTTTCTTTTTGAAACAAAACCCTAAAAGTTGAGTTCAACATCTAGTAGTTGTCCCTTTACATCTTCTGCTGATTAACGACTTCAAGAAGTAGTGGAGACCACCTATAGCAAACAGCTGCACCTTACTTTAATGGAAGAAGACGTATAGTAGCTCTCTGACAGTATTTGTTGTGTTCTGTAGCCTCCCCGCACTTGATTTGAACTTTGTTGACTTTATCAATTTTGGCTGACGTCATTAGATTATGTACTTAGACAATTTCTCAAATTCACTTCAGGTATTGAGTGTGTTAAATGAGAAAGCTCCACTCAACGCTAAAACCCTTAGTCAACTGTCTGAATCATTCTGCACCATA
Source organism: Platanthera guangdongensis (assembly GCA_039583875.1). Lineage (NCBI taxonomy): Eukaryota > Viridiplantae > Streptophyta > Magnoliopsida > Asparagales > Orchidaceae > Platanthera > Platanthera guangdongensis. Next base: position 163,081,864 of record CM077162.1, read on the forward strand.
GGCGTTGAGAGCGCTGAGTGCAATGGCTTCACTCAACGCTTTTACACTTAGTCATTTCTTCACTTGTCTAAAGGCGTTGAGTGAGCTGGCCTTACTCAACGCTTTCTTCTTTTGCCTGCCTTCTTTATTGGACATTAAGTGAACTATCTTCACTCAACGCTTCTAGACTTAACTGATTTCTATCTTCTTCTTAGGATTTGACTGTAGCAGCAAGACTCAACGTTTTTTTCTTTGACATTGAGTGAGCTCTGTTCACTCGATGCTTCTGAACTTTGTCGAATATTCAGCCAGCCAATACTTAGGAATTGATAGATTCAACAATACTCGACGATGGCGTTGAGTGAACTGTCATCACTCAACGCCTGTGGACTTGACCGCAGAATTGCTTTGCTGACTGCATGGCTTTGATTGTCCACAACTAACTCAACACTTTATGGCATCTGGTGTTGAGTGAACTAGCTTCACTCAATACCTGAAAGTGGTGGTATGCACTGATACCACCAGTCGGTTAGACTGTTTAACTCTAGAGGGCGGGTGAATAGAGTATTTTAAATTCCTTTAGATTTTTATTTTGGAGTTAAAATAGTGATACTAATAAGTGTAATCAGAAAGGTGCAGAAATAAAACTAAGCTAATCAGCAATCAGCACACAGAAAGAAATAAAGTAGCATCACAGACGATAAAAGAAAATTATAGTGGTTCTCCTAAAACTTGGGTACATCCACTCTTCTACCACTCTGATAGGAATCCACCCAAGTTTTTGATCAGGTGCCCTACCACCAATCAGATTTTTGCTCCGGTGGATGTCACCACAAGATCTGCTTCAGGTAGATCAGGAAACCCTTCAGACTTTTGATCAGGTGCCTAAAAACCAAATCAAGTCTTTTGATCAAGAGACTTGCAACCACGTGATTAACTTTTGAAGGGATCAAGAACCGTATGTATAGTGGGATGGAACAAATAAACTAGATATTGTCTTCTCTTTCTCAAAGCAACAAAGAAGGCTTGTGGATTCTTGATGGTGTCAAAGCTCCCCCTGAGATGAAGATCTGTTCAGGAAGAATGTGAGCTTTGCAGGGTGAGTAGGTCTTCTACAGATTTCTCCAGAAAGTTGTAGAAATATAGTAGTTTATTGTCTCTAAAAGCTTGCTGGACTATGAACACTTGATGAAGACAGAGCTTTTTCTTGAATATTTTCTGGTGTTCTGTCTTTTTTTGTTCTTATTATCTTGTCGACTGAAAGAGAAAAAAATCTCTTTTTATATATCTCTGCCTAAATTCCCCTTTGAATTTTGAAATCCTTTAGCATTGAATGTTGACTGCCTGGAGAATGGAAATGCGGATGGAGAGAATATATCATTAATGAATTTCCCCAACTGGCCTATTAAAAATGGCAAGTGATATTCCTGATGAAAACATAATCAATGTTGCCACTAACGGCTAGATTCAGAGAATATTAGCATTGATTATTCAGGAATTACTGCAAGAGAATAAGGACAAAATGAGGAAAATTCCAAGTCTGGGACTGCACAGAATTCGTCGAGCAGAGAACAGATTTCGTCATCCTGAGTCCAAAGTTCATCAACTAGATAAATCGAGTTCATCGACCTGGGAAATCTTATTCGTCGACCTGAGAACCAAGTTCGTCGACCTGAGTTCAGCTAACTATTTTCTGTGAAAAACTTCCCAAATCTGTGCTCCAAAATCGTCGAGCTAATAATGTAACTTCGTTGACTAGAGTTCAGAGAAAGGATTCTAGACTAAAAAGTGTTGAAGATGAACTTTAAGAATTCATCGACCTGAGCTCGAATATCGTCGAGCTCAACTCGGAGAATTTACTTTAAGTTTGTCGAGCGAAGCATGACTTCCATCGAGCTGAGTTCGACGAACGTCGAACTAACTTCCCTGAACTGATTTTCTTCTAAGTCTGGAGTCTTCTGTAGTCTTCTACAGGTTGGTCCATGTGTGGTTGTTTCTAAGGACTTAGCCTAAACACAGACATGACCATGGCTATACATGTTGGGCCAATTATCCTAGTTAGTGAACCTAGCCCAAATCAAACTAGGGATCCAACAATCTCCCCCTATTTGGGTGAGGTCACTAATACTCATGAAATAAAAATAATCACAAAGCAGGAAAAAATATCTGGCAGAAAAATTAAAACATGCAGCAGATATTTACAATTTAGTTTTGTGTCAGTAAATAGATAAAGAGTTTAAGACACAGAACCCAATCAGCATAAACTCATTTCTTTTTCTTCATTTTCTCTTTTTTGCTTATCCTCCGATTCTTTGTTAGCAGGCTGAGTAAATTTGATCTCTCTATTAGGATTTGTTGCTTTCTTCTTAGACATGGTCATATCAGCAGCTCCAATGATGTTGAGAGATGTGGCTCTAGGCACAACAGTCTCTGGGTGTAGATTCATATAAGCATCTACATTAAAGAATTTGTTAGCTTTTGCATACCTGTTTAATTCTTCTTTCCTGTATTTAGACATAGTAGAGTACTGAGATGGATCCTTTCCTTCAGCTTTGGCTTTGTTTATCATTGATAATCCAACCAATTCCTGGAACCTGGCCATTCTAGAAGTAGTCTCTATCTCTGGATCCACAAAGGGAATAGGAGGAGACTCTGGCCTTTTTGGATTGATAGCTTTTTGCTGGTTCAGGAACTTGTTGTAGCTATTGCTGAGGATATTGCCATTGTTGCTGATGTTAATGTTGTTGCCTACTAGAAGGGTACCTCTGCTGGCTGCTTCCTTGAGAAGATGAGGATCTACTATGTTGTCTATGGTATGTTTGAGCAAAAGAGGTAGACCTTTGAGAAGAACTGCCTGAAGTACCAATAGCTGGTGGAGGAGGAGGAGGAGGAGGAGGTCCTTTCCTGTGTCTTTGAGGTGGTGGAGAATATCTTCTACTTTTCTTTCTTTCTTTTCGTTGGTCCTTGGACAGCCACATCTAGGCTGACATTCCAGGATAAGGAGTGATTTTCTACAAAATATAGTAAGGGTATCATGAGTAGGGTTTGACTTAGGAGCAGCTAATGGAGGGGCTTTCCTTTTCTTTGAAATTTTCTTCTTTGTAGAAGGGATATCATCAGAATCATCATTATCTTCATCATCTTCTTTGTCAGAGGAGGATCCCTAAGTATTATCATATAAATCATCTAGAACTTTCAGAAGATTTTTGTCAATTGACTTGTCAGCATGAGGCTGAGCTTGAGGTACTGCAGCTGGAGCTGGAGCTGGAGCTTGAGATTCTGGAGCATAAAGCTCTTCAGCAACAATTATATTTACAGTAATTAAGAAATTTTCTTCTTCTATATCTGCCATTATGATTTCATCCAAATTTGGAAGAGGACTGTCATCCATCTTATAGATAGGAGCAGAGACAGACTCTGGGGAAAGAATATTTTTGGGAGCAGATATTATATGAGTCTCTATAGCTGCAAAACTGTCCTTGAGTTGCTTAGCATCTGAGGCACTAATGGGTGATGTATAAGGTATAATAGCCAAGGATGGCTTTAAGCAGACAAAAGGAAGAGAACTCAAATAAACTGTATCAAAAGAATTCAATAGACTGAATAAATCCACAGTAAGATTGACAAAACAATCACCAATAGTTATTATATATGTATCCTCTATAACTGTATATGTAACTAGAATCATGTATGTATATGTATCTGAGTTTGCTGCTGCTGCTGAAACTAGAAGAGCTTCTTCATTGAGCATCTCCCCCTGCCTGATTTCAGCAGAAGATGGAATCAGGCCCCTAGGTGAAGAGGCAGGGACAGAGGAGGCAACAAGGAGAGCAGTAAGGGAGGAAATTGAATTAGCAAGAGGTGTAATGGTCTCTGCTATAAGAGTCCTAATCACTAGAGTGATGTGCTCCAGGATGGTAGATAGGGAAGGGGAAACTGTATCCATAAACTCAGGAGGAGTTTGGGTGGATACAGAGGGATTGGCAGAAGGAGTAACATCAGGGAGGATGTCATCCCAGGGATATAATGGTGCAGGGGATGGGGAGTGATTGGGAATGACATGAATAGGGGAAGTAGATGTGGATGGTAATGATATGAGCAGATTGAATGTGGGGGATGACAAGAAAGTGTTAGTGTTGATGTCTTGGTGGTGGGATGGAAGTGGAGATTGACGAGGTGTGATATGGAGTGGAGAGTGAGGAGGTGTTGGCACATGAGTTGGTGATGGGATGGAGATGGATGGTTGTTGCAGAGAAGGAGCTGAAGATGGTTGAGTAGATGGAGGAGTTATTAGTGGAATGGATATGGTGGAAGAAGGAGGTGGTGGAGGAGTTGCTTCGTAATTAGGGTGGGGAGTGGTTGTATCAGCCCTTGTGCCCTCAGAAGGCCTGAAGGAGGAGCAAGTCTTGGATGGCTTGGTGATCCTCCCCTCCCATCTTCCAAATAGGGCAGAGGTGAGCCTCTTGGAGGCATTGATGAACACGGGTATGGAAACCAGATGCTCAGAAGCCTTTTCCTACAAAAATACTCCCAGAACCCGGCCAAAGCAAACTTCTTTCTTATTATTATTCTTCTTGATCAGATCAAACAATAATTTTCCCCAGTTAATTTTCTTCTTATCAACCAAGGTAGCCATCACCAAGAACTGGTGCCTGGTGATATAATCATGTGATGTATGCTTGCCTAACAGCACATTCCCGATGACATCGGTTAAGAACTTGTATTCAGCAGACAACTTTTTTTCAGCAGTTTATTAGGGTTGTCTCCAGAATGACCCATCTTGGTCAAAATATTATCATACTCCTCAGAGTCCATTTCAATATCATCATCACCATTTAATAGACCGAAGATTTTGGTTAGTATATTTGGAGAGAGGGAAACCTGGTTACCAGAAATGATTCCTGTCATGTTATCTTCTATTGTGGAGGAAGTAAAAAAACTCATTCTTTAATTTCAGTCATTGCAATCTTTATTCTAATTGTCATGAACTTCCTCAGTTGTTGATCTTCAAACAGCTTCAGGATCTCCACAAAGATTGAATCAAAAAACTGGAAGGAGTCGAAATTTATGTCAAAGCCCATATCGAATTTCATAGTGGAGAGAGCGCTTGCTGGAATCTCCATGAATACACCTGCAAGAGAGAAACAAAGATCAAGTGCAAAGGGAACTGAAAGCGCTTGACGGAGATCGAAGAAAACCTAGATATAAGGTTTTCAGAATATGAACCGTCAATCTCCGTTCGACAAAAAAAGGAAAAGATCTTCGATCCGAGTTTGACGAAGTATTTTAATAGAAGATGAGTTCGTCAATCTTAGTCTGAAGAGGACGAATAAATTATAGATCTCAGTTCGACGATAAATTTACTAAAGCGGGGATCCTTTATCGCCATTCGATGAAAATTGTTTCACTGAGAAGTGATCGTTGAACTCCGTTCAACGAACTCTTCACGAGAAGTTCACAGATCGTCGATCTCCGTTCGACGAACTGTCAACGAATCGTCGACCATAGGCAGAAATTAAATTAACTCATTCCCATTGATCATTCCTAACTGATTTAAGAAAAACAGTTGTTTCTTCTCATCCAATGGCTTGGTGAAGATGTCTGTCCTTTGTAAATCAGTGGAAATGAAGACAAGATTAATTTTCTTTTTGTCTACATAATCTCTAATGAAATGATGTCTTATTTTTATATGCTTGGTCCTGCTATGATGCACTAGATTTGTGCTATGGATATAGTACTGGTACTATCACAATATATAGTTGAATTATTTATGTTGTATCTATAATCTAGTAGTTGGTTTTGTATCCACAAAACTTGTGAGCAACAGCTATCAGTAGCTATATATTCTACTTCTGCAGTTGATGTGGAAATAGAGGTTTGTTTTTTACAGAACTAGGTCACAAGTCTATCACCAAGTAACTGGCATGTTCTTGTGGTGCTCTTTCTGTCCACTCTACATCCAGTATAGTCAGCATCTAAAAATCCAGTTAAGTCAAATTCTGACTCTGACGGATATAGAAGTCCTAAATTTGGGCAACCTTTTATATATCTCAAAATTCTTTTTAGCAAAATATAGTGAGATTCTTTAGGGTTCACTTGAAACCTAGCACAAATGCATGTATCAAACATTATGTCTGGCCTACTTGCTGTGAGATATAATAGGGACCCAACAATGGCCCTATACAACTTCTGATCAACAGGTTTTCCATGCTCATCAGAATCTATCACAGCATTTACAGCCATGGGTGTCTTCATAGCTGAGGCATCACACATCCCAAATCTTTTAATAAGCTCCTTAGCATATTTATATTGGGAGATGAAGAAACCATCAGATGATTGTTTCACTTGGAGACCAAGGAAATATGAAAGTTTACCCATGCTACTCATCTCAAACTTTGAATGCATAAGGTTAGAGAACCTTTTGTATAGTTTGGGATCAGTTGAGACAAATATAATATCATCTATATAGATTTGTACTAATAAAATTTTATCTTTATGATGCTTAATAAAAAGAGTCATATCTACAATACCTCTAGAAAATTTATGCTCTAATAAGAATCTATCTAAGGCCTCATACTAAGCTCTTGGAGATTGCTTTAAACCATAGAGAGATTTATGCAACCTAAAGACATGAAAGGGATAGGTTGGAGAGATAAAACTTGGATGTTGTTCAACATAAACCTCTTCTTTGAGATCTCTATTCAGAAAAGCACTTTTAACATCCATTTGATAGACTTTGAATTTCTTGAATGCAGAATATGCAAGGAAAATTCTTATAGCCTCAAGTCTTGCAACATGAGCAAATGTTTGATCATAATCAATGCCTTCCTCTTGCCTATAGCCTTGATCTACCAGCCTTGCCTTGTTCCTCATAATGTTACCTTCCGCATCCAATTTATTTCTGAATACCCATTTTGTTCCAATGACTGGGTAGTCTTTGGGAATAGGAACTAATTCCCAAACTCTACATCTCTCAAATTGATTGAGCTCCTCTTGCATTGCAATGATCCAGTGGGAATCTTGCTCTGCATCTTTAATTATTTGGGGCTCAAGTTGAGAGAATAAATAAGCAAACATCAAGTCAGGGTTGAGTTGATGTCTTGTTTGCACATCAGCTGAAATGTCTCCAATAACTTGAGATCTAGGGTGATCTCTAAGGGTGACAAAATCAGTAGGAGGAGCTCGTTGGGCAATAGCTTGGGGAATAAATTCCTCTTGTGGAATTTCATTAGTTGTTAGAAAGGGTTCAGTCACCTCTATGTTTTCTTCTTCACTTTCTTCTTCAACTTATGGAGATGGATGTATTGGAACCTCTTGGGTGAGGCTTAGATCATCCAATCTCTCACACAAGTGAGGTACCTGCAAAGTGCTGTTGGTAGAAATTTCTTTCTCCTTAAAAGACATGTTAGATTCATCAAAAGTTACATGTACAGATTTCTCAATTTTTAAAGCAGATTTATTAAACACCCTATAAGCTTTGCTGACTTGGGAATATCCTAGAAAAAATTCCCTCTGCAGGCTTACCTTCAAACTTTCTAATGTATTTCTTGTCATTGTTATGAATATAACATATACAACCAAATATTTTAAAATAGGTGATTTTAGGTTTCTTCCCTTTAAGTGATTCATAGGGAGTCTTATTCTTAAATTTATGTATTAAACTTCTATTCAGTACTTAGTTTGTTGTGCTCACAGCCTCTGCCCAAAAGGATAGGGGCATGTAAGCATCTGCAAGTAATGTGTCTACAACTTCAATTAAGGTTTTATTCTTCCTTTCATCTACCCCATTTTGTTGAGCAGTTCTAGGAGCTGAGAAGCAACGTCTGATATCTTCCTTCTCACAGAACTCATGCATAAGAAGAGACTCAAACTCAGTACCATGATCACTTCTGATCAATGCAACTTGAGTAGAGTACTCAATCTGTATGGTCTTGAGAAAATCTATAAGAACCTTGAATGTATCTAACTTAGATCTCAAAAAGAACACCCAAGTAAATTTGAGAAGTCATCTACTATAACTAGAGTATAAGATTTCCCTCCTAGGCTATGCACAGTAATAGGACCAAAAAGGTCTATGTGTAGCAAGTACAGGATCCTAGGTGAATCACTTTTATTAACCGATTTAAAACTAGATTTAGTTTTCTTTCCTAATTTACAAGCCCTACAGAGGCCTTCCTTCTTGTAGGGACCAGAAGGCAAACCTCTAATAAGGTTGTCTTTAGATAACCTAGCAATGTTTTTTTATATTAACATGTCCTAATCTTTTATGTCATAAATCATTTTGATAGCTAACAGGATTAAGTAAAGATATATCTAATGTTGCAGAATGAAAATCAACTACATATATGTTGTCTTGTCTATTTCCAATTAAAACAGTTTGGTTTTCTTTAGTCGAAATAATACAGGAGCTGGAGTTAAAATATACCTGATAACCTTCATCACATAGTTGACTTATGGAGATGAGGATATGTTTTAGTCTACTTACATATGTAACCTTTTTAAAAGTGACTGCTCCAATCTTGACTTCTTCAAAGCCTTCAAACTGACCATAATTTGAATCACCAAAGATCACCTTTGGTCCTATTTTGGACTTATAGTTATTTAGGTTGTTCTTGCTGCTAGTCATATGCTTAGAGCATCCACTGTCCAGATACCATTGTTGATTTAAAGCTGGACAGCTCTTTACCTGCAAAGAAAACAATTAGTTGTTCTTGACCCAGATTACCTTAGGTCCTTTATTTTTCTGATAAAAAAAACTTGATATAACTGAAAATTCAGGTTGGGATTTATATCCTAAGGGATGGTATCACCTAGGTGGAATTTCCCAATTAGCATAAGGATTAAAATATTTACTAGATTGATTAGAGTTTCTGTTAAAATTATGATTTTTGTTAAGTCTGACTGGGTTCGACGAAAAGTTGTAAGTTCGTCGACCAGGATTCGACGAAGTGGGATGAGATCGTCGATCTCTGCTCAGAAAATAAACATATTCATTTTCTGCACCCCAAGTTCGTCGATCTCTGCTCGACGAACTATACAAGATTCGTTGATCGCAGTATGATGAATTATTATGGCAAATATTTGCGTTCATAGATCGTCGATCGGAGTTCGACGAACTAGTCACATTTCATCGATCTGAGTTTGATGAAATCTGTTGAACTTTGTTTTTATTTGGATTTTTCTTGTTTGTGTTCCTTTGATTTTTAGATTTAAGTAAGTATTCAGTGGGTTGCTTATTATTTATTACTTCTTTTTCTTTAGCTGTAACAAATTTTACAGGGCTTGATAATATGTTTTTCTTAAGTATGGGAGGTAAGCTTGATAAAGCACCTAAGTCCAGTTTGCCATTTAGTCTGGCATTGACTGTACTTGTGATGTCCATCAGCTTAAGTCTTATCCCATTGAGAGATTCCTCAGGTTGCTTAGCCTCACATAATTCTGTTTTAGGGAAATAATTTGTTCATTTGCTAAAACTAAATCATCTTTAAGCTTAGTGTTTTCAGGAAATAAATTGTCAAATTTAGATTGTCTATCTCTTAGCATTTTGATTTCTTTTTCAGATTTTATTAGGTCATTGCATAATTATTTGAACTCATTTTTAAAATCAATAGAATAAAATTCAAAGGAAGAGATTACCTGATCCTCTTCTGTCTCAGATTTCGCTTCTGATTCTTCAAAAATACTTTTTGCTTGATCTTCAGCATCAGCACTGCTGCATGTGGCATTCATTGCCATGAGGCAAACTTCTTTTGCATTGGCTTCTTCTTCATCTTCACTGGAGTTGTAAGATGATGTCTCTTCATCAGTGTCACTCCAGGTTTCAGTAATGAAACCTTTTTCCTTTCTTTTATATTTGTTGTAGGAGTGTTTGTTTGAATGCCTGCTGGAGTTCTTCTTGTTCTCTTTCTCTTTTATCCTATCTCTTCTCTGAGCTTCTGGCCATTCAGTGAGAATGTGCCCAGGCTTTCTCCATCCAAAGCAGACAATCTCCTTGGTAAGAGTTCTGTCATACTTAGGTTTGTCATCACTCTTGGATGGTCTTCTCTTGAAATCTTTATTGGCCAGTTTGTAGAATCTTTTGGCCAGCAAGCTCATCAACTCTTCATTGGCTAGAAGGGTTTCAGATTCTTCTGTTGCTTTGAAAGCAATATTATGTTCCTTCCTTGAAGAAGTTGAGGCCTTCAGTTCAGCAGCCTCTCTGGTCCTGATTAATTGCTCATAGGATTTGAGCTTTCCCAAGAGAGACTCAGTGGATATCTCATTCATGCTTCTGGCTTCTTTGATTGGTTAGATCATGGAATCCCAAGTGTTGGGAAAGCACATCATGATCTTATCATTGATCTCAGTCAAGGAGATATCTTTATCCAGGGTATTCAGTTCATTGATGATAACATTGAGCCTGTTATAAATCTCAGCCAATGATTAATATCCTCCTTCTTGAAGTTCTCATATTGAGATATTAGGAGGGATCTTCTATCCTTTCTTTCATCTGTTGAGCCTGTCACCATCTAGTTTAGAGAGTCCCAGATTTCTTTTGCATAGGTGCACACAGCCACCTTCTGGAAGATATCATCTGATATGGTTTGAGCCAATATATTCATAGCTTTAGCATCAGCTATTTTGGCTTTCTTCTCAGCATCATTCCACTGAGGTGGTGGAACTGCATGAGTGCTAGAAGTTGTTGTAGATGTAGATGTTGTAGGTTGAGGAGAACCTGTCAAAATAGAGTTAAAAATATCCTCATCAATAGAATTCATGTATAGCTTGATTCTTGCCTTTCAGATTGTAAATTTGTTTATATTACAGATTGGAGATCTGGTGCTAGCATAATCTTTATTTTGTGTCATTGCTGTAATAATAGAAAAACTAAAGAAGAGAGAAACAGACTACTAAGGATCTTGGTTCAGATGTGAATCTGTGAAACCAAAGATAACCTGGCTATGATGCCAATTGAAAGTGGTGGTATGCACTGATACCACCAGTGGCTTAGACTGTTTAACTCTAGAGGGGGGTGAATAGAGTATTTTAAAATCCTTTAGATTTTTATTTTAGAGTTAAAAATAGTGATGCTAATAAGTGTAATCAGAAAGGTGCAGAAATAAAACTAAGCTAATTAGCAATCAGCACACAGAAAGAAATAAAGTAGCATCACAGACGACACAAGAATATTATAGTGGTTCCCCTAAAACTTGGGTACATCCACTCTTCTACCACCCTGGTAGGAATCCACACAGGTTTTTGATCAGGTGTTCTGCCACCAATCAGGTTTTTGCTTAGGTGTCTGTCAACACAAGATCTACTTCTGGTAGATTAGGAAACCCTTCAGGATTTTGATCAGGTGCCTAAAAACCAAATCAAGTCTTTTGATCAGGAGACTTGCAACCAAGTGATTAACTTTTGAAGGGAGCAAGAACCCTGTGTATAGTGGGATGAAACAAATAAACTAGATATTGTCTTCTCTTTCTCAAAGAAACAGAGAAGGCTTGTGGATTCTTGATGGTGTCAAAGCTCCCCCTGAGATTAAGATCTGTTCAGGAAGAATGAGAGCTTTGTAGGGTGAGTAGGTCTTCTAAAGATTTCTCCAGAAAGCTGTAGACAGATAGTAGTTGATTGTCTCCGAAAGCTTGTTGGAGTATGAACACATGATGAAGACAGAGCTTTTTCTTGAATTTTTTCTAGTGTTGTCCTTTTTTGTTCTTACTGTCTTGTCGACTGAAAGAGAAAAAAATCTCTTTTTATATATCTCTGTCTAAATTCCCTTTTGAATTTTGAAATCCTTTAGCATTGAATGTTGATTGCCTGGAGAATGGAAATTTGACTAGAGAGAATATATCATTAATGAATTTCCCCAACTGTTCTATTAAAAATGTCAAGTGATATTCCTGATGAAGACCATAATCAATGCTGCCACTAATGGCTAGATTCAGAGAATATAAGCATTGATTATTCAGGAATTACTGCAAGATAATAAGGACAAAATGAGGAAAATTCTAAATCTGGGACTGCACAGAATTCATCGAGCAGAGAACAGATTTTGTTGTCCTGAGTCCAAAGTTCGTCGACCAGAGAAATCGAGTTCATCGACCTAGGAAATCTTGTTCGTCGACCTGAGAACCAAGTTCGTCGACATGAGTTCAGCTAACTGCTTTCTATGAAAAACTTCCCAAATTTGTGCTCCAAAATCGTCGACCTGATAATGTAACTTCGTCGACTAGAGTTCAGAGAAAGGATTCTGGTCTAAAAAGTGTTGAAGATGAACTTCAAGAATTCGTTGATCTGAGCTCAAATATCATCGAGCTCAACTCAGAGAATTTACTCTGAGTTCCTCGAGCAAAGCATGACTTTCGTCGAGCTGAGTTCGACGAACGTCGAACTCACTTCCCTGAACTGATTTTCTTCTAAGTCTGGAGTCTTCTGCAGTCTTCTGCTGGCTGGTCCATGTATGATTGTTTTTAAGGACTTAGCCTAAACACAGACATGAACCTGGCTATACATGTTGGGTCAATTATCCTAGTTAGTGAACCTAACCCAAATCAAACTAGGGATCCAATAATACCAGTAAACTTAGGCGATTTCCAGACTATCCAACATCTTCCCTTGCATCTAGTATTGAGTGAACTAGCTTCACTCAACTCCTGTGGACTTAGGCAGATTTATGTCCCTCCACTCCTTTACTTTGGGACCACTTGTCAAATCACTTGGAATACATATCCTATCAAAGTTACATGGACTAACCTACATGCATGAACTTAAACATGCATCAAATACAATACTGTATATATCATTGACATGTTTGACTTCTTCAAATCAGGGATATTATGGGCAATGGACCTAACATCGATTCTGGATGAAGTGATCCACTTTGGTCAAGCGATCCACGATCACCCAAATCGCATCGTTACCCTGCTGCGACCGAGGTAATCCATTCACAAAATCCATGGGCATGTCATCAAATTTCCACTCGGGGATAGGAAGGTGCTTTAGGAACCCGCCCGGCTTTTGACACTCAACCTTCCTGAAAGATATGGTACCTAAACACCTAGAGGGGGGGGGGGTGAATAGGTGACCTAAACCTTTTTAACTTTTGTTTGACAGCACAACAGTTTATCACAGATTATTACAGTTAACAGCAATTTCAGAAATCACACAGAAAAGCCACAACACAGCACAGCACAGCAGACACACTAATTTTATAGTGGTTCCCCAATCTTTGGGTACATCCACTTTCCCCCTTCGCCTATCTAGCAGTGTACTAGATTCGGCCAAACTTCTCCACTAGCTCAGAACCCAACAAGGTTCCTACCTCAGGCCCAAAGCCTTACACTCAGCCAAAAGGCCTACACTCAGCCACCCAGGCCTACACTCAGCCAATCAAAGGCCTACACTCAGAGTTCTTCAACTCCTACACTCAGGCACCAAGCCCTACCCTCAGCCTTTATAAAATAGGCTTACAATCACTCAGATCCAATGGATCTTACAAGTTATAATAGAAATTACAAATTCTAACTCTACAACTCAGAAGGAATGAGAGGAGTTGAGAGTTTCTTGGAGAGTTCTTGGAAGAACTCAGCTTGATCCAAACTGACTTAGCTTTCTTCAAAGCTTCTTGAGTAGAACTGAATTAGTCTGAATCTTCTGCAGTTGATCCTTGATCTCTGCTTCTTGAAATCCAGATGACTCTGAATTCTTCTTCTCAGCCTTAGTTCCAAAGACTGAATCCTTGGTTGGAGCTCTCTCTCTCCAACTACTTAGATCTGCAGTTGGACTGCCTGATCTTCTTGTGTTGATCTTCTGTGTATCACTTCTTGATTTAGTCTGATCAACTACTTCAATCACACCATGTAATGTTTGTGAACTTCTTAATTATTATCTCAACTCATTTTCTGTAGACTGTGGGTGCCTATTTATAGGCTTCCTTCATGGTAACCGGCTGATCCGGTTTATAACAGTCTTTTGACTTTGCTGACAGTTGCTGTAGACCGGCTGGATTGGCAGCTGTCATGTCAACCAGTCACTTCTTGAAATTCTCTAACTGTCAGTTAGTGTCGAGACTTTCTGTTCTTAAGTGTCGACACTTATAGACCAAGTGTCGACACATGTTGTGTAAGTGTCGACACAAGTCTACAAGGTGTCGACACATTCCCTTGTATGTCTCGACACAGTTTCTTCTGCATGTGTCGACACTGAAATTGAGTGTCGACACAAGCACTTGTACTTCATTCTTTCTGTATTCTTCTAAGTGTCGACACATCTCCTTTGTGTCGACACATCTTCATGTGTAGAAACTGTCAAGTGTCGACACTGCTTCTTGGTGTCGACACAAGTCTTCATTCTTGATTCTTCAGCTGAGTGTCGACACATTCCATTAGTGTCGACACTTATACTTAGAATATTTTACAAGTTTTCTGTTCTTTGCTAAGTGTCGACACAGCTCCTTGTGTCGACACTATCTTCAAGTGTTGAGTCTTCTGGTTATGTGTCGACACATTGTGCTGAGTGTCGACACATTCTTTAAGTGTTGACTTCTTTGAGTGTGTGTCGACACATTGTGCTGAGTGTCGACACATTCTTTAAGTGTTGACTTCTTTGAGTGTGTGTCGACACATTGTGTAGAGTGTCGACACATTCTTCATATGTTGACTCTGCTGAATGAGTGTCGACACATTGTGTTGAGTGTCGACACTTGTACTTAGTCTCTGCAGAATTATGCTGAGTGTCGACACAACTCCAAGTGTCGACACTGTCTGGTGTTGACTCAGCTCTTCAAGGTGTCGACACTTCTGCTAAGTGTCGACACAGCTTTTCTGCATCCTTCTACACTGAGTGTCGACACAGCTCCAAGTGTCGACACTTTCTGACTGGTGTCGACACTTCTTCCCAGGTGTCGACACAATGACTCCAAGTGTCGACACTGCTTGTCTGGGTGTCGACACAAGCTTTCTCAAGTGTCGACACTTTGCCTCTGGGTGTCGACACATGGACTTAGAAATTTTCAGCTTCAGTCCAGTGTATACCTAACCTGCACAAATAACTCAAACAAACATCAAATACATTCTGATGTATATCATTGAGTTAGGTGAGGCTTCTTCAAATCAGGTACATTTGACCAATGTACCCAACAATCTCCCCCTATTTGGAGAAGTCATAACCCTTAGTCAATGATATACACCACTCATAATTAAAAATTACAAAATGATGTAAAACATATAAATGACAACAGGGTAAACTTGAACATGTAATAAACCACACATGTATACTTATTAAACATTGCAGAACAATTAAGAAACACACATATTTCAGAACATTCAAACTATATTTATCATATACTGTTCCAATAATGTTTCTTATACATTTTCAATGAAGTATTACAATGTTTTTCTCTTAACAGATTACAATAAGCATCAAGTTAATCCCTAATCTAGTGCTGATCAGGTTCTTTGATGACAATCCCTTTTCCAGCTTTAACTTGAGCTTTCACAGCAGCAGCAGCAGCAGCAGGCTCAGCTTCAGCAGTCTTCTTCCCTTTTAGATCTTGCTTATCTGCCTTGATCTTTTGCCTTTCAAAATAATGATAGGGCTTGGGAAAGTACTTGCTAGGCTCCACAGCTGTTGGAGGTAGCTTTCCTAACTTGGCCTTCCTTCTGTGTTGGACAATGGCTTCTTGTCTAATCTCATGCTTTCTCCATTCAGCCTCTGAGAACCACTTGTTTCCTCTCATGGGCATTATCCTTGGCTGCTTTCCAGGCTGTAAGAATTATGTTTCTAGAAGTAGGGCTCCATTGTTCAAAATCTGGCTTTTGCTCAGCAATTTCCCTAAACTTCTTCTTTGACAGCCTAGTTTCTTCTTCTTTATCCAATGCCTCTTGCATAGCAGCTGTGATAGGTTGAACAACCTTTTCCAGAATAACATTTGGCTTGCCAGCAGTTGGACTATACATAGTGCTTACATCAGCATGAATCATTTCAAAGTCTGGAGGTGGATAGATGACATCAGCCACTGCTTGTTGCTCACCTCCAAGAAATGTTCCTTGAATACCAGATTCACCTACTTCATTGTCATCACACAGGGGAGGGTATCCAAGTGTAGCCCTTATAGAATTTGAAATCCATTTTGCATGCTCAGAACTGGCCTTGACTAACACTCTCTCCCCCTTTATGACTTCTTGAGCCATATGATCCCTTACATCATCTTTCTGAAATCGGATTTGGCTATCCAAATATCTTATGCCCTCTTTAAAGAAAGGTCTAAGCTTTGTAAGCTGTTCTGATATGACCTTCTGTGAATCTTTAATGGCATTCTTAACAGCAGCAATCTCTGCTTGAAATATCTTATCAAAATCAGCTTTGGCAGCAGCTGAGGAAGTTGAAGGTTCATCTGACTTATTCTTAATTTCAGTGACAATTGCATTGTGAGATGCAGTCAAGTTATCATTCATCCTCAACTGATTCTCCAGCACATAGCCTTGTTTGACTGCTATATCATCCACTTTCTCTTTAATTGCTTCTTGATGTTTAGCCAGATATACCACAGCATTAGCACCCTTGGTAAAACAATCAGTCATTGCTGTTTTATTAAGGTTCATTTCAAACCTTATAGACTTGATTTCCTGGCCCAGATCAGACTGTAGTGCTTTGTGCCCTTCATCAACATAAGTTTCTAAGGCTTTTCTTTGTTCATCCATCTTGATTTGCATTGCAAGCAGTAGAGCACTATAATCAGTGGATGGAGCTTGTTGAACTAGTGAATGCTGAGCAACTGTTTGTAGAGCCTTCTTATAGCTTGGCTCCTCCTCTTGAATACAAAGAACTTCTTTTTCTTAGCTTGCTCAGCTTCCTCATCTTCAGAGTCAGATGTACTTGCTATATCCACCCTATCCTTAGGGCTGGATGTTCTTTCAGTATGCACATCTTGTGCCTGCTCAGAATCTAGCCTTATAGGCTCTTCTATTATATCCAAAGTCTCCCCCTCAGCAACAGCATCCTTCACTGCATCAGCAGCAGTCTTTTCCATATCAAAATCTTCTTGATCCAAGTTCAAAAACAGATCTTCCATGGTATACTCTGGTGGAGACTGTGCAGGAGATGTCCTTGGTTCTTCTACCACTGTATCAGGTATCACAATAGATGTGTCTGGAAGAACAACATCTGGTTCGTGTGCTTGCTGAGTTGGCTGATGGTCATCAGACAAATCAGAATGTGATATAGAAAAATTCAAAATGTTAAGATCAACAAGTACCTCTTGAATGATGAGAGTAGCCTGCTCACTATCCAGTGTAGATGGATGTTCTACAGCTGGAGGCTCCCCCTGGATATCAGCTGGCTCCTGAGGAGCAGGTGACTTTGCTGCAGTCACATCTACTGGACTTTCAGGAGTGAAGACCACCTGTTCTTCACTGCCTGAGCTGCTTGAGGACTCTTGAGGCACAGCAGCTGTCTTCCTTTTCTTCCTGGGAGGAGAGTCTGTCTTAGAAGTTTGTTTCTCAGGGGTGGCCAAGTCCTTTGACACCAGCACCCTTTCCCATCTTGAGAATATTCTGGAGTCCATTCTTCTCATATGATTTATCTTTGTTCCTGCAGCAGTGCTCATTACCTCTGGAATGGATCCAGCCAGGTAGAGACTTATAATCCTGCCCAGATTGGGCTTCTTCAGGCTTTCCTTCACTTTCTCAAAAACCACCATTGACCAATCTGTCTTCAGAGTGAAGATGATTCTGGTCATTACTTCAAACATGGAGGCAGACACCCTGTCATGCCCTCCTGGTTTGCACAGAATTACCTTGCCCACTACTTCTGACAAGAACTTGCCTTGATTGTTCATCCCCTTCCTATTGAAGACTGATCCCACCTTCATCTGTGAATCCAGTCCACACCAAGTAAGAGCTTCCCTGGTCTTAGAAGCAGTTACCTCCTCTTCTTCTTGAATCTTAGGTAGCTGAAGTACCTTTCTCAAAGACTTGGGGGATAGTTTGACTTTGGTGCCATGCACCCTGGACTTGATTCTGAATCCAGAGTCGTCCACAGTTGCTTGAGTAAGAAATTCAATTACTTCTTTCTTCCAGATTTTCGTTGGTTCTGAAACCAAGAATTCCAGTCCTGAATCGCTGACTAGGGTAATCACCGATTTGAATTCCTGATCGCTGTCGTCAAATGCGCCTCGCACGAGCTCATAGCCCTCGTTGACGTTCTCTTCCAGCTTGGGAGCCATTAGGGTTTGAAGATTTAGTCTTGAGAAGAGAGAAATGTCGACACAAGAGTTTAGGTCTCGAAACTTTGAAAGCGTGTCGACAATCAAAGACAGAACCCTATTTATACCTTTCCTGTTTGAAGACGAACAGGCGGGAGGAATTTCTAATGATGTGTCGACACTGTCAATAAGTGTCGACACTGACCTATAATGTCTCGACACTCATGTGTCGACACAAATTTAGTTAACAGATTCTATGTGTCGACACTTGGTTAAGTGTCGACACCACTATACTCGACATGTGTCGAGACTTTACTTAGAAAAATTCTGAGTAAAACTTAAGTGTCGACACCTTAGTGGATGTGTCGACACCTACTCGACATGTGTCGACACTAACATTCTGAAGTGTCGACACTTACTATTCTGTGTCGACATAGACTTGTCTATGTGTCGACACCTTTTTACTTAGCCAATTTTTGTTCTGTATACTTAGTCTAAGTTTATCATACCTAGTTCAATTTTGAACTTATTAAACTTAGCTTCATCTAAGGGCTTAGTGAACATATCAGCTATCTGATTATCTGTTTTAACATATTCAAGTGCAATATCATTTCTTTCTACATGCTCCCTAAGAAAGTGATATTTTATCTCAATATGTTTAGTTCTACTATGAGATACAGGATTATTAGCTATGGAAATAGCACTAGTAGAATCACAATAAAGTGGAGTTCTACTTACCTGACATCCATAGTCTTCTAGCTGATGTTGAATCCATAGAAGTTGAGCACAGCAACTTCCTGCAGCTATATACTCTGACTCAGCTGTGGAGATGGCCACACTGGTTTGCTTCTTACTACTCCAAGAGATAAGTCTTCCACCTAGGAATTGACAGGATCCAGTTGTGCTTTTTCTATCTTCCTTGCATCCTGCAAAGTCTGCATCTGAATAGCCTGTTAGATCAAAATCTCCATTCCTAGGGTACCAGAGGCCTAGATAAGGTGTGCCCTTTAGATATCTCAAGATTCTCTTGACTGCAGTCAAGTGAGACTCTTTGGGGCAGGCTTGATACCTGGCACAAACACATGTAGCATACATAATGTCAGGCCTACTTGCAGTCAAGTATAGTAAGGAGCCAACTATCCCTCTATACAAGGTTTCATCTACAGGTTTCCCTGCATCATCCTTGCTTAGAGACATACTTGACCCCATAGGAGTCTTCATGGTACTGGAGGAATCCATACCATATTTCCTTATGAGTTCTAGGGTGAACTTAGACTGACATATGGAAAGACCACTTTCAGTCTGTTTAACTTGGAGACCCAAGAAAAACTTCAGTTCTCCCATACTACTCATTTCAAATTGACTCTGCATAAGCTTTGCAAACTTTTTGCAAAGGCTACTTTCAGTAGACCCAAATATAATGTCATCTACATATATTTGGACAAGTATTACTTTGCCTCTAGATTCCCTAAGGAATAGAGTCTTATCTATTTTCCCCCTTGTGAACTTGTTCTCAATGAGGAAACTAGATAGGGTTTCATACCAAGCTCTAGGAGCTTGCTTTAACCCATACAATGCTTTCCTAAGTCTATAGACATAATGTGGAAAAGTAGAATCAACAAAACCTGAAGGTTGCTCCACATATACTTCTTCTTTTAAATTACCATTAAGGAATGCTGACTTCACATCCATTTGGTATACTTTGAATCCTTGGTAGGTTGCATAGGCCAAGAACATCCTTATGGCTTCCAGTCTGGCTACTGGAGCAAAGGTTTGATCAAAATCAATACCTTCTTCTTGCCTATATCCTTTTGCAACCAATCTTGCCTTATTCTTAATGATGACTCCTTGTTCATCTAACTTGTTTCTGTAGATCCACTTTGTTCCTATCACATTGTGATCTTTAGGCTTAGGAACTAAGTCCCAAACCTTGCACCTCTTGAACTGGTTTAGCTCTTCCTGCATAGCTTCAGTCCACTGTGGATCTTGTATAGCTTCTTCAAATTTCTTTGGTTCTATTTGAGACAGAAAACTTGAATATATTGCAGCATTCTGATTTCTGCTCCTTGTCTGAACACCTTGTCTTGGATCTCCAATGATCAGCTCCACTGGATGATCTCTTAGATGCCTGTTGGCTGGAGGCATCCTTACTTCTGGTTGTACTTCTTCATCATCTTCATCATGCTGAGTTCCTTGAACTTCTTCAGCTCCTGGTACATGTAGTTCTCCCCCTGGACATAAGCCATCTTCTTCTACTTGCTGTCTTGCAGCAGGTACATCTTCTATGGTTAGCTTGTCCATCTTCTTAGAAAGACCTGTGGGGCTGCACACACTACTAGACAACTCATTGTTAATAAGAAGTGTCTCATCAAAAACTACATGCACAGACTCCTCTACAACTTGTGTAGTCAAGTTGTAGACTCTATAAGACTTACTATTACTGCTGTACCCAACAAACACTCCCTCTTGGGATTTGGCAGCAAACTTAGTTAAGTAAGTCTTCCCATTGTTAAGTATGAAGCATTTACAACCAAAAATCCTGAAATAGGATAGGTTTGGTTTCCTGCCTTTCACTACTTCATAGGGTGGTCTTGTTTAACCTTTTAGTTATGGTAGCTCTATTTATCACATGGCATGCAGTGTTAACTGCTTCAGCCCAGAAATATTCTGGTAGTGAAGAATCACTTAATAGAGTCCTACCAGCTTCTATCAAGGTTCTATTTTTCCTTTCAGCAATGCCATTTTGCTGAGGTGTTCTTGGTGAAGAGAATTCTTGAAATATCCCATAGTCTTCACATAGTTTTGTCATGCTTTCAGATTGAAACTCTGTACCATGGTCACTTCTAATTTTGACCACTGTACAGTTCAATTCATTCTGAATTTGCTTAACAAAACTGTGGAAGACACTAGGTGTTTCAGATTTCTGCTTTAAGAAGAACACCCAGGAAAACCTTGAGTAGTCATCAACAACTACAAAGGTGTAGACCTTCCTACCTAAGCTGTGAACTGGCATTGGACCAAATAGATCCATATGCAAGAGGTATAAACACCTCACAGCATCCTTGTTGTCAATGCTTCTAAAGGTGGATTTAGTCTGCTTGCCCTTTTGACAAGCTGAGCAAATGCCATCTTTGACACACTTAACTTGAGGACCATTCCTCACTAACTCTTCACTAAAGAGTTTGCCAATAGTCTTGTAATTAAGATGAGCAAGCCTCTTGTGCCATTTGACACATTGAGAGACTGTCTCATCTGCTACAAGACAAACTGGAGAACTATTGTTCTCAACCATAATGTCTAAACAATAGACATTTCTCTTCCTATAACCTGTCAAAATGATCTTTTGATCACTAGACCTCTTGATATGACAACCATTTTTAACAAATGAGATGTCATACCCTACATCACTTAATTGACTTATACTAATGAGGTTATGTTTCAAACCTTTAACATAAGCCACTTGAGTAATGGTAACTAAGTTAGAAGATATGTTACCAAACCCTTTGATGATTCCTTTTTCTGAACCACCAAAGGTCACCTTTGGACCATTCTTGATTGGAATGAAATCCTTCAGTAGTCCCCTAGTTCCAGTCATGTGTCTGGAACATCCACTATCCAAGTACCATGTTGGGGTATGGCCACTTGGATTCTCCTGCAAAACAAATTACTGAACCTTAGAACCCAATGGTTTCTTGGGTCCTTGGTAACTGTTAGCTTGCAACTTAACAAGGCTACCTACTGGCTTTCCACCAGGTATCTTGTTACTACCTTTGGCACTAACATTGTGCCAACAGTCCAAAGCAAAGTGGCCAACTTTGCCACAGCACCAACATTCAAATTTGTTGTACCTTTGCTTAGGTACAGACTTGGCTGTCTTAACTACAGCAGTCTTAGTGAATGTTGGGGCTTTGCCCTTGGACTTGGACTGATTCTGAACAGTCCTTGCTGGATTAACAAATCCCAGTCCAGTCTTTCCTTTATGATGAACAAAATCATCAATCAAGGGTAGCACTGATTTAGGTTTTGAAAACCTAGCTACTAGCTCTTTCTCCTTCTGAAGATTAATCTCCAGTTTCTTAATTTGATCATTCTTAAATGTAATGGTACCCATCTGAATCACAGTAATGTGTTTCAGCCTGGCCACTTCATTTAGTTTTTGATCATAATTCTTCTCATAATCTATTGCAGCTGTCTTGAGATCAGCAATTTCCTTGGCCAAATTTTTGGCTAGGGTCTTGCTTTTCTTATAGGCTAGCAATAGTACTTGATATTCATCTAGGAGTTGATGAATATCTCCCTCAGACTCAGACATATTCTCATCACTTGATGAAGAATACTCTGACTCTGAACTTGAACTGGAATCAGAACTTTGAGTTAAGCCTTGTACCTGACTGGGTCCTGGCTGCTCCAGGTTTTTGGTACTTTCAGTCAAAGCCATCAGTCCTTGGCTTTGACAGTCTTCTTGCTCATAGATAGATTCCATGATCTGCATGAACTCTTCTTCTTCTTCAGCAAATAGCCCAATATAGGCTTCAGCATCTGTCTCTGTGTCTGAAGAAGACATATCTGAAAGAGTCTTCTCATTCTTTGCAACAAAGGACTTCTCCTTCTTTCCTTTGAAGTGTGTTTTCTTCTTGTCACTGGATTCCTTCCTTCTTTCAGGACAGTCTGCAATAACATGGCCCTGTCTATTGCAGCAGTAACAAATTATCTTGGATCCAGTTGCCTTACTTGTCTTGGTCCTTTTCTTGTCCTTCTTTGAAGGCTTCTTTTCCAGATACTGAACCCTTTCCCTTTGGAAGATGAAGGTCTAGACCTCCACTGTTTCTTCTTAAGGAACTTCTGAAAATGTCTGGTGAATGCAGCAAAGTCTTCATCACTTTCACTGCTTGTAGATTTTGTACTTTCAGATTCTTCAG
Source organism: Platanthera guangdongensis (assembly GCA_039583875.1). Taxonomy (NCBI): domain Eukaryota; kingdom Viridiplantae; phylum Streptophyta; class Magnoliopsida; order Asparagales; family Orchidaceae; genus Platanthera; species Platanthera guangdongensis. The sequence goes on from CM077162.1 coordinate 163,104,946, forward strand.
ATTCTGATTCAACTACCTCAGGAGGAGGAGTTGATGACTTGGTCCTGCTCTTTCTAGGTACATCTGACTTAAAGGCAACAGTCTTTTCTCTGTATTCAGTCCTTGTTGACTTTTCTTCTTCTTTTCTTACTGACAATTGCATCTCATAGGATAACAACTTGCCAAAAAGTGTGGGAGGAGGAATTTCTCCCAACTTTGCCATTTCTCTGATGGCACAAATCTTGGTGTCCCAGTCTTTGGTTAGGGACCTTAAGAATTTGTCATTCAACTCATAGTTTGTGAACTCTCTTCCATATGACATGAGTTCATTTACAATTCTATAAAATTTCTTATAGCATTCAGTGATGCTATCTCCTCTTCCTTGCCTAAAACTCTCATATTCTTGATTAAGCAAGGACTTCCTATCTTGCCTTACTTCTTCAGAACCTTCCATGTAGACAATGAGGGTATCCCACATTTCTTTTGCAGTTTTACAGTGAATAAGGTTCTGGAAGGTGGCATCATCAATTGCACTGACTATGATGTTCTGTGCCCTTTTGTCCATAGTTGCTAGGACAATCTCATCCTTGGTCATTTCAGAGAAATCCTTTGGAGTCCTCTGATTTGCATCCAAAACTGAAATCTTCATAGGCACATATGGCCCTTCTTTGACTGTGATGTATATTCTAGGGTCAGAGGCTTCCATAAACAGCCTAACCCTCTCTTTCCAGATCCCAAAGATCTCTTTTCTGCATATAGGTAGTTTCATTGAACCCAACTCCTTATGATTCTCTGAAGAACCCATGTTCTTGATTTTCTTGAAACTGTTTCCTGACTTAACTGAATCTGCCAAACTGGATCTCCTCAGACAGTTAGTCCTGATTTTGAGGAACCTCCCTCTGATACCACTTGAAAGATATGGTACCTAAACACCTAGAGGGGGGGGGTGAATAGGTGACCTAAACCTTTTTAACTTTTGTTTGACAGCACAACAGTTTATCACAGATTATTACAGTTAACAGCAATTTCAGAAATCACACAGAAAAGCCACAACACAGCACAGCACAGCAGACACACTAATTTTATAGTGGTTCCCCAATCTTTGGGTACATCCACTTTCCCCCTTCGCCTATCTAGCAGTGTACTAGATTCGGCCAAACTTCTCCACTAGCTCAGAACCCAACAAGGTTCCTACCTCAGGCCCAAAGCCTTACACTCAGCCAAAAGGCCTACACTCAGCCACCCAGGCCTACACTCAGCCAATCAAAGGCCTACACTCAGAGTTCTTCAACTCCTACACTCAGGCACCAAGCCCTACCCTCAGCCTTTATAAAATAGGCTTACAATCACTCAGATCCAATGGATCTTACAAGTTATAATAGAAATTACAAATTCTAACTCTACAACTCAGAAGGAATGAGAGGAGTTGAGAGTTTCTTGGAGAGTTCTTGGAAGAACTCAGCTTGATCCAAACTGACTTAGCTTTCTTCAAAGCTTCTTGAGTAGAACTGAATTAGTCTGAATCTTCTGCAGTTGATCCTTGATCTCTGCTTCTTGAAATCCAGATGACTCTGAATTCTTCTTCTCAGCCTTAGTTCCAAAGACTGAATCCTTGGTTGGAGCTCTCTCTCTCCAACTACTTAGATCTGCAGTTGGACTGCCTGATCTTCTTGTGTTGATCTTCTGTGTATCACTTCTTGATTTAGTCTGATCAACTACTTCAATCACACCATGTAATGTTTGTGAACTTCTTAATTATTATCTCAACTCATTTTCTGTAGACTGTGGGTGCCTATTTATAGGCTTCCTTCATGGTAACCGGCTGATCCGGTTTATAACAGTCTTTTGACTTTGCTGACAGTTGCTGTAGACCGGCTGGATTGGCAGCTGTCATGTCAACCAGTCACTTCTTGAAATTCTCTAACTGTCAGTTAGTGTCGAGACTTTCTGTTCTTAAGTGTCGACACTTATAGACCAAGTGTCGACACATGTTGTGTAAGTGTCGACACAAGTCTACAAGGTGTCGACACATTCCCTTGTATGTCTCGACACAGTTTCTTCTGCATGTGTCGACACTGAAATTGAGTGTCGACACAAGCACTTGTACTTCATTCTTTCTGTATTCTTCTAAGTGTCGACACATCTCCTTTGTGTCGACACATCTTCATGTGTAGAAACTGTCAAGTGTCGACACTGCTTCTTGGTGTCGACACAAGTCTTCATTCTTGATTCTTCAGCTGAGTGTCGACACATTCCATTAGTGTCGACACTTATACTTAGAATATTTTACAAGTTTTCTGTTCTTTGCTAAGTGTCGACACAGCTCCTTGTGTCGACACTATCTTCAAGCGTTGAGTCTTCTGGTTATGTGTCGACACATTGTGCTGAGTGTCGACACATTCTTTAAGTGTTGACTTCTTTGAGTGTGTGTCGACACATTGTGCTGAGTGTCGACACAAACTTCAAGTGTTGACTTCTTTGAGTGTGTGTCGACACATTGTGTAGAGTATCGACACATTCTTCATATGTTGACTCTGCTGAATGAGTGTCGACACATTGTGTTGAGTGTCGACACTTGTACTTAGTCTCTGCAGAATTATGCTGAGTGTCGACACAACTCCAAGTGTCGACACTGTCTGGTGTTGACTCAGCTCTTCAAGGTGTCTACACTTCTGCTCAGTGTCGACACAGCTTTTCTGCATCCTTCTACACTGAGTGTCGACACAGCTCCAAGTGTCGACACTTTCTGACTGGTGTCGACACTTCTTCCCAGGTGTCGACACAATGACTCCAAGTGTCGACACTGCTTGTCTGGGTGTCGACACAAGCTTTCTCAAGTGTCGACACTTTGCCTCTGGGTGTCGACACATGGACTTAGAAATTTTCAGCTTCAGTCCAGTGTATACCTAACCTGCACAAATAACTCAAACAAACATCAAATACATTCTGATGTATATCATTGAGTTAGGTGAGGCTTCTTCAAATCAGGTACATTTGACCAATGTACCCAACACTTCCCTAAGGACAAGTTTAGAACCGACTCACGTACAAGGCTACAACCCGCTTCAAACTAGGCCACCAAAAAGATTTCTTCATATACAAGTACATATTTGTACTACCCGGGTGAATGGAGTACTTCATGAAATGATCCTCAAACATCAACTCCTCATGGAGCTTGTCGAACTTCGGTACATATACCCTTCCGTCCTTCCTTAAGATTTCATCAATCATCTCTCAGGCACTACCCTTGCCTTTTTGAGCATCTACCATAAATAGCTGGAACTCCACATCCACATTAGTCGCTTCCTGGATACGATCGAATAAGTCATTTTGCAACTTTATCCAGTTCAACCGAGCCATGCTAGACCCGCCTCTTGCTATGCAATCGATGCTGAGGGACTCAAAGTCTCGCACCAACCGCTCATCATGAGCTTCAATCTAATTCCCTTGTCCAAAATATTTCCTACTCAAGGCATTGGCCACCATATTGGCCTTGCCCGACGTATACTGAATCGATATATCGTAGTCTCCAAGGAACTCTACCCACCTATGTTGCCGCATGTTCAAGTCTTTTTGATCTAGAAGATACTTCAGGATTTTCTGGTCTGTGAAGATCTCCACCTTCGCACCATACACATAGTGCCGCCACAATTTCAACTCAAAAAATACCGCCGCCAACTCCAAGCCATGGACAGGGTAATTCCTCTCATGAGGTTTCAATTTTCTAGATCCAAAGGCTATCATACTGCCATGTTGCACTAGCACGCAACCCAAACCGCATCCTGATGCGTCGCTGAAAAACTAAAATCCTTCAGTCCCTTTAGAAAGACTTGGGATTGGAGCTGACATCAACCTTTCCTTCAAGGTATCAAACTCTTGATCTCACTCTGAGTCCACATAAACTTTTGGTTCTTACGAGTCAGAGTAGTGAGGGGCATAGATATCCACAAAACATTTTTCACAAATCTTCTATAGTACCCAGGCTAGTACAAGGAAACTCCCGACTTCCGCCACGGTACTTAGAACTGACCAATCCCTGATGGCCTCAACTTTCACTGGATCCACCAGGCCACCACCCCATCACTACTAAACACATGGCCAAAAAATGCCACCTTCTCTAACCAGAACTCGTATTTCGAGAACTTAGCATAAAGTTGGTTCTCTCTCAAAACTTGCAAGACTACTCTCAAGTGAGTCTCATGCTACGCCTCCAATTTGGAGTACACCAAGATATCATCGATGAAGACTACTACAAATGAGTCTGAGTACTCCTGAAAAACTCGGTTCATCAAATCCATGAATACCGATGGTGTGTTCATCAACCCGAATGATATTGTCGAGAACTCGAAGTGGTCGTACCTCGTACCAAAAGCTATTTTGGGTATGTCCTCATCTCGAATCCACAACTAATAGTACCCTGACTTCAGGTCCAACTTAGAGTACACCACCGACCCTACCAACTGGTCGAACAGGTCATCTATCCGTAGTATCAGATACTTATTCTTAATGGTCAGTTTATTCAACTTCTGGTAGTCTATGCACAACCGCATACTACCATCTTTCTTCTTCATGAACAGCACTGGCGCGCTCCATGGCAAAGAGCTGGGTTTAATGTACCCCTACTCCAACAGTCCCTGCAAATATACCTTGAGTTCATCCAACTCCTTTGTTGTCATCCTAAAAGGATGACGTGTCACTGGTCTAGCTCCTTGCACCAACTCAATCGAGAAATCGATCTCTCGTCGAGGAGGTGCTCCAGGAAGCCACTCAGAAAACACATCCTCAAATTTTGTCACTGTCAGTACATCTCCAAGTGATAACTTGGAAAGGTGAACTTCCAACAAGCTACAAAAGCTACTCATCCCTGTTTAACTAGTCGTGCCAACTGCATGGCCGAAATCAGGGAACAGGCCACTCCACTAAGGCCCTCAAATTATACTTTTGTATTTTCTCCGTTTTTTAGGGTCACTACCTTAGATAGACAGTCAATTCTGGCGTGCTACTCTACAAGCCAGTCCATCCTCAAGATCACATCGAACTCGGCTAATAGTAGTACCGCTGCTTCCAACATGAAGTCAATTTCATCTAAACTCCAACCAATGCACCCTTTCGTTTCGGTAGTCATGAAAGACCTATTGGACACTCTGTAACACCCCAAACCTCGAGGATGACTGGGCTCAGTAGTGTGTGGGCAATACGGCCTGGGACACGGGCGTGTCCAAGGTCATGTCCTACTCTATATGAGGTAACACGGGCATGTCCATGGCCATGTCATGCACTTGAGTGCTGGCAGGGTGTTCTCGAGTGGCCTCGATGAAATACAATCGACGATCATTAAGTGAGGTACACGACCTGTGACACGGGCGTGTCCGGGGCTGTGTCCTGCTATACGCTCGATGAGTTCTCGAGTGAGTTCGACGAAATGCACTCGACGATCCTCGAGTTGGGTATATGGCATGTGACACGGGTGTGTCAAGGGTCGTGTCCTTCTATATGCTTAGGCAGACTAAGGAACACGGGCTGGACACGGGTGTGTCCGAAGTCGGGTCTAGTACACGGCCTATGACGCGGGTGTGTCACACGGCCGTGTCCTAGTCTAGTTAAGTCAGTTTCTTTGCCGATTAAGGTACACGACCTGTGACACGGGCGTGTGACAAGCCATGTTTAGCCCAGGAAAGTAATTTTCAGGGCTTTTCATGGCCATTCATTCCTTTCAACTAGGATCTAAAAGCCCTGAGTTCTCCCTGGGGTTATAAGGCCATGCATTGAGGATAACTCTCTTGTTATCTAAGGCTTCTCTCTCTCTCTCTTTGGAAAGAGGTGGAGAGTGGGGAGAGCAAGGGAGAAGGAGGAGGAATCTAGCTGTCGGTGGAGCTTTAGAGCCCCGAATCACGTGCCGAGTCCAGATTTGTGGAGGCAAGGCCGTTGCGGTGATTTTCTTCCGGCTAGTTTTCCATGGATCCAAAGCGATCGTCAAGGGTAACGATCTTTCTTCCTTATACATGTGAAGTCCTTAATTTGGCATATGTATGAGTTTCCCCCACCAAAAGGTGGATTTGTTGAGGGATTCCCCTTGGGTTGATTTTGGATATCCCCAAGATGTCTTGCATGTAGATCCGGAAACGTGAAGTACGGAATAGGCATCCTGTGTGAAGCTCATCTGTAAAAGTTGGGTAATGTTTCTTTTGAACATCGGAGAAGACTCCGCATATAAATGATTATGTTTGCGGATTCGGTGGGTTGTGCCTGCAAAGGGTAGTCACAGGAAGTACTGGAGTGAAAGTCCAGGAAAATACCCGCAAAGTCCTTGTGATGTATGCTATGAAAGACTAGTGTTTCTGGTACTGCAAATGGCTGCAGGGATTGTTGGATGGTTGATCCAGATAAGGTTAGGGCTAGGGATGTAAAGTGAGTTATGAATGTCGGGCGAGAGTGAGTGTCGCTGGCGATGGCTCCTAGCTAACCTGTGATTTTGAAGCCAGTCCTTCGGGGACCGTATAGCTATTTGTGAGCTTTGTAAGCTCTTAAAAAGGCTTCATGCCGAACGGATTAGGGGAGGCCGACCTGCGTCAGTGAACTGACGATTTGAGCAACGGGAATGGACTGAACTGTCTTTGCATTATGGTTGTCCGCCATGAGTGCCTGGGCTCCTGGCATTCAGCAGAAATGCATAATGAGAGTCATAGACCTACGCGCAATTTGGTAGCGATTCCATGGGGGGATACGGGCCAAATCCTGGTTCGTTACAATAAAACGAGAGGCATAGGCCTATGCGCCATCCGGTAGTGATTCCATGGGGGCTACGGGCCAAATCCCGGGTCGTTATGCTAAGACAAAAGTCTCCGGCTGAAGGTCATGGAGCGAAATGCTCAAGTTTACCATTGGGCTTCGGGCCTTGAATGGCGGCGGGACCCTGGTATTTCCGGAACACCAATAATGTGCCTTGAGTGCACAGAGTGTCGGGCTGTGTGGTCGACATTTGTGATATATTGATTGTGCGTGATTGCACATTATGTGGGATATATCTGCTTGTGAAATGCTATGCCTACAGGGAACGAATACCACTGCCCCGGGTAAGGGGTAGGGTCGTTATAAATTGGTCAGCTGAACGCTGACTGTTGCCTTGTTTACCACCGTGCGGTGGATTGTCACGTGCAGGTGCAGGAGAGCCGAGATGATTGTGTCTTCTCTTTCTCAATATACAACTGAGAAGACTATGGATTTGATTATAGCTTAAGGCTCCTCCTGAGATGTAGAATGAGTCAGGGAAAAACAAGAGCTAAGCTTTAGGGTGATAGGTCTTCAAACTGAATTCTTGACCAACAATAATCTTCAGGAACTTCTTTGACAGATGAAAATGATGTTGTCCTTTTGAAGTGTCCTAGATTCTTTGAAATGGTGGAGGAGAGTACCTTCTACTCTTCTTCCTTTCCTTCTGCTGACTCTTAGATAGCCACATCCATGCTGGCATCCCTTTATATGGTTTTATCTTTTGAAGAATGTAATAGGGAGTGTCATTGTTTGGAATAGTCTTAGGAGCAGGAGGAGGAGGAGCTTTTCTTTTCTTTGATACTTGCTTTTTTTCTTTGTACTTGTAACACCCCCTATCCGTCGCATAATATATAACAATAGGTCCGGTCGGGGCCCGGCGCCATATACCACAGACAAACCGGGTGGTTACTCAATGGAAACCATCCAACCAATCATAACCTCCTACATAGAGCATTCTAGCGGAAGCAGTTTAAATAATTGCAATTAAAAGAACCCAGCAACAAGCATGAATGTCCACTAACAAGCCAAAAAGGAATGAAGTATATACACAAGTACTGGCCTTAAGTCCTTACAAATGGTTTACTCATATTACATGTTTTCCATACCACGGTACGCAGCCCGGTCATACATGAACAAAAGCAAGTAAACACTCCAATTAGGCCTTCGAGGGCCGGCTTCGCAATTTGGGCTTTAGCCCGCTATTGACCTCTTGGTCCAGTAACACCTACAAGCACAATCCACCGCACGGTGGCAAACAAAAGCAACGGTCAGCAATGCTGACCAAATTATAACGATCCCGCCCCCAATTTGGGGCGGCGATGCTCCTTCCCTACACTTATTAGCATAACCAAGCAGTATATAAATATACATTTCATCACATGCGTAGGCTCACACGGCCACACACCCCGTGCACTCAGGGCACATTCTCGGTGAACCGGTCAATGTCACGTCAATTTAAGCCATAGACACCCCGATCTCACCACCGCCACTTTGACGGCCACACTATGAGCATTTTGTCTTCCCGGCATTGGTCACGTCATTTTAAGACATAGACCGCCGAAGACACTCATCTATGCGAATGGCAAGTACTACGTACCTTTAGGTCGCTTTAACCGAATGACATAGAACGGGTACGGTTCCATATAACCCCTGCTCACATCGCAAAGACAATTTTAGCCATATGAGCGGGTCAAACTTCTCCCGAATCCCGTTTCCGTTACACACTTCACATAACCCAATTATGTTCAAGTTGGCTCCCAGGCCTCCAAGTTGGCAGAACCACGCGTCTGCCCAGTTTTCCGGGTGTACCTTGGAGTTAATCCCCAAGGCTCCATGTTGCAATCTACCTCGTAGAAAACTCGAAAAACAAACATTCGCACGGAGTCTTCTCCGGCCATTATGCAATGCAACATCACCGTTCCAGACCAACTTGTCTGGGTAGGCTTCACACATCATGTCTATGTCCGTTCTCGAATATGGACTCTAAACAACGGGGACTTTATATATCTACCCGAAGGAACGCCTCCAACTCACCGCAAACTCGCGAGAGCGGGCTTCCTATGCAAAAGAAGGAGAGCTTCGCATGCTCAAGTAGATAATCGTTACCCTAGCGTTCTTCCTTAGCGTCATGGAAATGTACGCGGATGTAAAGCACCGTAATCTCCTTGCCTTCGTAGATCCGAAGTCGGCTCGCGATTTGGAGCTCTGAAACTCCTCCAACGACTGGATCTAGACTTCTTCTTCCTCCTTTGCTCTCCCCTCTCTCTAAGATTTAGACAAAGAACCACACAGAAGAAATAAGGGTTTTGAAACCCTGTACTCGGGTATAACCCCATCGGGAAATAACCACAGCCGTCAGATCCCACAAAAGGGAAAAGCACGGCACGATCCAGGTCTGACCTGGACAAATGGTGCTAAGCACCGAAAAGTACACTGACAGGAGCAGGACACGTCCGCGACAAAATAATGTCGGAACATTTAGTCAACTCCCTCCAAAACCCCTGTGTCGACACTCCGCGTCGACAGAGTCAAGCATGCCACAAACGCTCTGCCCTCGATGATCATCGACCTAAGATCATCGACCGCTGCCAGATCGTCGAACGGAGCTCTCTGGCCAAATCATCGAACGCAGCTAAATCGTCGAACGAAAATCTCTGGCCAAATCGTCGAACGCACGGCCCGATCATCGAACCCATGGCCCGATCGTCGAATGGAGATTGCTGGCCCGATCATCGAACACACGGCCCGATCGTCGAACCCACGGCCCGATCGTCGAACCCATGGCCCGATCGTCGACCGCAAAATTGTGACCCGATCGTCGAGCGCTGCTCGACGATCGTCGAACCCAGAAAACTGCCTGATCGATTTGCTAGATCTTTGAACTAAATCGTCGAACCCCTCTCGACACGCCCTGGGATACGCCTGTGTCCTAGGCCGTGTACCCCTGCCAAATTCCAAATTTGGTACAGAAACGTCACACGTCGCTCTTTTGAGTTTCGGGGCGTTACAGCTCTCCCCCTCTTAAAAGAATTTTGTCCACGAAATTACATAAAGGAAAGATAAGTACAAAATTAAATTGTACCTGAGCGGAATAATTCCGGATACTCGTCAAGCATGGTCTGCTCTCGTTCCCAAGAGAGCTTTTCTCGGTCGTAATTGTCCCAACGGATCTTGACCATCCTGATCTCTTTATTGTGTATCCGCTTGACCTCCGAGTCTTCAATCCGCACGGGCTTGGCCTTTGTTATCAAACCACTATCAATCGGCACTTGATCGACCGCGATCACTTGCGTAGGCTCTTGCATCGCCTTCTATAGAACCGATATATGGAATATATCATGTAAACCACTAAGCTCCACCTATAGCTTCAACCGATAAGCCGCTTCGCCAATCCGCTCCAGAACCTCAAACGGCCCAAGGTACCTCGGGCTTAGCTTTTTCAAGCGCCGCACCCGCGAGACACCCTTGAACGACTTGATCTTTAAGTACACCCAGTCGTCCACAGCGAACTCCACATTCCTGTGCTTCGCATTATAGTACTTCGCTTGCCGGTCCTGAGTGATAAGCAATCTCTCCCGAATGGTTCGCACCAACGAAGTAGCATCTTCCACCTCTTGACGCTTGTACAACTTTGACTCACCCGTTTCCAACCAGGAAAACGGCGTGCGACATCTTCTACAATAAAGGGCCTCGAAGGGCGCCATTTGAATACTCGCCTGGTAGCTATTGTTGTACGCAAATTCCACCAAATAAAGATGGTCTTCCAATTGCTTTCCAAATTCCAAGACATGGACCGGATAGTTCCTCTCATGCACCTTCAGCTGTCTGGAGCCATATGCTATAACGCTTCCATGCTGTAATAGCACACAACCCAAACCACTGCCTGAAGCATCGCTATAAATCTCATAACCTTTGGTCCCACTCGGCGAACTCAACACAGGCGCCCTGGTCAACCGACATTTCAACTCCTCAAAAGCTCGCGCGCACTCCGGCGTCCAAACGAACTTCTGCTCCTTCCTCGTCAAAGTAGTGAGAGGTAATGCTATCCACGAGAAGTTCTCTACGAAGCGCCTATAATAGCCGGCAAGCCCCAGAAAGCTCCGCACTTTCGCTACCGTAGAAAGCTCAGGCCACTCCCGTATCGCAACAATCTTCGCCGGATCCACTGCAATACCTTCCCCACTCACTATATGACCGAGGAACACCACTGAGGACAACCAAAACTCGCACTTCGAGAACTCGGCATACAATTGATTCCTCCTTAGCATCTCCAAAACCAAATGAAGATGCCTGAAGTGATCTTCCTCACTCTGCGAGTACACCAAAATATCGTCGATGAAGACGATCACAAAATGGTCCAAGTACTCCCTGAAGGTCCTGTTCATCAAATCCATAAACACTAACGGCGTATTAGTTAGCCCAAACGGCATGACCGTAAACTCATAATGCCCGTATCTCGTACTGAACGCTGTCTTCGGGATATCACTCTCCCTTATTCGCTGCTGATAGTACCCGGACTTGAGGTCCAACTTTGAGTACATCGTCGACCCGACTATCTGATCTAATAGATCATCAATCCGGGGGATTGGGTACTTGTTCTTTTCCGTCAACTTGTTGAGCTCCCGATAATCAATACATAGCCTCAAGCTTCCGTCCTTCTTCTTAACAAAGAGGACCGGCGCGCTCCAAGGAGAAGAACTTGGACGCACATACCCTTGCTCCAACAACTCTTGTAGTTGAACCTCCAGCTCTGCCATTTCCTTAGGCGCTAGCCTATATGGAGAGCGTGACACAGGCTTTGCACCTGGTACGAGCTCTATCGTAAAATCTATCTCCCGCTGCGGTGGGGCTCCAGGAAGATCGCTAGGGAACACATCAGGGTACTCTGATACCACTAAAATACTGTCCAACGCGGGCTTAAGCTTTGCAACCACCACTAGTGTAAAGAACAGTTCTGCACCGGCACGAACCGCCTTCACCACCTGAAGAGCAGACATCAACGTCTTGCTCGACCCCTTCAAGCCCGTGAAAGTCGTCTCACGACCTGCCCCCAGCTTGACTTCCTTGCTACCACAATCAATATAGGCTCACTGCTCCGAGAGCCAGTCCATGCCCAATATAACGTCGAATTCCACTAGCGACAATAACGACGCTTGCAAATGGAACTCCTGGCTCCTTATTCGAATCTTCACGCCACAGATTCTATCCGCGTGCATCGAACACCCATTGGGTAACAACACATCCAACTTGTCCTTCACCATCGAAGAAGGTACTCCAATGCGCGATATGAATTCTTCGGACAAAAAGGAGTGTGAAGCTCCTGTATCAAAGAGTGCTCTTGCCAAATTTTCACAAATCAAAACAAATCCTAAACAAGCAGTGGTAAGGTAACATGTGCATAACAAGTATTTAAAGAAATTTAACTTGCTACAAATTTAAATTTTACCTGTCACCACATCCGCCAGTTTGATGGCCTCATGTTGGCCAAGATTATAAACCCTCGGTTGAGCCGGAGCATAATGGGACGCGGTTGACTACACCGCCTTGCCCTTCTCTTCATAAGTCCCTCCCGGCTTCCTTTCAGACTTGGGACGTCTGCTCCAGCAATCGCGGGAAAAGTGCCCTGACTTTCCACAAGTAAAGCATGCACCCGGGGTACGACCCGTAGTCGCCCCAGAAGCACCAGAAGAGGGGGCTGGACCCGAAGTCCTAGCCTTTTTGTAGAACCTTCGATAGCCGAACTTAGAAGTAGTTGGCACCTTGAACTCAGACTTCTTGTCACCAACGCTTTTCTTTGCTTGTACATTCTTCATGTCCTTCTCCAAGGATCGGGCCGTGTTGACCAAGGTCAAGAATCCCTGCGTCATCGGCCCCGAGAGCAGTAGCCTCAAATCATCTTTTAACCCTTCGTAGAATCGATTCGTCTTGTGCCCCTCATCCGTGATGGTGGAGCTAGCATACCGACTCAATCGAGTAAACTCGTGGAGATATTCATCCATGCTAGTCTCTCCTTGAACCAACTTCAGGAACTCGTTCTCCATCGAAATCCTCTGAGTAGAAGGGAGGTACCTTGCTAAGAACAGTCCATAAAACTCTTCCATCGGGACATCTGTGAGTTGCCTACCTCTCAAATGATAAAGCTATAAGCCTTCCCACCACAATCTCGCTTCACCGTCCAGAAAGAACGTAGCAATAGTGGTCATTTGCCATTCTTCCGTCTTTGTTGCTGTCAAGACTCTCCTGACACGGGAGAGTAAGTCTTCAGCTTGAGATGGGGTTCCCAACCTCGAGAATATCGGAGGATTAAATCTCATGACATGTTTGAGCTGTCTCTCGGTTGCCCTCCTCGGCACCACAGGTTCCTCTACTACCTGTTCCACCCTTCTCGACTCAACCTCTGGAATAAGTTCCTGCTCCATCGCAGCAGCGGGCTGCTGCATTTGCCTTCCAGGCTGCGCATTGATCATGGAAAACAATGCTTCGACAACCAATTGTATGGTCTCAGCTGATGGAGGTGTTGCAGGAGCATCATTTGGTGCACTGCTAGCCTCAGAAACTCGACGTTCAGACAGCCCAGCACCGCTTCTGGTCAACTATAATGGTACAAAATACAGTTAAGAGACCAAACAACAATTGCAAACAACAATTGTAGGAACACGCAGGTTCCCCAAACACGTGTATTTTCATTCCTAAGTGGACATTCATGGGTTCTTTTGTTGTTATAACGATGACGCACACACATGTGCTCACCACCCCTTAAAAAGAATCCGTCCACGAATTAATTTTAAGCCTGACCGAAACTAGTAGTCTGATACCAAATCGTAACACCCCCTATCCGTTGCATAGACCATAGTAGTAGGTCTGGCCGGGGCCCGACGTCATATACCACAGACAGACCGGGTGGTTACTCAATGGAAACCATCCAACCAATCATAATGTCCTACACAGAGCATTCTAGCGGAATCAGTTTAAATAGTTGCAATTAAAAGAACCCAGCAACAAGCATGAATGTCCACTAACAAGCCAAAAAGGACTGAAGTACATACACAAGTACTGGCCTTAAGGCCTTACAAATGGTTTACTCATATTACATGTTTTCCATACCACGGCACACAGGCCGGTCATACATGAAAAAAAGTAAGTAAACACTCCAATTAGGCCTTCGAGGGCCGGCTTCGCAATTTGGGCTTTAGCCCGCTATTGTTTGCTTGGTCCAGCAACACCTGCAAGCACAATCCACCCCACGATGGCAAACAAAATCAACGGTCAGCAATGCTGACCAAATTATTACGATCCCGCCCCCAATTCGGGGCGGCGATGCTCCTTCCCTGCACATATTAGCATAACCAAGCAGTATATAAATATATATTTCATCATCGGCGTAGGCTCATACAGCCACACACCCCATGCACTCAGGGCACATTCTCGGTGAACCGGTCAATGTCACGTCAATTTAAGCCATAGACACCCCAATCTCACCACTGTCACTTTGACGGCCACACTATGAGCATTTTGTCTTCCCGGCATGGGTCACGTCATTTTAAGCCATAGACCGCCGAAGACCCTCATCTATGCCAACAGCAAGTACCACGTACCTTTAGGTCGCTTTAACCGAATGACATAGAACGAGTACGGTTCCATCTAACCCGTGCTCACATCGCAACGACAATTTAAGCCATATGGGCGGGTCAAACTTCTCCCGAGTCCTGTTTCCGTTACACACTTCACATAACCCGGTTATGTTCAAGTTGGCTCCCAGGCCTCCAAGTTGGCAAAACCACGTGTCTGCCAAGTATTTCGGTTGCACCTTGGAGTTAATCCCCAAGGCTCCCTGTTCTAATCTTCCTTATAAAAAACCTGAAAAACAAACATTCGCACGGAGTCTTCTCCGGCCATTATGCAATGCAACATCACCGATCCAGACCAACTTGTTCGGGTAGGCTTCACACATCATGCTTATGTCCATTCTCGAATACGGACTCTAAACAACGGGGACTTTACATATCTACCCGAAGGAACACCTCCAACTCACCGCAAACTCGCGGGAGCGGGCTTCCTATGCAAAAGAAGGAGAGCTTCACATGCTCAAGTAGAGAATCGTTACCCTAGAGTTCTTCCTTGGCGCCATGGAAATGTACGTAGATGTAAAGCACCACAATCTCCTTGCCTTTGTAGATCCGAAGTCGGCTCGCGATTTGGAGCTCTAAAACTCCTCCAACAACTGGATCTAGACTTCTTCTTTCTCCTTTGTTGTCCCCTCTCTCTAAGATTTAGGCAGAGAACCACACAGAAGAAATAAGGGTTTTGAAACCCTGTACTCGGGTATAATACCATCGGGTAATAACCACAGCCGTCAGATCCCACAAAAGGGAAATGCACAGCATGATCCAGGTCTGACCTGGACAAATGGGGCTAAGAACCGCACAGTGCACCAATAGGAGCAGGACACATCCGCGGAAAAATAGTGTCGGAACATTTAGTCAACTCCCTCCAAAACCCCTGTGTCGACACTCCATATTGATAGAGTCAAACACGCCACAAATGCCCCGCGCTCGACGATCGTCGAGCCAAGATCGTCGACCGCTCCCAGATCGTCGAACGGAGCACTCTGGCCAAATCATCGAACGCAGCCAAATCGTCGAACAAAAATCTTTGGACAAATCGTCGAACGCACGGCCCGATCGTCGAACCCACAACCCGATAGTCAAACGGAGATTGCTGTCCTGATCGTTGAACACACTGCCCGATCGTCTAACCCACGGCCCGATCGTCGAACCCACGGCCCGATCGTCGACCGCAGAATTATGACCCGATCGTCGAGCGCTGCTCGACGATCATCGAACCCAGAAAACTACCTGATCGATTTGCCAGATCTTTGAACTAAATCGTCGAACCCCTCTCAACATGCCCTGGGACACGCCCGTGTCCCAGGTCATGTACCCCTGCCAAATTCCAAATTTGGTACAGAAACGTCACCCATCGCTCTTTTGAGTTTTGGGGCGTTACAGTATTCCCCTCATCTGAGTCCTCATCCTCATCTTCATCATCATCATTTTCAGAACCCTGAGGGTTATCATATAAATCATTCAAAACTTTCAAAGCCTTAGCAGAAATAGCAGGCTTCTCTAGAGCAGGAGCAGGAGTTTCAACAAGAGTTGGAGGAGAAGCTACAAGAGAATCAGAGCAAACTTGGACAGAGCTTTCAGCTGTTGCCTTATTTTCATCTTAAATATCAGCCAAGATAAGTTCATCTAGATCTGGCATGGGGGAGTCATCCATGACAAAGGTTGATGTTGAAGGTAGTATTGGAGAAAAGGGAATAGCCACTACTTCTGGAAGTGGAGTGACTGTTGGCTGTGTAATAGCAAAACTTTCCCTAAGTTGCTTAGTAACTTTTAAAGAGATGGGGGAAGTGTATGGTATAATAGCCAAGGATGGCTTAGTAATCTCAGCTGGAAGGTAACCCAAATGTATAGTATCAAAAATATATAATAAATTAGTACTATCTACTGTGGGATTTAGAATGAAATCACCAACAGTATTGGGCTCTTCAGAGACTGATTCATCAAACTCCATATCAGTATCAATAAAATTAATAAAATCAACATCCTCATCTGCATCAGTATACTATGTACAGTCTGCTGGTGATTTAGAATGAAATCACCAACAGTATTGGGCTCTTCAGAGATTGATTCATCAAACTTCATATCAGTATCAATAAAATTAATAAAATCAAGATCAACATCTGCATCAGTATACTCTGTTCAGTCTGCTGCTACTATTGCTGCCTCTGTTGCTGGAGCTGCTGCTGCTGGAACTACTGCAGCTACATCATCAAACATCTCCCCATGTATGGTTTCAGCAAGAGGTGTAATGACACACAACAGAATTCAACAAAGTTCTAAAGAAGAAGTACTTGTGTCGACACACTCAATTAGTGTCGACACATTCAACAGAAGCAGTGTCGAGAAGCTATTACAACAACAGAAGGAGTTGTGTCGACACCACCAAGGCAAGTCTCGACACTTAGTCCACTTATGTCGACACTTGGTCTATTTGTGTCGACACATAATGAAGATCAGTCTCGACACATTCAGACAGAGACAGTATTTTCAAGAAGTGACTGGATGACTTGACAGCTGCCATTTCAGTCGGTCTACTGCAACTGTCAGAGCTATCAAAAGTTCGTTAGAAACCGGATCAGCCGGTTACCTTGGAGGAAGACTATATAAAGGCTTTTCTCCTTCAACAGTGAGATGAAGATACATAGAAAAATCATCAATCAATCAGAAGATTAAGAAGATCAATACAGATCCAGAGAAAACTATAAATCAGTATTTTGAAGAAATTTTAGATTTACTTGGAGAGAGAGAACTCCAGGATCTGAAATTAAAAAAGAGACTTGTTAATCAAATCTCTTAAGAAGCAGGTTCTGAACCAGACTACAAAGTAGGATCCAGATTTAATTCTTCATCCTAAGAAGGAAGTTTCCAGCCAGTCTACTTCAAGAAGATCATCTTTACTGAGTTCAGACTCAAGAAGCCTTGAAGAAAGCAAAGACAAAGTTGATCTCAGGAATCAGTTCTATCAAGAACTGATCAAGAAGATTGCCATCTTCATTCTCTCAAAAATTGAGTGGTGATCTAAAACTTTTCTATTATCTTTTTGTAGGATCCTAAGGGATCTGAGTTGTAAGCCTAAATTTATAAAGGCTGAGGTAGGGCTTTTGAGCCTGAGTGTAGGAGAATCAATTCTCTGAGTGTAGGCCTTGTTGAAGGCTGAGGTAGGGTTATTTAGCCTGAGTGTAGGTCTTGTTGAAGACTGAGTGGTAGGGCTTTGTGCTTGAGGTGTAGGAGTGGGTACACTCTGAGTTGTAGGAACCTGGTTTGGGGTTCTGAGCTGTAGGATCTGAGGATCTGAGGAGAAGTGCAGAAGTTAGGCTGAATCTAGTACACTACTAGATAGGCAAAGGGGAAAATTGGACGTACCCAGACCTTGGGGAACCACTATAAAAATCTGTGTGCACTCTGTGTTTGATTATTTCTGTGATTGTTGAGCTAGCTGTGCTGAATAGTTGTAGAATATTGCAAATACAGGTTTAATTATATAGAGTTTCTGCCATAAAATTAAAAAGAAAAAGTACACCTATTCACCCCCCCCCCCACCCTCTAGGTGATTAGGCACTATTTCTTTCAAGTGATATCAGAGCCAGGTTACTCAAAAAGGGACTTAACAGTCTGAGTAAGATCTTGTAGGCAGATTCAGAACAAACAAGAATTAAGAAAATGGGTTCTAGTGAGAATCACAAAGAGCTGGGGTCCATGAAATTGCCATTATGTAGAAAAGAGATATTTGGCATATGGAAAGAGAGGGTTAGACTCTTTATGGAAGCTTCTGACCCAAGGATATATATTACAGTTAAAGAAGGCCCATATGTGACAATGAAGATATCCATTCTGAATGCAAATCAGAAAACTCCCAAGTACTTTTCTGAAATGACTAAAGATGAAATCATTCTGGCCACTATGGACAAGAGAGCCCAGAACATAATTGTTAGTGTCATTGATGATGCAACATTTCAGAACTTAATTCATTGTAAGACCTCTAAGGAAATATGGGACACATTAATAGTTTATATTGAGTGATCAGAAGAAGTAAGACAAGATAGGAAGTCCTTGTTAAATCAGGAATATGAAAGCTTCAGATAAGGAAACTCTGATAGCATTACAGAATGTTACAAGAAGTTCTATAGGATTGTTAATGAGTTGATGTCCTATGGAAGAGATTTCAGCAACTATGAGCTGAATGACAAGTTCTTAAGATCTCTGACTAAGGACTGGGACACCAAGATTTGTATCATTAGGTAAGTGGTCAAACTAGCTGATATACCTCCTCCAACTTTGTTTGGTAAATTGTTATCTTATGAGATGCAGTTAATGGCTAGAAAGGAGGAAGAGAAGAATACTAGAGTGGAGCACAAGGAAAGGATTGTGGCCTTCAAGACTGAAGCCACTAAGAAGTATAGAAGCAAGTCTCCATCTCCACCTCAAATAATTGCTGAGGCTGTCACAGATAATTCAGATAGCAAAAATTCAGATAGCAGTGAAAGTGATGAAGACTTTGCTGCTTTTACTAGGCATTTTCAAAATTTTTTGAAGAAGAAGCAGTGGAGGTCTAAGCCTTCCACTTCTCAGCCAAAAGATGACTACTATCAGAAGAGAAAGTCATCCAGGAATAACAGAAGAAGGTTCAATCCAAGCAAAGCTACATCCTCAAAGATTGTGTTCTATTGCTGCAATAGATAGGGACATGTAGTGGCTGACTGTCCTGAAAAGAGGAAGGAGTCAGCTGACAAAAAGAAGACTCAGGTTAAGAGCAGAAAGTAAAAGTCCTTTGTTGCTAAGAAATACAAGAGCCTGACAGATCAGTCATCTTCAGAAACAGAATCAGAAGCTGAAGCCTACATTGGATTATTTTCTGAAGAGGAAGAAGATGAGTTCATGCAGCTAATGAACTCAATTTATGAGCATGAGGATCATCAGTGCAAGGGACTGATGGCTTTATCTGAAGGAGGTAAGAACCAGGATCAGCCTGGACCAAGTAAGGTACAAAGTTATTCTTCTAGTTCAATTTATAGTACTAAGTCAGAATCAGATACATCAGCATCAAGTGATGTGGGTGGGTCTGAATCTGAAGGAGATATTCATCAGTTAATTGATGAAAATAGAGTCTTGTTGCAGGCCTTGAAGGAAAGCAAAACCTTGGCCAAAACTCTGGCAAAGCAGATTGCTACTCTTAAGATGGCTGCAGTAGATTCAGAAAATTGTTAGATCAAAAACTGAATGAGATTGCCAGATTGAAGAACATAACTGTTATTCAAATGGGCACAATCACATTCAAGAATGATCAGATTAGAAATCTGGAGATTAGACTTCAAAAAGAGAGAGAGATAGTAGCAAGTTTTTCTAAAACTAAATTTGTTTTAGCCTTGATAGATGAGTTTGTACCTCAAAAGGGTAAGGCTGGATTAGGATTTAAGAAAACTACCTGGACTGCTAGGTCCAAATCTAAAGGCAAAACCCCAACACAAAACATAAAGCCTGTTGTAGATACTTCAGCCAGGGTTGTACCTAAACAAAGGTACAACATGTTTGAGTGTTGGTGTTGTGGCAAGATAGGCCACTTTGCCTTAGATTGTTGCCACAATTCTAGTGTCAAAGAGAGTAGCAAACTGCCTGCTAGAAGAGCTACATGTAGTTTTGTTAAAAGTCAGACTAACCTGCACCAAGGACCCAAGATTTATTTGGGTTCTAAGGTTAAGTAATCTGTTTTGCAAGTGAGTCCAAGTGGTCATGCCCCTATATAGTACTTGGACAGTGGATATTCTAGGCACATGACTGGAACTAGGGGGTTGCTGAAGCACTACACACCTATCAAGGATGGCCCTAAAGTAACCTTTGGTGGTTCAGAAAAAGAAATCATCAAGGGATTTGGTAACATTTCTAGTAATCAGATTACAATTACTCAAGTGGCTTATGTAAAGGGTTTGAAACACAACCTCATTAGTATAAGTCAGCTGAGTGATTTAGGATATGACATCTCATTTGTCAAGAATGGTTGTCATATCAAAAGGTCAAGTGATCAAAAGATCATTTTGACAGGTTATAGAAAAAGGAAGGTTTACTGTCTTGACTTTGTGTGTGAGAATAATGTTTCTCCTATTTATCTTGTAGCTGATGAGAGAGTCCCTCATTGTGTCAAATGGCACAAGAGGCTAGCCCATATAAATTACAAGACTATTGGCCAACTCTTTAGCAAAGAGTTAGTGAGGAATGCTCCTCAAGTTAAGTGTATAAACTATGGGATATGCTCAGCTTGTCAAAAAGGCAAGCAGACCAAATACCACCTTTCATTGCCTTGAGAACAAGGATTCTGTGAGGTGTCAATACCTCTTGCATATGGATTTTTTTAGTCCTATGCCAGTTCACAGTCTAGGTACGAAGGTCTACACATTTGTGGTAGTAGATGACTATTCAAGATATTCCTGGGTGTTCTTCCTAAGACAAAAATCTGAAACCCCAAGTATCTTATATAGTTTTGTTAAACAAATTCAGAATGAGTTGGATAGTACAGTGGTCAAATTCAGAAGTGACCATGGTACTGAATTTCAGTCTGAAAGTATGACAAAACAGTGTGAAGAATTTGGGATATTTCAAGAATTTTCTTCACCAAGAACACCTCAGCAAAATGGTATTGCTGAAAGGAAGAATGGAACATTGATAGAAGCTGGTAGAACTCTATTGAGTGGCACTTCTCACCCAGAGTATTTATGTGCTGAGGCAGTAAATACTACATGTCATGTGATCAATAGGGCTTCTATCACCAATAGCCACAAGAAGACCCCCTATGAGATTGTGAAGGGCAGAAAACCAAATTTATCTTATTTCAGGATCTTTGTTTGCAAGTGCTATATACTTAACAATGGAAAGTCTTATCTAACCAAGTTTGCTGTCAAATTCCAAGAGGGGATCTTTGTTGGGTATAGCAACAATAGTAAGGCTTATAGGGTCTACAACTTGATTACTCAAGTTGTAGAAGAGTCTGTACATGTAGTTTTTGATGAAGCAAGGCTCATTAACAGTGAATTGCCAAGTAGTGTTTGTAGTTCTACAGGTTTAAATGAGAGGATGGACAAGCTTACCATTACAGAAGATTCTACTGCAACTCAGCAAGTGGAAAATGGTGGATGCTGTCCAAGGGGAGTATAAGACTCTTTAGATGCTGAAGAAGACCAAGAGGTGCAGCTAAATGAAGTGGCTGGAGGTGTTCAACCTGAAGAAATACTACCTCCAGCTAATAGACACTTAAAGGATCATCCAGCCAATCAGATAATTGGTGATCCAAGATAAGGAGTGCAAACAAGAAGCAGGAATCTGAGTGCAGTTCTTTACTCCAGTTTCCTATCACAAGTGGAACCAAATAAATTTGAAGAAGCAGTTCTAGACCCTCATTGGATTGATGTCATGCAGAGGAGCTGAATTAGTTCAGGAGGTGCACGGTCTGGAAGCTTGTTCCAAAATCCAAAGACCACAATATCATTGGAATAAAGTGGATCTTTAGGAATAAATTGGATGAGAATGGAATCATCATAAAGAATAAAGCTAGACTTGTTGCAAAGGGATATAGGCAGGAAGAAAGTATTGATTTTGATCAAACCTTTGCTCTAGTAGCAAGATTGGAGGCAATCAGGATGTTCCTTGCTTATGCAAAATATCAAGGGTTCAAGGTATTTCAAATGGATGTGAAATCAGCATTCCTGAATGGAAATTTAAAGGAAGAATTCTATGTTGAGCAGCCCTCAGGTTTTGTTGATCTTCTCAAACCTGATTATGTTTATAGACTTAGGAAGGCACTGTATGGGTTAAAACAAGCCCCAAGAGCTTGGTATGAAACCCTGTCTAGTTTCCTCATTGAGAACAAATTCTCAAGGGGGAAAATAGATTAGACTCTATTCCTTAGGGAATCTAAAGAAAAGATTATACTAGTCCAAATATATGTTGATGACATAATATTTGGGTCTACTGAAAATAATCTTTGCAGGAAGTTTGCAAAACTTATGCAAGGAAAATTTGAAATGAGCAGTATGTGGGAACTTAAGTTCTTCATGGGTCTCCAAGTTAGACAGACTGAAGATGGCTTGTCCATATGCCAGTCTAAGTTCACCCTAGAGTTAATAAAGAAGTATGGTATGGAAACATCCACTACCATGAAAACTCCTATGGGGTCAAGCATGTCTCTAAGCAAAGATGATGCAGGGAAACCTGTAGATGAAACTTTGTATAGAGGGATAGTTGGCTCCCTACTATATTTGACTGCTAGTAGACCAGATATCATGTATGCTACATGTGTCTGTGCTAGGTACCAAGCATGCCCTAAAGAAATCTCATCTGACTGCAGTCAAAAGGATTTTGAGATATCTTAAGGGCACGCCATATCTAGGCCTTTGGTACCCTAGGAATAGAGATTTTCTACTAACAGGTTATTCAGATGCAGATTTTGCAGGTTGTAAGGAAGATAGAAAGAGTACTACAGGAACCTGTCAATTTCTAGGTGGAAAGCTGGTGTCATGGAGTAGTAAGAAGCAGACCAGTGTGGCAATCTCTACAGCTGAGTCAGAATATGTGGCAGCAGGAAGTTGCTGTACACAACTTTTGTGGATACAACATCAGCTAGAAGACTATGGTATCCAGGTATATAGAACGCCTTTGTTTTGTGATTCTACAAGTGTCATTTCTATTGCAAATAATCCTATCTCACATAGTAGGACTAAGCACATAGAAATTAAATACCATTTTCTTAGAGAACATGTAGAAAAAGAAGACATTTCACTAGAATATGTTAACACAGATAATCAGATTGCTGATATGTTTACTAAGCCCCTAGATGAAATCAAATTTAATAATTTTAAAATTGAATTAGGAATGTTGAACTTAGAATAGGTTCATAAAATTGGCTAAGTAAAATGGTGTCGACACATAAAGTTGTCTGTGTCGACACATTGAAGTGGTGTCGACATTCCAGAGAAATGGTGTCGACACATCTAGGAAGTCTGTGTCGACACTTCAGAGAAATGGTGTCGACACATCCCGAGTAGGTGTCGACACATCCAGGGTGGTGTCGACACTTAGATTTAACACTAATTTCGTCGAGTAGAGTTTCGACTAATCGTCGAGCTGAGATGTATAAGTGTCGACGCATATATTTTGTCGACTATATTTGTGTCGACACATTGTTGTCGAGACATTAGAAGTAAGTGTCGACAGTTTTCAACAGTGTCGACACATTTCAAGTATTTCAACGCGACTTTTCACCTTCGATTTTAGAAAGGTATAAATAAGTCTTCCACATTGTTTGTCGACATGCTCACCATAGTTTCGAGACAAAACTTGTGTGTCGACATCTCTCTTCTCTAAATTCAAAATTTCTCCAAACCCTAATGGCGCCCAAGCTAGAAGAGAACATCAATGAAGGTTATGAGCTCGTGCGACACGCTTTTGACGACGCGGAACCAGAAATTCACGGTGTTGTAACCCTAGTTGTAGAGACTGGGTTAGAGTATCTAGTTTCAAAGCCAATCGAGATTTGGAAGAAGGAGGTCCTCGAATTCTTTAGTGCAGCTACCCTTGATGAAACAAGTCTTAAGATTAAATCCAAAGTCCATGGAGTTAAGGTGAAAGTCACCCAGAAAAGTCTTAGAAAAGTTCTACATCTACCTAGAACTAAATAAGAGGAAGATGTACCTACATTAAAGATAAGAGATGCACTGCAATGGTGTGGAATTGATTCAAGCATGAAGATTGGATCAGTTTTTAACAGGAAAGGGATGAACATGCAAGGAAAGTTTTTATCTGAAATAGTAGGAAAGATAATTCTGAGCAAGCCAGGTGGGCATGATAGAATATCAGTTCATATGTTCAGTTTAATGATAAGGATCATTTTTAAACTCAAAATTGATTGGTCAGCAGTGATGTTTGACAAGATTAAGGAAAGTCTGAAGAAGCCCAATCTGGGTAGGATTTTGAGTTTGTTCTTGGCTAGAAGTATTCCAGAAGTCATGAACCAAGCTTCAGGCTCTAAGATAAATCACATGAGAAGAATGGATGTTAGGATTATCTCAAGGTGGGATATGGTGTTGACAAAGGACATGCCTATACCAGAGAAGGAAACACCTCAGAAGAAGAAGAAGAAAGCATTAGTGTCTCCTGAATCCTCAAGTAGCTCAGAGTAGCAAGTAGTTTTCAGTTCTAATGAGGATGAAGCTGATAAGGAAGCAGCTGATGTTACTGGAAGGTCACCAGTAAGGCCTGAAGATGCCCAGAGGCAGAGGGAGCTACCATCTGCTATCCCCATTCACCTAGATCCACTCCAGGGGGAGCCTCAACATGTGGATGAGCCAACTCACTTAGATAGTGAAAGGGCAACCCAAACAATTCTTGAGGTACAAAATGAAGTTAATCAATCAATTTTTCATATTGAGGATGAAGTATTGACTGAATCTATAATTGATGTTGATCAGCAAACTCAGTTACATATTCAACCACAAGATGTTGTCATGGAAGACACATCAGTTGCAGATAATGCTCCTGAGATAAGAGATTCTCCAGTCCCTACTCAACAGGAGTTTACTCTAGAAGAGCTGTTCCCTAATCTATTACAGACTGATTTTGAGGTAGAGAAAGCAGCTTTTGAGGGGGAGTCAGGTAACCTTGAGGGGGAAAATATCAGGTCACAGGAGGAGACTACTAGAAATGACACTGAGGAGCAAAGGACACGGGAGGAGCTACCAAGGACTGAGAAAGAATTACATCCTAGTCCTAAAAATAGAGTAGACATTGTCAGTACTTCTGCTTCTGAGGATGAAGAAACTGCTAGAGCCAAGAAAAGAAAGCTACAGGTCTTCAAAAGGAGAAGCCAAACCTACAAGAAAGCACTATAAACTATTGTTCCACAGCCTGCTCCAACAGCTGATTACATCTCTTTGTTGGTGGCTTTGCAGATCAAGATGGATGAGCAAAGGAAGGCTCTAGAAAAATATATGGATGAAGGACATAAATCCCTTCAATTTAATCTGTCTCAAGACATCAAATCTACAAGATTTGAAGTTAATCTAACAAAGAAAGAAATGACTGATTGTTTCCACAAAGGAGGCAATGCAGTGGTATATCTGGCTACTCATCAAGAGAAGATAAAGACACAGGTTGATGATATGGTAGTGAAATAAGGATATGTTCTTGAGAATCAGATTAGAATGAATGACAATCTAACTGAATCACATAATGTGATAGTAACTGAAATGCAGTATATTGCAGTTGCTCAGACTGCAGCAAGGACTGCTGCCAAGGCTGAGTTTGACAAGCAATTACAAGAACACCTAACTGCTGTTAAAACTGCAATTGAAGATTCTCAAAAGGCTATTACTGAAAACCTCCAAAAGTTAAAACCTTTTTATAAAGATGGTGTTAACTATCTGAATGCTCAGATCAGATTTCAAAAGGATGATCTTAGGGATCATATAGAAAGAGAAGTCATAAAAGAGGGAGAGGGTATTAGTCAAAGTAGGCTCTAACCATGCTAAATGGATTTCAAACAGCATCAGAGCTACCCTTGGATATCAACCTTTGTGTGATGATGATAATGTTGCTGAATCTGGTATAAATCCTGCGGTTTTTGGAGGTGAGCAAGCTGAAGTGGCTCAAGTAATCTACCCTCCAGTAGATTTTGAAATGATACATCAAGAGATACAATCTATGTATAGTCCTCCAGAAGGTGCTCAAAATGTGATCATTGGGAAGGTAGTCCAGCATGTGCTAGAGGCATTATTAAAAGAGCAAGAAGCTCAATTATTTAACAAGAGATTCAGAGAACAGGCAGAGTTAAGGCCTGATTTTGAACAGTGGAGCCCAACTTCTAGAAATATTATTCGGACTGCTTGGAAGGCTGCAAAGGATAATTCCCTAGAGAGGGGCAAATGGTACTCTGACCAAGAGTGGAGAAAACATGAAGCTAGGCAAGAGGCCATAGTTCAGTACAGAAGGAAGGCTAAACTTGGGAAGATACCTCCTAATGCACAGGAGCCTAGCAAGTATTTCCCTAAGCCTTATCATTATTTTGAGAGACAAAAGATAAGGGCTGAAGAAAAGAAGAAGAAAGATCTTAAGTGCAAGAAGCCTGTTGATAACACTGATGCTCCAGTTCAAGCCAAGATTCAATTTGGAAAGGGCATTGTTATCAAGGAGCCAGAGCAGCCATAGAATAGAATTTTCTTAAGTTTACAACTTTGTAATCATTTGCATTAAAATCCATGTAAACTTTTTGATTAATGAAACTATTGGAAGTTGTAACAAAACAATGTTTGATGTTCAATCTGTTACATTTTTATTCTGTGAAGATTGTTTATACATGTTTTGTTTAGTATTTACCCTGTCATATAATACTGTTATACATCATATTGAGTATTTGTTATGAATGGTGTATATCATTGACTAAGGGTTATAACTTCTCCAAATAGGGGGAGATTGTTGGGTACATTGGAAAATGTGTACCAGATTTGAAGAAGTCTCACCCTACTCAATGATATACATCAAGATGTATTTGATGTGCTTTGAGTTTATATGTGCAGGTTAAGTAATTGCAGGAAATGCAGAAAAGTTTCTAAGTCCAAGTGTCGACAGCTAGAGATGAAGTGTCGACACTTATGAAAGCTTGTGTCGACACCTAGAGAAGCAGTGTCGACACTTGGAGTATTTGTGTCGACACCAGGAAAGGCAGAGTCGACACCAGAAGAAAAGTGTCGACACATACAGGCAGTGTTGACACACTATGAAGAATACTCAACATATATCATGTCGACACTTAGAGGCAGTGTCGACACCCAGAGAAGCTTAGTCGACATCCAATGTGTAAACACCAGGAACCTATGTCAACACACTGAATGCATTGTCGACATCAACTGTGTCGACACACAGGACTTGTGTCAACACACAGCAAGTTTCAACACAGTTAAAGTAAAGAAGTACTTGTGTCGATACAAAGGAGATGTGTCGACACTCAGCTAGTATCAACAACAAAAGAAGTTGTGTCGACACAAAGGAGATGTGTCGACATACAACAGAATTCAACAAAGTTCTAAAGAAGAAGTACTTATGTCGACACACTCAATCAGTGTCGACACATTCAACAGAAGCAGTGTCGAGAAGCTATTACAATAAAGAAGGAGTTGTGTCGACACCACCAAGGTAAGTGTCGACACTTAGTCCACTTATGTCGACAATTGGTCTATTTGTGTCGACACATAATGAAGATCAGTCTCGACACATTCAGACAGAGACAGTATTTTCAAGAAGTGACTGGATGACTTGACAGCTGCTATTTCAGCCGGTCTACTGCAACTGTCAGAGCTATCAGAAGTTCGTTAGAAATCGGATCAGTCGGTTACCTTGGAGGAAGACTATATAAAGGCCTTTCTCCTTCAACAGTGAGATAAAGATACATAGAAAAATCATCAATCAATCAGAAGACTAAGAAGATCAATACAGATCCAGAGAAAACTGTAAATCAGTATTTTGAGGAAATTTCAGATTTACTTGGAGAGAGAGAACTCCAGTATCTGAAATTAAGAAAGAGACTTGTTAATCAAATCTCTTAAGAAGCATGTTCTGAACCAGACTGCAAAGTAGGATTCAGATTTAATTCTCCATCCTAAGAAGGAAGTTGCCAGCCGGTCCACTTCAAGAAGATCATCTTTACTGAGTTCAGACTCAAGAAGTCTTGAAGAAAGCAAAGACAAAGTTGATCTCAAGAATCAGTGCTATCAAGAACTGATCAAGAAGATTGCCCTCTTCATTCTCTCAAAACCTGAGTGTTGATCTAAAACTTGTCTATTATCTTTTAGTAGGATCCTAAGTTATCTGAGTTGTAAGCCTAAATTTATAAAGGCTGAGGTAGGGCTTTTGAGCCTGAGTGTACGAAAATCAATTCTCTGAGTGTAGGCCTTGTTGAAGGCTGAGGTAGGGTTGTTTAGCCTGAGTGCAGGTCTTGTTGAAGACTGAGTGGTAGGGCTTTGTACCTAAGTTGTAGGAGTGGGGACACTCTGAGTTATAGAAACCTGGTTTGGGGTTCTGAGCTGTAGGATCTGAGGATCTGAGGAGAAGTGCAGAAGTTAGGCCGAATCTAGTACACTACTAGATAGGCGAAGGGGGAAAGTGGATATACCCAGACCTTGGGGAACCACTATAAAAATCTGTGTGCACTCTGTGTTTGATTTTTTCTGTGATTGTTGAGCTAGCTGTGCTGAATAGTTGTAGAATATTGCAAATACATGTTTAATTGTACAGAGTTTCTGCCATAAAATTAAAAAGAAAAAGTACACCTATTCACCCCCCCCCCCTCTAGGTGGTTAGGCACTATTTCTTTCAGTTTATTAGGGCTATCTCCAGTATAACCCATTAGGCTCAGCATCACGTCAGACTCCTCTATTTCAATCTCTAGTTGCTCTTCTCCATTCCTTAATTCAAAATTTTCAGTTAAAATTGCGGGAGTTAAGGAGACGGAGTTATCCGTAATGGTGCCTGTCATCGTATTCTCCTCTGTTGGTGATAGAGTGTAAACCCATTCTCTGATTTCAGTGTTGTGTAGTTTGGTTCTTCTAGTCATCAAGGTTTTGAGTTCTTGTTCTTCAAGGAGTTCCATAATGTAAAGGAATATGGAACCAGAATGTTGAAACGAATCAAAATCCACATCAAAGCCTGTATCGAACTTCATGCCTGCGAGAATGCTTGCCTGAATCGTCATGGAATCACCTGCAAGAGAGACACAAAAACGTCGATCAAGTGCAAAGGAACAGAAAACTCGAGATGGAGGTCGAAGAAAACCTAAATATAGGGTTTTCAAGAATATGAATCGACAGACTCCGTTCCACGAAAATAGACATAATTCTTCGAACTGAGTTCGACGAAATAATTTTGAATGAAATAATTCGTCAATCTTATCCAGAAGAATTGAACACAGTTCGTAGAACTCCGTTTGACGAATATCTTCTGAAGTAAGTTCGTCGAACTCTGTTCGACAAAAATTGTTTCACTCACAGAGAGTTCAACGATCTTCGCTCGACGAATATCTCTCAAACTTTCCTGGTTCATCGAACTCCGTTCAACGAACTTTGGAAAATTCGTCGAGTGCAGACAGAAATTAAATAAAGTCTTCTTCATTGATCATTCCAAGTTGATTTACAAAGAACATATGATTTCTCTCATCCAGAGGTTTGGTGAATATATCAGCTCTTTGCAAATCAGTGTAGATATAGACAAGCATGATTTTATTTTTGTCTACACACTCTCTAATGAAATGATGTCTTATATCAATATGTTTTGTCCTACTATGGTGAACTGGATTCTGGGATATGGCTATAACACTTGTATTATCACAGAGTAGGGTTGAATTATTTAAGTTGAATCCATAATATAGAAGCTGATTTTATATCCAAAGCATCTGTGAACAACAGCTACCTGCTGCAATATATTCTGCTTCAGCAGTTGAGGTTGACACTGATGTTTGCTTTTTACAAAACCAATATACTAATCTCATACCCAGGTACTGTCAAGTCCCTGAAGTACTTTTTCTATCTACCCTGCATCCAGTAAAATCAGCATCAGAGTATCCAGTTAACTCAAATTTTGATTCAGCAGGATACCATAGGCCTAGATTAGGACAACTCTTTATATATCTCAAAATCCTTTTTAGTAAAATTAGGTGAGATTCTTTAGGGTTCACCCGGAACCTAGCACAAAGACATGTGGCAAACATAATATCTGGCCTACTTGCTGTGAGGTATAATAGGGACCTAACAATGCCCCTATAAAGTTTCTGATCCACAGGTTTCCCTGGTACATCTGAGTCCACAACAGCATTGGTAGCCATGGGTGTTTTCTTTGTTGAGGCATCAGCCATCCCAAACTTTTTAGAAGTTCTTTAGCATATTTTGCTTGAGAGACGAAGATACCATCAGGGAGCTGCTTCACTTGGAGACCAAGGAAGTAAGAAAGCTCACCCATGCTACTCATTTTAAATTTGGAATGTATGAGGTCAGAGAACCTCTTGCATAATTTGGAATCTGTAGAGTCAAATATAATATCATCCACATAGATTTGTACTAATAAGATTTGGTCTTTATGAGGTCTAGTGAAAAGAGTTTTATCTACAGTTCCTCTTGTAAATTTATGCTCTAATAAAAAACTAGATAAGGTCTCATACCAAGCTCTTGGAGCTTGCTTTAAACAATAAAGAGCCTTATGCAATTTTAAAACATGAGAGGGGTAAGTTGGAGAAACAAAACCTGGAGGTTGTTCTACATAAACCTCTTGTTTAGCACTCCATTTAGAAAAGCACTCTTCACATCCATTTGGAAGACCTTGAATCTCTTGTATGCTGCATAGGCAAGGAATATTCTTATGGTTTCCAACATTGCAATAGGTGCAAAGGTTTGATCATAATCAATTCCTTCTTCTTGCCTATATCCTTGAGCAACAAGCCTAGCCTTATTTCTCACAATGATTCTTTGGGCATCTAGCTTGTTTCTGAAAACCCATTCGGTTCCAATAACTGGATAGTTTTGGGGTCTTGGAACCAAATCCCAAACTCTACATCTCTCAAATTGATTTAGTTCCTCCTGCATTGCAAGGATCCAGTGGGGATCCTTCTCAGCATCACGGATGGATAGAGGTTCAATATGAGAGAGAAAACAGGCATGCATCAAATCTTGGGTGAATTGATGTCTTGTTTGTACACCTGCTGATATGTCTCCAATCACTTGAGATCTGGGGTGATTGAAAGATATTGTACCTAATCACCTAGAGGGGGGTGAATAGGTGACTTAAATCTTTTTAACTTTTTGGACAGAATTCAGAATTTATCTCAGAGTTATTTCTACTTGTACACAGCAAACACACAGCAATCACAGATTATCACAAGCACACAGTAGACACACAGTTTTATAGTGGTTCCCCAAGCTTTGGGTACATCCACTTTCCCCCTTCGCCTATCTAGCAGTGTACTAGATTCGGCCAAACTCCTCCACTATCTCAGATCCTCAGATCTTACACTCAGAACCCCAAAACAGGTTCCTACAACTCAGGCCCAAGGCCCTACAACACAGCTTTTTCCCAAAGCCTACACTCAGCCACCAAGGCCTACACTCAGCCACCAAGGCCTACACTCAGCAACCAAGGCCTACACTCAGAGATTCAACTCTCCTACACTCAGGCACACAGGCCCTACACTCAGCCTTTATAATTGCAGGCTTACAATCTCAGATCCCTAAGGATCCTACAAGTTATAATGAATACAAAAAGTATACTCAACAACTTAGAGAAAAGAGAGATAAGTTGTGAGTTTCTTGATGAGTTCTTGGAAGAACTCAGCTGAAATCAATCTGACTTGGCTTTCTTCAAAGCTTCTTGAATGTAGAACACAATAAGACTGATTCCTCTGCAGTTGATCCTTGATCTCTGCTACTTAAGATTCAGACCAAATCTGAACCCTTCTTCTCATCCTGGTTCCAATGGCTGACTTCTTGGATGGATCTCTCTCTCTCCAACTTCTTAGATCTTCACTAGAATCTTCAAGGAATAGCTAGATCTTCTTTTCTTTTCAATTACTTGAACAACCTGTCAATCTGATCAATTTTATCAATAAATTTCTGTAGACAGTATAAGCCTATTTATAGGCCTTCTTCATGGTAACCGGCTGGTCCGGTTCATAACTAAATTCTGACAACTCTGACAGGTTCAGTAGACCTGCTGGAAAGGTAGCTGTCAAGTCATCCAGTCAGTTCTTGAAAATTCTCTAACTGTCTGAAAGTGTCGAGACTATCTGTCTTTAAGTGTCGACACTTATAGACCAAGTGTCGACACAAGTTGTCTAAGTGTCGACACTAGCCTACAAGGTGTCGACACAACTCCTTGTGTTGTTGATTTTATATCTCGATACTGCTTCTTCTTCATGTGTCGACAATGATAATATGTGTCGACACAAGTACTTGTACTTCAGTATATTGCTGAATTCTTGTAAGTGTCGACACATCTCCTTGTGTCGACACATCTTCATGTGTTGAACTTGTTTTAGTGTCGACACATCTTCTTGGTGTCGACACTTCTCCTTGTGTTGATACTTGCTGAGTGTCGACACAGTTCCTTGTGTCGACACATTCTTCTTCTGTTGAGACTTCAGCTGAGGGTCGACACATCCCCTTAGTGTCGACACTTGTACTTAGAATAGTTTGTTAATCTTTGCTGATCTTTGCTAAGTGTCGACACAGCTCCTTGTGTCGACACTTTCTTCAAGTGTTGAGTCTTCAGCTGAGTGTCGACACAGCTCCAAGTGTCGACACTTTCTTCAAGTGTTGAGTCTTCAGCTGAGTGTCGACACAGCTCCAAGTGTCGACACTTTCTGATGTAGACATAGCTTCACTGAGTGTCGACACAACTGCTAAGTGTCGACACTGCTTCACTGCACTTTCTTCATTGAGTGTCGACACAGCTCCTTGTGTCGACACTTTCTGTCTAGTGTCGACTCAGCATCCCTGGTATCGACACAATCATTCCAAGTGTCGACACTGCTTGTATGGGTGTCAACACAAGTCTTCTTAAGTGTCGACACTTTCCTCCTGGGTGTCGACACATGGACTTAGAAAGTTTTTCAGCTTTCCTGCAAATACTTAACCTGCACAAGGTAACTCAAAAATATATCAAATACATTTTGATGTATATCATTGAGTTGGGTGAGGCTTCTTCAAATCAGGTACATTTAGACCAATATACCCAACAATCTCCCCCTATTTGGAGAAGTCATAACCCTTAGTCAATGATATACACCATTCATAATAAAATTATAACATGATGTACAGCAGGAATATATACAGCAGCAGCAGCCTTTTTCCCTTTAAGATCCTTTTTCTTTAGCTCTTCAGCTTTGATCTTTTGCCTTTCAAAATAATGATAAGGCTTGGAAAAGTACTTGCTAGGCTCCTGGGCAGTAGGAGGTAGCTTTCCCATCTTGGCCTTTCTTCTATATTGGACTATAGCCTCCTGCCTTGTCTCATGTTTTCTCCATTCTGATTCAGAAAACCACTTGTTCCTGTCTTGCACATTATCTTTTGCAGCTTTCCAGGCAGTCAAAATAATGTTCCTAGAGGTGGGGATCCACTGCTCAAAGTCAGGTCTTTGTTCAGCTTGCTCACTGAACCTCTTCTTAGACAATCTAGCTTCTTGTTCAGCTTGCTCTTTCAAAATAGCTTCCTGCAAGGCCTCAGATACTGGCTGAACTACTTTGTCAAGAATGACCTTCTGATTTCCATCAGGTGGACTATACATGGATTGTATGTCAGCTTGAACCATATCAAAATCTGGTGGAGGATAAATTACTTGAGCTACTTCTGGTTGCTCACCTCCAAGATATGCAGGGTTAACTCCAGATTCTGCTACATCATTATCATCACATAGAGGAGGATATCCAAGAGTTGCTCTTATAGAATTTGAAACCCATTTTGCATGGTCAGAGCCAGCTTTGACTAAGACCCTCTCCCCCTTTATGACTTCTCTTTCCATGTGATCCCTTAAATCATCTTTTTGAAATCGGATCTGGGCATTCAGATAATTAACTCCATCCCTGTAGAATGGTTTTAGTCTTTGGAGTTTGTCAGTTATCAACTTTTGAGAGTCTAGAATTACAGTTTTAACAACAGTTATTTCCTCTTGGAATACTTTATCAAAATCTGCCTTAGCAGTAGCAGTAGAAGTTGTCAGGCCAGCAGCAATGTTTTTCATTTCTGTGACAATTGCATTGTGAGATTCTGTCAGATTGTCATTCATCCTGATCTGATTCTCAAGAACATAACCCTACTTCAATGCAATGTCATCTACTTGTTCCTTGATCTTTTCTTGATGAGTTGCTACATAGACTACTGCATTCCCTCCTTTGTGGAAGCAGTCAGTCATCTCCTTTTTATTAAGATTCATTTCAAATCTTATAGACTTTATTTCTTGTGCTAAATCAAATTGCAGTGATTTATTCCCCTCATCCACATAATTCTCTATAGCTTTTCTGTGCTCATCAAGCTTGATCTGCAGAGCAACCATTAGAGCACTGTAATCTATAGTTGGAGTTGGTGGTAGTGCTGGCTGTGGTGCTATGGTTTGCAATGCCTTCTTGTAATTCTGACTTCTTCTTTCGAAAACTTGAAACTTCTTTTTCTTAGCCCTTACAGCTTCCTCATCCTCAGATGCTGATGTACTTGCTATCTCTACCCTCTCCTTAGGGCTTGGATGGAATTCCTTCTGCACTTCTGGTGCCTTCTCAGATTCTTGCCTTGCAGGTTCTTCCAGAATATGCACTTGCTCCCCCTCAACTGGAGCATTCTCCCCCCCCCCCAGCAGCAATACATTCCTTCTCAAGGTCTTGTTGATGCAGATTAAGAAATAAATCTTCCATTGTAAATTCTTGTGGAGAATGAGCTGGAGAAATTCTTGGCTCATCTACCACTGGATCAGAAACTACTTGAACTTCAACAGATGTGTCCTCCATGACAACATCCGGAACTTGACTATCAGTCTGTGGTTGTTGATAAACACCAGACAAATCAGTATCCTCTATAGGAAAATCTAAAGCATTAAGCTCAGTGATTACCTCAAGGATGATGTGTGTAGCTTGCTCACTCTCAAGACTAGTTGGCTCTTCCACTATTAGGGGCTCCCCCTGGACTGAATCCTGATGTATGGGGCTAGCTAGAGGTAGCTCCTCCTGCCTTTCATCAACTACTTGTTGATCTGGAGACTTCACAGCACTTCCTGTGTCTTCTTCATCAGGTGTGAAGACCACTTGTTCCTCAGAACTACTAGTTGACTCTTGAGCCACAGGGGCAGTTTTTCTCTTCTTCTTTAGAGGTGATACTTTCTCAGGAGTTATCTTCTCAGGGGTTGGCATCTCTTTAGACAACACCCTGTCCCATCTGGAGAAGATCCTCATGTTCATTTTCCTCATGTGGTTAATTTTTGTGCCAGCAGATTGACTCATTACCTCTGGAATACTTCTAGCAAGGTATAGACTTAAGATTCAGCCCAAGTTGGGCTTCTTCAAGCTCTCCTTTATCTTCTCAAAGATCACTAGAGACCAGTCAGTTTTCAGGCTGAAGATTATCCTGGTCATTATGCTGAACATATGGGCTGATACCCTATCATGCCCTCTAGGTTTGCTTAAAATTACTTTGCCAACAATTTCAGACAAAAATTTTCCCTGGCAGTTCATTCCTTTTCTATTGAAAACTGATCCAATTTTCATTTTAGAATCTAGTCCACACCAAGTTAGAGCTTCTCTGGTCTTTGAAGCAGTAACTTCATCTTCTTCTTTTGTCCTTGTCAGGTTTAGGATCTTCCTCAAACTCTTAGGTGATACTTTCACCTTTTCATCATGGACCCTGGACTTGATCTTGAATCCAGTGTCGTCTAGGGTTGCTCTATTAAGGAATTCCAGTACTTCCTTCTTCCAGATCTTAGTTGGCTCAGAAACTAGAAATTCTAACCCTGAGTCTGCAACTAGGGTTATCACGGTCTTGATTTCTGGGTCTGCATCACCAAACGCGTCGCGCACCAGTTCATATCCCTCATTGACGTTCTCCTCGAGCTTTGGCGCCATTAGGGTTTGAAGAATTTGACTGGAGAGAAGAGAGGTGTCGACACACACGTTTGGTCTCGAAACTTTTGAAAGTGTGTTGACAGACTAAGGCAAAATCCTATTTATACCTTTCTAAGTTTGAAGATGAAAAGGCGGGTCAGCTAACTTAAATTGTGTCGACACTGCGGATAAGTGTCGACAAAGACTTATAATGTCTCGACACCTATGTGTCGACACAAGTTTAGTTGACAAATAATATGTGTCGACACTTGTTTATGTGTCGACACCACTCAACTCGACATTTAGTCGAGACTTTACTTAGATTATTCTGAGTAAACTCTAAGTTTCGACACCACCTTGGATGTGTCGACACCAACTTATCATGTGTCGACACTAATATTCTGAAGTGTCGACACTAACTTCCTAAATATGTTGACACCTTTTCCCTGAAGAGTCGACACTACTTTTCTGTGTCGACACAGATATCTCTGTGTGTCGACACTATTTTACTTAGCCAATTCTATAAACTTATTATAAGTTTATCATACCTAGTTCAATTTTAAACCTATTGAACTTAGCTTCTTCTAAGGGCTTAGTATACATATTAGCTAGTTGATTATCTGTTCTAACATATTCCAGTAAAATATCTTCTTTTTCTACATGTTCTCTAAGAAAATGATATTTTATTTCTATATATTTGGTTCTACTATGGGATACAGGATTATTAGCTATTGATATAGTACTAGTAGAATCACAAAAGAGTGGAGTTCTACTTACCTGAATTCCATAGTCCTCAAGTTGATGTTGTATCCAGAGAAGTTGAGCACAACAACTTCCTGCAGCTACATATTCTGACTCTGCAGTGGAGATAGCCACACTTGTTTGCTTTTTGCTACTCCATGAAATTAGTCTTCCACCTAGGAATTGATAGGTTCCAGTTGTGCTTTTTCTATCTTCTTTGCATCCTGCAAATTCTGCATCTGAATAACCTGTTAGTTCAAAATCCCCATTCCTTGGGTACCAGAGGCATAGATAGGGAGTGCCCTTTAGATATCTCAAAATCCTTTTGACTGCTGTCAAATGAGACTCCTTAGGGAAAGCTTGATACCTTGCACAGACACATGTAGAATACATGATATCTGGTATACTTGCAGTCAAATAGAGTAAGGAGCCAACTATCCCTCTATACAAAGTCTCATCTACAGGTTTCCCTGCATCATCTTTGCTAAGAGATATACTTGACCCCATAGGAGTCTTCATGGTACTGGATGAATCCATACCATACTTCCTTATGAGTTCTAGGGTGAACTTAGACTGGCATATAGATAAACCATTCTCAGTCTGTCTAACTTGGAGACCCAAGAAGAACTTAAGTTCCCTCATACTACTCATCTCAAATTGTCCTTGCATTAGTTTTGCAAACTTTTTGCAAAGACTACTTTCAGTAGACCCAAATATTATGTCATCTACATATATTTGGACTAGTATTACTTTGCCTCTGGATTCCCTAAGGAATAGAGTCTTATTTATTTTCCCCCTTGTGAACTTGTTCTCAATGAGGAAACTAGACAGGGTTTCATACCAAGCCCTAGGGGCTTGCTTTAACCCATATAATGCTTTCCTAAGCCTATAGACATGATTAGGTTGAGTTGAATCAACAAAACCTGATGGCTGTTCCACATAGACTTCCTCTTTTAGATTACCATTTAAAAATGCTGACTTTACATCCATTTGGTAAACTTTAAATCCTTGAAAAGTTGCATAGGCCAGGAACATCCTTATGGCTTCCAGTCTGGCTACTGGAGCAAAGGTTTGATCAAAGTCAATACCTTCTTCCTGCCTATATCCTTTAGCAACCAATCTTGCTTTATTCTTAATGATGACTCCATGTTCATCCATCTTATTCCTATAGATCCACTTGGTCCCAATTATGTTGTGTTCTTTAGGTTTAGGAACAAGTTCCCAGACCATGCACCTCTTGAACTGATTCAGCTCTTCTTGCATTGCTTCAATCCAATATGGATCCAGGATGGCTTCTTCAAACTTCTTTGGCTCAACATGGGATAGAAAACTGGAGAAGAGTGCTGCATTCAGATTTCTGCTCCTTGTTTGTACCCCTTATCTTGGATCACCAATGATTTGCTCTATTGGATGATCTCTAAGATGCCTATTGGCTGGAGGCATCCTGACTTCGGGTTGAACCTCTTCAGTTTCTTCATTTTGCTGTACTCCTTGAACTTTTTTTGCATTAGGTACATGTAGTACTCCCCCTGGACAACAACCACTTTCTTCTACCTGCTGTCTTGCTGTAGGTCCTTCTTTTATAGTGAGCTTGTCCATCTTTTTAGTTATACCTGAGGAGCTGCAAATACTACTAGACAACTCATTGTTAATAAGTCTAGTTTCATTAAAGACCACATGTACTGACTCCTCTACAACTTGAGTAGACAAGTTGTAGACTCTATAAGCCTTACTGTTGTTGTTGTACCCAACAAAAATTCTCTCTTGGGACTTGGCAGCAAACTTAGTCAAGTAAGACTTTCCATTGTTAAGTATGAAGTACTTACAACCAAAGATCTTGAAATAGGATAGGTTTGGTTTTCTGCCTTTCACAACCTCATAGGGGGTCTTGTTGAGGTTTTTAGTAATGGTAGCCCTATTAATAACATGGCATGCAGTATTAACTGCCTCAGCCCAGAAATATTCTGGTAGTGATGTATCACTTAATAGGGTCCTACCAGCCTCAATCAAGGTTCTATTCTTCCTCTCAGCAATGCCATTTTACTGAGGTGTTCTTGGTGAAGAAAACTCTTGAAATATCCCAAAGTCTTCACATAGTTTTGCCATACTATCAGACTGAAATTCAGTACCATGGTCACTTCTTATCTTGACCACTGTACTGTCTAGTTCATTCTGAACTGTTTGACAAAGCTATAGAAGACACTAGCTGTTTCAGATTTCTGTCTAAGAAAGAACACCTAGGAAAACCTTGAGTAGTCATCTACAACTACAAAGGTATATGTTGGAGTTACCATGGTGATCTAGAAGTGGTCAAACATGTAATCTCGCTGCCAACGCGATATGAGCCTGCAGGGTCGCACATAAGAGATGTGGAGAAGTTGGATGATTAACTGTGTTGGTAAAGGTTACCAATCACCGACCTGAATGGGGTTTTGGGCAAATGTTGCCTTAAAGAGTTAGACGAGAATCGTCGAGAGTATCGTCGACCGCGGCTCAACGATCGACGAGAATCGTCGAGAGTCGTCGACCGCGGCTCGACGATCGGCGAGTATCGTCGAGTTTTGTACTCTTATTCTCGCCGATTCTCGCCGACTGATACTCGCTGATTCTGGGACGCTGTTTTTCTGGGTGGTCTGCGGATAGCGATACTCCTAAGTCTATTTATGCCTCTGGTATAAATAGCCACTTAGGGTTTTCGGGTGAGATCTCTGCCAACTGATCGAACTGAATCCCGCGACGGAAGCGTTCCGCCGTTCCGTTCGTTCCGCCGATCCCGAATCCCGCCGACGGAAGTGTTCCGCCGCCGTTGTCGCTCTGTCGACCTCCTCCTCTCCGGCGATCGTCGCTGGTGTTGCTTTTCCTGGCGCGGACCTAGCAGTCCGTGGAGAAGCAAGGTGCGGTCTTTCTCCTTCCCGATTTTCGGTGCGACGGAAAGTTCGGTGTTCTCCCGCTCGTGTGGATTTTTGCAGAGACGTGGACATTATTCCACGTAGAACTCGCCACCAGCAGGAAAACTAAGCTTGGAGCATCTCCGTTGAGTTGTGACTCAACGCCACCGAGGTATTTTTTTGCATAATTGTGTGTTAACTTCTTGATTCAACTACCATGGCCCGATCCCATCTCTTTTGGGTTTTCTTGATGTTTTACCTTTCCGCTGCGTGCACAAGTGTTGTGCCATCTTATCATAGAAATCCAACAGTGGTATCAGATCCAGGTTTCGTCCATGATTGTTGTATTGGAAGTTTTGTTATTCCAGTGCGTGTAAACCTAGGGATTTAGAAGTGTTCTAAATGTCTAGATTTAGTCTTGGTACCCCGCCAGGAAGGTCTGGGATTTCGTGGAAATTTCTAATTGTTAGAAATTGTAGTCTCCTTAGCAGTAACCATCCCTCGGTTTTGTTTTGGATTTTGAATCCAACATAGAGAGATGAGCTTGTCTACTGCTTTAAGTTGAGTTGTCTTTGCCTTTGTCCAATGCATGTAAATCTGAGGATTTGGAAGTCTTCGGATGTTCAGATTTATCCCTTCCTTCTATCAAATGTTGATGGCGTCAGGTTGTGCACATAAGGGATGTATGTGGTCTTGGAAAAATTGTTCTTCCTTGGATGTGAACATTGATCAAATGTTGATCATGGTTAACTGTTAACCTATAATTAAAATCCCTTCATCAAATATTAAGTGTTCAGATGCCTTCCAATGGATGACACTCTTCCTGCCTCGATCTATGAAGTGTGGGCTTGCCAAAGCAAGGTGCATTAATCTATCTTGGTAAGGGTGCGAGCGGATAATTGTGATATCCCACTATCGACATCGGGTCCAACTTAACTAGGTGACCTCAAAGGTTGAGTGTCTAGAGGCATAGGGTTGGCATGCACCATATGATGGATGTGAGTAAGGAGTTATTCACCAACCATACAAGAATTGCATGAGGATGCAATTGGCAAGCGTTGCCTACCTAAATAACCGCATCGTGAGAGGAAAGCCAAAGATGACTCATTGTGTTGGTGAATTACGGATCTTGTCCACTAAGAGAGTAGCTCGCATGAACTCTCTGAATTGTTAGTGAGAGCTATCATTTCGAATAAAATAGTGGGAGTGTTTTTAATTGAAGTCCAAATTAAAATAAACTGTATTTGAAATTTTGGTACTTATTTTATTCTGCATAAATTCTTGTAGAATTTCATGTCAAGTGTTTCACAGTCCACATTGTCTCTGAGAGCCATCCTTGAGAAGGATAAGCTCAGTGGGACTAATTACATGGACTGGTACAGGAACCTGAGAATTGTTCTCAGGCAAGAGCGAAAGCTCTATGTCTTGGAAGAAGAATCCCCCGAGGTGCCGACCGGGAACTCTTCCCGTGCTGAGAAGGATACTTATAAGAAGTATACTGACGATGCTTTATATGTCGAATGCCTTATGCTTGCCACTATGAACTCTGAGCTTCAGAAGCAACATGAGAACATGGGGTACAAGGAGATTGACGAGCATCTCAAGAAAATGTTTCAAGGGCAGGCTCGTCAAGAGAGGTTCGACATCACAAAAGCGTTGTTTCAGTGCAAGATGGGAGTTCGAGACTCAGCAGGGACTCACGTACTCAAGATGATTGGGTATATAGAGAACCTTGAAAGGCTGGGTTTTCCTCTTGGTGAAGAGTTGGCCACAGATCTGATCTTGCAATCGTTGTCGGACAGTTATGAGCAGTTTGTCTTGAACTACAACATGAATGAAATAGACAAGACACTGCCCGAACTCTTAGGCATGTTGAGAACTGCCGAAATCAATATGAAGAAGGTCAATCCTGCCAGCCCCATACTGATGGTGCATAAGGGCAAGGGCAAGGCCAAGGGGTCTAAGAAGACGAAGGTAGGACCTAAGTCATATTTTGAGCCCAAATCTTCTGCACTGATGAAAAGGAAAAGCACGGTGAAGGAAGGGAAATGCCACCACTATAGCAAGGCTGGTCATTGGCGGAGGAACTGTCCTTCGTACATTGAAGGTCTGCAAAAATTGAAAGGAGGTATGACTTCCGCTTCAAATATTCACGTTATAGAGATAAAC
The DNA here is from genome assembly GCA_039583875.1 of Platanthera guangdongensis. NCBI lineage: Eukaryota > Viridiplantae > Streptophyta > Magnoliopsida > Asparagales > Orchidaceae > Platanthera > Platanthera guangdongensis. The sequence goes on from CM077162.1 coordinate 163,146,714, forward strand.
CTTTCAGCTCCTTCATCTTGGGTATTGGATACCGGATTTGGTTCTCACATTTGTACAAATGTGCAGGAACTGGGAAGGAGAAGATTGTTGAGTAAAGGGGAGGTGGACCTCCGCGTCGGCAATGGAGCAAGAGTTGCTGCTGTAGCCGTAGGGGTTTACCGTCTTTATTTGCCCAGTGGGCTTGTAATAGAACTACATAATTATTATTTTGTTCCGGCCATAACTAGAAACATTATATCTATTTCATGTTTGGACATGATTGGATTTTCTTTTATAATTAAGAACAACTGTTGTTCTATATTTAAGAATGATGTTTGTTATGCTGTAGCCCAATTGTTTAATGGTCTTTATGTTTTGAACTTGTACCATCTGATCTGTAATGTAGAAAATAATAAAAGACTAAGAACAAATGACTCGAACCCTACATTTCTCTGGCATTGTCGTTTGAGCCATATCAACGAGAAGCGTGTATCCAAGCTCCATAGAGATGGACTTTTGGACTCATTTGATTATGAATCATTTGAACGATGTGAATCTTGTTTATTAGGCAAGATGACTAAAGCTCCTTTCACTGGTTATACTGAGAGGGTTGTGGATCTCTTGGGTGTTGTATATAGTGATGTATGCGGACCCATGAGTTCCATGGCTAGAGGTGGGTATTTCTACTTTGTTACATTTACTGATGATTTCAGTAGATACGGATATGTGTATCTTATGAAGTGCAAATCCGAGACCTTTGAAAAAGTTCAAAGAGTTCAAGAATGAAGTAGAAAACCAGTTGGGTAAAAGGGTTAAAGCACTCCGATCTGATCGAGGTGGCGAATACCTGAGTCATGAGTTCTGTGATCATCTGAAAGAGTGTGGTATTGTATCACAGCTCACTCCACCTAGAACACCACAACATAATGGTGTGTCTGAGAGGAGAAATCGTACACTGTTAGACATGGTACGTTCGATGATGAGTCATGCAGACTTGCATGTTTCCTTTTGGGGTTTTGCTTTAGAGACTGCTGCAATGACATTGAATCGCGCTCCAATGAAAACGGTTCTGAAGACACCATATGAGATATGGACTGGGAAGAGTCCTAGTATGTAGTTCATTAAAATTTGGGGTTATGAGGCATACGTGAGACGTCAAATGCCTGATAAGCTGGAACCCAAATCGGATAAATGTTATCTGGTGGGATATCCTAAGGAAAGGAAAGGGTATTACTTTTACCTACCGTCTGAGGGCAAAGTGTTTGTCGCAAGGACTGGTGTCTTCTTGGAGAAAGAGTTCTTGTCAGGAAAGAATGAAAAGGTAGAGCTTGAAGAAGTTCAAGAACCACATGTAGTGAATGAACCGGAATTGGATTCTGAGACAGGACTACAAGATGTTGTAGCTAGAGAACCTGCTCAAGGAACACAAGTCCTACGTAGATCTGGTAGACCGAGGTTTGAGCCTGAGAGATATGGATTTCTCGTGTCTCAAATAGGTAATGTGTTGCTTATGGATCATGATGATGAACCAGCAACCTACCAAGAGGCTTTGAATGGGCCGGACTCCGATAAATGGCTTGAGGCTATGAAATCTGAAATGGACTCCATGTATGCAAACCAAGTTTGGAACTTGGTGGAACCACCTGAAGGGGTTCGACCCATAGGGTGCAAGTGGGTCTTCAAGAAGAAGACCGACATGGATGGGAATGTACAGACATTCAAAGGGCGACTGGTGGCTAAGGGTTTCAAGCAAATTCATGGTATTGACTATGATGAGACCTTTTCCCCTGTTGCCATGGTAAAGTCCATAAGGATATTGCTTGCTGTTGCTGCATATTATGACTACGAGATCTGGCAGATGGATGTCAAAACGACTTTCCTTAATGGAAACCTCCTTGAGGAAGTGTATATGATACAACCCGAGGGTTTTGTATCCCCAGATGAAGCCACTAAAATATGCATGCTGAATAAGTCCATATATGGACTGAAATAGGCCTCTCGAAGTTGGAATCTTCGTTTTGATGAGAAAATCAAAGAGTTTGGTTTCATCAAGAATGAAGATGAGCCTTGTGTTTACAAGCGAATCAGTGGGAGCATTGTTGTCTTCCTGATATTGTATGTAGATGACATAATGTTGATTGGGAATGACATTCATACCCTGAAAGTTGTTAAGAACAACCTAGGGAACTGTTTTTCAATGAAGGATATGGGTGAAGACACTTATATACTCGTTATTAAGATCTATAGAGATAGATCGAAGAAGTTGTTGGGTTTGACCCAGAGTACGTACATCGAAAAGGTGTTGAAGCGGTTCAACATGCTTGAGTCCAAGAAAGGATTTTTGCCCATGTCTCATGATGTGAATCTCTCTAAGGACAAGTGTCCAAAGTCTTATGAAGATAAGGACCGCATGAAGTTGATTCCATATGCTTCGGCAATTGGATCAATCATGTACGCGATGTTATGTACTCGACCCGACATCTCCTTTGCTTTGAGCATGACTAGCAGGTATCAGTCAGACCAAAGTGAGTGTCACTGGATTGCAGTCAAGAATGTCCTGAAGTACTTGAGAAGGACTAAGGATGTGTTCTTGGTGTATGGTGGAGAGGAAGAGCTCGTTGTAAGTGGTTACACGGATGCTAGCTTCCAAACTGACAGAGACGACTCCAAGTCTCAGTCAGGTTTTGTGTTTTGCCTGAATGGAGGAGCTGTGAGCTGGAAGAGTTCCAAGCAAGAGACAGTTGATGATTCTACAACAGAGGCCGAGTATATCGCCGCAGCTAATGCGGCGAAGGAGGCTGTATGGATTAGGAAATTCATCGGCGAGCTTGATGTAGTTCCTAGCATTGTTGGTCCCGTAGTTCTCTACTGTGATAACAATGGTGCAATTGCACAATCTAAGGAACCTAGATACCATCATCTCTCCAAGCATATACTTCGGCGGTTTCATCTTATTCGTGAGATTGTCGAACGAGGAGATGTGAACATTTGCAGAGTGCCGATTGAGGAAAATATTGTGGATCCACTGACAAAGCCTCTCGCGCAGAGAAAGCATGATGGTCATACTAGATCGATGGGTATACGATACCTAAATGATCAACTCTAGGGAGAATCTTGTAGATTGCATGTAAACATGTATTTTGTTGGCTATTTGTTCATATGATGAACAATGTACCTAGTTTTTCTCTTACAATTAATGGCAAATTCTTTTATTATGAGCTTTTCTATATGATAGTTAAATGTTAACATAATAGATACCCTTAGAATGTTCGCTTCCATGGGACATCAAGTACATGACTTGAATGTGAGAGCCTGTGATTTATTTGAAGCTTCATTCTTAAAAGGTCCCTGGTCGAGTATCATCATAGAAACTAAGGGTGATGATGGTACATGAAGGCTAGCACGTGCGTTGACTGATGACCGGTTCTCACAGGTCATGATATTGTGATATCAAGTCATCACGTGGGTACTTGTTAGTGAACAAGTTGTACTGGACTGGCCCAACCTGAGGCTACTCTGTGGATTGTCATCCAATCGTGTCACGAGTAGGTCTCAATTGACAATGGTGTTGTGGTCCTTTGACCTGAAGTCACAGCATTCATCAAGTGAGGAAGAGCGTGCTTTAATGCCATCTAAAGTCCTCCTTGAGAAAGGTTGATGATAAGGGTGGTTGTTGGGCATGTTACGAATCATTTGGGTGTTTATGTGTGAGCAGATATGTGATTTGTCCTCCTGTATGACAGGAGTTGCATCCATGGGCCCCTTGATGGAACTAGACTGAGAAATGCATGGCCATGCTTGGTTAAGTCAATATGTGATATTGGACTCACCATTCTCTAGAAGTCCGACCTGGATTAAGAAACTTGGATTGAGCTATTACGAGGGTGACACGGTCCATGCCTCTAGTTCTTTCCGGATGTAAGGGACAAAGGGACAAAGACAACGCTGATACATTGGTCATAAAGGCTTATGAGTTATAAACTCTTATTGCTTGGGGAGCAATGATGCATTGCTAGATGCCGCTCATTGTTTGTGAGGTTTTTGATTTGATACTTTCAAGATCAAGTGGGAGTCTGTTGGAGTTACCATGGTGATCTAGAAGTGGTCAAACATGTAATCTCGCTGCCAACGCGATATGAGCCTGCAGGGTCGCACATAAGAGATGTGGAGAAGTTGGATGATTGACTGTGTTGGTAAAGGTTACCAATCACCGACCTGAATGGGGTTTTGGGCAAATGTTGCCTTAAAGAGTTCGATGAGAATCGTCGAGAGTATCGTCGACCGCGGCTCGACGATCGACGAGAATCGTCGAGAGTCGTCGACTGCGGCTCGACGATCGACGAGAATCGTCGAGTTTTGTACTCCGATTCTCGCCGATTCTCGCTGACCGATACTCGCCGATTCTGGGACCCTGTTTTTCTGGGTGGTCTGCGGATAGCGATATTCCTAAGTCTTTTTATGCCTCTGGTATAAATAGACACTTAGGGTTTTCGGGTGAGATCTCTGGCAACTGATCGAACTGAATCCCGCGACGGAAGCGTTCCGCCGTTCCGTTCGTTCCGCTGATCCCGAATCCCGCCGACGGAAGGGTTCCGCCGCCGTTGTCGCTCTGTCGACCTCCTCCTCTCCGGCGATCGTCGCTGGTGTTGCTTTTCCTGGTGCAGACCTAGCAGTCCGTGGAGAAGCAAGGTGCGGTCTTTCTCCTTCCCGATTTTCGGTGCAACGGAAAGTTCGGTGTTCTCCCGCTCGTGAGGATTTTTGCAGAGACGTGGACATTATTCCACGTAGAACTCGCCACCAGCAGGAAAACTAAGCTTGGAGCATCTCCGTTGAGTTGTGACTCAACGCCACCGAGGTATTTTTTTTGCATAATTGTGTGTTAACTTCTTGATTCAACTACCATGGCCCGATCCCATCTCTTTTGGGTTTTCTTGATGTTTTACCTTTTCGATGCGTGCACAAGTGTTGTGCCATCTTATCAGAGAAACCCAACAGTATAGACCTTCCTACCTAGGGTGTGCACTGGCATAGGACCAAAGAGATCCATATGCAAGAGGTATAAACACCTCACAGCATCTTTGTTGTTAATGCTACTAAAGGTGGATCTTGTCTGCTTGCCCTTTTGACAAGCTGAGCATATTCCATCTTTAACACACTTAACTTGAGGACCATTCCTCACTAACTCTTTGCTAAAGAGTTTGTCAATTGTCTTGTAGTTTAGATGGGCTAGCCTTTTGTTCCATTTGACACAATGAGAGACTTTCTCATCAGCTACAAGACACACTTGAGAACCATTGGTCTCACACATAATGTCTAGGCAGTAGACATTCCTCTTTTTATAACCTATCAAAATGATCTCTTGATCATTTGACCTCCTGATATGACAACCATTTTTGACAAATGAGATGTCATATCCTACATCACTTAATTGACTTATACTAATTAGGTTGTGTTTCAAACCTTTAACATAAGCCACTTGAGTAATGGTAACTAAGTTACTAGAAATGTTACCAAACCCTTTGATGATTCCTTTTTCAGAACCACCAAAGGTGACTTTTGGACCATCTTTGATTGGAGTGTAGTCCCTTAGTAATCCCCTAGTTCCAGTCATATGTCTGGAACATCCACTATCCAAGTACCATATTGGAGCATGACAACTTGGACTCACCTGCAAAACAGATTAGTGAACCTTAGAACCCAAAGAATTCTTGGGTCCATGGTACTTGTTAGTTTGCATCCTGACAAAGCTACCTGCTGGTTTTCCAACAGGCAGTTTGTTACTCACTTTGGCACTAGCATTGTGCCAACAGTCCATGGCAAAGTGGCCTACCTTGCCATAGCACCAACACTCAAACTTATTGTACCTTTGCTTAGGTACAGTCTTAATTGTTTTATCCACAGCTGGCTTGTTGAGAGTTGGGGCTTTGCCCTTGGACTTGGACTTGACAGTCCTTGCAGGTTTAGTAAATCCCAGTCCAGCTTTACCTTTGTGATGAACAAATTCATCAATTAAAGGTAGAACTGACTTAGTTTTAGAAAACCTAGCAACTAGATCTCTCTCCTTCTGAAGACTAATCTCCAGACTCTTGATTTGATCATTCTTATATGTTATAGTCCCCATCTGAATCACAGTTATGTGCTTCAGTCTGGCTATCTCATTTAGTTTTTGATCAAATAACTTCTCATAATCAGTTGCAGCCATTTTGAGACTTGCAATCTCCTTAGCTTAACTCTTGGCCAAGGATTTGCATTTTTTAAATGCTTAAAATAGAACTTTATATTCATCTATCAATTGATGAATTTCCTCTTCAGACTCAGATGCACTCTCATCATTTGATGATGATGAATCTGTTTCTAAACTTGCACAAGAAATTGAACTGGAAGAACAACTTTGTACCTTACTAGGTCCTGGCTGCTCCAGGATTTTGTCACTTTCTGTCAATGTCATTAGTCCTTGGCACTGACTGTCTTCTTGATCATATATGGAGTTCATGATCTGGATGAACTCTTCTTCTTCTTCTTCAGCAAACAGCCCTATATATGCCTCAGCATCTGACTCAGTTCCTGATGAAGAAATATCTGACAGACTCATCCTTTTTGGCAACAAAAGACTTTTTTTCTTGCCCTTGTAAAGAGTCTTTTTCTTATCATTTGACTCCTTTCTTTTCTCAGGACAATCTGCAATAACATGTCCTTGTCTATTACAGCAATAGCATACAATTTTTGAAAGTGTTGCTTTGCTGGACTTAGTCTTTTTCCTGTCCTTCTTTGAAGACTTTTTATTTTGATAATAGTCTTCTTTACCCTGTGAAGTAGAAGGCCTTGTCTTCCACTGTTTCTTTTTCAAGAACTTCTGAAAATGTCTTGTGAAGGCAGCAAAGTCCTCATCACTTTCACTGCTTTCAGACTTTATGCTTGCTGTCTCATCTGACTCAGTTTCAGCTACCTTTGGAGGTGGTGAAGGTGACTTATTTCTGTACTTTCTGGGGGCTTCTATTTTAAAGGCCACTGTCCTTTCTTTATGTTCACTTCTTGTAGATTTCTCCTCTTCTTTCCTCACTGTCAACTGCATTTCATAGGACAGCAGTTTGCCAAACAATGTTGGTGGAGGAATTTCTGCTAACTTTGTCATTTCCCTAATGGCACAGATCTTGGTGTCCCAATCTTTTGTAAGGGACCTTAAGAACTTATCATTGAGCTCATAATTACTGAACTCTCTGCCATAGGACATAAGCTCATTCACAATTCTATAGAACTTCTTATAGCATTCAGTTATGCTATCAGCCCTACCTTGCCTGAAGCTTTCATATTCTTGGTTGAGCAAAGATTTTCTGTCTTGCCTCACTTCTTCAGAACCCTCCATATACACTATCAAGGTATCCCACATCTCCTTAGATGTCTTGCAGTGTATCAAATTCTGAAAGGTAGCATCATCTATAGCACTTACAATGATGTTCTGAGCCCTCTTGTCCATTGTGGCTAGAATTATTTCATCCTTTGTCATCTCAGAGAAATCCTTAGGTGTTCTCTGATTGGCATCTAATACTGAAACCTTTATGGGCACATATGGCCCTTCTTTTACTGTGATATAAATCCTAGGGTCTGAGGCTTCCATAAAAAGTCTCACCCTTTCCTTCCATATACCAAAAATCTCTTTTTTGCATATGGGTAACTTCATGGATCCCAATTCCTTATAATTCTCAGTGGACCCCATGGTTCTTGATTTTCTTGATTCTGTAATGTTCTTAGACTGAATCTGCCAACAGGATCTACTCAGACTGTTAAGTCCCTTTTTTTGAGTAACCTCGCTTTGATACCACTTGAAAGATATTGTACCTAATCACCTAGTGGGGGGGTGAATAGGTGACTTAAATCTTTTTAACTTTTAGGACAGAATTCAGAATTTATCTCAGAGTTATTTCTACTTGAACACAGCAAACACACAGCAATCACAGATTATCACAAGCACATAGTAGACACACAGTTTTATAGTGGTTCCCCAATCTTTGGGTACATCCACTTTCCCCCTTCGCCTATCTAGCAGTGTACTAGATTCGGCCAAACTCCTCCACTATCTCAGATCCTCAGATCTTACACTCAGAACCCCAAAACAGGTTCCTACAACTCAGGCCCAAGGCCCTACAACTCAACTTTTTCCCAAAGCCTACACTCAGCCACCAAGGCCTACACTCAGCCACCAAGGCCTACACTCAGAGATTCAACTCTCCTACACTCAGGCACACAGGCCCTACACTCAGCCTTTATAATTGCAGGCTTATAATCTCAGATCCCTAAGGATCCTACAAGTTATAATGAATACAAAAAGTATACTCAACAACTTAGAGAAAAGAGAGATAAGTTGTGAGTTTCTTGATGAGTTCTTGGAAGAACTCAGCTGAAATCAATCTGACTTGGCTTTCTTCAAAGCTTCTTGAATGTAGAACACAATAAGATTGATTCCTCTGCAGTTGATCCTTGATCTCTGCTACTTAAGATTCAGACCAAATCTGAACCCTTCTTCTCAGCCTGGTTCCAATGGCTGACTTCTTGGATGGAGCTCTCTCTCTCCAACTTCTTAGATCTTCACTAGAATCTTCAAGGAATAGCTAGATCTTCTTTTCTTTTCAATTACTCGAACAACTTGTCAATCTGATCAATTTTATCAATAAATTTTTGTAGACAGTATAAGCCTATTTATAGGCCTTCTTCATGGTAACCGGCTGTTCCGGTTCATAACTGAATTCTGACAACTCTGACAGGTGCGGTAGACCGGCTGGAAAGACAGCTGTCAAGTCATCCAGTCAGTTCTTGAAAATTCTCTAACTGTCTGAAAGTGTCGAGACTATCTGTCTTTAAGTGTCGACACTTATAGACCAAGTGTCGACACAAGTTGTCTAAGTGTCGACACTAGCCTACAAGGTGTCGACACAACTCCTTGTGTTGTTGATTTTATATCTCGACACTGCTTCTTCTTCATGTGTCGACAATGATAATGTATGTCGACATAAGTACTTGTACTTCAGTATATTGCTGAATTCTTGTAAGTGTCGACACATCTCCTTGTGTCGACACATCTTCATGTGTTGAACTTGTTATAGTGTCGACACATCTTCTTGGTGTCGACACTTCTCCTTGTGTTGATACTTGCTGAGTGTCGACACAGTTACTTGTGTCGACACATTCTTCTTCTGTTGAGACTTCAGCTGAGGGTCGACACATCCCCTTAGTGTCGACACTTGTACTTAGAATATTTTGTTGATCTTTGCTGATCTTTGCTAAGTGTCGACACATCTCCTTATGTCGACACTTTCTTCAAGTGTTGAGTCTTTAGCTGAGTCTCGACACAGCTCCAAGTGTCGACACTTTCTTCAAGTGTTGAGTTTTCAGCTGAGTGTCGACACAGCTCCAAGTGTCGACACTTTCTGATGTAGACACAGCTTCACTGAGTGTCGACACAACTGCTAAGTGTCGACACTGCTTCACTACACTTTCTTCATTGAGTGTCGACACAGCTCCTTGTGTCGACACTTTCTGTCTGGTGTCGACTCAGCATCCCTGGTGTCGACACAATCATTCCAAGTGTTGACACTGCTTGTCTGGGTGTCGACACAAGTCTTCTTAAGTGTCGACACTTTCCTCCTGGGTGTCGACACATGGACTTAGAAAGTTTTTCAGCTTTCCTGCAAATACTTAACCTGCACAAGGTAACTCAAAAATATATCAAATACATTTTGATTTATATCATTGAGTTGGGTAAGGCTTCTTCAAATCAGGTACATTTAAACGAATGTACCCAACAGTGATCCCTAAGTGTGACAAAATCAGTGGGTGGAGTTGGTTGTGCAACAGCATTTGGAATTAATTCCTCCTATGGAATTATATTTGCTGTTGGTAGAGATTCATTTTCTTCAGCTTCTTCTTCTTCACTTTCTTTAATGGCTTGTGGAGAGGGATGAGTTGGAACCTCTTGGGTGAGGTTTAGTGCATCCAAGGTCTCACACAAGTGGGGTACCTGCAAATTGCTATTGGTAGAAACTTTTTTCTCCTTGCAATACATGTTAGTCTCATCAAATGAAATATGAATGGACTCTTTGATTTTTAATGTTGACTTGTTAAAAACCCTATAGGCCTTGCTTACTTGGGAATATCCTAGAAAAACTCCCTCTTCAGCCTTAGCCTCAAACTTTCTAATGTATTTTTTGTTTTTGTTATGAATGTAACATAAGCGTCCAAATACTTTGAAATAGTTGATTTTAGGTTTCTTCTCTTTGAGCAATTCATGGGGAGTCATGTTCTTTAGTTTGTGAATTAGGCTCCTGTTCAGGACATAAATTGTTGTGCTTACAGCCTCTGCCCAAAAGGTTAGGGGCATGTAAGCATCTGCAAGAATTGTACTTGCAGCTTCAATGAGTGTCCTATTTTTCATTTCAGCTACCCCATTTTGTTGGGGAGTTATAGGAGCTGAGAAGCAATGCCTGATACCTTCCTTCTCATAGAACTCAGGCATAAGAAGAGACTCAAACTCTGTGCCATGATCACTTCTGATCAATGCAACATGAGTACAGAACTCAATCTGTATGGTCCTGAGAAAATCTGTAAGAACCTTGAAGATATCTGACTTTGATCTCAGAAAGAATACCCAACTGAACCTGGAGAAGTCGTCCACTATAACCAAAGTATAGGATTTCCCTCCTAGGATTTGTACAGCAATGGGTCCAAAGAGATCCAAATGTAGCAATTACAAAATCCTAGATGAATCACTCTTATTAATAGATTTAAAACTAGTTTTAGTTTGCTTGCCTAATTGACAAGCCCTGTAGAGACCTTCCTTCTTATAGGGACCAGAAGGTAGACCTCTAACAAGGTTGTGTTTAGATAGCCTAGCAATGTTTTTCAGATTTACATGACTTAGTCTTTTGTGTCATAAGTCATTCTGATTACTAGTTAAATTAAGTAAACAGATATCAGTTTTTGCAGAAAGAAAATTTACTAAGTATATGTTGCCTTGTCTACTTCCAGTTAAAACTGTTTGGTTGTTTTTATCAATAATAGAACAGGTGGATGGGTTAAAGTATACATGATAACCATCATCACATAACTGACTTATAGAGATGAGGTTATGTTTGAGTCCACTTACATATGTCACCTTTTTGAATGTGACAGCTCTTATTCTTACTTCTCCAAATCCTTCTAACTGACCACATTTGGAGTCACCAAAGATAACCTTTGGCCCCAGCTTGGACTTGTAGTTGAATAAGATGTCCTTGCTGCCAGTCATATATTTGGAGCAGCCACTGTCCAGGTACCAAGTTTGATTTACCCCTGGACAGCTCTTCACCTGCAATAGAAAACAGTTAATGGTTTTTGTCCCAGGTTACCTTGGGTCCTTTGTATTATTGATAAGAGAAGCTGGAAATAACTGAGAATTCAGGTTGGGACTTGTATCCTATGGGGTGATATCTCCTAGGTGGTATGATCCAATCAGCTAGTGGATTAAATGGTTTCTTAGAAACATTTAAGTTGTTGTTGGAATTATAGATTTGATTAAGTCTTCCTGGGTTCGACGAATTTATGTAAGTTCGTTGACCAGAGTTCGACGAATTGGGTTAAGATCGTCGATCTCTGCCCAGAGAATGAACATGTTCATTCTTTGTGCCCCACGTTCGTCGACCTCTGATCGATGAACCATGCAGAGTTCGTCGATCGCAGTTAGACGAATAAATGTAACTCTAGTTTGCGTTCAGAGTTCGTCGATCTGGGTTTGACGAACTGGCCCCATTTCATCGATCTGAGTTTGAAGAAAATTGTTGAACCTTGTTTTTATTAGGTGTTTTCTGGTTTTTGGTTTTCTGTCCTATTATCTTAGGGATCTTTTCTACTGTTTGTTTATCATTTACTGTTTCTTTCCCTTTAGCAGATACAAATTTTATTGGGGTTGATAAAATGTACTTCCTGAGAATGGGGGGCAAACCTAATGGAGCACCCAAGTCTTGTTTGCCATTAAGTCTGGCATTAACAGTACTTGTGATATCCATCAGCTTGAGGCTTCTCCCATTGAGAGTTTCCTCAAGTTGTTTGGTCTCACAAAGCTCAGTGTTTAGTGAAATTATATTTTCATTTGCTAAGGTTAATTTATCTTTTAACCTAATGTTTTCAGATTGAACATCCTCTAAGTTTCCTAATTTTTCCCTAAGAATTTTAATTTCTTTTTCAGAATTAATCAAATCGATGCACATTAACTTGAAATTAAATTTAAATGTTTCATAGTTGTAGTCAAAAGAGGACATTACCTGATCTGCCTCTTATTGAAACTCTCCTTCATCTTCAGACTCTTCTTCTTCTGAGTGACTTTTGGAGGCATCAATTGCCATGAGGCAAACCTCCTTTACTCTTTCTTCTTCCTCATCTTCACTAGAGCTTGAAGATGTTGACTCATCTTCTGTCTCACTCCAGGTCTCAGCCACAAAGCCCTTTTCCTTCTTCTTGTGCTTGCTGGAAGAGGGTTTGCTGGTGTACTGTCTTCCGGTTTCCTTCTCTCTTCTCTTCTCTTTCTTTTGGTTCTCTGGACACTCAGAGAGGAAGTGCCCAGGCTTTCTACATCCATAGCACACAATTTCTTTGGTTGGTGTCTTGTCATATTTTGGCTTGTCATCTTTTCTTGCTAACTTTCTCCTGAAATTCTTTCTAGCCATCTTGAAGAATCTCTTAGCAAAGAGACTCATAAGCTCTTCATTTGATGTTGCAGTCTCTGTCTCTTTAGTGGCTTTGAAAGCAATACTTTGTTCTATTCTGGTTGCTGGAGGTGTTCTTTGTTCAGCTGCCTCCCTGGTCTTTATCAGCTGTTCATATGACTTCAGTTTCCCCAATAGAGATTCAGTTGAAATCTCATTCAGGCATCTGGCCTCTTTGATGTGCCAGATTCTTGTATCCCATGAGCTTGGGAAGCACATCAGGATTTTGTCATTCACTTCAGTAAGAGTGATGTTATTATCCAAAGTTTTTAGCTCATTGATAATTGAGCTTAACCTATTGTACATATCAAAAACTGTCTCGGCTTCCTCCATTTTAAAGTTCTCATATAGGGATATGAGATTTGATCTCCTATCCTTTCTCTCATCTGCTGATCCATCCACCATTTGATTTAGGGAATCCCAAATGGCTTTTGTTGAGGTGCACTCAGCAACCTTCTGGAAAATATCATCTGACATAGTTTGTGCCAGGATATTCATAGCTTTGGCATCTGCAACTTTTGCTTTCTTTTAGGCTTTAGTCCACTCAGGTGGTGGGACTGCATTATTGCTGGAAGATGTAAAAGATGAAGATGTCTGTGGGGGACCTGTCAAAATTGAATTGTAGATGTCTTCATCAATGGAATTCATGTACAACCTAATTCTTGCCTTCAAGATGACAAACCTATTAAGGTTACAAACTGGAGGTCTGGTACTTGCATAATCCTTGTTCTGTGCCATGGCTGCGTTTTTAATTTAAATGAAAATAAAGTAATGTGTAGATCTAACAAAGGATCTTTTGGTTCAAGATTTAACTTGTACAACCAAAGGAACCTCCTCTGATACCAATTGAAAGTGAGAGTTAGATCTGAAATACTCTAGAGGGGGGTGAATAGAGTATTCTTAAAAAATTCTTAACAGCTATTTCAGCTTTTGCTATAAATTAAAAGTGCAGAAATTAATATAGCTAGAACACAATAAACCTAAAGCACAAGCACAGTAAGAACACAAGAAAAAGAGGCAACCAGACGACACAAGAATTTTATAGTGGTTCCCCAACCTGGGTACATCCACTCTTCTACCACCCTTGGTAGGAATCCACTCAGATTTTTGATCAGTTGTCTGACACCAATGAGCTTTTGATCAGGTGCTCAAAAACCAACCCAAGACTTTTGATCAGTAGACTTGCAACCAAGGAAATACTTTTGAAGGGAGATGACAACCCTTTATAGAGGGGGTGAGAGATGATTTGTCTTCTCTTTCTCAATATACAACTGAGAAGACTGTGGATTTGATTATAGCTTAAGGCTCCCCCTGAGATGTAGAATGAGTCAGGGAAAACAGGAGCTAAGCTTCAGGGTGATCGGTCTTCAAACTGAATTCTTGACTAGCAATAATCTTCAGGAACTTCTTTGACAGATGAAAATGATGTTGTCCTTTTGAAGTGTCCTGGAGTACTTGAAGAAAGAAGACTCTTGATATAGGTATTGTTGTTCTTCTTCTTAAGGTGCTGATGAGCTTCTGGTCAAGAGCTTTTGTGTATCAGAGAATGCTTCTTGTTGATAGAGCAGATTGTTTAAGACTGAATGTTTTTCTCTGTGTCTTAGTAATCTCTGTTTGCTTCTCATTGAGATGTACTCTGTGTAAAACTTTTTCAATAATCCTTAATTGATTCTATCTGTGTATACCTGCTTTTGTGTATCCGTTATTCTCTTCTTCTCTATATTTCAAAAAATTTGAATCCATCTGCAATTAATGCTGACATCCTTGAGAATAATTGGCATTGATTTATTTCCCCAACTGTCCTGTGGAAAAACGGCAAGCAATAATTCTGTAGAAGACCATAATTAATGCTCCTTCTAACGGTTATAATCAGAGAATGTTAGAGCATTAATTACTCAGGAATTATCGCATTAGAGTGGGGACAGAAGGCTAGAAATAACTAAGTCTGGAATCGTCGAACAGATAGCAGAATTCATCGAACTGAGTCCACAGTTCATCGAGCTGAGATGTTGTATTCGTCGACCTGAGTTCCATGATCGTCAAGCTGGAGACTGAGCTGTTGTCTCTTTTGCCTATTCTGTGTCTGAAGTTCGTCGAGCTGTGTTCGTCGACTGGAGTTCAGCAACTATTTTGGAGTTTGTCAAATATTTTGTGTGTCGACACAATTACTCCTGTGTGTCGACACAAGTCTTCTGTGTGGTGTCGACACAATCTTTCCACAATGTCGACTGATGATTTGGGTGTCGACACAAGTTCTTCTGGTGTCGACTTAGTTGGTGTCGACATATACTCTAAGTGTCGACACAAGTCTTCTGGTTCCAGAATTCGTCGGGCAGAGAACTGAGTTCATCGACCTGAGACTAGAGAACATTGTCTTAACAGAATGTTGTAGTAGTAAAAAGATTCGTCGACCAAAGAATATTGTTCGTCGAGCTAAGTCTGGAGAACCTTGAATTCGTCGAGCTGAAAATGATTTTGGACTTAGAGAAATATTGATAAACCTCTAGCAATAGAGTTGAAGTGGAAGTCCAGAAATCGTCGAGCAAAGAATGAAGTTCGACGACCTGAGAACTAGGTTCGTCGACCTGAGTCAAGAGAATAATCTGGACTTAGAATTCTGAAGGTGGAGTTCAAGGATCGTCGATCTGTGACTGAAGTTCATCGAGCTCAGCTCAGAGAATATTTCTCTAAGATCGTCGTGCTGAGAACGACTATCGTCGACCTGAGTTTGACGAACGTCGAACTAATTTTACTTAGTCTCTTGAGAAATCTCTGAATCTCTGGAAAAACTATCTTTGTCAGTCTGATGATGGCTTGTCCATGTGATGTTGTTAATAAGGACTTGGCCTACACTCTAGGACATAACTATGACCCTGGCTATATATATTGGGTCACATCATCCTAGCTTAGTGAACCTAGCCCAAATCAAACTAGGGATCCAACAATGTCCCCCTATTTGGGTGAGGTCACTAATAGACTCAAAATAAAAACATAAAGTAAACAAAGTAGGAAAAAGATATATCTGGCAGAGATAATTAACACATGCAGCAGATATATTTACACAAAATCTTTGTTCAGACAATATGAAATAGTTTAAGAGAGAAAAATAGAAATAAAGTAGTTCAGATTTCATTACTTCTGCTTCTTCTCCTGATGCTTTACATCCTTACCCTTGTCTCCTGGCTTGGTAAAGATTATTTCCATGTTTGGATTTGAAGCTTGTTTCATAGTCATTGGCATGCTAGTAGCCCCTATAATCTTCAGAGATGTAGCTCTAGGTACCACTGTTTTAGGATGTAATTTCATATAATCATCAACATTAAAAATTTTGTTAGCCTTTTCAAACCTTTTCAGTTCTTCGCTCCTGTATTTGGACATTGTAGTGTATTCAGAAATATCCTTCCCTCCAGCCTTTGCATTGTTAATCATAGAGAGGCTTACTAGTTCCTAGAACCTGGCCATTTTAGCTGTGTTGGCTGTTTTTGGATCTTCATAAGGAACAGGAGGAGAGGTTGATCTTATAGAACTTTCAGCTTATTGATGTTGATGCTGTTGATGTTGTTGTTGATGTTGATGTTGCTATTACTGCTGATGCTATTTTCCTGAATATTGTTGCATGTGTTGACTGCTACCAGGGGAAGATCTTCCATGATGTCTTTGATAAGTTTTAATAGGGGCAGACCTTTGAGAGCTTAAACCAGGAGCACCAGCTGCAGGAGGAGGAGGAGGAGGTGGTGGATCTTTTCTATACCTTTGAGCTGGAGGAGAAGAGTACCTTATACTCTTCTTCCTTTCCTTCTGCTGATTCTTAGATAGCCACATCCATGCTGGCATCCCTTTATATGGTGTTATCTTTTGAAGAATGTAATAGGGAGTGTCATTGTTTGGATTAGGCTTAGGAGCAGGAGGAGGAGGAGCTTTTCTTTTCTTTGATACTTGCTTCTTCTTCTTTGTATTCTCCTCATCTGAGTCCTCATCCTCATCTTCATCATCATCATTTTCAGAACCCTGAGGGTTATCATATAAATCATTCAAATCTTTCAAATCCTTAGTAGAAATAGCAGGCTTTTCTAGAGCAAGAGCGGGAGTTTCAACAAGAGTTGGAGGAGAAGCTACAAGAGAATCAGAGCAAACTTGGACAGAGCTTTCAGCTGCTGCCTTATTTTTGTCTTCAATATTAGCCAAGATTAGTTCATCTAGATCTACCATACGGGAGTCATCCATGACAAAGGTTGGTGTTGAAGGTAGTATTGGAGAAAAGGGAATTTCCACTACTTCTGGAAGTGGAGTCACTGCTGGCTGTGTAATAGCAAAACATTCCCTAAGTTGCTTAGCAACTTCTGAAGAGATGGGGGAAGTGTATGGTATAATAGCCAAGGATGGCTTAGTAATCTCAGCTGGAATGTAACTCAAATGTACAGTATCAAAAATACTTAACAAATTAGTAATATCTACTGTTGGATTTAGAATGAAATCACCAACAGTATTGGGCTCTTCAGAGACTGATTCATCAAACTCTATATCAGTATCAATAAAATTAATAAAATCCAGATCATCATCTGCATCAGTATACTCTGTACAATTTGCTGGTGATTTAGAATGAAATCACCAACAGTATTGGGCTCTTCAAAGACTGATTCATCAAACTCCATATCAGTATCAATAAAATTAATAAAATCAAGATCATCATCTGCATCAGTATACTCTGTACAGTCTGCTGCTACTGTTGTTGCCTCTGCTGCTGGAGCTACTGTTACTGGAACTACTGCAGCTACATCATCAGACATCTCCCCCTGCATGGTTTTAGTAAGTCCTGAAGCCATGCCCCTGACTGAAGATAGGGCAGTAGTGAGGGCAGTGATCTGTGCAGATAGGGCAGTAATGGAAGTAGCAAGAGGTGTAATGGCCTCTTCTATTAGGGTTTTGAGAAGTTAGTGAGGAGGGTAATGAGAGAAGTAATTGTGGAGGTGTCCAAAGGTGTAGTGGTAGATGGTGTTGCAGAAGGTGTAGAAGTGGGAACTATGGGAGCGATAGAAAGTGGAGCATCTAGTATGTGAACATCTGGAGGGGATGCATGTTGAGGGATGGTAGATGTTGATGAGGATGGATGGGTGGCATCTTCCATGTGTTTAATTGGAGGAAGAGGGGAATTGGGAGGTGATGGTGGTATGTTGAAAGATGGTATGGAAGATAAATGAGGAGGAAGTGGAGATGATGGAGGAGATGGTGTTGGTGAAGCATGTTGAGATTCTGGTGGAGTAGGAGGTTGAGTAGGGGATAATGGAAGTGTGGAAGAGGGATGGATTTGTGTTGCTGGAAGAGATGGTGGTGTTGGATGAGTCTCTTCAGTAGGTTGAGGAGTGGCTTTAACAGCCCTGGTGCCTTCAGAAGCTAGGGTGGAAGAGGTAGAAGCCTTGGTTGGATTGGTTATTGTCTTCTCCCACCTACCAAATAAGACATAGGTTAGCCTTTTACTGGCATTGATGAATATGGTCTGGGAGACCAGTGATTCGGCAGCCTTTTCTTGTAAAAAGATCCCTAGGATCCTTCTAAAGCATACTTCCTTTTTATTGTTTTTCTTCTGTATTAGATCAAAAAGAATCTGTGCCCAATCCACTGGTTTCTTATTTATGATTGCACACATGACTAGAAACTATTGTCTAGTGATGTAGTCATGGGTAGTATGTTTCCCAAGCAAAAATTTTCCAACCAAGTCTGTCAAAAACTTATAAGGGGCAGAGAGGTGTTTCTTCAATAGTTTATTAGGGTTATCTCCAGTATAACCCATTAGGCTCAGCATAACGTCAGAGTCCTCTATTTCAATCTCTAGTTGCTCTTCTCCATTCCTTAATCCAAAATTTTCAGTTAAAATTGCGGGAGTTAAGGAGACGGAGTTATCCGTAATGGTGCCTGTCATCGTATTCTCCTCTGTTGGTGATAGGGTGTAGACCCATTCTCTGATTTCAGTACTGTGTAGTTTGGTTCTTCTAGTCATCAAGGTTTTGAGTTCTTGCTCTTCAAGGAGTTCCAGAATGTAAAGGAATATGGAATCAGAATGTTGAAACGAATCAAAATCCACATCAAAGCCTGTATCGAACTTCATGCCTACGAGAACGCTTGCCTGAATCGCCATGGAACAAAAACGTCGATCAAGTGCAAAGGAACAGAAAGCTCGGGATGGAGGTCGAATAAAATCTAAATATAGGGTTTTCAAGAATATGAATCGACAGACTCCGTTCCGCGAAAATAGACATAATTCCTCGAACTGAGTTCGACGAAATAATTTTGAATGAAATAATTCATCGATCTTATCTAGAAGAATTGAAGACAGTTCGTCGAACTCCATTCAACGAATATCTTATAAAGCAAGTTCATCGAACTCCATTCGACGAAAATTGTTTCACTCATAGAGAGTTCGTCGATCTCCGTTCGACGAATATCTCTCAAACTTTTCCGGTTCGTCGAACTCCGTTCGACGAACTTTGGAAAATTCGTCGAGTGCAGACAGAAATTAAATAAAGTCTTTTCCATTGATCATTCCAAGTTGATTTACAAAGAACATATGATTTCTATCATCCAGAGGTTTGGTGAATATATCAGTTCTTTGCAAATCAGTGTAGATATAGACAACCTTGATTTTATTTTTGTCTTCACACTCTCTAATGAAATGATGTCTTATATCAATATGTTTTCTCCTACTATGGTGAATTGGATTCTGGGCTATGGCTATAGCACTTGTATTATCACAGAGTAGGGTTGAATTATTTAAGTTGAACCCATAATCTAGAAGTTGATTTTGTATCCAAAGCATCTGTGAGCAACAACTGTCTGCTGCAATATATTCTGCTTCAGCAGTTGAGGTTGACACTGATGTTTGCTTTTTACAAAACCAAGATACTAATCTCATACCCAGGTACTGGCAAGTCCCTGAAGTACTTTTTCTATCTACCCTGCATCCGGCAAAATCAGCATCAGAGTATCCAGTTAACTCAAATTCTAATTCAGCAGGATACCATAGGCCTAGATTAGGACAACTCTTTATATATCTCAAAATCCTTTTTAGTAAAATTAGGTGAGATTTTTTAGGGTTCACCCGGAACATAGCACAAAGACATGTGGCAAACATAATATCTGGTCTACTTGCTGTGAGGTATAATAGGGACCCAACAATGCCCCTATAAAGTTTCTGATCCACAGGTTTCCCTGGTACATCACAGTCCACAAAAGCATTGGTATCCATGGGTGTTTTCTTTGCTGAGGCATCAGTCATCCCAAACTTCTTTAGAAGTTCTTTAGCATATTTTGCTTGAGAGATGAAGATGTCATCAGGGAGCTGCTTCACTTGGAGACCAAGGAAGTAGGAAAGCTCACCCATGCTACTCATTTCAAATTTGGAATGCATGAGGTCAGAGAACCTCTTACATAATTTGGAATCTGTAGAGCCAAATATAACATCATACACAGATTTATACTAATAAGATTTGGTACTTATGATGTCTAGTGAAAAGAGTTTTATCTACAGTTCCTGTTGTAAATTTATGCTCTAATAGAAAACTAGTTAAGGTCTCATACCAAGCTTTTGGAGCTTGCTTTAGACCATAAAGAGTCTTATGCAATTTAAAAATATGAGAGGGGTAAGTTGGAGAAACAAAACCTGGAGGTTGTTCTCTATAAACCTCTTCTTTTAGCACTCCATTTAGAAAAGCACTCTTCACATCCATTTAGAAGACCTTGAATCTCTTGTATGCTACATAGGCAAGGAATATTCTTATGGCTTCCAACCTTGCAATAGGTGCAAAGGTTTGATCATAATCAATTCCTTCTTCTTGCCTATATCCTTGACCAACAAGCCTAGCCTTGTTTCTCACAATGATTCCTTTGGCATCTAGCTTGTTTCTGAAAACCCATTTGGTTCCAATAACTGGGTAGTTTTGGGGTCTTGGAACTAAATCCCAAACTATACATCTCTCAAATTGATTTAGTTCCTCCTGCATTGTAAGGATCTAGTGGGGATCCTGCTCAGCATCATGGATGGATAGAGGTTCAACCTGAGAGAGAAAACAGGCATGCATCAAATCTTGGGTGAGTTGATGCCTTGTTTGTACACCTGCTGATATGTCTCCAATCACTTGAGATCTGGGGTGATACCTAAGTGTGACAAAATCACACTACAACATTTTTGGTCTTTAGCAACACCTGACTTGGCAACAGTTATAAAAATGTTGCCTAAACTTTGTTAGAAAATAGTTTAGAAGTGTTGCAATAGATTTACATGTTTAGGCAACACTTTCTGTGCAACATTCAAAAAATTGTTCTTTATTCCCTTATATGTAACATTCAAAAAACTGTGAAACGCCTCGAGCATCCCGGTCAGAGGATCATAGCATTCCGCCTCCAAATCTCGATCCCTCTTATCGCCTATTTACCTTTCCCTCTCACCCCTGAAGCTCCATTTGTTGTAACATCCCATTTCCAACTAGACCCCTAAGAGTGGTTTTGGCCATGACTAGGTCATGACAAAACCCTAGGAAGCCAGAAATGGGCCAAGAGATAGGGGACAAAATGTGGAAGATCATCATGGTCTGCAAATAGTAGAACTCTGAGCAATGGTTTAGGAGGACCATGGGCTACACCTTGACCTCAAGACCCTACCACAACACCCCCCCTAATACCTTGGGAGGCCCATTAGAGCCATAAGGACCCATTAGGGTCAACCAAAGAGGCTCAGTTGACCAAGGTCAACCCTAGCCCTAAATGGGTCAAACTAGCCTACTTAGGGTCAATTGACCTACTCCCAGCCTAGAGGACCCCACCTATGACCTCCTAACCCTAAAGAGAGGTCAATGGGTCACTAAGGACACATTGGGGTCAGCCCTAGAGGCCAGGTTGACCCAAGTCAACTTAGGCCCCTCATCTGGTCAAAGTACCCTTACTAAGGGTATGTGACCTCCAAAGTGCAAGGTAACCCTACATGACCCTTCCTAGACCCTAGGGGAGGCCAATGGGTCACCAAGGACCCATTGGGGTCAACCTAAATGGTCATGTTGACCCAAGTCAACTCTAGCTCTAAAATGGTCAAAGTGCCCTTACCAAGGGACATGTGACCCCCAAGATGCCCAACCAACCCTATTCAAGTCTTCCTAGACCTTCAGGGAGTCCAATGGGTCACCAAGGACCTATTGGGGTCAACTCAAATGGTCGTGTTGACCAATGTCAACTCTATTCTAGTGTTAGGTCAAATTAGCCTAAATGGGCTAACCCAAGCTCAAACCCATTTCCCCCACTTGGGCTAACCTCATTTTATTATTAATATTAGTTAGTGGGCTGCCAATAGGCTGGAGGAGAGATCAAAATTCGGCCATGGTGAGTAGGAGAGAGAAAGCTCCATTTTCCTCTTTAATGGAGGAGAGAGAAAGTGAGAAAAGAGGTCATTCATGGCCAAGGGAGATCAAGGGCCTCTCCAATTGATTCCAAAGGCTGAATACATTCCCCCTCATCAGTTTTGAGGAGTTTAATAGCCATGGACAGCCATTCAAGGTGGCTGAAATCAATTCCTCCAATAGGGAAGAGAGAGAAAGAAGAAAGAGAAGGCCATTCATGGTGGGGAAGGTGAATCACCCCTCCATTCTTCACCAATTAATTAGTATTCATCTCCCCTATCTGTTTTGAGGAGTTTCCAAATGAATTGGGACAAGGGGGAGGTGAATTTTCATGGATTTTCTCCAAAACCGAAATTCCCTTTCATGGTCATTAATGGATTTGAAGCCATGACCCTCTCTCTCCCCCATTTGATGCTTTTAAAAGCTTCCATGGGCCAAGAGAAATCATTTCCACCCTTCACCTAAAGAAACTGGGCGGTTTGGTAGTGAAGTTGCAAGCATCGGAAAGTGTTGGGTATTGTATCCACAATGCACCTGATTTGAAGAAGCCCCTGGACAAGCTAAGGTCAATAGACTATGTATTTGATAAAATCCTTCTAGTTGTGCTTGCAGTTTTTCCACGCTAAGTGCACACCAATGTCAGGGTGCAGTAGGTCAATATACATGGGTCTGCACGACGTAATCCCTCGTTGAGCAGATCAGTGTGTTGACCTACGTGTACTCTCTCTATTGGAGTGCACTTATTTTCAAGCACAGGGCTGTAAATATGCAGGAGCAGACAAGGAGCAAGGATGGGTCAAGGAGCATCTCATAGGTGGAAATACGAAAATTCGTCTAAGTTAGAATCGACGAGAATCACCCAGTGATTCTCGCCGATTCGGCGAGAATCACTTGGGATTCTCGCCGATTCGTCGAGAATCAGCGGATGATTCTCGCCGAACACGTTCCAGCATCTTCTAAGCAAGCACCTCTGAGTCTAAGTAAGAATCGGCGAGAATCACTTAGTGATTCTCGCCGATTCGGCGAGAATCACTAGTGATTCTCGTCGAATCGACGAGAATCACTGGTTGATTCTCGTCGTCTCGACCTGGCTTAAAGCAGTGCGTGCAACCAAGGCAAATTCGACGAGAATCATCTTTGATTCTCGCCGAATCGTCGAGAATCACCTTTGATTCTCGGCGACTCGGCGAGAATCACTTTCGATTCTCACCGATTTTGACTTGGCGTTTTTCTGGAAATTCCTGAACCAGATTCTGCCGCTGTTTAATATCTGGACCGGAATTTGGGGATTACTTTTGTGGGTCCCACAAACGGTCTTATTGGGGGTAGCTACAGTATTTATACTCGGGTATTTTGAACGGAAGACGTACACAGAAAGAAGCCGAGAAAGCGGAAACCCTAATATCGCGATTTCTCTCCTCCGCCGCCGTCGCGCTCGAGCAAGTACGTCGCCGCCGCTGATCGTTCATCTTCCCGATCTCCGGCGACAGAAGCTTAGCAAAGCTTGCATCTCACGTGTCTATCCAGAGATCTCTTGTCTCTCGATTTGTTGACCGGGAAAAACTCCCCCGTCCGAATCGATCGAGACGACCGATCCTAGAGTGACCGTTGGTAGACCTAGTTTGCTTCGCAAAGAAGTTTGGATCTCAAAGCACTGCAGCAGCGCACCTTCGTTGCCGCCGACTCCGAACCAAGCCGCCGCTCGGATTGCCGCCGCCGGTTCCGGGAGATCCTCTCCAAGTGAGACCAAGGTCGTAGACTCTTCATCGACTTCAAGAACACGTCGTCGAACAAAGAGGAACACCGTAGTCTCCAAAAGAAGTTTGTATCACGTGTACACTCTATATTTAATTTTGTTGTAAGGGAACGTTTGTTCCGTGTTGTAAGGGTTGGGTGCAACCCGTTTTTGTGGGAGTGTTGACTCTCACGTGTGGAAGGGCTCCTTCCGTTAGTGAAGGGATTGGATTTCAATCCCGTTGGAGAAGTGACCGAGTCGTCCCTTGTTGGGGAGATAGGTCGAAGGGGGAAAGTGGATGTACCCAAGTCGGGGAACCACTATAAATTTGCTGTGTATTCTGTGTGCTGTGCTTGTTGTTTTTATTGTGCAGGTACATCCGTAAATTCCGCAAAAGAACCACACGTCACCTATTCCCCCCCCCCCCCATAGGTGCACATAGCTGACACTAGGTGAACTTTCAAGTGGTATCAGAGGGAGGTTGCTCATCAAAAAGGTTAACACCTTGAGTAGAATCCTGCCACCAGTGTCAGAAGCATGGAGCTAGAGTATGAGATGCCGCCACTCAAACTCCCCGCCTGCACAAAGGATTATTATCCCATCTGGCGAATGAGAGTGTCATGTCACCTTGATGCTATCGATCCTCAAGCATCCTTCATCCTGGAAGAGGGTCCGTTTATTCCCATGAAGACCTCCGACTCTGGGATCCAAGTGCCCATGTGCATTGCTGAGATGTCAGAAATGGAACTCTCACTTTTTCAGCTGGACCAGAGGATTCGACAAATTATCATGGATGTCTGGTCTGGAGCCTCTCGCTCTAGATTGGAAAAATGTAAAACGGCTAAATCTCTGTGGATGATGATCTCAGAGCTGATGGGGGGGTCAGAGAAAGCTGAAATATGCTTCCAATCAGAGGATGAAGCGTATGTGGGGGTCCTCACTTCTGAAGATGAATGCAAGGATCCTTCAGATTGCATCAGAGCTCCAGTATCCGTGTCAGAGACTGAAGAAGATAGTGAGGAAAGCAGCTCCGACGAGTACGAAACATTGGTCATTGATTCTAATGACAATAACTCAGATGAGCAGGTATCATCTTCATCCTGCCCCATATCTTTTGACTTTTCTGAAGACAGAAACTGCTCTCCTCCAGAAAATACTGATTCCCTGAAGAGAGACCTTCAGGAAAGCAATCTACTTGCTGAGGAGCTAGCTCGAGAGATTGCTCGACTGAAGATCTTGTTGGTTCTCCAATTGGCGTCCAACAAGGTCAAGGACTCTAAGATCTCAGCTCTAGAGAATAGTCTAGATAATGAGAAACGTATAGTATCTAACTTTTCCAAAGTTGATGCTATAAAGAGAAAACAAGAAACCGGGTGGATCTCCCGGATTATTCAGGGATGGAGAAATGGGGAAACAGTGTTCCGACCTCCCACTCCAAGCGGGAAGGCAACTCATCATGCCTTCAGGTATGACCACAGGAATAATCGTGGTCACTGCAAGGGTGATTTGTCCCCATGTGGAAACGTCCATAGTGCAAGAGGCGTCATGGCCACCCATGAGGAAATACCTAAGGCTCATTCTGAGCCCTTTGTATTCACGGCCACTGCCACAACAAAGTGTGGATCTGCATGTCCCAGTTCACAGGAGACTTCTCACCATTCGAGGACACGGGATAAGGAGGATAGAAGTCATGATGTCAGGCTTCATGGGGCCTCAGCAAGGGAGATGCCTGAAAGAATGGCACCACCTTCTCGGCCTCATAACGCTCACATCATGCATTCGTTCCACCCTTCCTCGTGTCACGATGGAAGAGGAATTTGTGTGACAAGAACATGCCCTATCCCGTCTAGACCTAGGACCGTGACTACGTCAGTCACTAGATCAGGTCGAAAACGGCGATACAACATTCACCCTTGTTGGTGCTGCGGCAAAGTGGGGCACTTTGCCATTGACTGTTGGCACAACCCCTCTGTGCCCACAGCAAGGGCTTATCCACATTCTAGGGACAGAGGTCGTCTTCCAGACAGGTTTTCTCAAGGAAGGCAGTTGCATGCTTATGCTAATAGAAACCTAGGACCCAATATGATTTGGGTTCCTAAGGTAAAGTAATTCTGTCTTGCAGGGTAGTCTAGGTCCCCGTGAATACTATGGGAACTAGACAGTAGGTGGCACAAGGCTAACTTGGAACAAGCGTCTGCAATAACAGATGTGCTACATGTTGAGCATACTCACTTTAAGCTACTAATGTGTTCTACCTGTGGGACTAAGACGATGACTCTCCAAATCCCAGGCTTGATTTCTGGTTGCGAGCTGGTTCGCACTGGATTTTCTCATGCCTCGGACGAGTTCCGAAATATCATTCTAATGCTAGAAGAGGCTGGGCTAACCTTCGTCTTGGAGCACCCTTGCAAAGTCCTGGATAAAGAAGTGCTGGAGTTCTTCTCTACCGCAAGACTCCGAGATAGAGACTCCATCATCAAAAGCAAGGTGGCTGGGACAAAAGTAAAGATGTCTGCCAGTAAGCTAACTCGCTACCTGCAGCTTTCAAGTTCGGAGCAGGAGGACTATCTGGAGGACGAGGACAAAGCCAGAACTCTCTTGTTCTGCAGTCTTCCAAGAGGCACTCGATCAGTAAAGAGAAAAGAGATGAATGAAGAAGGGAAGCTCCTATCTGACGTTATTGGAAAAGTGCTCATCTGCAAGCCGGGCTCCCATGATCATATCTCCGGAGATATGTTTAAGATTCTCATAGCTGTGGTCTGCCGCAAGAGGTTCAACTGGGGGGAGTTGCTGTTCCAAAAGATCAAGGACACTCTAGGCACTCCAACTTTCGGCCGCATCATCAGTCTATATCTCAACCAGCTCAACGGCGACAAGTTCGACATGAGCAAAGGAGTTCCTCTCCACTACTTGAAAAAGATGGATGCTACTGTGTTTGATCGATGGGAGCGACGTATCGGGCAGCATGCTGTGGAAGAGCTAGAGGAAGTATCTCCAGCAGCCTCCCCCGTGACATTCCTGATACCCTGACTGCAGGAATCGAGGGGGAGACTCTACCCCCTCATACAGATGCATGAACTGAGGGGGAGCAAAGGGTAAAACGCTACAGACCCCGATTTGTAGAAGCCGAAAAGGGGGAGATTACCCTCTCGGCCAAGGCTAAGGTGGCTCCAAGCTTGCTCCCAAGAAATTGGTATTGGTAATGGATAACTCACTCAACTCTCTTTTCAGTTTATGGTTTTCATTCTCATTTGCTCTATTCACCTTAGCTTGTAGGGTTTAGGCTTCTTCAAATAGGGGGTGATTGTTGGGTATTGTATCCACAATGCACCTGATTTGAAGAAGCCCCTGGACAAGCTAAGGTCAATAGACTATGTATTTGATAAAATCCTTCTAGTTGTGCTTGTAGTTTTTCCACGCTAAGTGCACACCAATGTCAGGGTGCAGTAGGTCAATATACACGGGTCTGCACGACGTAATCCCTCGTTGAGCAGATCAGTGTGTTGGCCTACGTGTACTCTCTCTATTGGAGTGCACTTATTTTCAAGCACAGGGCTGTAAATATGCAGGAGCAGACAAGGAGCAAGGATGGGTCAAGGAGCATCTCATAGGTGGAAAGACGAAAATTCGTCTAAGTTAGAATCGACGAGAATCACCCAGTGATTCTCGCCGATTCGGCGAGAATCACTTGGGATTCTCGCCGATTCGTCGAGAATCAGCGGATGATTCTCGCCGAACACGTTCCAGCATCTTCTAAGCAAGCACCTCTGAGTCTAAGTAAGAATCGACGAGAATCACTTAGTGATTCTCGCCGATTCGGCGAGAATCACTGGTTGATTCTCGCCGTCTCGACCTGGCTTAAAGCAGTGCGTGCAACCAAGGCAAATTCGACGAGAATCATCTTTGATTCTCGCCGAATCGTCGAGAATCACCTTTGATTCTCGGCGACTCGGCGAGAATCACTTTCGATTCTCACCGATTTTGACTTGGCGTTTTTCTGGAAATTCCTGAACCGGATTCTGCCGCTGTTTAATATCTGGACCGGAATTTGGGGATTACTTTTGTGGGTCCCACAAACAGTCTTATTGGGGGTAGCTACAGTATTTATACTTGGGTATTTTGAACGGAAGACGTACACAGAAAGAAGCCGAGCAAGCGGAAACCCTAATATCGCGATTTCTCTCCTCCGCCGCCGTCGCGCTCGAGCAAGTACGTCGCCGCCGCTGATCGTTCATCTTCCTGATCTCCGGCGACAGAAGCTTAGCAAAGCTTGCGTCTCACGTGTCTATCCAGAGATCTCTTGTCTCTCGATTTGTTGACCGGGAAAAACTCCCCCTGTCCGAATCGATCGAGACGACCGATCCTAGAGTGACCGTTGGTAGACCTAGTTTGCTTCGCAAAGAAGTTTGGATCTCAAAGCACTGCAGCAGTGCACCTTCGTTACCGCCGACTCCGAACCAAGCCGCCGCTCGGATTGCCGCCGCCGGTTCCGGGAGATCCTCTCCAAGTGAGACCAAGGTCGTAGACTCTTCATCGACTTCAAGAACACGTCGTCGAACAAAGAGGAACACCGTAGTCTCCAAAAGAAGTTTGTATCACGTGTACACTCTATATTTAATTTTGTTGTAAGGGAACGTTTGTTCCGTGTTGTAAGGGTTGGGTGCAACCCATTTTTGTGGGAGTGTTGACTCTCACGTGTGGAAGGGCTCCTTCCGTTAGTGAAGGGATTGGATTTCAATCCCGTTGGAGAAGTGACCGAGTCGTCCCTTGTTGGGGAGATAGGTCGAAGGGGGAAAGTGGATGTACCCAAGTCGGGGAACCACTATAAATTTGCTGTGTATTTTGTGTGCTGTGCTTGTTGTTTTTATTGTGCAGGTACATCCGTAAATTCCGCAAAAGAACCACACGTCACCTATTCCCCCCCCCCCCCCATAGGTGCACATAGCTGACACAAGGTGAACTTTCAGAAAGCTCCACCACCGGCCATGGCACACCACCACCACACACGACGACAAGCTCGGTTAAAGGTCCTCCTCTACTACTTCTTCCGTGGGTAGATCTTAGGAATCGTTTAGGACAAGAATCGAACTCAATTGAGCCGATCCAAGTTTTCATTTTCATGGTTTTTCCAAAAAAAATGGTGGTCGGGTTCGCCGGAAACCACCCCTCCGGCGGCCGTGCCGCCGCCCGGCGATAGCCCCCACCTCAACGAAGGTGGTGGCGGTGGTGGCCGGCCAGGGAGGTGGCCGTGTGGCCGGGAAATGCTCTTGGAATAAGCTCCAGGTTCGACCAATCATGGCCCTTGGCTGGAGGAAGAAGATGACCAGGAGCCCCACGATTTGCTTTAAGATTCGTGCAGCATCATTTCTTTTATTTAGTTTTGATTTCTGAATTTTTTGTCCTATTTTCTGAGCTGTTTTGCATTAATTATTACAAATACTTAGGGCCACCTGGTGGGACAATGTTCAATATGAAAGTTGTAGCCCTATGGGTCGACTATAATGCAAAATTGATTTCGACCACTTTGGCCCTCTGATGGGACCAGGGCACCCATTTTGGTGGGACCTGTACCTAGGGCTGTCCTGAGATTCAAATGGATGCCCACCCTTCATCCCTTGTCCAAATTGGCTGAATTTGAACAGAGGATCATTCTTATCTATACCTAGGGCCTGTCCAAAAATGGGAATTTTTGGAGGAACTATGTCTATAGTTTTTATTAAAATTTAATAATCCATACATAAATTAAATAGGTGTCCTAAACATCTCCAAACCCTCCCAATATTTGGTGAGTGGTCCCTGGCATCAATACCTAGTGCTGTACAAAATTTGAGGACATTTGGATGAGTTTTGGTTAGGGAATCACCAAACCCTAGTTTGGCCTTAAGAGGGTATTTTTTGATTACAAGTGCCCTATGGACTTAGGGTGGTCCCCTCCCCTCAACAGAGGCTGAGGTTTTGGACACTGACTTGGCATGGCTAATGTCACCTTCTTATGGAAAATGGGATGATTTAGGCTTGATTCACCCTACGGTTCAACCACAAACCCTAAGGAAGGACTTTTGAGGGTTGTGAAGGACATGGGGGCAAATGCCCTTGCATGGCCTTGGAAACCTAGTAGAATTTAGGGTAATGTAACCTAAGATCTCTGGTAGGAATTTTAGAAGAATTGGTGCAAGGTAGACACCTCAAAACCCTAACCCTAGTGTTAGGGTAGGAGCACAAAATTGAAGATTCAGCCACTAAACCTCCCCCAAATGTTATTAAACTTGGGTAGATTAGGTTTTAGGTCACCTACAACCTCTGGCGATCTTTGTAGAATTTTATGGATTTATTTCTTGGTACTTCATTTATTAATTACCAAAAGGCCCAAAATGATGTTTGATTTTATCATGGATGTTATGTGCTTTAAAATATGATGAAACTTGGTCAGAGGTTATTATAGGGCTAGTTTATCATCTCTGAATTTTAGCACAATTTTCAACTAATTTTATTTGGTACTTCCTTCATTAATTTCAGAAAGGGGCTTTGGTAAAGAAAATTCATTATTGTTGAAATATCTGTTTAAAACTCATGAGGCTTAGGTTTTGAGGTATTTAATCCAAAATGTACTTGTAGAAATTTATTTATAATTTTTAGAGGTCTGTTTTCAGAACTTTCTTTACAATGCCATATTTTTGAGAATAGGCTAATTAATTAATTTGGGGAATAATTCTTTCTAATAAATTATGAAAGTTTACATAGAGGTTCTATGTGCCCTTACCATCTTCCTGAAATTTGCTATGAATTTTTGGAAGTATTTTTATTGTACATCCCCTTTTAATGAATTATTTTGGAATAAATTAGAAATACAATTTAAGGGCTAAAATCTTGCTGGAAAATTTGGAGATTCTGGATTTTTAGATTATTACCAATCTTGCATTTATCAAAATTTTAGTGGAGCTTTATCTTGCTTAAATCTTGTACTTCCTGTTCAACCTTGAAACCTTTGGCTTTTAAAATAAATAAATAAATTAGCATTTAAATTATGAAAATTAGGAAATTGTGGATTCAGTCTACATATGCCAATATAGACCTCTAATAATTATTATATGAGCATTGGATGATCATATGACATACTTCCCTTTTTACGGGTCATATAGCTTAAGTGGTATGCATATAGCAAAACTGCAGGAAATCATTTGGGATGTGAACTAGAGCTTATGTGTTGGGTTTCTGGAAAGGATAAGTAGATTTAGGTGCATCTTTAGAAGATAAGGAGTAGGGTGTTGTTTTGTCTAGGGTTTAGAGGCGCTCGGGTCCGACGAAAGATCGTCCTTCCCGAGGAGAGTTGGAGTCAAATCACCTAGGATTAGCCTATCGGAACATGAGAAAGTAATGTGTAAGGGAATCAACCAACAACAAAAATAAGTACCTTGCGAAAGAGAACGCTGGGCGTAATCCCAACATAGTTCCTAGTGCCCTTTGAGAGCCCTTCACAGGGAATACCGGGGGCAGTCCTGGGTTAACGTAAACTGTTTTAACAAGCTGAAAAGAGTAACTTAGTAATTAGGGTTGCACATTTCACAAACACTGATGGCACCGGATGTTAGCTGGGAGCTTCGGCTCGGATGGTTAAAAGGCGGACTTTGGGTCCGGGGAGCTTCGGCTCGGTTGTTTGAGACGGACGTGTTGGTCCGGGGAGCTTCGGCTCGGTTCTTGATTACGCTAATTTGCATGTGCATAAAAGGAAAGGAAATTAAGGTGGTGGGTCTTCGGTATTGGAGGGTCGATGCACCGATGCCAATACATTGACTCGGCAAGTGTGGTTAGCACTTCGCCAACAGAAGTCTGGTGCGCCAGCCAGCAAGAGTACGCAGGAGTCCGCTTCGTGCACCAAGCGTTGAGGCGTACGATAGGTCTGACCGGTAGTGCTTTACTGGTTTAGAGGTGGGCAAGGCCCAACCCACTGCTTCCGTCTGCCACTACGGAGGTATCCTGGGAGGTTACGACTCCAGAAAGGGGGAACTAAAGGTCTGTGTGCACAGAGTCGGGTGTGTGCGTTGCACTTGCATATCCATCATACCCACTTGCATGTCATAGCATAATCGTTTCCTTTAACCTTGACACCTAAAGTATAAGTGAAATGGGACGGTTATACTTTAGGACCTGCAAAACGACCCCTTGGTCTATAAGCTTGTGTGGGCAAGTTTATAAATTAAGGTTAATTTGTATATATATATTTACTGATGTTTGATAACCGACACCCCAACGTATAAATTGGTATGGGACTTTTTATACGATGGGAGCCTCGCAGAAGACCCCTTGGCTTATGTGTTTGCGCATAAGTGAAGACCCCTTGGCTTATGTATTTGAGCTTATTGTCTTACATGCTATAGAAATTGCTATTATAGGACCGCTGCCATCTGCTTTTGATATTCTCCACCTTCAAGTCCTCCCCTTTCTTCCTCTCCGCTCGGTGCCTAGGAGCCGTGGGGGAAGGGGCGGGGGATGATAGGACTTAGTCTTTTAGACTAACGGTTTTCGAACCGCATCATTTAGGGGATCGTGGAGACCAGTATGGAGGAGCAGCCCCAGAGACCGGTGCGTTTGGAGGTGGGGCAGTCTAGCTCCGGAGTTCATACAGCCGGGACCGTGAGTCTCGACCCTGAGTAGTTTCCAGCTTTTGCTTCCGCATGAGTGATTTTGTAGTGAGGATATGTTGTACCGGGCCTAAGCCCGTATTT
The DNA here is from genome assembly GCA_039583875.1 of Platanthera guangdongensis. Lineage (NCBI taxonomy): Eukaryota > Viridiplantae > Streptophyta > Magnoliopsida > Asparagales > Orchidaceae > Platanthera > Platanthera guangdongensis. The sequence continues at coordinate 163,179,262 of CM077162.1, forward strand.
TGCTACTCTGATGTTTTATTCTGTGGACACTCCCTTCGTGGAGTTATATTTATTATGATATGTGATTTTCTGTGGACTGCAATTTTGCATTTACTTCTTTATGCTACTTTTCTGTGATCGAAATCGGCCGGCAGAATCGGCGCTTTGTGGTGATAACCTTTCAGGGCGTGAAGGATTCACCGCAAAACGGCGGTTCTGGGCCTAAGACCCCGGTGTCGAAAAAGAAAAAAAAGGGGGTCTTACAAGTGGTATCAGAGCAGACCTCGATCGAAAAGTAGCAGTCCACAACCCTGGGTCACCCCCGCACGAGTTTAGTTTGGGGACAAACTAAGCAGCGGAAGCAGTGGTGTGCTCATAAGGGAAATCACATTTAAAAGTCCACTTTATCTTGTCCATTCTTTCCATTTGGACGCTATCTAACAATTGGAATCCTTCTTTGTAGCATGCGGCAAACCCTGCCCCTAGTAGGGAGCACTTTAGGCTGTGAAGATCTCATCTTATAATTCTTTAGTCAATGAGTTAGACTCAACCCACTAGGAGACATGACTAACCATGATAACTTATAGTATGCCCTAGTTTGAAATATACTTTGGGTATGAACTTGGTTAAGCTAAGGAGATACCTAAAGAGAATAAAGGAGGAGTATAACACGAGAATGGCTACCTAAGCCATAAACTCAGGTAGACCTACAGTCCCTATCAAGGATTACTCAAACCGGAAGGACTGCTTTAAGGAGAATTGAGACCAATAATCCATTACCAGAATGGTAGAAGACACATAGTCTCAACCCACATGCCAGTAACAAGATTACCTGGAGACCACCATCACGACAAACACCGAAGGTCGGATAGGAATTCAGTTCGGAAGAGACCTAGTTGGGATTGGGAACATTTTGACCCGGATAAGGTTATCGTAAATATGACTCAGAGGGTTTAAAATATAGAGTATATCAACAGATTCAGGTTGGAACCCCAAGTCAAAGATTGATGCCCTAACATGGTAATATCAAAGATACTCAGCCCAAGGCAGGTAGAGGCTTATCTTTTGTTTATTGGGGGCGTGTCTTTTGTTTATTGGGCAAATTAGTTACTGACTTAGGTTTCCCTTAGATCTCATCTAGAAAAGTTTGCGTCATGAATCTGATTGCGAAGTGGGGATTTTATAGAGTCGTTGTCTACCCGTATAAGCGAGAAAAATTAATCATCGGAAGTTTGGTGTATCTCGTAATGTGTATCTCCCTGGAGTGAAGAAGGGCGTCATGGATTTTGTGATGCACGGTGAGGTCCGTCTCCCGATGAAGGTTAAGTGCAAGAACTTTTGGGAAACTATTATAGTCACCGCCTCATTAGAGTGGAAGTTCGAGGATACAATTAGGGATTTTCATATACACGATTCCTCATCCGCACTCCGGGCATAATTATAAATGGAACATCAATGATAGACTAGCCGAGATATCTAGGGTCGCCCTGACCCGAAAGAAAACTTTTGTAGGTGTTTCATAAGTTTTGTGAGTAGTTAATCATTATCATGGTGTGCTCAAGATGATCGTGTTGAATCAAGATGGATAGTGTACGTCCAAGGATAGAAGATCAGTCCAGGCTTATCTGGGCTCTCGGACGACATTCAACACAACTCTCCACCCTTGTACGAAAGGATATGTAGGACTCCGCTTTCATCAATTCAGGACGAGAATCCGAAGGTGTTGGGATCAGATTTTGTTGAAGACACCGAGGCTCAGGTGAGGCTGATCGGAGACAGGATGCTAGAGGCGCAGAGCAGACAGGCAAGTACTACGACGCCCGACATCGTCAGGTGGAATTTCAGGTGGGGGACCGAGTGTTTTTGAAGATCCGGCCCATGCATGGAGTTTCACGGGTGCGTGGTCGGAGGAAGAAGCTCAGCCGAGGTACATGGGCCCTTACAGGATCCTGGAGCGAATCGGGCCCCTAGCCTACAGGCTGGAGTTGCCACCGGAGCTGGCAGCTCTGCACGACGTCTTCCACATTTCCTCGCTGAGGAGGGCTCTGCTACACCCGGAGCAGCAGATTTTGACCACTGAAGGGCCGGTAGCTTCAGACCGGTCGGTTCGTTTGGAGCCGGTGAGGATCGACGACCGAGGAGTACGGGTCTTGCGACGCAAGAAGGTCCCACTAGTCAAGGTCCTGTGGAGGAACCACGGCCAGGAGGAGCATACTTGGGAGCCGCAGGACCTGATGCGACAAAGGTACCCAGAGCTGTTCAGTCAGGTATACCTCAAAAACCCCTTAAGATGTTTAACTTATTTTCCTGCTTTAAACTATTAAGGGCTGCACTAGGCAGATAGAGGCTTATCTTTTGTTTATTGGGGGCTTATCCTTGTTTATTGGGATCTTGGTTTACCAATTAGGCGAAATGGTCATAGATCTAGGTTTCCCTTTAAACCTAATTTAGCAAACGAGGCGTCATGATGGGATGTTACAAGGTTCTTTTCTTCGGTAGTAAGTCCCGTAGGCTCAACCTTGATTTCGGGGACGAAATCTTTGTTTTGTTTATTGGGATTTGTAACATCCCATTTCCAACTAGACCCCTAAGAGTGGTTTTGGCCATGACTAGGTCATGACAAAACCCTAGGAAGCCAGAAATGGGCCAAGAGATAGGGGACAAAATGTGGAAGATAATCATGGTCTGCAAATAGTAGAACTCTGAGCAATGGTTTAGGAGGACCATGGGCTACACCTTGACCTCAAGACCCTACCACAACACCCCCCTAATACCTTGGGAGGCCCATTAGAGCCATAAGGACCCATTAGGGTCAACCAAAGAGGCTCAGTTGACCAAGGTCAACCCTAGCCCTAAATGGGTCAAACTAGCCTACTTAGGGTCAATTGACCTACTCCCAGCCTAGAGGACCCCACCTATTCCCTCCTAACCCTAAAGAGAGGTCAATGGGTCACTAAGGACACATTGGGGTCAGCCCTAGAGGCCAGGTTGACCCAAGTCAACTTAGGCCCCTCATCTGGTCAAAGTACCCTTACTAAGGGTATGTGACCTCCAAAGTGCAAGGTAACCCTACATGACCCTTCCTAGACCCTAGGGGAGGCCAATGGGTCACCAAGGACCCATTGGGGTCAACCCAAATGGTCATGTTGACCCAAGTCAACTCTAGCTCTAAAATGGTCAAAGTGCCCTTAACAAGGGACATGTGACCCCCAAGATGCCCAACCAATCGTATTCAAGTCTTCCTAGACCTTCAGGGAGTCCAATGGGTCACCAAGGACCCATTGGGGTCAACTCAAATGGTCATGTTGACCAATGTCAACTCTATTCTAGTGTTAGGTCAAATTAGCCTAAATGGGCTAACCCAAGCTCAAACCCATTTCCCCCACTTGGGCTAACCTCATTTTATTATTAATATGAGTTAGTGGGCTGCCAATAGGCTGGAGGAGAGATCAAAATTCGGCCATGGTGAGTAGGAGAGAGAAAGCTCCATTTTCCTCTTTAATGGAGGAGAGAGAAAGTGAGAAAAGAGGTCATTCATGGCCAAGGGAGATCAAGGGCCTCTCCAATTGATTCCAAAGGCTGAATACATTCCCCCTCATCAGTTTTGAGGAGTTTAATAGCGATGGCCAGCCATTCAAGGTGGCTGAAATCAATTCCTCCAATAGGGAAGAGAGAGAAAGAAGAAAGAGAAGACCATTCATGGTGGGGAAGGTGAATCACCCCTCCATTCTTCACCAATTAATTAGTATTCATCTCCCCTATCAGTTTTGAGGAGTTTCCAAATGAATTGGGACAAAGGGGAGGTGAATTTTCATGGATTTTCTCCAAAACCGAAATTCCCTTTAATGGCCATTAATGGATTTGAAGCCATGACCCTCTCTCTCCCCCATTTGATGCTTTTAAAAGCTTCCATGGGCCAAGAGAAATCATTTCCACCCTTCACCTAAAGAAACCGGGCGGTTTGGTAGTGAAGTTGAAAGCATCGGAAAGCTCCACCACTGGCCATGACGCACCACCACCACACACGACGGCAAGCTCGGTTAAAGGTCCTCCTCTACTCCTTCTTCCGTGGGTAGATCTTAGGAATCGTTTAGGACAAGAATCGGACTCAATTGGGCCGATCCAAGTTTTCATTTTCATGGTTTTTCCAAAAAAAATGGTGGTCGGGTTCGCCGGAAACCACCCCTCCGGCGGCCGTGCCGCCGCCCGGCGATAGCCCCCACCTCAACGAAGGTGGTGGCGGTGGTGGCCAGCCAGGGAGGTGGCCGTGTGGCCGGGAAATGCTCTTGGAATAAGCTCCAGGTTCGGCCAATCATGGCCCTTGGCTGGAGGAACAAGATGACCAGGATCCCCACGATTTGCTTTAAGATTCGTGCAGCATCATTTCTTTTATTTAGTTTTGATTTCTAAATTTTCTGTCCTGTTTTCTGGGCTGTTTTGCATTAATTATTACAAATACCTAGGGCCACCTGGTGGGACAATATTCAATATGAACGTTGTAGCCCTATGGGTCTACTATAATGCAAAATTGATTTCGACCACTTTGGCCCTCTAATGGGACCAGGGCACCCATTTTGGTGGGACCTGTACCTAGGGCTATCCTGAGATTCAAATGGATGCCCACCCTTCATCCCTTGTCCAAATTGGCTGAAATTTGAACAGAGGATCAATATTATCTATACCTAGGGCCTGTCCAAAAATGGGAATTTGTGGAGGAACTATGTCTATAGTTTTTATTAAAATTTAATAATCCATACATAAATTAAATAGGTGTCCTAAACATCTCCAAACCCTCCCAAAATTTGGTGAGTGGTCCCTGGCATCAATACCTAGTGCTGTACAAAATGTGAGGACATTTGGATGAGTTTTGGTTAGGGAATCACCAAACCCTAGTTTGGCCTTAAGAGGGTATTTTTTTGATTACAAGTGCCCTATGGACTTAGGGTGGTCCCCTCCCCTCAACAGAGGCTGAGGTTTTGGACACTGACTTGGCATGGCTAATGTCACCTTCTTATGGAAAATGGGATGATTTAGGCTTGATTCACCTTACGGTTCAACCACAAACCCTAAGGAAGGACTTTTGAGGGTTGTGAAGGACATGGGGGCAAATGCCCTTGCATGGCCTTGGAAACCCAGTAGAATTTAGGGTAATGTAACCTAAGATCTCTGGTAGGAATTTTAGAAGAATTGGTGCAAGGTAGACACCTCAAAACCCTAACCCTAGTGTTAGGGTAGGAGCACAAAATTGAAGATTCAGCCACTAAACATCCCCCAAATGTTATTAAACTTGGGTAGAATAGGTTTTAGGCCACCTAGAACCTCTGGTGATCTTTGTAGAATTTTATGGATTTATTTCTTGGTACTTCATTTATTAATTACCAAAAGGCCAAAACTGATGTTTGATTTTATCATGGATGTTATGTGCTTTAAAATATAATGAAACTTGGTCAGAGGTTATTATAGGGCTAGTTTATCATCTCTGAATTTTAGCACAATTTTCAACTAATTTTATTTGGTACTTCCTTCATTAATTTCAGAAAGGGGCTTTGGTAAAGAAAATTCATTATTATTGAAATATCTGTTTAAAACTCATGAGGCTTAGGTTTTGAGGTATTTAATCCAAAAGGTACTTGTAAAAATTTATTTATAATTTTTAGAGCTCTGTTTTCAGAACTTTCTTTACAATGCCATATTTTTAAGAATAGGATAATTAATTAATTTGGGGAATAATTCTTTCTAATAAATTATGAAAGTTTACATGGAGGTTTTATGTGCCCTTACCATCATATTGAAATTTGCTATGAATTTTTGGAAGTATTTTTATTGTGCATCCCCTTTTAATGAATTATTTTGGAATAAATTAGAAATAAAATTTAAGGGCTAAAATCTTGCTGGAAAATTTGGAGATTCTGGATTTTTAGATTATTACCGATATTGCATTTATCAAAATTTTAGTGGAGCTTTATCTTGCTTAAATCTTGTACTTCCTGTTCAACCTTGGAACCTTTGGCTTTTAAAATAAATAAATAAATTAGCATTTAAATTATGAAAATTAGGAAATTGTGGATTCAGTCTACATATGCCAATATAGACCTCTAATAATTATTATATGAGCATTGGATGATCATATGACATACTTCCCTTTTTACGGGTCATATAGCTTAAGTGGTATGCATATAGCAAAACTGCAGGAAATCATTTGGGATGTGAACTAGAGCTTATGTGTTGGGTTGCTGGAAAGGATAAGTAGATTTAGGTGCATCTTTAGAAGATAAAGGAGTAGGGTGTTGTTTTGTCTAGGGTTTAGAGGCGCTCGGGTCCGACGAAAGATCGTCCTTCCCGAGGAGAGTTGGAGTCAAATCACCTAGGATTAGCCTATCGGAACATGAGAAAGTAATGTGTAAGGGAATCAACCAACAACAAAAATAAGTACCTTGCGAAAGGGAACGTTGGGCGTAATCCCAATATAGTTCCTAGTGCCCCTTGAGAGCCCTTCACAGGGAATATCGGGGGCAGTCCTGGGTTAACGTAAACTGTTTTAACAAGCTGAAAAGAGTAACTTAGTAATTAGGGTTGCATATTTCACAAACACTGATGGCACCGGATGTTAGCTGGGAGCTTTGGCTCGGATGGTTAAAAGGCGGACTTTGGGTCCGGGGAGCTTCGGCTCGGTTGTTTGAGACGGACGTGTTGGTCCGGGGAGCTTCGGCTCGGTTCTTGATTACGCTAATTTGCATGTGCATAAAAGTAAAGGAAATTAAGGTGGTGGGTCTTCGGTATTGGAGGGTCGATGCACCGATGCCAATACGTTGACTCGGCAAGTGTGGTTAGCACTTCGCCAACAGAAGTCCGGTGCGCCAGCCGGCAAGAGTACGCAGGAGTCTGCTTCGTGCACCAAGCGTTGAGGCGTACGATAGGTCTGACCGGTAGTGCTTTACTGGTTTAGAGGTGGGCGAGGCCCAACCCACTGCTTCCGTCTGCCACTACGGAGGTATCCTGGGAGGTTACAGCTCCAGAAAGGGGGAACTAAAGGTCTGTGTGCACAGAGTCGGGTGTGTGCGTTGCACTTGCATATCCATCATACCCACTTGCATGTCATAGCATAATCGTTTCCTTTAACCTTGACACCTAAAGTATAAGTGGAATGGGACGCTTATACTTTAGGACCTGCAAAACGACCCCTTGGTCTATAAGCTTGTGTGGGCAAGTTTATAAATTAAGGTTAATTTGTATATATATATTTACTGATGTTTGATAACCGACACCCCAACGTATAAATTGGTATGGGACTTTTTATACGATGGGAGCCTCGCAGAAGACCCCTTGGCTTATGTGTTTGCGCATAAGTATGGTTACTTTTCATATTTCAGCTTATTGTCTTACATGCTATAAAAATTGCTAGTATAAGACCGCTGCCATCTGCTTTTGATATTCTCCACCTTCAAGTCCTCCCCTTTCTTCCTCTCCGCTCGGTGCCTAGGAGCCGTGGGGGAATGGGCGGGGGATGATAGGACTTAGTCTTTTAGACTAACGGTTTTCGAACCACATCATTTAGGGGATCGTGGAGACCAGTATGGAGGAGCAGCCCCAGAGACCGGTGCATTTGGAGGTGGGGCAGTCTAGCTCCGGAGTTTATACAGCCGGGACCGTGAGTCTCGACCCTGAGTAGTTTCCAGCTTTTGCTTCTGCATGAGTGATTTTGTAGTGAGGATATGTTGTACCGGGCCTAAGCCCGTATTTTGCTACTCTGATGTTTTATTTTGTGGACACTCCCTTCGTGGAGTTATATTTATTATGATATGTGATTTTTTGTGGACTGCAATTTTGCATTTACTTCTTTATGCTACTTTTCTGTGATCGAAATCGGCCGGCAGAATCGGCGCTTTGTGGTGATAACCTTTCAGGGCGTGAAGGATTCACCGCAAAACGGCGGTTCTGGGCCTAAGACCCCGGTGTCGAAATAGAAAAAAAAAGGGGGGTCTTACATTTGTAGCGCCAACACGTACCTAGGGCTTTCTCCCCAGCATGCCTACACCGTAATCTGACAGACAACAATGGCGATCGTGTCCCAGATGCCGGACATTTTCGGTGATCGCCAGTCCGGCCAAGATGTTCGAACCCAAAACGGTACTGCTCTTACCACCCTTCCTTCTTTCACATCCTCTCCGGCGTGCTCACCTCTCCATTTTTACTTCTCTCTGTTAATGTCGCGAAGTGATGGCATGCCAAGTGGTAGCCAACATCGTGAAGTCATCGCTCGGCCCTGTTGGGTTGGACAAGGTAATGAGCTTCTTTTACCCAACGTTCGGCTTACTTTGCCTCCCCTATCAGTCAAACTTCATCCATCAAACCCTGATAATTGCGAACTGTACAAACTGTTCTTTCTTGAATGTTTTTATTGAATCATTGTTAGTGCGTAGTAGAGCGAGCTCTATATCTCTTTTAACTTGACTCTTAATAATATGATGATCCTCATAGATGCTAGTTGATGACATTGGTGATGTGACTATTACTAATGATGGGGCGACGATATTGAAGATGCGAGAAGTTGAGCATCCAGCTGCCAAGGTAATCTTTCTTTTACTTTGTTAATTTGCTCTATATTGGATTAATATACTTGCACCCTTTCTGTTTGAAAATTTCTACCAGGTTCTAGTACAATTGTCCGAGCTTCAGGATCGTGAAGTTGGTGACGACCTCTGTAGTTTTTGTTGCTGTAGAATTTCTCAAGGTGAATTTCTATACTATGATTTTGTAGAGCTTATAATCCTTGCAAAATGTCTTCTTGATTTATCGTATTCGTGGAAACTTTGCACTTTATTTCTATTACAGGTGCAGCACGGAGAAATTCAGCTTGCTGCAGGTGAGTGTGTGTGTGTGTATTATGTGATGTGAGTGTGTGTTTGTTGAATGTGTGTATGCACATTTGTGTGTGTGTGTGTGTGTGTGTGTGTGTGTGTGTGTGTGTCTGTGTGTGTGTGTGTGTGTGTGTGTTTGTGTGTGTGTGTGTGTGTGTGTGTGTGTGTGTGTGTGTGTGTGTGTGTGTGTGTTCATGTATGTAGTAATGTGTGTGTATGTAGTAATGTGTGTGTGTGTGTATAATGTGTATGTATGTAGTAATGTGTGTGTGTGTATGTAATGTGTGTTTGTGTGTTCATGTATGTATTTATGTGTGTGTGCTCATGTATGTATGTAATGTGTGTGTATGTGTTGTGTGTGTGTGTGTGTGTTGATTGTGTGTGAATGTGCACTTGTGTGATTGCAGCACGCTGGATTTCAGCGTGCTGTAGGTGCAGCATGCTGAAATTCAGCGTGCTGCAGGTGAGTGTGTGTGTGTGTGTGTTATGTGATGTGAGTGTGTGTTTGTTGAGTGTGTGTATGCACATTTGTGTGTGTGTGTGTGTGTGTGTGTGTGTGTGTGTGTGTGTGTGTTCATGTATGTAGTAATGTGTGTGTATGTAGTAATGTGTGTGTGTGTATAATGTGTGTGTATGTAGTAATGTGTCTGTGTATGTAATGTGTGTTTGTGTGTTCATGTATGTATTTATGTGTGTGTGCTAATGTATGTATGTAATGTGTGTGTACGTGTTGTGTGTGTGTGTGTGTGTTGATTGTGTGTGAATGTGCACTTGTATGATTGCAGCACGCTGAATTTCAGCGTGCTGCAGGTGAGTGTGTGTGTGTGTGTGTGTTATGTGATGTGAGTGTGTGTTTGTTGAATGTGTGTATGCACATTTGTGTGTGTGTGTGTGTGTGTGTGTGTGTGTGTTTATGTATGTAGTAATGTGTGTGTATGTAGTAATGTGTGTGTGTGTGTATAATGTGTGTGTATGTAGTAATGTGTGTGTGTATGTAATGTGTGTTTGTGTGTTCATGTATGTATTTATGTGTGTGTGCTCATGTATGTATGTAATATGTGTGTATGTGTTGTGTGTGTGTGTGTTGATTGTGTGTGAATGTGCACTTGTGTGATTGCAGCACGTTGAATTTCAGCGTGCTGCAGGCGCAGCACGCTAAAATTCAGCGTGCTGCAGGTGAGTGTGTGTGTGTGTGTTATGTGATGTGAGTGTGTGTTTGTTGAGTGTGTGTTTGCACATTTGTGTTTGTGTGTGTGTGTTCATGTAGGTAGTAATGTGTGTGTATGTAGTGATGTGTGTGTGTGTGTGATTGCAGCACATTGAATTTCAGCGTGCTGCACCTGCAGCACGCTGAATTTCAGCGTGATGCAGGTGCAGCACGCTGAAATTCAGCGTGCTTCAGGTGCAGCACGCTGAATTTCAGCATGCTTCAGGTGCAGCACGCTGAATTTCAGCGTGCTTCAGGTGCAGCATGCTGAATTTCAGCGTGCTTCAGGTGCAGCACGCTGAGCCAAATGGTTATAAATTGTTATTTTTTTGCTGTACTGACTGAAAGTTTTAAACTTCTGTTGCTTATATTTGAAGAACACTAGTTTGTAGTCTTTGTTTCCAAATTTTGAAGTGTTGTAAGCTTTCATTTTCTTGACTATTTGACTTCAATCACTCTTGCATTTGTATGCTTTCTTTTTATTTGGAATTGCGACATGTGCTAGCTTGATGAAAAGACATGACGTGCTTAGACATTAATGAGATTATGACTAAAGATAGGGGAGAATGTTTACATGCACCTGCAGCACGCTGAAATTCAGCGAGCTGCACCTGCAGCACGCTGAAATTCAGCGAGCTGCACCTGCAGCACGCTGAAATTCAGCGAGCTGCACCTGCAGCACGCTGAATTTCAGCGTGCTGCACCTGCAGCACGCTGAATTTCAGCATGCTGCAGGTGCAGCACGTTGAGCCAAATGGTTATAAATTGTTATTTTTTGCTGTACTGACTGAAAGTTTTAAACTTCTGAGTGCTGTGTTTGTTGTGTGCATGGTCATTCACCTCTTCACAAGTCCTTCAATTTCTATGATAGATAGGCAAAACATTGGAGAATCTATTAGGTTCATCTCCAGGGGATGCAAATAGTGGACAAAAGAGAGATGGGCTACCACATGCACATTCTTCTACATCAACACACGTTCCAAACTATGGAGAGGTATAATGTTGTAGATTTTCATACAATATATTAAAATACTTTTATATGTTTACAATTTTTTATTTATATATTGATTTTGATGTCATTGTATTTATATATATATTATTTTACTTTGTGCAGAAAGTTCTTGAAGATGACCGGGAAGACAAATGAGGAGTTCTAATATGATCGATGACTTCATATCATGAATATCATTTGATGTTTAAGTTGATTTAGATAATTTTGTTTGTGTACTGTAATATTTAAATATTTTGATGTATTTTGGTAAAATATGAGGCTACTAATGACTTGTTTAATATTTAATGATAAAACATGTGCAAAATTGTTATATATTTATGTGTTTTAAAAAATGTCTCATTATATAGGCTTCGTTTGGGAGGACTTATTTTCACCGGTAAAGCGGTTACGATCCATTTTCAGCGTGCTGCATATGCAAAATTGTTTTTTTATTAATTAAATAGTTTTGACAACATTTATTAAATGTGACTTTAAACATTTTGAAAATGTTGCAATAGGTCCATGTAAACACTGTTGCCTTTACTAGGGATATATGCAACAGTTTCAAGTAATGTTGCCTAAACATGTAAAAACTGTTGTCGTAGGTCTTTGATAACACGGGCATAGACATACACCCCTATGGCAACAGTTTTCAATGTTTTGGCAACACTTTACGGTATTAGGCAACAGTTGTTAAGTGTTGCTAAAGACCAAAAATGTTGTAGTGTCAGTGGGTGGAGTTGGTTGTGCAACAGAATTTGGAATTAATTCCTCCTATGGAATTGTATTTGATGTTGGTAGAGAATCTTTTTCTTCAGCTTCTTCTTCTTCACTTTCTTCAATGGCTTGTGGAGAGGGATGAGTTTGAACCTCTAGGGTGAGGTTTAGTCCATCCAAGGTCTCACACAAGTGGGGTACCTGCAAGTTGCTATTGGTAGAAACTTCTTTCTCCTTGCAATACATGTTAGTCTCATCAAATGAAACATGAATGGACTCTTAAATTTTTAATGTTGATTTATTAAAAATCCTATAGGCCTTGCTTACTTGGGAGTATCCTAGAAAAACTCTCTCTTCATCCTTAGCCTCAAACTTTCTAATGTATTTTTTGTTTTTTGTTATGAGTGTAACATAAGCATCCAAATACTTCGAAATAGTTGATTTTAGGTTTCTTACCTTTGAGCAATTCATAGGGAGTCCTGTTCTTTAGTTTATGAATTAGGCTCCTGTTCAGGACATAATTTGGTATGTTTACAGCCTCTTCCCAAAAGGTTAGGGGCATGTAAGCATCTGTAAGCAATGTACTTGCAGCTTCAATGAGTGTCCAATTTTTCCTTTCAGATACCCAATTTTGTTGGGGAGTTCTAGGAGCTGAGAAGCAATGCCTGACACCTTCCTTCTCATAGAACTCATGCATAAGAAGAGACTCAAACTTTGTGTCATGATCACTTCTGATCAATGCAACATGAGTAGAGAACTCAATCTGTATGGTCCTGAGAAAATCTGTAAGAACCTTGAAGGTATCTGACTTTAATCTCAGAAAGAATACCCAACTGAACCTGGAGAAGTCCTCCACTATAACCAAAGTGTATGATTTCCCTCATAGGCTTTATACAGAAATGGGTCCAAAGAGATCCAAATGTAGCAAGTACAAAATCCTAGGTGAATCACTCTTATTAACAGATTTAAAACTAGTTTTAGTTTGCTTGCCTAATTGACAAGCCCTGCAGAGACCTTCCTTCTTGTAGGGTCCAGAAGGTAGACCTCTAACAAGGTTGTGTTTAGATAGTCTAGCAATATTTTTCAGATTTACATGACCTAGTCTTTTGTGTCATAAGTCATTCTGATTACCAGTTAAATTAAGTAAACAGATATCAGTTTTGGCAAAAAAAAATTTACTAAGTATATGTTGCCTTGTCTACTTCCAGTTAAAATTATTTCATTGTTTTTATCAATAATAGAACAGGTTTATGGGTTAAAGCATACCTAATAACCATCATCACATAACTAACTTATGGAGATAAGGTTATGCTTGAGTCCACTTACATATGTCACCTTTTTGAATGTGATAGCTCCTATTCTTACTTCTCCAAATCCTTCTGACTCACCACATTTGCGGTCACCAAAGACAACCTTTGGCCCCAGCTTGGACTTGTAGTTGAATAAGATGTCCTTGCTGCCAGTCATATGTTTGGAGCAGCCACTGTCCAGGTACCAAGTTTGATTTACCCCTGGACAGCTCTTCACATGCAATAGAAAACAGTTAATGGTTTTTGACCTAGGTTACCTTGGGTCCTTTGTATTGCTGATAAGAGAAGCTGGAAATAACAGAGAATTCACGTTGGGACTTGTATCCTAGGGGGTGATATCTCCTATGTGGTATGATCCAGTCAACTAGTGGATTAAATGGTTTCTTAGAAATATTTAAGTTGTTGTTGGAATTATAGTTTGGATTAATTCTTCCTGGGTTCGACGAATTTCTGTAAGTTTGTCGGCCAAAGTTCGACGAATTGGGTTGAGATCGTCGATCTCTGCCCAGAGAATGAACATATTCATTCTCTGTGCCCCACATTCTTCGACCTCTGCTCGACGAACCATGCAGAGTTCGTCGATCGCAGTTAGACGAATAAATGTAATTATAGTTTGCGTTCAGAGTTCGTCGATCTAGGTTCGACGAACTGGCCTCATTTCATCGATCTGAGTTCGACGAAAATTGCTGAACCTTGTTTTTATTAGGTGTTTTCTGGTTTTTGGTTTTCTGTCCTATTGTCTTAGGGATCTTTTCTACTGTTTGTTTATCATTTACTGTTTCTTTCCCTTTAGTAGATACAAATTTTATTGGGGTTGATAAAATGTACTTCCTGAGAATGGGGGGCAAAACTAATGGAGCACCCAAGTCTTGCTTGCCATTAAGTCCGGCATTAACAGTACTTGTGATATCCATCAGCTTGAGGCTTCTCCCATTGAGAGTTTCCTCAAGTTGTTTGGCCTCACAAAGCTCAGTTTTTAGTGAAATTATCTTTTCATTTGCTAAGGTTAATTCATCTTTTAACCTAATGTTTTCAGATTGAGCATCCTCTAAATTTCCTAATTTTTCCCTAAGAATTTTAATTTCTTTTTCAGAATTTATCAAATCTATGCACATTAACTTGAAATAAGATTTAAATGTTTCAGAGCTGTAGTCAAAAGAGGATATTACCTGATCTGCCTCTGATTCAAACACTCCTTTATCTTCAGACTCTTCTTCTTTTGAGTGACTTCTGGAGGCATCAATTGCCATGAGGCAAACCTCCTTTGCTCTTTCTTCTTCCTCATCTTCATTGGAGCTTGAATATCTTGACTCATCTTCCGTCTCACTCAAGGTCTCAGCCACAAAGCTCTATTCCTTCATCTTATGCTTGCTGGAAGAGGATTTGCTGGTGTGCTGTCTTCTGATTTCCTTCTCTCTTCTCTTCTCTTTCTTTTGGTTCTCTGGACACTCAGAGAGGAAGTGCCCAGGCTTTCTGCATCCATAGCACACAATTTCTTTGGTTGGTGTCTTGTCATATTTTGGCTTGTCATCTTTTCTTGCTGACTTTCTCCTGAAATCCTCTCTAGCCATCTTAAAGAATCTCTTAGCAAAGAGACTCATAAGCTCTTCATTTGATGTTGCAGTCTCTGTCTCTTCAGTGGATTTGAAAGCAATACTTTGTTCTCTTCTGGCTGTTGGAGGTGTTCTTTGTTCAGCTGCCTCCCTGATCTTTATCAGCCGTTCATATGACTTCAGTTTCCCCAATAGAGATTCATTTGAAATCTCATTCAAGCATTTGGCCTCCTTGATGGGCCAGATTCTTGTATCCCATAAGCTTTGGAAGCACATCAGGATTTCGTCATTCACTTCAGTAAGAGTGATGTTCTTATCCAAGGTTTTTAGCTCATTGATAATTGAGCTTAACCTATTGTACATATCAGAAACTGTCTCAGCTTCCTCCTTCTTAAAGTTCTCATATAGGGATATGATATTTGATCTCATATCCTTTCTCGCATCTGCTGATCCATCCACCATTTGGTTTAGGGAATCCTAAATGGCTTTTGCTGAGGTGCACTCAGCAACCTTCTGGAAAATATCATCTGACAAAGTTTATACCAGGATATTCATAGCTTTGGCATCTGTAACTTTTTCTTTCTTTTGGGCTTCAGTCCACTCAGGTGGTGGGACTGCATTGTTGCTAGAAGATGTTGTAGATGTAGATGTCTGTGGGGGACTTGTCAAAATTGAATTATAGATGTTTTCATCAATGGAATTTATGTACAACCTAATTCTTGCCTTCCAGATGGCAAACCTATTAAGGTTTCAAACTGGAGGTATGGTGCTTGAATAATCCTTGTTCTATACCATGGCTGTTTTTTTAATTTATTTGAAAATAAAGTAATGTGTAGATCTAACAAAGGATCTTTTGGTTCAAGATTTACTTGTACAACCAAAGAAACCTCCTCTGATACCAATTGAAAGTTAGAGTTAGATCTGAAATACTCTAGAGGGGGGTGAATAGAGTATTCTTAAAAACTTCTTAACAGATATTTCAGCTTTTGCTGTAAATTAAAAGTGCAAAAATTAATATAGCTAGCACACAATAAACCTAAAGCACAAGCACAGCAAGAACACAAGAAAAAGAGGCAACCAGACGACACAAGAATTTTATAGTGGTTCCCCAACCTGGGTACATCCACTCTTCTACCACCCTTGGTAGGAATCCACTCAGATTTTTGATCAGGTGTCTGACACCAATGAGCTTTTGATCAGGTGCTCAAAAACCAACCCAAGTCTTTTGATCAGGAGACTTGTAACCAAGGAATCACTTTTGAAGGGAGATGGCAACCCTTTACAGAGGGAGTGAGAGATGATTTTGTCTTCTCTTTCTCAATATACTACTGAGAAGACTGTGGATTTGATTATAGCTTAAGGCTCCCACTGAGATGTAGAATGAGTCAGGGAAAAACAGGAGCTAAGCTTCAGGGTGATAGGTCTTCAAACTGAATTCTTGAACAGCAATAATCTTCAGGAACTTCTTTGACAGATGAAAATGATGTTGTCCTTTTGAAGTGTCCTGTAGTACTTGAAGAAAGAAGACTCTTGATATAGGTATTGTTGTTTTTCTTCTTGAGGTGCTGATGAGCTTCTGGTCAAGAGCTTCTGTGTATCAGAGAATGCTTCTTGTTGACAGAGCAGATTGTTCAAGACTGAATGTTTTTCTCTGTATCTCAGTAATCTCTGTATGCTTCTCAGTGAGCTGTGCTCTGTGTAAAACCTTTTCAATAATCCTTGATTGATTCTATCTGTGTATATCTATTTTTGTGTATCCGTTATTCTCTTCTTCTTTATATTTAAAAAAATTTGAATTCATCTGTAATTAATGCTGACAACCTTGAAAATAATCGGCATTGATTTATTTCCCCAACTGTCCCGTGGAAAAATATCAAGCAATAATCCTGGAGAAGATCATAATTAATGCTCCTTCTAACGGTTGTAATCAGAGAATGTTAGAGCATTAATTACTCAGGAATTATCTCATTAGAGTGGGGACAGAAGGCTAGAAATAACTAAGTCTGGAATCACCGAACAGATAGCAGAATTCGTCGAACTGAGTCCACAGTTCATCGACCTGAGATGTTGTATTCGTCGACCAGATGGCTTCTATTCGTCGATCTGAGTTCCATGATTGTCGAGCAGGAGGCTGAACTATTGTCTCTTTTACCTATTCTGTGTCTGAAGTTCTTCGAGTTGTGTTCATCGATTGGAGTTCAGCAACTATTCTGGAGTTTGTCAAATATTCCGTGTGTCGACACAATTACTCTTGTGTGTAGACACAAGTCTTCTGTGTGGTGTCGACACAATCTTTCCACAATGTCGACTGATGATCTGGGTGTCGACACAAGTTCTTATAGTGTCGACTTAGTTGGTGTCGACATATACGCTAAGTGTCGACACAAGTCTTCTGGTTCCAGAATTCGTCGGGCAGAGAACTGAGTTCATTGACCTGAGACTAGAGAACATTGTCTTGACAGAATGTTGTATTAGTCCAAAAGATTCATCGACCAAGGAATAATGTTCGTCGAGCTAAGTCTGGAGAACCTTGAATTCGTCGAGCTGAAAATGATTTTGGACTTAAAGAAAAATTTATAAACCTCCGGCAATAGAGTTGAAGTGGAAGTCCAGAAATCGTCGAGCAAAGAATGAAGTTCGTCGACCTGAGAACTAGGTTCGTCGACCTAGGTCTAGAGAACAGTCTGGACTTAGAATTCTGAAGGTGGAGTCCAAGGATCGTCGATCTGTGACTGAAGTTTGTCGAGCTCAGCTCAGAGAATATTTCTCTAAGATCGTCGAGCTGAGAATGACTATCGTCGACCTAAGTTCGACGAACGTCGAACTCATTTTACTTAGTCTCTTGAGAAATCTCTGAATCTCTGGAAAAACTATCTCTGGCAGTCTGATGATGGCTTGTCCATGTGATGTTGTTACTAAGGACTTGTCCTAAACTCTAGGACACAACTATGACTATGGCTATACATGTTGGGTCACATCATCCTAGCTTAGTGAACCTAGCCCAAATCAAACTAGGGATCCAACACGATGTATGCAACTCATATGTATAAAGCTTAACTGTAAGGCCATAAGGCTAGACTTGCTATGTATTTGTAGCACATTCCTTCGTGTTGATATATATAAATGGTGGTTTATATATTGTGGACATTCAGATCGGTTAAGTTCAATCAACTTAAAAGCTTCTGCTAGAATGCTCTGAGTTAGGATGCACAACTCTGATATTAACCCGTAACTTCGCCGCCTGTTTGTGGTATATGGTGTGGGGCCCCGGCCGGACCTTCTATTATATGTCATGCAATAGATGGAGGTGTTACACATGCGCACCATAAGCTCTGTATCTACCAAAAAGGGCTCGACTTTAATTCTTCGGATAAAGCTTTCTGCCAGAAAGGAGTGCGATGCTCCCGTGTCGAACAATACCCTAGTGGGGTAACTGAAAACTAGCATGAATCCTACTTAACTGCAAGTTCCTTACGACATTGGGTTCACTCCATATCACTTTTTAACATCTTGGCAGCCTCAATCAACTCATTTAAGCCTCGGATTCTCTCTCAACCCATGGTAGAAGAGGTTATCTCTCTCCTCATCATCAGCCATGGTCATTCCAGCATAACGACCCAATCGAGTAAACTCATGGACATACTCATCTACAGTCTTATCCCGCTGCACTAATTGTAGAAACTGCCTCTGAATGGCTAACCTTATCGACGAAGGGATATACTTCTTTAAGAAGGAATTCCCGAAATCTCCTATGGACGGGGTCCGTCCAGGAAACTAGCTGCTGCTAAGGCTTACCCACCACAACTTAGCATCACCTTCTAACATGAAGGTCGTGAACTGAGACACGAGGAAACTCACAGTCCCGCGATACTCCTATGTGGATAACTTCTTTATACGATCCGATTATGTCAAATTGACCACTAAATCTTACCTTGGGCACTAACCTCCCTCTGATACAAAATTATAATACCTCCCCTGTAATGACCGTATAATATGGATCCAGCCAGGGCCCCACAACATACAGCCTCCACAGCTTAAGCATTATAAGATGATATAAAAACTACCCAACTCAAAACTCAGAATAAAAATAACGGAAACAACCAACCAACTAACCAGAAGATATCCACTACCACGAGAGTATCAGAACGGCCTTAAGGCCTTACAATAACCAATTGTCCAGAAACTAAAATAACAACCCCAAACAGAGAAACATTCCTTGGTACTCCTAGGCTACCTCGACATGCCAGCTGGAAAACATATTGCACTAAGCATAGCACTCAACAAACAAAGTTGCTAAACAAATAGTTCACTTCATGAGGCTTAGGCATTTTTTGGCCGGCGAGCTTGCTCCTGCTTGCGATCCTTGCCCTATAAAAAATTATTGTAATGTGGGTCAGCAAAGGCTAACCTCAACTATGTAACCAACACATCTCCTCCTGACCATCCCTTGCATCTCGGAGCATCCCATCACCCTGCTGGTCAGCATTTCTTATGCAAATATACATGAACATAGAAAGCAAATAAATAGGTTTGGATGTCTCAAACAACAAACACGTTTCTATGTTGAGCAGGTAAAATAAAGGGACCTACAATGCAACATCTTGATTTCACCCAAGGTACCCTATAGTGCATGAATCTAACACCTCATCACAAATCATCAAACGGGTACTTCAAATTTCCCCATCGGCGTTCAAGCCTCAATCAAACGGGTACTTCCAATTTCCCATAGGCATTCAAGCCACAAACACACCAGTACTTCCAATTTCCCCTGACGACATACAAGCTGCCATGTTGAACTCTTGTCAAGGCCTCACCCGCTCGTGGGTCTTAAAACCCTGGATTTCCTGTGAGCTCTGACTTATCACACCAGGATTCTGTCTCACAAACAACAAACTGATGCTAAGAACCCTTGCTTGACCCCCACCCACACATGGGCTTCATCTCCCGTTCTTGTCCACAGCTTGGTGTTCTCGTCAGTTTCATATAAGGGGACTTATCTCACTAGGACACTCTCCACACATGACTTGCACGCCACGGGCTAGCCAGCCGACCATAGAGACAAAGTCGTGCCTTAGCACATTACAAACAATAGCCTTTCCCTCCCTAATCCACCATTCGTACTCACACAAAAATAATGGGGAACAAACATCACAAATGGCATCTTGCCGCAAACGTATTTCTAGCAAAATCCTTAATGTTCATTATGCAACATCACCAAGTCAGAATAATGGTCGCGACTACGGCTTCACCCACAATCCTTAATCCACTAGTAGAGTGGATTTCTAGTGCAACATTATGCTGGGGACAGACACAATCGACCTGATGGCTCCTCTTGAATCATGGCGACCTGAACCCCTCTCATTTGAGAGATTCGGTGCCTAAATTCTTGAAAGAAGGCAAGAACAACATGGATGCCATGCACACATCCTAAAGTCCGAGAGAAAAAGTGTTATTACCTTATGACTCCTCTTCCTAGCCATGGAAAACTTTATTTGCACGGATAAGTGTGTGCCTTCAATTCCTCTCCACGGATCTGGCCTCGGATCGACGATCGGAGTCCTGAAGCTTCGTTAATGGCAGATAAAGGCCTTCTTACTCCTCCAAACTCTCTCACTAAAACCCTAACTCTTTCTCAAAATGAGATGAAATGAGGGTTTAGAATGTTTCAGCCCTTTTTTGCCCTTTGTACGGAGGGTCCTGGGCCATAGGATCAAATCCTAAGAGAAATCAGAAGGCTAAAAAGCCAAATGACGGAACTGCTCCTGTGCGCTATCGTCGGGCGGTAACTACATACCTCACCGTGATAGCTTCCCGAGCGCTCGGCTAGAAAATAATGGTGCGCTATCACCTGCGGTAAGAATAATGTTGCACAGTAGCTCACTCAACGCCTATCACTCAATGCCTGCACTCAACGCTTGCTACTCAAAGCTCTCAATGTCAGGCTATCGCTGAGAGGTAGCTTACTAACACCGTGTGCTAGTACTCAATGCTTGGTTTTAACAAAATAAGGTTATCACCAGTCGATAGCTAACTATCACCGCGCGATAACTTCATGAGGCTCAAGCTCTGGAAAAATTTGGGTATTACATGAGGAGGTATACTGGCCACCCACCGTGATGGGCAATGGTGCCGAGCTGCACAAATTCTTCCTTGGAAAGAACTTCATGGTCGCCTTCCTTCGAAGGGGCTTCTACTCGCTCCCTCTGGTTAGTCTCGGCGAAAGTATACATTTCCTTCCTTTTCATTCAATGAGCTCGCAAGTATCAAAAGATTTTTTGATGACAAGTTTTTTTCCTGTAGGGGAGCAACTGATTCTCGAGCGCTCGCCCTTTGCGGACTGGGGACTCTACCCCGACCGACTCGCATGCGAGCAGACAACCGCGACGGCCTGCCGGATGGAGACAGAGTTAGTCAGGCCTCCCTATAGCAAGAGGCGACCCGACCCCGCCAGCTCCAGCTCGCCTCGCCACCCCCCCCCCACCGTAAAATAAAATGAAGAAAGCGGTGGCGATCCCCAAAGGGAAGCACATCGTGCTTGACTCGTCGTAGAAGGATCAAGGTTGTGGCAACTCTCCTTCTTTCTTAGCTATTGAGGAATTCCCGGCCCGCGATCCGGGCCTGCCGAAAGACCACCGAAATTTCGGCCTTGGCGGGAAGGCCAAGAACCAGCTCGGCGAGCCGATGTTCCAATCGGATAAACAGGCTCAATGAGTCTCCATCTCATCCCTCCTCCCCTCCTGGACAGAGTGCCACCCTCCCAATGGGCACGCTTATACCCTTGGGTTTGGGCTATATGGTCGCGAGGATGCCGAGGCCTACAATGAGATGAGCCTCCAGTGGCTCGCCCACGAGGGCACGTGAGTCCAGAT
Source organism: Platanthera guangdongensis (assembly GCA_039583875.1). Taxonomy (NCBI): domain Eukaryota; kingdom Viridiplantae; phylum Streptophyta; class Magnoliopsida; order Asparagales; family Orchidaceae; genus Platanthera; species Platanthera guangdongensis. The sequence continues at coordinate 163,200,746 of CM077162.1, forward strand.
GCGCGCCATGGAGTTCGTGCACATGTTAGTTTGTCGTGGCTTCCACCTTAGCCATAACTTGGTGAAGGCTGAGAAGGAGCGAGATGTCGCCAACGATAATGCTATCGAGCTGGCGAGGACGTTGGGAATCGCCGAGGACATTCTCAGTAGAAATTTCGGTGGGGTGGTAAGTGTCAACTAACCCCTTTTTCATTTTACTTAGTGCTTTCACAACTTCTTGTCTTACCTTTTCTAGCCATGTAGGATGCCGAGACCGCAAACCAATGAGCACTCGCACTGCCGAGCTGGAAGAGAAAAACAAGAAGCCGGAGGAGCAGAACAAGGGGCTCCATGGCGAGTTGACTCGCCTAATGGACATCTTCCATTCCCCCTCCGTTAACGAGCCGGGCGCCGCAGCCAAGAGGTCGAAGATGTTGAGCGAGGTGGAGTTCGCCAAGAAGCTGCGAGTTAACTGTATCAGTACTGTCGACTATACCCTGCAGGTCATGCATGACATGCAGGTGTTGATGGCGGGCTGCGAGGAGATGACCGCAAGGGAACTGGTGCCGAAGCTGTTTCCTCCTGCTTCCACCTTTGGCGAGGAGGACAGCTTCGACTCGCTCTTCAAGGGTGTCTTCAGCTTCAACGACTACCATTCTGGAGGGGAGGGCGAGAGCTAGTTCGCACATTTTTCTCTTTCTTTTTGTAATGATCTCCCCCCTCATTTTGTAACCTCATCGAGGCGAGCCCTTTTTGTGTAATGAAATACATTAATGAAAGAAAATACTTAGCCAGTTTTTTCTCTGTATGCTTGTTTACTTTTTGTGTTGTACTCGCACGCATGTCTCCCCCTCGCCGAGCGACCTCGCTAGGGTAGACTCGCTGTTAGTTTAGGATATATACCCATGCTGAGACCCTGGGATCTCACCAGCCTTAGGTAGTGGAAGGTAAACTACTCGCCGTGTTGGGCCCCCGACCACCCTGCCCACCTGTGAGGTTCCTTCCCTTTAGAGATTCGTTCAAGGCCCAAAATTTCCCAAGTAAAATCCCGATGGGGTGGAGTGTAAATGCCGAGAATGGCCTCGGCTCGCCATCTTTTACCTTTCCTTGCTTCGGTAGTGCGACTCCTTAGTAGTTGTTGAGATCCTGGCTCACCACTACCTACTCGCCTGGAAATTGTTGGGTCCAATTCACCATATTCTGCCCCAAGTTTAACTTCAAATTCCTTATGTTGGTTGGCAAGAACAGCCTGGGATCTGATTTTAGGGCAGCAACTGTTGGTTTTATCATTGTGATCTGGAAGTGATCAAGCATGTAGCTTCACTGCCAAGTCAGTATGATCCTATCATGGTCGCACATGAGATTGTTGAGAAATTGGGAGATTGGAAATGTATGGTATAGCTCATAGGATGAGTTGAAAAGGACTTAAAATTATATAAGGAAAAAATCTTCAAGTGTGTCGAGACCACTCCACGCCTTCGTCGAGTTAAGAGTTGACTAGCTGAATGGCGGTGTTGAGTGAGTTGAGTGTATTCAACGATTCGTTGAGTTAAGGAGTTGATTCATCGAGTATGGCACTTAAGCGTGAGTGTATTGAGTATACTCGACGATTCGTTGAGTCAAAGAGTTGATTCACCAAGTGTGAGTCTCAGGCGTTGAGTGCGTTGAGTCCACCCAACGCCTTCGTCGAGTAAAGGGTTACTAGGCGAATCTGGCACTTAAGCATTGAATTCCATTCGACAAATTTAGCCATATACATTGAATGTTTTGAGTTGACTCAATGCCATTCGACGAATCTGGCCTTAGGTGTTAAGTGTGTTGAGTCCACTCAATGACATGGCGCAGAAAGCGATGACAGCATTAAGTCCACTCAGCACCTTAATTGGGTCAAGTGTTGATTTGGCTGAAGGTAGGCGTTGAGTTCATCATGTATCTTATGGATACTCGACGATTCGTCAAGTATAAGATGATACTCGACGATTCGTCATATATGTCATGGATACTCGACAAATCATCAAGACAAGGGTTGTCTGGCCATTTCTGGATTCTAAGTGCTTGGTATGCGATTAGATGGGGTGGGCTGTTCTATTTATCTCTTGGTGTATAAATAGATGTATTTTAGGGTTTCTATATACATTATTATTCTTTCTATCTAAGAAGTTACTGTACGAAAGACGGAAACCCTAGAAGCCCGATGGAAGTGTTCCGTCAATTCTGCCACTTTCACAGATCCTGATCTAGGTGAGTGTCGTTGCCGCTTCTCCTCTAATAGATCTAGCAATCTGTGGAGACATTGTGTGTCCTCTCCTGACCGAGCGCTTGTGCGACAAGTTGCTGTAGGTTCTACCGATCGTGTGGATATCCTGTAGCAGTGCGAACACAATTCCATGCTCAAGACTCAAGCCGCCAATGCCCGGCTACATATTTCTGGAGCAACTTGGTTGAGTATAGACTTAATGCCTCAAAGGCAATTTTAATTACAATATGCTTTCTTCTTAATTCATGAATTTTGACAGATCCGAACTTTTGGGTTTTTCTTGTTCTCTTTTTCTGCTGCATGTACAAGTGTTGTGCCACCCTAGTAAAACCCAACAGCAATAATATTCTCTGAGGACCCCTACACTGTCAGCTAGATAGAAGCCTGACAGCAGAAGCAGCTCGGGGCTTGGGCAGACTCTCTCGAGTGACATTCAGCCCTGCCAGCTAGATGAGAGCCTGATAGCGGGATTTGCTCGGGGTCCGAGTAGACTCTCTCGAGTGACATCCAACTCTGCTAGCTAGGTGAGAGCCTGACAACGGGATCTTCTTGGGGTGCGGGTAGACTCTCTCGACAGACATCCAGCCCTGCCAGCTAGATGAGAGCCTAAAAGCGGGATGTGCTCGGGCTCCAGGTAGACTCTCTCGAGTAACATCCAGCCCTGCCAGCTAGGTGAGAGCCTGACAGCTGGATCTGCTCGGGGTTCGAGTAGACTCTCCCGAGTGATATCTAACCCTACTTGTAAGGTGAGAGCCTGATAAGGGGATCTATTCAGGGTCCGAGTAGACTAACTTGAGTGACATCTAACCCTGCCAGCTAGATGAGAGCCTGATAGCAGGATATGCTTGGAGTTCGGGTAGACTCTCTCGAGTGACCTCCAGCCCTGCTAGCTAGGTGAGAGCCTGACAGTGGAATCTGCTCGGGGTCCAGGTAGACTCTCTCAATTAACATCCAGCTCTATCATCTAGGTGAAAGTCTGACAGCGGGATCTGCTCGTGGTCTGGGTAGACTCTCTCGAGTGACATCCAGTCCTGCCAGCTAGGTGAGAGCCTGACAACGGGATCTGCTCAGGGTCCAGGTAGAATCTCTCGAGTGACATCAAGCCCTGCCAGCTAGATGAGAGCCTGACAGTGGGATCTGCTCGGGGTCTGGGTAGACTCTTTTGAGTAACATCCATCCCTACCAGCTAGGTGAGAGCATGACAGTTGGATCTGCTCGTGATCTGGGTAGACTCTCTCGAGTGACATCCAGCACTGCCAGTTAGGTGAGAGCCTGATAGCGGGATCTGCTATGGGTCCAGGTAGACTCTCTCGAGTGACATCCAGCCCCGACAGCTAGATGAGAGCCTGACAGTGGTATCTGCTTGTGGTTTGGGTAGACTCTCCTGAGTGACATCTCGCCCTTCCAGCTAGGTAAGAGCCTGATAACGAGACATGCTTGGGTTCTGGGTTACAAACATAGCCTGTCAAAAATTCCATTGTAAGAAGAGCTGAAATACCAAGAGATTTCATATTTACAAAAAGAGATGCACGTACATGATTTATGGGCAGAAACGTTTCAAGTCATCACCGCTTCAGGTGTGAATTAGGGTCTCATCCTCCACATTTCGGAGGCGATAACCTCCTGACCTCAATGCTTCTTTTACAATATATGGCCCTCCCAGTAGGGGTTGAGCTTTTCCATGGCAGCTGATCTCCCCATTGCATCCACCTTTTTCAGGACCAAGTCCCCTTCTGCAAACTATCTGATCCAGACGTGCTTGTCAAAGTACTTAGTCATCCATCGTTTGACCTCTTCCTACCAGGCGGCAGACAGATCATGCAACTCCTCCGCCATATCCAAGGAGAGCCGCAACTCGTCATCATTATCGGCCCTCTACTCTTCTGCCTTCCTCTACCTCAACTACCCAAGGTGTCAAGACAAAAAAATCTATGGGGAGGACTGCTTCGAATCCATAAGAGAGCTTGAAGGGGGTCTCCCCCGTAGATATGTTGGGAGTGGTCCTCGGGGCCCATAGGACCGAAGTGAGTTACTCTACCCAGCACCCCTTCAAATTCTCCACTTTCTTCTTTAAGAGGTTCACAATGATCTAGTTCGCCGACTCCACCTGGTAATTGGTCCTAGGATGATGGACCGATGTGAACTTGAGATCAATCCCAAGTTGGATATAGAAGCTGATAAACTCGACACTAGCAAACTACGGCCCATTGTCCGTAACAATGGCTTGAGGTAACTCGTACTGGCAGATGATCTCCCCCCATATAAAGTTTTTGATTACCTGGGAGGTCAACTTGGCCAGTGGCTTCACCTCTAACCACTTAGAAAAATAGTCAATTGAAAGAATTGGTTTCAAGATTTCCTAAACACCTAGAGGGGGGTGAATAGGTTCAAATATTTTTCTTAAGGCGGATAATCTTTTTACTGTTAGATCACAGATTATTCAGCACAGCACAGTTCACAGCATAGAATAAACAACACAACAACACAAAAGACACACAGTTTTATAGTGGTTCCCCAAGTGATGGGTACATCCACTTTCCCCATTTTCCTATCTAGCAGTGTACTAGATTCGGCATAACTTCCTTCTTTCTTCTTAGATCCGCAGATCGTACAACTCAGAACCTTGAAAGGTCCCTACAGCTCAGACTTCAGCAAGTCCTACAACTCAGATCCTCCCAGAGAATCCTACCTCAGAGTGAGTCCACACTCCTACAGCTCAGACAATTAAGCCCTACCTTAGCCTCTTCATAGGCCTACAACTCAGAGAACTTAATCTCCTACCTCAGGCACTCAGCCCTACCTCAGTATTTATAAATTTAGGCTTACAAATCAGAGGAATAATCCTCCTACACTCAGATCTGTAAAAGATCCAACAAAAATTGAAAATAAAGCGAATAATTCCTTCACCCAGATAAATAGAGAAAGGGTGAAGGCTTCTTGATCAGTTCTTGATATATCTGACCACTCTAGAATCAACCTATCTTTGCTCCTTCAAAGCTTCTTGAATCTGAACAAAGTAAGGTTGATCTTTTTGAAGTTGGAGATGATCCTCAATCCATCATCTTCTTAATCAGATGTGGTTCTGATTTCTTCTTGCAGATTCTTTAGGATCTGCCCTCTCTGGATGAAGACTTCTCTCCTTGTTGTTGGCTTTTTCTCTCCTTGGATTCTTCCAGCACTGGACTCCTTCTATCTGATGACAAAACACATCTTTATATAGGCTTCATCCGAGGTTACCGGCTGATCCGATTCATAACGACCTTCTGACGGCTCTGACAGAAACAATAGCTGTGTTGATCATGACAGCTGTCAAGTCTCCAGTCATTATATCTGATACTTCAATGAACTTCAGCTCATCAGCAAAGTGTCGAGACAATACTGCAAATGTGTCAACACAAATAGTTCATGTGTCGACACAATCCTTAGTGATGTCGACACGGCTTATAAAATGTTGACACATCACTTCTCTATCTTCTTGATATAGCTTCTGCAGAATGTGTCGACACAAGTCATGTGTGTCGACACAATCACTTCTTGTCTTGATATAGTTGACTTCAACAAAAATTCTAGTGTGTGTCGACACAAGTCCTGTGTGTCGACACAGTTGTTGTTGACAGAGCTTTTTTTTTGTCGACATAAGTCTTGTGTGTCAACACAGTTGTTGTCGATAGAATCTCTGTGTGTCGACACAAGTCCTGTATGTCGACACAACCTGGCTCCTGATGTCCACACATTCTTTGTCTATAGAATCTCTATGTGTCGACATAAGTTCTGTGTGTCGACACAAGTTCTATGTGTCGACACAAGCTCGCTCCTGGTGTCGACACAGTCTTTGTCGACATAATCTCTATGTGTCGACACAAGTTCTGTGTGTCGACACAAGCTGGCTCCTGGTGTCGACACAGCCTTTCCCATGTGTCGACACAATTCTTCTCAAGTGTCGACACTTGTACTTACAAAATTTTCTTTTATTTCCTTAACCTGCACATGGAAACTCAACACCACATCAAATACACCTTGATGAATATCATTGAGTTAGGTGAGGCTTCTCCAAATCTGGTACACATTTTCCAGTATACCCAACAATCTCCCCCTATTTGGAGAAGTCATAACCCTTAGTCAATGATATACATCATTTTATAATAAAACAAAGATTATGATGTATAAGAGAATTATTTAGACAGGTTAATATATGAAAGTCCACCTAGTGTCAGCTATGTGCACCTATGGGGGGGGAATAGGTGACGAGTAGTGCTTTTGCGGAATTTACGAGAGTACCTGCACAATAAAAATAAAGAGCACAGCACACAGAAAACACAGCAAATTTATAGTGGTTCCCCGACTTGGGTACATCCACTTTCCCCCTTCGACCTATCTCCCCAACAAGGGACGACTCGGTCACTTCTCCAACGGGATTGAAATCCAATCCCTTCACTAACGGAAGGAGCCCTTCCACACGTGAGAGTCAACACTCCCACAAAACGGGTTGCACCCAACCCTTACAACACGGAACAAAAGTTCCTTTACAACGAAATTAAATATAGAGTGTACACGTGATACAAACTTCTTTTGGAGACTACGGTGTTCCTCTTCGTTCGACGACGTGTTCTTGAAGTCGATGAAGAGTCTACAACCTTGGTCTCTCTTGGAGAGGATCTTCCCGGAACCGGCGGCGGCACACGAGCGGCGGCTAGCTTCGGGATCGGCAGTTACGATGATGAGCGGCTGCTGAACTTGGAGATCCAAACTTCATAGCGAAGCAAGCTCGGTCTACCAACGGTCACACGAGGATCGGTCGTCTCGATCGATTCGGAGGGGAAGTTTTTCCCGATCAACAAATCGAGAGACAAGGGATCTCTGGATAGACCCGTGAGACTCAAGCCTTGCTAGGCTTCTGTCGCCGGAGATCGGGAAGAAGAACGATCAGTGGCGGCGACGGACTTGCGCGAGCGGCGACGGAGGCGGCGGAGAGATTTCGCGATATTAGGGTTTCCGCTCGCTCGGCTTCTTTCTGTGTGGGTATTCCGTTCAAAATACCTGTATATAAATACTGTAGAAGTTTTCCAATATGACCGTTTGTGGGACCCACAAAAGAGATCCCCAAATCCCGGTCCAGAAATTTAACAGCGGCAGAATCCGGTTCAAGAATTTCCAGAAAAATGCCAAGTCAAAATCGGTGAGAATCGAAAGTGATTCTCGCCGAGTCGCCGAGAATCAAAGGTGATTCTCGACGATTCGGCGAGAATCAAAGATGATTCTCGTCGAATTTGCCTTGCTTGCACGCACTGCTTTAAGCCAGGTCGAGACGGCGAGAATCAACCAGTGATTCTCGTCGATTCGGCGAGAATCACTAAGTGATTCTCGTCGATTCTTACTTAGACGCAGAGGTGCTTGCTTAGACGTTGCTGGATCGAGTTCGGCGAGAGTCAACTTCTGATTCTCGACGAATCGGCGAGAATCCCAAGTGATTCTCGCCGAATCGGCGAGAATCACTTGGTGATTCTCGTCGATTCTAACTTAGACGAATTTTCGTCTTTCCACCTGTGAGATGCTCCTTGACCCATCCTTGCTCCTTGTCTGCTCCTGCATATTTACATCCCTGTGCTTCAAAATAAGTGCACTCCAATAGAGAGAGTACACGTAGGCCAACACACTGATCTGCTCAACGAGGGATTACGTCGTGCAGACCCGTGTATATTGACCTACTGCACCCTGACATTGGTGTGCACTTAGCATGGAAAAACTGCAAGCACAACTAGAAGGATTTTATCAAATACATAGTCTATTGACCTTAGCTTGTCCAGGGGCTTCTTCAAATCAGGTACATTGTGGATACAATACCCAACAATCTCCCCCTATTTGAAGAAGCCTAAACCCTACAAGCTAAGGTGAATAGAACAAATGAGAATGAAAACCATAAACTGAAAAGAGAGTTAAGTGAGTTATCCATTACCAATACCAATTTCTTGGGAGCAAGCTTGGAGCCACCTTAGCCTTAGCCAAGAGGGTAATCTCCCCCTTTTCGGCTTCTACAAATTGGGGTCTGTAGCGTTTTACCCTTTGCTCCCCCTCAGTTCTTGCACGGGCCTGGAGCCTCTGTAGTCTTCATTCCTCATAATTGAGCATCCCCAATTCAGTCTTGAAAAGATTGAACTTGGCCTCGTCTAGGGGCTTTGTGAATATATCAGCAATCTGCTTGTCCGTGGGGACATAACAGAGAGAGATATCTTTGTTCTCCACATGCTCCCGAATGAAGTGGTAGCGTACTTCGATATGCTTCGTTCTGCTGTGCGACACCGGATTGTTGGCAATGGCAATTGCACTGGAGGAGTCGCAGTACATGGGTACTTCCTTGAACTGAAGGTCGTAGTCGGCTAACTGGTTTTTGATCCATAGAAGTTGTGCGCAACAGCTTCCTGCCGAGATATACTCTGACTCTGCTGTGGAGGTTGCAACACAATTCTGTTTCTTGCTGTTCCATGAGATAAGCCTCCTGCCGAGGAATTGACACGTCCCGGAGGTGCTTTTCCTGTCATCCCTGCTCCCTGCAAAATCAGCATCTGAAAAGCCTATTAGCTCGACATCATTGTTTCTCGGGTACCACAAGCCAAGATTAGGAGTACCTTTAAGGTATCTCGGAATTCGCTTTGCAGCGACATAGTGAGATTCCTTAGTGTTCACCTGATATCGGGCACAGACACATGTGGAGAACATAATATCCGGTCGACTGGCAGTAAGGTAGAGCAGGGATCCAATGATGCTTCTGTATTTGGTTTCATCGAAAGGTTTACCTTTCTCATCCTTATCCAGAGACATGGTGGATCCCATTGGAGTCCTCATAGAGGTTGCACTCTCCATACCGAATTTCTTAAGGAGTTCATTTGTGAACTTCGTCTGAGAGATGAAGATTCCATCCTCAGACTGTTTCACTTGAAGTCCTAAGAAATACTTGAGCTCTCTCATACTGCTCATTTCAAACTTTCCTTGCATAAGTTTAGAGAACTTTTTGCAAAGATTGTTGTCCGTTGAGCCGAATATTATGTCATCGACATAGATTTGCACCAGCAAAATCTTGCCTTTGACTTCCCTGAGAAACAATGTTTTATCTATTTTACCTCTGGAGAACTTGTTCTCAAGAAGAAAACTAGATAATGTCTCATACCAAGCTCGTGGAGCTTGTTTCAACCCATATAAGGCCTTATTAAGAAAATAAACGTGATTAGGATAAGTAGGATCGACAAAACCTGGGGGTTGAGCAACGTATACTTCCTCTTTCAGGTCTCCGTTCAGGAATGCCGATTTCACATCCATTTGATAGACTGTGAATCCTTTGTGTGAAGCATACGCCAGGAACAACCTGATTGCCTCGAGCCTTGCTACTGGTGCGAAGGTCTGGTAGAAGTCAATCCCTTCCTCCTGTTTGTAACCTTGAGCCACCAGCCTGGCCTTGTTCTTTACGATGACACCATGTTCATCCAGCTTGTTTCTTAAGATCCAATTCGTGCCAATCACATTCTGCTTGTATGGTCTGGGAACCAGCGTCCAAACCTTGCAACGTTCGAATTGATGTAGTTCCTCTTGCATGGCCAGAATCCATGCCGCATCCTTGTTCGCCTCGTCGAACTTCTTTGGCTCAACCTGTGACAGGAAGCTAAGATGCAATACTTCGTTAACTGTACCTCTTCGATTTCTGACACCAGCACGAGGATCCCCGATGATCTGATCTCTAGGATAATCTCTCACGTGCCGGAGCTCTAGAAGTCTGGCGTCTGGAGCTTCAACTACGTCTTGGGCTTCTCTTTCTTCTAAGAGATTTGTCCCATCTTGATCTTCAACATTTTCAGATGACGTGGAGGTGGAAACTTTGACGTACTTGGGAGCGTCATCTTTAGCGGTCTCATCCAGACTCAGCTGTTCAAGTCTAGTACCTGCATCTTCAAGAATACTACTGGAAGAATTGCTGTTAAGCAAACTTCCTTCATCAAATACAACATTTATTGATTCTTCTACCACTAGGGTTTTCTTATTGAAGACCCTATATGCCCTACTATGGGAACTATAGCCCATGAATATGCCTTCGAAGCATTTTTCACCGAATTTAGTACGCGGGTACTTCCCATTATTCAGTACATAGCATCTGCAACCAAAAATCCTCAAGTAGGACATGGTTGGTTTCCTGCCTTTCAGTAGCTCGTAGGGCGTCTTACGATGATGTTTGTTGATCAATGCTCGGTTTTGTACATGACATGCAGTATTGACACCCTCTGCCCAGAAGTATTCCGGGAGAGAAGCGTCTTTCAACATTGTCGTGCAGGCTTCAATGAGAGTTCTATTTCTCCTCTCTGTAACTCTATTTTGCTGAGGAGTGCGCGGGGAGGAAAACTCATGAAAGATACCTTGTTCTTCACAAAATTCTGTCATTGCACCACATTCGAATTCTGTTCCATGGTCACTTCTGATTTTGACCACGGAGCAGTTAAATTCGTTCTGAACCTGCTTGACAAAATTAGTAAAGATGTCAAACGTATCTGACTTTCGTTTCAAAAAGAACACCCATGTAAACCGAGAATGATCATCAACTATCACTAGCGTATAGGACTTGCCTCCCAAGCTATGAACTTGCATTGGACCAAACAAGTCCATATGCAAAAGGTAAAGACATCGGGAAGAGTCTTTGTCAGTGATGCTCTTAAAGGTAGCCCGAGTCTGTTTGCCCATCTGGCATGCAGGACATGGGATATCTTTGATGCACTTGATACTGGGAGCATCCCTTACCAAGTCCTTAGAAAATAGCATACTAATTGTCTTGAAATTAATATGTGTCCAATCTCTTGTGCCATTGTTCACAAAGAGATGCACTGCCTGTTGCCACAAGGCATACGGGGGTAGATGAATCTAAACTGAGAAAATCTAAACAAAAGATATTTCTGCTCCTAATGCCTGATAATACCGTTTCAGAAGAGGTACGTGAAATTATCAGACATTTATCCTTGCAGAACTTAACGTCATAACCTTTATCACATAACTGACTTACACTGATCAGGTTATGGTTTAACCCTTCAACATAAGCCACGTCGGTGATAGAGATTATACCGTTGGAAATCATACCATAACCTCTGGTGACTCCTCGATCTGACCCTCCAAAGATGACTTTGGGTCCATTCTCGACTGGAGTGTAATCACGCAGCAGGCTTCTTGTCCCGGTCATATGCCGGGAGCATCCACTGTCCAAATACCAGATCGGCGTTTTGGTGGCCTTTGGACATTCCTGCAAAACAAAATTAATTTGCCTTAGGAACCCAATCGAACTTGGGTCCTAGATTCCTGGTTAGCACACTCCCCCTCGGTTGGTTAACCCTACGAGTGGTCGGTCTCGCATTGCTAACATGGGGAGTCTCGTAGTTCCTTGGATTAAACCAACAATCCACGGCAAAGTGACAGACTTTGCCACAGCACCAACAGTCAAATCTGTTGTACCTCTTCCTAGGCTCCTGCCTTACCCTGGGAACGGTGGGTACTGCTGGGGCCTTGGATCTGGAGGTGGAGGCCTCATGGTGACAACAGTCGCATGACTTTGTCACCTTCTGTATAACAGGCTTGGCTTTTGGTGCCTGCTTTCCATTATGGCCGCTAGAGAACGGACCATAATTTCCTATGTGGATTTCCTCATAAGGTGCCTTGAAGGCACTCTCACCGAAGTTCTGGGGAAAGTTCCAACCATCATACTGGCTCTTTGGCTTTGCAACCGAGGGCCGGAAATGATGCCCAAATGTTGACTCAAAGTCGTGTTGTTTGCAAGGAAAGCCAGGCTTTCTGAACGCAACAGGACTAAGAGGAGCCTTACCCTTTTCATCAGCAGAGGCCTTCTTGGCGGCCTTATTCTTCCTCTGGTTCTTGTTTCTCCTAGATGAAGAACCAGGTACCCCTATATGCCCCAAGCCAGCTCCTTTGGCCTGAGCAGAGAAGGTATCAACGACTGGAAGAACAGTTTTTGGCATGGAGAAGCTCTTGACGATCTTCCTTTCTGCCGCAAGTAGTTCTTCCAACTTGTTGACTTCCTCCTGCTTTAGATCAAGGAGCTTCAAAGACTTTGAATGCTTGGAAGTCAGGTCAAGGTGTTCCTGTCGGAGAGAAATCAAGCTAGTGACCTCTTCCCTTAGGGATACACACTCACCCTTAAGGAATTTTACTTCCTTCTTCTCAGCCTTCAGTCTCTTTCGGCACTCATCGAAAGTGTTGAGCAGAAGCTCATACTTCTCGAGTAGCTCAGCTTCACGGGCTGAAGGGCCATCCTCAGGTTCATCATCCTGAGACTCAGGATCAGAGTCGGAGTCGGAGAGAGGGGTGTGAGCTTTTACCTTCCCAGTAAATGGGGGGCATTCTCCTTCTGAGTCCGAGCGACCCACCAGCCCGAAGTAGGCTTCCTCATCATCACTGGAGTCTGAGGAATCAGACTCACTTAGTGTCTTTGGCCTTCTTGCGATGTAGCTCCGCTCCTTCTTCTTATCTCTGGAGGATTTGAGCTCCTCTCCTTTCCCCTTTTCTCTTTTGCTTTGATGGCAGTCGGCCACGACGTGTCCTGGCTTATTGCATCCAAAGCAAATAATATCAGAAGAACGATGTTTGTTAGGTTTAGATGCATACCTGTCAGAAGAATAATTTTTCTTCTGATGCCTGGAGGAGGAGCTGTCTTTCTTCCTTTGATTCCTCATCTTGAGGAACTTCTTGAACTCTCGGGTGATGAGGGAGAAATCCTCCTCTGACAGTTCTGAGCCAGAGGATCATGGTTCAGAGTCCTCCTCCTCTTCCTTACTCCTCGCACGGTATGACATCGCACCCTTGCCCTTTCTGGAGTAACTGGCTTTTAGGGCCACAGTCTTTTCTTTTGCAGCAGCCTTCTCTGCTTCTTCCTCTGCCTTCCTGGTGTTCAGCTGAAGTTCATAGGACATCAGCTTCCCAAACAGGATTTGTGGATCAGTTTCTGCTAGTCTGCCAAATTCTCTGATGGCGCAGATCTTTGTGTCTCATTCCTTAGTAAGGGACCTAAGGAATTTGTCATTGAGTTCACCATTGGTGAACACTCTTCCGTAGCCCTTGAGAGCGTTGACAATCTTCAGGAAGTTCTCGTATGTGACTCCGATTTCTTCCTTAGGCCCTTGCCTGAAGGCCTCATATTTTTGGTTTAGGAGGGATCTCCGATCATCCCTCACTTCATCCGTGCCCTCCATTAGGATGATCAGGCACTGCCAGATCTCCTGAGCAGTCCTGCAGTTGCTGAAATTTTGCATCATGGAATCATCAACTGCGCTCACCAGAATGTTTCTTGCCTTCTTGTCCAGTCCTACGAGCACCATCTCGTCTTTGTCCATTTCAGAAAGTGTCTTCGGCACCTTCTTGGTGGGATCGATGGTGGAGGCCTTGGTGGGGACATAAGGTCCCTCCTCTACGATCATGAAGAGTCGAGGATCGACTGCTTCCATGTAAAACCTGATTCTTTCCTTCCAGATCGGAAAGTTTAGCCTGGTGCATACTGGGATCTTGCCGGAGAACTTGAGCCCGTCCATAGTAGATATTTGTCTTCTTCTTGACACTAGGGGCAGGATTCAACTCAAGGTGTTGACCTTTTTGATGAGTAACCTGGCTTTGATACCACTTGAAAGTCCACCTAGTGTCAGCTATGTGCACCTATGGGGGGGAATAGGTGACGAGTAGTGCTTTTGCGGAATTTACGAGAGTACCTGCACAATAAAAATAAAGAGCACAGCACACAGAAAACACAACAAATTTATAGTGGTTCCCCGACTTGGGTACATCCACTTTCCCCCTTCGACCTATCTCCCCAACAAGGGACGACTCGGTCACTTCTCCAACGGGATTGAAATCCAATCCCTTCACTAACGGAAGGAGCCCTTCCACACGTGAGAGTCAACACTCCCACAAAACGGGTTGCACCCAACCCTTACAACACGGAACAAAAGTTCCTTTACAACGAAATTAAATATAGAGTGTACACGTGATACAAACTTCTTTTGGAGACTACGGTGTTCCTCTTCGTTCGACGACGTGTTCTTGAAGTCGATGAAGAGTCTACAACCTTGGTCTCTCTTGGAGAGGATCTTCCCGGAACCGGCGGCGGCACACGAGCGGCGGCTAGCTTTGGGATCGGCGGCTACGATTATGAGCGGCTGCTGAACTTGGAGATCCAAACTTCGTAGCGAAGCAAGCTCGGTCTACCAACGGTCACACGAGGATCGGTCGTCTCGATCGATTCGGAGGGGAAGTTTTTCCCGATCAACAAATCGAGAGACAAGGGATCTCTGGATAGACGCGTGAGACTCAAGCCTTGCTAGGCTTCTGTCGCCGGAGATCGGGAAGAAGAACGATCAGTGGCGGCGACGGACTTGCGCGAGCGGCGACGGAGGCGGCGGAGAGATTTCGCGATATTAGGGTTTCCGCTCGCTCGGCTTCTTTCTGTGTGGGTATTCCGTTCAAAATACCTGTATATAAATACTGTAGAAGTTTTCCAATATGACCGTTTGTGGGACCCACAAAAGAGATCCCCAAATCCCGGTCCAGAAATTTAACAGCGGCAGAATCCGGTTCAGGAATTTCCAGAAAAATGCCAAGTCAAAATCGGTGAGAATCGAAAGTGATTCTCGCCGAGTCGCTGAGAATCAAAGGTGATTCTCGACGATTCGGCGAGAATCAAAGATGATTCTCGTCGAATTTGCCTTGCTTGCACGCACTGCTTTAAGCCAGGTCGAGACGGCGAGAATCAACCAGTGATTCTCGTCGATTCGACGAGAATCACTAGTGATTCTCGCCGAATCGGCGAGAATCACTAAGTGATTCTCGTCAATTCTTACTTAGACGCAGAGGTGCTTGCTTAGACGTTGCTGGATCGAGTTCGGCGAGAGTCAACTTCTGATTCTCGACGAATCGGCGAGAATCCCAAGTGATTCTCGCCGAATCGGCGAGAATCACTTGGTGATTCTCGTCGATTCTAACTTAGACGAATTTTTGTCTTTCCACCTGTGAGATGCTCCTTGACCCATCCTTGCTCCTTGTCTGCTCCTGCATATTTACATCCCTGTGCTTCAAAATAAGTGCACTCCAATAGAGAGAGTACACGTAGGCCAACACACTGATCTGCTCAACGAGGGATTACGTCGTGCAGACCCGTGTATATTGACCTACTGCACCCTGACATTGGTGTGCACTTAGCATGGAAAAACTGCAAGCACAACTAGAAGGATTTTATCAAATACATAGTCTATTGACCTTAGCTTGTCCAGGGGCTTCTTCAAATCAGGTACATTGTGGATACAATACCCAACAATATATAAACAAAACCAGCATAATATCATCACAAAATATGATAACATATAGAGAACATGAATCAATGTTTTGTTTAACTACAAAAAGTTTCTGAACACAGATTACATAGATTTTAAAACTAAAGATTACAAAGTTCTAAAATCTAGTCAATCTATTCTAGGGCTGATCAGGCTCCTTGATTACAATGTCTTTGCCAGACTGAATCCTTGCTTGTACACTAGCTTCAGTACCTTCAGCTGGATTCTTTCCTTTAAGATCCTTCTTCTTGAGTTCTTCAGCCTTACCCTTTTTCCTTTCAAAATAATGATAAGGCTTTGGAAAGTATTTGCTTGGCCCCACAGTAGTAGCAGGTATCTTTCCAGCTTTAAGATCCCTTCTAAACTAAAAGATGGCATCTTGCCTCTTCAAATACTTACTCCATTCTTGTTCTGAGTACCACTTGCCCCTATCATGCATGTTGTCTTTAACTGCTTGCCAGGCAGTGAGAATTATATTCCTGGAAGTGGGACTCCATTTTTCAAAATCAGATTTTAGTTCAGCTTGCTCTCTAAACCTTTTCTTAGAAAGTTGAGCTTCTTGCTCTCTTTTCAAGGCTGCTTCAGACATCTCAACTTTCTCAATAACCACATTCTGAACCTCCTATGGAGGACTGTACATTTGTTGAACAACAGCTTGAATTCCTTCAAAATCAGCAGGTGGATAAATGATTTGAGCCACTTCCTGCTGAGCTCCTTCATTGTAAGCAGTTTGAATGCCTGACTCAGCTGTGTTGTTATCATCACACAGGGGTGGATATCCAAGAGTGGCTCTGATAGTATTAGTTATCCATTTAGCATGTTCAGAGCCTGCATTGACTAACACTCTCTCCCCCTTTATGACTTCTCTTTCAATATGGTCTCTTAGATCATCCTTTTGGAACCTTATCTGATTAGCTAGATAATTTGTTCCTTCCTTGTAGAATGCTCTGAACTTTAGCAGCTGATCAGAAATTACCTTTTGAGAGTCTTGAATAGCAGTGCTAATATCAGTCAAATTTGCTTTGAGAATTTTATCAAACTCAGCCTTTTTTTAGCAATGTTTGCAGTTAAAGCAGTTGTTGTATTCTTAAGTTCTGTGACAATCACATTATGAGATTCAGTAAGATTGTCATTCATTCTTATTTGATTTTCCAAAACATAGCCTTGTTTGACTGTTATATCATATATCTGTGTTTTGGCTTCCACTTATTGTTTGGCTAAATAAACTACACCATTACCTCCCTTATGGAAGCAATCTGTCATCTCCTTTTTATGCTGATTTACCTCAAATCTGATAGATTTGATATCTTAAGCCAAATAAAATTGGAGTTCCTTATGACTTTCATCTACATATTTCTCAAGAGCTCTTCTTTGCTCATCCATCTTAACTTGCAGTGCCACCAACAGTGAGCTGAAGTCAACTACTGGAGCTGGTGGTTGGGAGACAGTCTGTAGGACTTTCTTATAACCTAAGCTATTATTTCTGAGGACCATCAGTTTCCTCTTCTTGGCCCTAGAGGTTGTTTCATCTTCTGATGTTTTTGAGGAACTTGCTACGTCCACAGTATATTTTGTACTAGAGGGCAATTCCTTCTCAGTTCTTGGCTGCTGCCCCTCAGTCCTTGCATCTTGTATGTTAGGAAATAACTCTTTTAGAGTTACCTCCTGGTTTATTTGAACAGGAGGAATAGCTTGCTCTTTCTCAGTAGATTCTCCTTCTTCAAAGTCAACAGTGTCTTCCATGGTAATGTCCTGATCTGGGACATGGTCTTGGATATTTTTATCAACATCAGTCAGGAGCACATCCAGTGCATCATTCATAGTATCCACAGTAGTTTGATTTATGTTTTGAACTACCTCAAGTATTGATTGAGTTGATGCTTCACTATCTAATGCAGTTGTGTGGACAGGTGGTTGTTGCTCAGGAGCTCCCCCTGAAGGTAATGCCTCTTGTGGAGTTGAAGCTGGAGAAAGCTCATTGGCTCCCCTTTAATGAGGCTCTTCATGTACCTGATCTAGGTGGATGTTGCTTTCTGGAATCTGCTCCCCCTGCACCTCACGATCATCTACAGTCTCTGGAGCAGGTGATTTTCTAGCAGTCTCTGGTCTTTCCTCATCTGAGCTGAAGACCACCTCTTCTTCTGAATCACTGGAAGATTCAGCTATCTTGTGGGTTGGTTTCTTATTTGGCTGTATCTGTTTTGTTACTTTCTATGGTGTAGAAACATCCTTGGTCAGGACACTTTCCCATCTGGATAGTATTCCCAAATCCATTCTTCTCATATGATTGTTCTTAGATCCTGCAATCTAATTCATTACTTCAGGAATATTCTCAGCCAGATATAGACTTAGTATTCTGCCTAGATTAGGTTTCTTTAAACTTTCCTTGATCTTTTCAAAGATCACAGCAGACCAGTTAGTTTTGACCTTGAAGATGACTCTGGTCATTAGATTGAACATGTAGGCAGGTATCCTTTCATGTCCTCCTGGTTTGCACAGAATTAATTTTCCTATAATTTCAGAAAGAAAATTTCCATGGGAGTTCATTCCCTTTCTGAGCATAGAAGATCCAATCTTGGTGGTGGGATCCAGTCCACGCCATTGGAGAGCTTCTCTAGTCATGGAAGATACTATTTCATCGTCTTCTTGAACCCTTTGCAAGTGTAGTATCTTCTTCAAACTCTTCAAGGTGAGTTTGACCTTGCTTCCTTGAACGGATGACTTAATTTTCTAACTCATTCTCTGTGATTAGGGTAATCACAGCTTTGATGTCTCTAGATCCACTCGCAAATGCATCGCGAACAAGTTCATAGCCTTCGTTGAGGATGTCTTCCAGCTTTGGCGCCATGAGGGATGACAAAGATAGAAGAAGAGAGATGAAGGTCTGTCGACACGAAGGATTAGGTCTCGAGAATGTTGAGAGTGAAGTCGATAGGGGTTTACTTCCACCTATTTATATGTTTCTAAATAAAGAAGGTCAAAAGACAGGATGTATTAAACCTATTGTGTCGATACTGTTGGGATTGTGTCGACACAAACTACTAAAGTCTCAACAGAGAATTAATATACTATGTGTCGACACCAACTGCGATGTGTCAACACAAATAATCTTAAGAGCTTGCACTAAATTCTGCGTGTCGACACAGACGACTGTATGTGTCGACACCAACATTTAAGTGTCAGGATAGCTATGTGTCGACACCAAATTCTGAGTGTCGACACAATCTTCTGGATGTGTCGACAGAATTTTCTTATGTGTCGACACCATCTTCTAAGTGTCGACACTTTTGTCTTTAAGTGTCGACATACATTTACTTAGTCAAATTTGTCATTCTTATTCTATGTTCAGCATGTCTAATTCAATTTTAAAATAATTGAATTTAGTTCCATCCAGTGGTTTGGTGAACATGTCAGCAATTTGAAAATTAGTATTGACAAATTCTAAACTGATATCTTCCTTTTCAACATGATCTCTAAGGAAATGAAATCTTATTTCAATGTGCTTAGTTTTGCTATGTGAAACAGGATTTCTAGCAATAGAAATGACACTAGTAGAATCACAAAATAATGGTGTTCTACTTACCTGGATTCCATAATCTTCAAGTTGATGTTGAATCCATAATAGCTGAGCACAGCAGCTGCCTGCGCAACATATTCAGACTTAGTTGTGGAAATAGCCACACTTGTCTGCTTTTTACTGCTCCAAGACATCAATCTTCCACTTAAAACCTAACATGTGCCAGTAGTACTTTTCTTGTCTTCTTTGCATCCTGCAAAATCTGCATCTGAATACCCAGTCAGTAGAAAATCTCTATTCCTAGGGTACCAAAGGCCAAGATTTGGTGTTCCCTTAAGATATCTCAAAATTCTTTTGACTGCAGTATAATGAGACTCTTTAGGGTAGGCTTGATACCTGACACAGACACATGTAGCATACATGATGTCTGGTCTACTAGCAGTTAAGTATAAAAGGGAGCCAATTATCCCTCTATACAAATACTCATCTACAGGTTTCCCTGCATCATATTTGCATATATGCATACTTGACCCCATTGGAGTTCTCATGGTGGAGGCTGACTCCATGCCATACTTCTTAATCAACTCCTTGGTGAACTTAGACTGGGATATGGACAGACCATCATCAGTCTGTCTAACTTGGAGTCCCAAGAAGAATTTAAGCTCACTCATACTACTCATCTCAAACTTCCCTTGCATAAGTTTGGCAAACTTTCTACAAAGGTTGTTTTCTGTTGATCCAAAGATAATGTCATCAACATATATCTGAACTAGGATCATCTTGCCTTTTGATTCCCTAAGGAATAGAGTTTTGTCTATTTTCCCCCTTGAGAATTTGTTCTCAATGAGGAATGTATACAAGGTTTCATACCAAGCCCTAAGTGATTGTTTCAAACCATATAGTGCATTATTAAGCCTATAAACATAATTAGGATAGAGAGAATCTACAAAACCTGAGGGCTTTTCAACATAGACTTTCTCTTTTAAGTCATCATTTAAAAATGCTGACTTGACATCCATTTGGAATACCTTGATCCCTTGGTATGTTGCATAGGCAAGTAATAGCCTTATTGCTTCCAACCTTACCACTAGAGAAAATGTCTGATCAAATCCTATTCCATGTTCCTGCCTGTAGCCTTTAGCTACCAGTCTTGCTTTGTTTTTGACTATGATGTCATTTTCATCTAGCTTGTTCCTATAGATCCACTTAGTCCCTATGACATTATGATCCTTTGGTTTAGTAACCAGCTCCCAAACTTTACACCTTCTGAATTTATTTAGCTCCACCTG
Organism: Platanthera guangdongensis; assembly: GCA_039583875.1. Lineage (NCBI taxonomy): Eukaryota > Viridiplantae > Streptophyta > Magnoliopsida > Asparagales > Orchidaceae > Platanthera > Platanthera guangdongensis. Next base: position 163,221,143 of record CM077162.1, read on the forward strand.
CATGGCATCAATCTAGTTTGGGTCATGTATGGCTTCTTCAAATTTCTTGGGTTCCATCTGGGACAGGAAACTTGAGTAAAGAACTGTGTTCATGTTCCTGCTCCTTGTCTGGACTCCATGTCTTGGATAACCAATAATTTGGTGTGTTGGATGATCCTTTAGATGCCTTATTACTGGAGGCAATCCATTTATACCTTAATTTTCTCCAATCTCTTCAACATGTTGTACTTCATTGTCCTCTTCATCAGCTTGAGGGTCTTATACTCCCCCTTGACAGCACCCATCAATTTCTTCATCCTGCCTTGCAGGTTAGTCTTCATTAATGGTTAGCTTGTTCATCTTGTTCTTCAAACCTATAGAGCTACAAGATACACTAGACTGCTCACAGTTGATTAGTTTAGTTTCTTTAAAGACTATATGAACAGATTCTTCTACAACTTGAGTAGTCAAGTTATAGACCCTGTAAGCTATATTATTATTGTTGTACCCAACAAATATCCCTTCTTGAGATTTGGCAACAAACTTAGTTAAATAAGACTTTTCATTATTAAGTACATAACACTTACTACCAAAGATCCTAAAATACGATGTGTTTGGTTTTTTGCCTTTCATAATCTCATAGGGTGTCTTTTTATGACTTTTAGTGATGAATGCTCTATTGAGAACATGACATGCAGTGTTTACTATCTCAGCCCAGAAATATTCTGTGAGAGAAGTGTCACTTAGTAATGTTCTACCAGCCTCAATAAGAGTCCTATTCTTTCTTTCAGCAATATCATTTTGCTGAGCAGTTCTAGGTGAGGAGAACTCTTGATGAATCCCTAGTTCTTCACAAAATCTTTCATGCATTCAGACTGAAATTCAGTCCCATGGTCACTTCTGATTTTGACCACTGAACTGTTAAGTTCATTCTGAATTTGCCTAACAAAATTGTGGAAGACAGTAGGGGTTTCAGATTTCTGCCACAGGAAGAAAACTCAAGTAAATCTAGAATAGTCATCCATAACTACAAGTGTATAAACTTTCCTACCTAGACTATGAACTGGCATAGGACCAAATAGATCCATATGTAGGAGGTACAAACACCTCACAGAATCTTTGGTATCATGTCCATGAAAAGAGGTCTTAATCTGTTTGCCCTTTTGGCAAGCTGAACATACATCCTCTTTTATGCACTTGAACTGAGGACCATTCCTCACTAACTCCATGCTATAGAGTTGGCATATAGTCTTATAGTTAAGATGAGCTAGCCTTTTATGCCATTTGACACATTCAGATGCTTTCTCAACTGCAACTAAGCATATAGGAGAGTTCTTATTCTCACAATCAAAACTGAGACAGTAAACATTCCCCTTTCTATAACCGACAAGATGACCTCTTGATCACTTGTCCTTCTAATCTGACACCATTCTTAATAAATGAAGTGTCATAACCAAGATCACTCAGTTGTCTTATGCTTATTAGATTGTGTTTCAAACCTTTCACATAAGTCACTTGGGTGATAGTAGTTGAGCCATTAGAAATGTTACCAAACCCTTTGATGATCCCCTTTTCAGATCCACCAAAGATCACTTTGCGTCCATTCACTATTGGAGTGTAATCCTTCAACATCCTTCTTGTTTCAATCATGTTCCTGGAACAACCACTGTCCACGTACCATATTGGGGTATGGCCACTTGGACTCACATGCATCAAATATAATTACTTAATCTTAGAACCGCAATAAGTATTGGGTTATAGGTTCAAGTTAGTCTGAAACTTGACTGATTTCCATGCAGTCTTTTTAACAGGTAAGCTGACATTTTTCCTGACACTGGTGTTGTGCCAACAGTCTATGGCATAATGCCCAACCTTGCCACAGCACCAGCACTCATATCTATTATATCTTCTTTTAGATATAGTCTTAACAGCCTTGTTGTGAGCTGTCCTTATTGATGCGCAAAACAGCACCGGGCAGCTAACACGGAGGGAGTGTTCGATCTCACAAGCTAGGAGAGGAAGAGGATTAAGGTTGCAGGGATAGAGGAGAAGAGGGAAGGAAGAAAGCTTCTGAGTGCTCGAGAGTGGAGCAAGCGCTTGTCAAAGGGGTTACGGGGATAGAGGATAGGGTGCTGAGAGCAGCCAGGAAGGCTGAAGAGAGGAGGAGGTTGATCAGGAGCTATCGAGCAGACGGTTACTATGACGGTTGTGTTTGCAGGTTGCTTACCGAGGGAGCTGAGCTGAGCTAGGAAGAAGAGAAAGAGAAGGGGCCGCTAGCAGCGGCAACAACAGACTTCGCCCGCCGCAGCTTAAACGCCACTCTTGCGACGGGCTTTCCTTTTATCAAAAGCGAGAGTTACAAGCTGCTAATACACTTTTACAACAAAGCAATAAAGGGTACAAGTGGGAAGCTGGCGGCTAAGGAAGAAGAATGCCAGAGGAGGCCGCGCGGACTGAACTATGGAGGCCTGCAAACCGCGCGGCTATGCTATGGAAGCAGACCACGCGGACTGGAGATCCAGGTTGGCAGGCCGCACGGTTAGGGGCAGAGAGATGGCGGACTGAGAAATGGAGTCCGCAGGAGCTGGGCTGGATGGCTGACTTCGGGCGTGAGCACCTTGGCGATGACGAGAGTACCCGAGCGTAGACCTTCCAGAACGAGAGGCATGGGGGGCTATTTATAGGCCCGAGGAGGTAACGGCTTGCGGTGACGTTACCCCCGGTGAGACGGTAACTTGAGTGAGATGGAGACGGAGTCCGCCGAGTCCGCAACAGGCCGTGGAGACTAGGACTTGGTACTGAAGCCGGTGCTGATGTTGGCGAGATGGGACTTAGTGGCGGACTGCGATGTGGGTTCACGGAGTCAGTCACTGTTGAGCTGGGACTGTCCGCCTATTGCTGGGGTGGCGGATGCTGGAAGCTATGTGGCGGACTGCGTGGAGGATCCGCGGAGTCCGCCACTGCTGAACTGAGCGAGCTGCAAGGGGTGCGGGCAGCAGAGTACCCGCGGAGTCTGGCAAGTCCGCACTAGGGTATGCGGACTGGGGCTGCTCTCTGGATGATTTGCTGAGTGGCGGACTGGAAGGAGTTCGCGACTGCTGACTGAGTCCGCACGAAGGCTGCGGACTGAGGAGGAAGCTGCCACTACTTGCTGAGCCTGCGACAAGCCTGCGGACTGAGGAGGAATTGACCCTGATGCCGCCGAGAAGCTGGTGTTGGCTAAGGGAAGGGCGGACTGCGTAGAGAGTCTGACGAGCCCGCGGCTGCTGCAAGGTTGAGTCAGCTTACATTGGAGATGGAGAGCCTGGATGTTGAGGCTGTTGAGGTTCACCACTGGAGGCGGACTGGAAGTCTTGATCACACTTCGAGTCCACCCATCTCGCGAGGGACTTGGAGGTTACTGGTCTTGGTGGGCAGCCGGAGTTGGAGTCCACGCTCTGTAGGCGAGCTGGAGGAGTGACTGCCCGTGTTGCTAGGTGAAGGGACATTCGATCTGCTGCCGACCTGAGTGGACAGGAAGCTGAATGCGACAAAGGTGCATCTGTTGAGAGAGCTGCGGTTAAGCTAAAGAGGAACGCGACCTGATGCCGGCCTGGGCGGATAGGAAGTTGAGTCCGGCAGAGAGAGACTTGCGGAGACAACCTTGCGGTTAAGCTGAAAGGGGGGCGGCCTGCAGAGGCGGACTGCGGAAGCAGTCCGCGGACCCTGCCGACCAAGGGAAGGCACGCAGCTTGGGGGTCAGACTGCTGAGACCGCGCAAGCCGCGCGGCCTGAGCGGACAGAAAATTCTGTCCGCCCAACCTAGGGGATCACGGCCTCCAGGAGGGTCCCAGGGCAGGTCGTGACGAGCGAGCTGGCTCCTTGGGAAGGATCGCCGATTTCGGGGTTAACATAATGTTGGAACACCCTATTACTAATTTGGGTCAGGATCACTATGTCTCTAGGAACCTTTGTTTGACCTTCTGTATAGCTTAATAGGTCAATTAGAATTGAGTCTAAGGGTTAGCAGTCTAGGTTTGGAAGCTGCCCTGAAGACCAAGTTTTTCTGTCTGGAGACTAAGTCTGATCGTCGAGCTCAGCACGACGATTCGTCGAACTCAGGTCAACGATCGTCTAGCTCAACTTCAACAGATCGTCGAGCTCCATTCGACGATCGCTGAGCTCAACTTCTCAATATCGTCGAACTCCATTCGACGATCGCTGAGCTCAACTTCACAATATTGTCGAACTCCATTCGACGATCGGTGAGCTCAGGTCGACGATTTTGACTCTGCACTGGATCTTTATCTCTGAGCTCAGTTCGACGATCTTTGAGCTCAGATCGACGATTATTTTGCTGCTTGAGTTTTCCAGTTCGCTGAGCTCAGCTCGATGATAGCAGAGCTCAGTTCGACTATTTTAGATAACTTCCAAAATTCAATTTCAAATCAGTCAGGAGTTATTCTGCAATTAATTCAGAGATTTGCTAGCCGTTTTCATTTATTTCTGGACCAAGTTTCAAGGGATCTTTCAAGGAATAATTCTGTGGACTTTCCTCCAGAAGAGTTTTTGCAATTAAGGATGCAATCAATGCAGACCAACGACTATCTTTGACAGAGAATGATATTCTATTCTGGAACAGAGAATAAAAGACAGAATGTTTTTTGAATCAATAGAGATTAACAAGAAGAGAATACACAACACAGATTACAGAGACTCTTTCAAAATTTTCTGTCAAAAAGAATTCTGAAGAACACTCATCAAAAAGATCAAGCTTTCAAAAATCTTCAGATCTCTTCAGCTCTCAAAGTGTTCAAGGCCAACATCATTTCAAGACTCCAGACACTCAACATTTCAGTCATTGCTGAAACCATCTATTGCTGGAGTTCTACCATTTGAAGGCCTATCACCCTCTGCAAAGCTTTTCTTCCTGAAGATTTCAAGGATTCAGGGGGAGCTTTGACATCAATCCACATAGTCTTCTCAGTTGTTTGAGAAAGAGAAGACTGTCATCACTCTCTCACCCCCAGTTTGTAAAGGGTTTCTCAAACTCCCTTCAAAAGTTTGAATCTGGTTTTTGAGCACCTTGTCAAAAGCTCATTGGTGGCAAGACACCTGATCAAAAAATCTGCTTTGGTTTTTGAGCACCTTATCAAAAGCTCATTGGTGCCCAGGACACCTGATCAACTCATCCTGCAGTGGATTCCTACCTAGGGTGGTAGAAGAGTGGATGTGCCCAAGTTTGGGGAACCACTATATTTCCTTGTGTCCTCTGGCTCTACTTGTTTACTTTTTTTTATGGCCTTGATTTGTCTGTGCTTAGTTTTTGCATAGCTTAGTTCTGTGATTAGATTTATATTTGCTTCCCTGCTCACACTTATTACAACAATAGTTGTAAAAGTTTTTAAAAGAACTAAAACACCATATACTCTATTCACCCCCCTCTAGAGTATATCAGATCTAGTTGCACTTTCAATTGGTATCAGAGGGAGGTTGGTTAAACATACCATACCTGATTGGTTGTACAGGCTAACACCTGAACCCCAAGATCCTAAACTAGATCTGTTTTTCTTTTGTATTTTATTATTAGATTTTGTGTGCACAACTCATGGCCCAAAACAAAGATTATGCTAGCACCAGACCTCCAGTGTGCAATCTTTCCAAGTTTGCACTTTGGAAGGCAAGGATTAGACTTTACATGAATTCCATTGACGAAGATATTTTCAATTCTGTTTTGACAGTGTGTCCAAGACCCCTAGAGAGCACAAGCACAAATGCTGTTCCACCTCCATCAGGAACAGATGCTGACATCAAAAAATGGAAAGTAGCTGATGCCAAGGCTATGAACATCCTAGCCCAGACAATGACAGATGACATATTCCAAAACGTAGCTGAATGCAACTCAGCCAAGGAGATTTGGGACAAGCTCTCAGAAATTGTCTCAGGCTCAGCTGATGAGAGAAAGGACAGAAGATCCCATCTCATCTCCCAATATGAGAACTTCAAGAAGGGAGAGACTGAGTCAGTGGGAGACATGTACAACAGACTGAGTCTAATTGTTAGTGAACTAAGGACATTGGATAAAGAGATTTCTCTGACAGAACTTAATGACAAGATCCTAATGTGCTTCCCCAGCACTTGGGACTCAAGAATCTGGCCAATTAAGGATGCCAGAAGCCTGAATGAGATCACCACTGAAGCCTTATTGGGAAAGCTCAAATCTTATGAGCTACTCATTAAGAATAGAGAGGAAGAACAGAAGGCTGCTTCACCAGCCACAAGGAAAGAGAAAACCATAGCCTTTAAGGCAACTGAAGATCTGCCTGAAGATAAGAGCACAGGCAATGATGAACTACTCAGCTTGTTGGCCAAAAGATTCTACAAGATGGCTAGAAAGGACTTCAGAAGAAGATCATACAAGGAGCAGGATAAGCCAAGGTATGACAAGTCCATTGGCAATAACAAAGACATTATTTGCTTTGGTTGCAGGAAACCAGGGCATATAGTTCCTGACTGTCCAGAGAACAAGAACAAGGACAGAAGGGATAGAAAAGAAAGAAGAAAGGAGAAGGACCCCAAAAGGAATGGCAATAGCAAACCTTCTTCCAGCAAAAATAAGTATACAAGGAAAGGGTTTGTTGCTGAATCCTGGAGTGAGACAGAAGAGGAATCAGAAGCCTCATCCAGCTCCAATGATGATGAGGATGATGCAGAAGAAAAGGAAT